>OY728142.1:600709818-601959818 GCA_963277665.1 Viscum album
TGTTTAGTGTCACTTCATGTTGTTCCATGAGTTATATAAATCAACTCTATTCACATAACATCGAATCGGATGTTCCTTCAATTTGAGCTAAACATAAAAAACATGAGTTAACATAAATTTGAATAATATGTATTTTGATTTTCAAATTAAATGATAAAAAATTAGTCATTTGACTCAACAAAAAAACTACACAATATAATTATTTCTATTAAAAAATCATGTTAGTTAAAATAAAATCAATGAAACTATGTTGTTCGTTCCAGTTACCATAACCAATAATTTATTATCATCCATGTAAAACTTAACCCTAACTATTCTATCATAATTTTATAGATTTTATTAATATAAATGATTCCTCACATATTCATAAAATATAAAGCATTATGATAAATTTAAAAAGGTTCTAATATCTCATTTCCAAGGCCTTTATCCTTAGAGATCGTTCCAGGGTTAGTGATAAAACCATGTGTGACCCCGAAACCTACCACCAATTGTTTATGAGTTAGAAAATAATCTAAATTGTGTATATTTTAAAAATTGGAGGCATTAAAATATATAGAACAAAGTGGAATTCATTAATATCAAATAAAAACCATGAAATTATTAATGATATATATTCCATAACTGAATTATATCATAAAAGGATTTATTTTTTTAATTTAATACAACATAACCAAAATTAATGATTAATATAACTCCAAAAAAATAACTACAAAATCTAAATAACACATTGTAAAACGAAATTACATATATACATTATTATTTAATGAATAAAAAAATTATATACTGTTTTTATCACCCATGATTTTCCATATAATGCTACTCAATAATAAATTTAGGGTGAGGATGATGAAACCTTTAAGGCGAGTATATGTTTCTACTGAGGAGGGGATCTGAGCTAGGGAGAGGGAGGTAAAAGGGGGTCTGTATAACCATTGATAAGGGGAACTTAAATCCAAGGATATTGAGTTAACAAGGGTTGAGGTCATAGTGGATGTTCATGGGGGTTAGGGTCACTATTGAGAAGGGAGGAGGTAGGTCGGAGGGGTGGGGGAATAGGGGTCGTGGGCTTGGGATCACCATCGGGGAGGGGAGGAGGAGGTTGGGGAGGGATAAGGGGTAAGGGTCATGTAGAGGTAGAAATGGAGGGGGAGGAATTAGTTTTTTTTAAACAATTAGCGGAGACTTAATTTAAACTGATACTAATTGTTAAAATAAAAAATATATAGTAGAAGTTTCAACAAACCACCACTATATTATGTTTTTAAACATAATTTATTTCATGGTGGTTACTAGAACTGTTGCTAATAAGTGATTTTTTGTAGTGTTAAAGTTTTACCAAGAAGAGAAATATTACATATTCTAATAATTTATCATTAATCATTATCACCAAAAGTGACTTTTTCATCTTTAATTATAATAATCTTCCTGAAGAAATAATTTTCCCCAAACATATTCTTAGAACATCCACTACCCATGTACCAAATGTTATTGTTGTTAGTACACTTATTATTTTCCTAAAAGTATGAAGATTAGTACTTTAGAACCCAAAACCTACTTGGGTCCAACATTAGTTGAAAATAATATTTTTGGAATCCACATATTTCTAACTTTATTAGGTTGAGAGTTTGTAAATTATTTATAAAATATGCTTTAGTAAAGACTAAATATTGAACATTATTTAAAGAACATTTTTTCAAATTTCCTCCATTTTTATGTTTACTATAAAGTGATGTGATCTTGGTAATGAAATATTTGTTTTGAAAATTTTGATTAGTAATAGTAAAACCAATTCTAGATACATTCCTATGAGGTTTAATCTGTCTTTACATTTTATCAAAAAAAATTATCAATAATAAATTTTGATAGTAACTTTCTCAGATTTGATATTTAAGAATTTAGTTTCACAACTAAATTTTTATCCTCAATAGATATAGTAATAGAATTAAATTTTAATAGCTCTTTTGAAAAATTAGTTTTCATGAGATTAGATTTATCTAATTCTTTTGAAAGATTAAAAAATTTAGTAGTAAGTTTAGAAATTATCAAATTTTCTTTAGAAAGTTTTACCTTAGGAGCATTAATTTTTTTATTAACTTTACATTTTTTTATAAAAGTTTAGAAAAATGAGAAACTTCCTCAAAGATAGGTAAAGTATTATTCTCTTCAAATGCAGATTCTTAATATAAATATTTACAATTATTTTCCTTTTATAAATTAGGATAGTTTTAATTAAAAGTAAGATTGGTTAAGGTTTCATCATATACCTTGTCCATGAAGAACATTTTATTCTTTATAATTTCATCTAGAAAACTAATATTCTTCTAATCTTTACTTTAACTATCTATAGAATTATCTGAATAACTATCACTTCAACTTGAAATCCAAGTGTCTGAGGCTTTCATACTTTTCTTACTCTTATTTTAGTAAAACTTATTTTAATTACTCTCATAATTTCTATCCATCTTGTATTTTCTATTAATATTTATAAAATCTGGTCTTATATTAATAGGCTTCTTATACTCATAACATATCATTTCAAAAGAATACTTATCCTCCCTTTTTTCTTTAAAATTATTCTTATACTTATATCTGAAATCTTTCTTCCCAATAATCTTGTTCATTCTCTTAGAAAGATTAGCTAATTCATTCTAAAACTATTTATAAGAACTACTCTATATTTTAACTTGAACATTGTTTTTATTTAAAGTCTTAGAAACTTTTTCTGTAGATATCACTTTCTTAGCAACAACTGAAGTAGAATAAAAAGATACTCCATTTTTCTTTTTTTCTTTTTTAGCATCTCTTTTCAGTCTTCCCTCATACTGCATAAGAGTTCCAATTAAATCATCAAATCTCAACTTAGTAATCTAATTTGTATAATGAAGATCTATTCTCTTGGATTCTCATTCTCCTGGAATAATCTCAATGATCTTTTCAACTAGAATTTCATCAGTAAGATCTTTATCACCCATAGAGTGTAAACTATTGACAATTTTTGTGAATCTATAATGCATCTTAGAATAAGAATCTTTAGGTATGAAATTTAATTCTTTCTAATCATCTCTAAGCATTACCCTTCTAGTTTCTATAACTGTATAAGTACCAAAATGAGTAATTTCTAACTTCTTTTAAATACTATTTGAAACCTAACAAGAATAAATTTGGCTATAGATATTCCTTTTTATAGAACATAGAAAAGTATTTATGACACTATAGTTTAACTAATATTCTAACTTATCTTTATTAGTAAAATTATAAAATTATTTCACAAGAATATGAAAACTTCCATACATAATAACAAAATTATCAACCCCATTATTGATAACAATGGTTTTCATATGATCTCTCTAATATTCGTAATCAAAACCATCAAAATTGGTCATCTGGTAAGATTAAGATTCACAAGATTTTGAACATTAAAACCTACCATCTTTCTAAATAATAAATATACTCTTTATACAAGTACATATTGGTGTAAAAATAGATTATAAAAAACTTATACATAATATATTATAACAAAATTTATAAACTTTTATAAACTTTCTTAAAATAAAAAAAGTAAAAACTATCAAGTAAAGCTCTAGAACCTACTATGATACCTAATTTAGGATTGAATAGTAACACGATGAATACAAGAGGGGGTGAGTTGTAGTTTATAAAATAAAACTTAAAAAATTCATTAACCACTTTAAGTAAAATTATAGGTCAGAATGTCTATCCAAACTTCAGATTATAAATTGAATAGATAGTTTTTTTGAACTTTAGATTATAAATCTAATAGATAGTTCATCTAAATATTAGAGTTTAAAACAGCTTATAATAAGTAAAACTTTTCTATATAATTTCACAACAGAAAATATAAATTGTAAAAACCAGTTAAGAAATACTTTATAATGTTATAAATAAAAACTTATAGAACTTTATTAAAGATTGATCTATACTTTAACCTTCAGCATTAAGGAATTCTATAACCCAGACTTTAGGTATCCACAATTTTAATCAAAATATAAAGGTATGTTTTCTTTAAGCAAGGTAACCCTCGATACTAAGATTAGAAGAACTCAATTTCCCTATCTATAGGAACCCTCGATCAACAAGATCAGACAAGCCTCTATCTTTTTATCCATGGAATCCCTCGATTAAACCTGATCAGATAGAATATTACAAAACAAAAAATATCTTAAGGTATTTAAAAATAATCCTCTCATTGATTCCTTAAGAAAAAGTCTCTAAAAATATTATACTAAATTGTTCTCAATGTAACAACACATTAAAAAATCTTTACATCAATTCTTGATAGTCAGTTATGAAAAATTATACTCCTCCTTTATCACTGCATCTATTTATAGGAAAAGTTACAATGGTCATATTTCATGAATCTTAGAGGTGGTTCCAATGGTATTGGAACAAAATCAACTAGAAAACTCAATATGTTCTTATAATTCTCATTAGTTTAAACACCGTCATAGTGTAACTATATTTTATACAGTGGAATTAATTTGTTCATCCAAAAAAATTGTATTTATCTATCCTAAATATTTAAGGAAAATTACATATGGAAAACATATCTGCTTCAATATATAAAATATTTATCCAACAGTATTAATATAACATCGCCAATTTTAACTTAGTTATATTCTAAAGTTGGTGATTTTATAAATTTTCATATAGAAATAAATGTAACTGTCTATCCAAAATATAGAATAATTTCATCAGAATACAGTAATTTATTACATCTAATAAATTGATAATCATCTATCTGAAACAACATATTTCCTGAAAACATTCCAAAAACTAGAGAAGTATAAAAGTTAGTAAAACATATACATTAAGGAAATGTATTTTTATTTTCAAAAATGGGTTAGAAAGTGTTGAAATATATTTTTAATCAACATTAATATTTATATTAACATTGATAGATGATCATAGGTTAGTTTGGAATATCAAACAGGACTTCCATTCCTTGGAAATTAATGTGGGATTTATATAGATAAATCCATTCCATGTTGATATAACATCAAATTCAACCATAGGTAGAATAATGAGGTTTGCCGAAAAAATATTCCTATAAAATTCATTTTGAGAAGAATCATAAACTTGAGATGTGATCATAATAACATTAGGGGTTGTCACTAATAATTCAATATCTAATCATTGGGGTGGTATTTGATACCCTTAAAAATGATCAGATATAAAATAGTGGGTAGATTGAGATTCAAACTAGATATTATCGGTTCTAGAGTGGATGGTAAGTGTACCTTTAACAACATAATTATCCCACCCCTCATTATAAATAGTGATCTCATGATATTTCCCTTTGTCTCTTAGCTTAAGGGGCTACTAACATCAATCATCATCATTAACCTTTGGATTTGGGAACTGGTTATCATAATGAATATACTACTTTCATTTTTAACACTATAGTATAGGTGGTTCATTCTATGAATATTTCTCTCTCTTCTCATTATTAGTTAACTTCTTCTCATCACTTTGGTAATCAATTTCTCGATGACCTTATTTTACACACTTAAAAATTCTACCAACCCCTTTAATAAAATTTCCTCCATATTTCCTTCCACACTTTAATCATAAAGGAAATATCATATTCTTCTCTCAATGTTTTTTATATTTTTTATTGAATTCCATATTTATTTTCTTATTAAAACCATGAGATTATTATGTATATCTAATCTCTATTTCCACCCTAATATCACATCGAATGATTTCATCATAGTTACTGAAGTCCCTCATGGTCATCTCCCTTAGGAGACTTGGTTTTAATCCACTAAATAATTGATCAACCTTAATTAATAGTTGGATACAAATACCATAATCATACCTCACAAGTCTTGTAAAATTTTCCTCATAGGTACCAAAGGATTCATCATCCTTCTGTTTTATCTTAAGAAATTTCTTCCCCATTTTCTTACAAATAATGTGAGGAAAATACTTAATGAAAAATAAGTTCTTGAACTTATCTCACTCCATGGAGTCGATTTCATATTGTTGCATCATATTCTTGATATGAGTCCACCATTGATCAATTTTTCCTTTTAAATGATATATAGAGAAAATGAATTTTTCATGTTCTAAATACTTTATAATGGAAGATAACTTTTCAATGGTACTGATCCATTTCTTATCAAATAGTATATCTGCAGAACCACTAAAATAATGTGTAAGTTTCCTCATGGAGGACTCAATAGAATTTTGTTCCCTCACATTATTGTTTGGAATTTCAACATGATTCATACCTTGAGAAAGTTGTATAAGTATAGAAACAATATTTTTCATTCCAAATCCGATAACATTTGGTTTATTAAGAGGAAAATAATTATATTTTTTATCATAGAGAGAATTAACATGATTACTTTGGGTTCTATCCATTGAATAAAACCAAAAATCATAATGTGAGCAGAAAAAATAATATTAGAAAACCACATAATCATGAAAAATAATTTATATGATGTTAAAATAATGACACCTTACCTATTTAATTCATGGTCATCGTCTATTTAGATCCTACATGAAGATTTTTTGAATTTCCAAAACATATCCCCCCTGGAGTGTCAAACCAAGTGTGTGGAAAGGCCCATTGGCATGCACCAGCTGATAGTCGAGTCAAATACCAATGCATCCTCTTCAGAGTTAGTACCCCAAGGAAAATTCATTCCAAATACACATCCAATAATAGTATCTAAATTGTTATGTACTTTTTTGGAAAACCCTTTCTCTATCCTTCCCCAAAATTCTAATATGTTTTCCTATACTTAGACTTATCCTTATGGTTCACAATAAATTTTTCTTATACTATCTTTCAAAGGTTAACTTAACCTTTCTATGATACTAAATGTAAAGACCCAAACTTTTCATACATAGATATTAAATCTTAATAGATGAATACTAATTATATAACATAATGAACCACTCCCAAAAAAATTAGGTCTAGTACCTTTGAAAACTTTGATACATATACAACTAGTTCATTGGTGAGCTACATCATCTCCCACTCCCAATAAGTTCTTCATTACTAGAACCTTTCTTAGACATATCATACGTAATATCTTTTTTCATAACCTATGAAATAAAATATAAGTAATGGTGAGATCATATGCTCAGTTGGGGTAAACAAGGGAGATATCAACATAACATAAGCATAAGGGTATGAGAACAAGAGAATAACATTTTAAAACCATACCCTACAAATCATAGATCATAAACTGGATTCATGAAAAAAATATTATCATTTCATAAGATATGAATAATAAATAAATCAAATAAGATGATCCATGAGAGTATAACATTGGAATAATATATAGAATTATTGAAAACGCATAAACATGGAAAAACATTTCCTTGGTATCTAAAGATTTAATTCTATGACTATCATAGTGGATTGGGTTCACTCCCCAAACCTTATTAGTATTCAATGTTCAATACCAAGACTATAATAGTGGATTTTGTTCACTACCCAAACCATCATAGTATTCATGGTTCACTCTCATGACTATAATAGTGGACAAAGTCCCTTACTGAACTGGGTTCACTCCCCATTTCAGTCCTGTTTATCTCATGAGATATCAATACGTACCCAATGCTTTAGAGGTAGATATAGGTCCCACCCATCAGATGATTATAATCATACATATTTTTTACACAAGATTATAAGACATTAATCATATCAGAAACTATGGGAAGAAATGGGTTTCATACACATTTCATCATAGCAGCACCCTTGGAAAACAAATGGGTTTTATAAACATTTCATCAATTCATTATATCAAAACCCATCGAAAAGGAATGGGTTTAATAAAAATATCATCATCATAAACATAAACATAAACCATCCATATAAATAATAAAGACGGTATCAATATATTATATTCCCAGTAAAACAAAATCAATACTAAAGGTTATTATTGTTTATGAATAGAAACTCCATAAAATATCATTAAAACATTCTTGAGGAAAATATCCATTAGATTTTTAAATAACTACCTTAAAATATAAAAAATTACCAAATATTAAGGTAAAAAATTTATTTAAAAATAAACTTGAAAATTATAAATTAAGCTTAAAATAATTGAGTTTTAATGATTATGTAAAATTCCATCCATATCTAACGTGTTAAAAAATAAATATTCCTATCACATTTTTTTAAAAATTCAAAACTACCTCCTTTAGAAAAACAACAATAAGATTACTTTTAAATCATTTTTTAAAAATTAAAATAGGGGTATAAATTTATTTAAACAATAATTGGTTATTATTAAAACTTTCTTGAAAATATTTTTAGAAAATATAGAAATTGATAAAAAAGGATTTTTGACCGAAGGGAGAAATAAAGATAATTTTTCTTATAAAAATTATTCAAATATCTTGAGTTATTAAAGATAATAAAATTAAATTAAAACATGTATTATATATAAATAACTAGAGTATAATAAAATTAATGAGTTTCTGGATATATATATTATAATATTTCATCATCGGAAACTTAATAATAAATAATGTCGATAAATAATGAGATTGTAACATAAAACATTTACCACATTATTATCTTTTGAATCATAAGTCCTGTGAAAGAAAAGATTTAATGAAAACATTAAATATCATGAGAATAAATAAATTCATAATATAAAATTTCAAAGGGTCTGTATATACACCTTATAAAAAAATATAGGTGCATAACATAGCATATGTCCCAAATAAGACAATTTGTGACAAAAATCCCTTACCTCAAGTATTGAATTAATTAATAAACTTTAAAAACTCATATATAATAAATATAAGTTTATTATAAATCTATTTAATTACCAAAAATAATATATATCATACCATATATGATTTACTTATGACCTTTTATTACTCATTTATTAACAATTCCTTGTTAAAATCATGTTTTGATTAATAACTGCTTCATTTTTAACGTATGATTTGGTTTGGTATTTTTGGTAATTTTACTTTGATCATGGTTCCATAATCATAATAATGTTAAAAATTATATAAATATCATATATATTCATTATATATTTATTTATATTAATCTATTAAATTTAGATATGGAAAATGAATTACATCATTTATAGAGACGGTAGGTCGTGCATACGCATGAACGTTGTTTCCATTTTCTTGAAGGATGGAAAAAAATAAAGAAAAATATTAATTAAAATCTATAGAATAATTTTATATCATATATATTTATTTAATCTATCATTATTACCATCCATGTCAAAATAAAATGAAAAGTGTATCACATTACTTCGTAGATGCGATAGTTTATACGTACGCACGAGTGATGTTATCATTTTCCAATGCATTAGAAGGTAAGAATTTAGATGTCATATTATCATTATAGGAGTATATATATGTCATAAATATAATATATAAAAATTAAATCATTCATTATCTCCATATGTGATAGGCAGTGATGGAAAACTAATTACATCGGTTCGTAAGGCGGTAGTTTGTTATACACACGATCAATGGTTAGGTTTCCCAATTGATGAAAGAGGAGATGGATGTAGGTTATGAAATTAAAATAATAAAATATAATTATATTTTATATAATAATTTTATTATATCATCATATTTGAATAATATTTTAAGGATGTGGAAGAAGAAATAAAATAAAAACACTCAGTTAAGAATGATACCTCTTCTTCAGACAACCTCCTTAGGTTAGTACTAAAAGACTTATTAGGGGAGTTTTATAATAAAAATAAGGCCTATAGAATATGGTTTGGGAAGTAATAAATTTATTTTTATAGTGATTAACCAAACCAAAAGGCTTTCGAAGTGTAAAGAGGAGAGGATAGGGGTTCCCTTTTATAAGTGAGAATGAGTGGCATTTTTGTAAATACCCAAAACTATTCAATAATGGGAAGTCACTGTCACACCAAGTGCCTAAAAAATTGATTAATAATTGATTTTAGGGATGATATGGTTTATCCAAACCACCACCATAAATAAAAATACATGTTTTAAACATTTTTTTACCTAACATATAAGCTTGCTTACTTTTACCATTTTCGTTTTCACTATAGTAACTAGTTTTATTTATTTATTTACCTAGGTGATTTATCATTTAAGCCTAAAAATAAATGAAACTTATTGGATAATTTGTTGACACTAATTATAAATATTAAATCCAATTTATTAAATAAATATTATATGTGTTTTGAAAATTAATTTTAACATATGCGTATGTAATGCGTAAAACCTTGTTTTAACCTTAACTACAATAAATAATTTTCATTGTTTTTACTACTATTTATGAATAAAATTTAATTTGAATTTATCATATAATATAAATTATTATAATTTGAAATATGGAATCAATTTTATCAAATTCAATTCATATAAGTGGCATAATTTAATTCAAAATAAAACCTGCAGATGCGATGAAAAAGTGGTTTTCCAAAGAAAACGTTTTCGTAAGTATAAAAAGTTTTTATATCAAAATTGAACATAAGATTGATTATAATGGACTAAATTTGATTAAGTTTAATATAATTGAACTAATTTTACTTTTAAACCCATATTAAAACAAAATGGAACTTGTAAATTCTTTAAATGAAAAGGAAATTGTTAATAAAAATCAGTATTTTCACTATTCATTAAAAAATTAAAATTTTAAGAAAAATAATTAAGAATTAACCCTAACATGATTTTAAAATTGTTGAAAATCCATTTTAATAGAGGTAAAAAAATATTATTAAGGACACCTTTATTATGTTAAAGTATCAGGGAACAAAAAAGAATATCCAATAGACATGTCCAAATAGACCTATGGACATACCACCTGCACACCACAAGGCCAATGCAGGCCTTGCCCAAGAAGTCCAGAAGGTGTAGCCCCCTACACAGTACACCTACACTGGACACCTATACTTAGGATCTATGAAACTTAGTTATTTTTTCATCCCTATGCATAACAGCTACACTGTGGACCAATGCAGACAACCTCCTTTGACCAAGGTCCCCTACTTGCCTATAAATAGAACCCTTGGGCTCCTCATTTGAAGGACAAAAAAATTAGAAGAACTTCTAAATCTCTCATTGTATAGAACCTTTGACTAGGTCCCCTGAAATTTCTCAGGTAAATCTCTAAAACATGAGATAAGATAAAATTAAATGGGATGAGTAGGATAAAAATACCTTCATGTTCTAAAATAAAAGACATGTGTTTGAGGATCATTATTCCATAAGAATAAGTCACCTACACAAGGCCCCACCCTTAAGCAAGAACCTATGTAATACTCCTCCAAGGACACCATAGGAGACATATGGTGCTTAGGTTATGACCTCAACCAAGTGTTGTTTCCCTGATAGTCCATTTACTTAGGCATATTCAGCTTGCACAACTCTTTTTCTCCTATGTGAATCCCTTTCAGTCTCCCCTAGGCCCTACATAGCCCACCTGTGTGTCATACTTTTTTCAAGCACCCGCACATAGGACCTATTTGAGCCACCCTCTTTGAGCCTTCTTTCAAAGTCATCTATGGAAAGGATCCTTTCTCTTTGGTTCCATCATCTGAAAGGGACCAAGATAAAACGTCCACTAAGAACTCTATACTAACACAACCATGAAAAATGGCACATCATCATGCCCTCCATTTGGGTTTGTATTCCTATAGTCATAGATTTCCTGCACTTTTCTGGTTGATCGGTTAGGGTTCTCAAGGTTCATGTGGGTTTGTATCCCTATGGTCACGAGAACCCTTACCCCAGGGATAGTGTTAAGGAGTTCACGGTCTCAAATTCTAGTGATAAGACTATGTTTGTACCTTATCATATATGTCTCCACATTACATAAAAAATAGAACCATTCACACCTCTATCCCCCCCAACACACCCACTGCCCCCTAGACACCCCTACACCCTTCCCTAACACACACCCCCTTCCCACCCCCAACACACCACCCTTCCCTCAGCACACTGCCCTGAACACACACCCTTCCCCCCTAGTACACCCCCCTGAGCACCCCCCCACCCACCCTTCACCCCTCCCCCTTGCACCCACCCCCCCATTCCCCCTTCCCCCAGCACACACCCCCTGCCCCCTGAACACCCCCATGCCCCCTTCCCCAACACACCCCCCTACCCACCCCCACCCCTGCCCACTCACCCCTGCACACACACCCTGCCCACTACACCCCCCCTAGCCCACTGCACCCCCCCAGTACACCCCTACACCCCATCACACACCCCTGCCCACCCCCCTACACCCTAACCCTTGAAAAACAACCCAACACACCCCCTCCCCCCTACACCCCTCCGCCCGCCCCTTGCACCCCCTTGTCCCCTCACCCCAACACACCTCATGCCCCATGCACACCCCCCTGCCCCCTCCCCCCAACACACCCCCATGCCCCCTCACCCTACCCCCTAAACACACCCCCTTCCCCCTTACCTAACCCACCCCCCTACCCACACCCCCCCCCCCTCCCACCCCCTTGTACACACCCTCTGCCCGCTGCACACCCCACATCCCACTGCACCCCCCCCCCCAGCACACCCCCCTACACCCCAGCACACCCCCTACCCACCCCCCCTGAACCCTACCCCTTAAAAAATAACCCATCACACCCCCTTCCCTCTCCACATTCACCCATCCCCCTACCCCTTGCACCACCGCCTACCCCCTCACCCTTCCCCCTACACACCCTCTTCCCCTTTCCCCAGCACACCTCCTGCCCACCCCCACCCCATGCCCACCCACCCCCTGCACACCCCCTACCCACTGCACACCCCCCATCCCACTATACACCCCCCAAAACACCCCCTACACCCCAGCACACCCCCATGCCCCCCCCCCCCGCACCCTACCCCTTGAAAAAGAACCCAGCACCCCCCCCCCCCTTGCCCCCTCCCCCTACACCCCTCCCCTGGCCCCCTGCACCCCTACCCCTACCCCATCCCCTCCCCCTACCCCCTAAACCCCTCCCCCTACCCCCTGTACCCCTTCCCTACCCCATGCACTCCCCCCAGCACACCCCCTTCCCCCTCACCCTCCCCCTACACACCCCCTTCCCCCTTCCCCAGCACACCCCCTACCCACCCACCCCCCTATACACACCCCCTTCCCACTGCACACCCCCTACACCCCAGCACACCCCCTTCCCACCCCCTTGTACCCTACCCCTTTCAAAATAACCCATCACACCCCCTATCCCTTTCCCCTCCCCCGGCACCCCTCCCCTCCCCCTCAACCCCTCCCCCTCCCCCTGCCCCTTGCACCTCCCCCCCCCCCCGGCCCCCTCCCCCCACAACACCTCCATGCAACCTACCCTTTCCCCTTGAAAAAGAACCCAACACCCCCCCCCCTGCACACCCCTTAACCCCCCCCCCTCCCCCTACACCCCTCCCCCTGCCCCTTACACCCCCTTCCCCCTCCCCCCAGCACACCCCCCTTCCCCCTCACCCTGCACACCCACATGCCCCCTTCCCCAGCACACCCCCTACCCATCCCCCCCCCAGCACACACCCCCTACCCCCTCCCCCTTCACACTACACACCCCCCAATACCCACCCCCCTGCACCCTTCCCTACCCCTTGCAAAAGAACCCAGCACACCCCTTGAACCCCCCCCCCCTGCACCCTCCCCCTTCCTCCTGCACACCCTGCCCCTTGCAGCAAAACCCAGTCCCCCCCCCCCCCCTGATAGCTTGAGTTTTTGGTTCTTGACAGGGGTATTTTCAGTGAGGTTTGCTGATAGGACCTATTTGTATCATCAGTTAAGTAGTGGTGTATGGGAAGCCATAGGAACCATGTATGAGAATCCATAGGGTGGGGAGCATACTATTGACTACCATTGGCTGTCATGGATGATCTATGGTGATCTGAGAGTCGATAGAAATGGATATTTCATATCGGAATTTAGGGATAAGAGGGTCGGCCACATCTATTCATTGAATTTAGTGATAGATAGAACATGGTCTACAGAGACCAGGTGTTTGGTTTGGAAGTTCAATGATAATGGTACTCATATGGTGGGGAGAATCATATCAGATGTGGGTGACTGACCCGCATGTCGTATGGGTCGTTGTTGTAGTGAGGCCAATCATTGAACGATTGAGGTGAAAAGGTGTTTCTAGTGTGTGGGAAGATCCTATCTTTTCTTTTTCCTTGGGTAATACTATATTTGAAGTTCATATGTGGTGTTGAGTGGAGTTAGTGAATTGGAATCGGGATCAGGATGGTTTTTGATTGATCTGAGGGTGAATCACATCAGAGGTGAGTTAGTGCTTAGAGTGGGAGCATGATGGAGGAAGCAAATAGTTGGTGATACAAACATGAAATTACACTGGGAATCAGGGATCAGACTTAGGTGTAGGAATTATATGATCTCATGATGCCTCAAGAGGTGAAGTAATCATGATTAAGAGATGTGATAGCACAGCAGCAGGTGAAACCAATAAATTTCAAGAAAATTTATCCAGAGGAGAACGGACTGGTGTTTTTCATGGGTTTGGATACAGTGAGCTGAAAACCGCATTGGGATCATTTTTCAAAATCCAGTTACTAGGTAGATAGACCATCGTAAGATCATTCTCATTTAAAAATTCATATGGTTAGGATCACCATGATGTCTAGTCAACCTTCACGAGAAGATTAGTATGGTGGGGAAAATATAATCTTTAGGATGAATCATTTGAAGACACTGAGGAGTTTCCAAATATATGGGTGTAGTGAGAGCCTTCTTGGTGTTATCATTTGTAGTGAGTGAGTGGCTCGACTTCTAGTTCAAAGCATGCCTTGATGTTTGGATTTGTGTAACAGAAACATGTTTAGAATTTAGATATGGATAATAGTGAGTTCTCAGTGAATTGACAATCGTATTAGTGTTTGAGACATGTTTTGATGAATACCATGGTTTCTTGGGGATGAGAAGTGTTAAGGTGGGGATTTTGTAATACCCCATAGGTTTTTAATTCATTATTTTTGTAGGTTGTTTGTATTTTTAATATGAAGCATGTCTTGTTTCTTAAATTGGAATTTGGATCAGAAATATGAACATTAGATGTTTCTAAAAGGTATTTTTGGATTTGTTTTTAGTCCTATATTGGAACCTCTAAGGTTTGGGTGAAATTTTGTGGAGGTTCAGGGTGAAAAATAACTGAACTTTAAGCAATCGTATCCTTTCATGCTGTGACCCATCGGTTTTATGCCTTAAATGGGGTTGGTTGAGGGGTAAACCCCCTGTCTCAAACATTTTTGACTATGAACCTCAGTTCAAGACATGAAATTATTAGGGGTAGGGATTCATGGTGTGAAACCCCTGGTCACACCATGAATCATGCCTAGGTGGATTTATTTTAATAGGTTAAATTCTATCTTTTTCTGGGTCAAGTGTTTCACAATGATGTTACTGAAGAAAGTGTCAAGTTTTCATGGATGGTTGTTTGTGTTTGATGAAATGAAAACAAAGATTTTCTTTAAGTTTTATATTTTTATGAGAATTATCGGTTCATTTTTTATCAAAATGAGGGCATTTTCATCTCTAAAGTGAATGAAATTTCATTTTCTACTATTGAGTTGGCTGAAACTTTCTACTAGTCCACGTTGAAGGCTTAGGTAAATCATGTAAAGAAGGTGAAAATTTTATTTCAGAGAGCCAAAACCAATTTTCATAGCATATACACATTATATAATAATGAAAAAAAATTAAAAATTCTCAAGTAATTATAGAATTCAAATTAAAGGTTTATGCAGATGGAACTTACCTCAACCTCAAGGCGCGCTACTTTTGATGACGACAACTTGAATATTCTTTTTTTTCCGTTTTCATGCATATGAAACTTCACATATATATATATAAGGACACCTAGCCCCTGCGTACAAATTTTCATGGCCAAATATGCACAAGGGGGTCCTTAGATATATGTTTATACTTGCATATACCCCTTTACACTTACACATGAATGCATTTTTCTTATCTATATATAAGCACACCTAGCCCCAATATATATATTCATATGGCCATGAGTGAATATATATAAAGGGAATCTTATATATGTATATTCCTACCTATGCATACACATGTAATACTTCATCAACAAAAACTTGAATCCACCTCAACGACATCTAGAAATCACTACAAAAATATAAAGTACCCAAAAAACACAAAATCCCTAATTAAAATTTGGCCAAAGAATAAAAATGAAATAAATCTTACCCAAATCCGATGTTGAACTCACTGTCATTGATGGTGGTGGATAGAACCATCCTCATCATAAGAAACCACCTATAAGGAAATAGTGTGAAAAGAAATGATATATAATGACTTATTATATATATGTGATCAGTGATGATAAATAATACATGAATCCATTACCATTATAGATTTTATAATTCCTTTCTATTATTACCACAATATCATCATTTAGTTACTCCCATTGGACTGATAATTTATGTTGGTCATGTCAACAAAAAAATCCAAATACACACACATTTTTCATCATAATATCAATAATCATTGCATTAGTATATACATAAACAATAGAAATAACACATCCATGAAGCATACCCCGTTCTTCCATATTATAATTTCCATTCCATATTCTCTTATTAGAATTTATTTCCAATATATATCTCAATTACCATATGAAATCATATAAAACAAGTTGTGCATGGTCAGTATATAATCAAAAAATAGAATATAAAGGAACTCATATTCATATTCTATTTCTCATTCCCTTCAATTTTTATAACGACCCATACTTTACATACATTTTTATTACCTCATAATTGAAGCATAATTATTATAACATATAACAAAACCATGATAGGACCGTATAGGTATAGTGTCTTTAGAAAATGGGAAACATAAACAACTGGTTCATAAAGCATCTACATTATCTCCCATTTATTTCATCATATCTAGAGTCCCTTTTGGAATATCCTATTTAATACCCTTCTTCCTGACCTGGGGAAAAGAAAACATACAAAAGGGTGAGCTCAAATTCTCAGTAAGGGTAAAAAAAAGAAATATCATTCATATCATATTCATAAGAACATAACATTTTGAAAATATTAACCTTCAAAAGAGATCATAATATCATAACATGGGATAAATTATAGTAGTGAAATGTAATCCCAATAATCATAACTTAAAACATGAAACTTTGTGTCATACACACATAATCATATAAAATCATTTCTAATTAGTCAAGACTCATTTCCAAGACTATCATAGCAGACAAATTCCATTTCTGAACCGAGTTTACTTCTCGTTCCGGTCCTGTATCACTGAACCGGTTTAACTTGTCGCTCCAGACATGTCTATCTCATGAGATATAAATCTTTACCCAATGCATTGGATGGAGATATAGGTCCCACCCATCTCAAAATGAAACCATTCTTATATGTTCCACAAAATCATAAATCATATATCATAGCATAACCCATGTAATAAAAATGGGATTCTTAAACATCATGTTATCACAACATAATCCATATAAGATAAAAGGACTTCATAAATATAATTTCATCATAACATAATCAAATAAATGTAATAATAGGGATAAAAACAGAACCCTATATTATCTTATATGGAAAATAATTTTGATAAAACATTTGAACTCCTTCTTGAGGAAAATATCCTTTCTAATTCAAAAACATTTTTCCTTTCTTAACATGTCATACAATTTTAAACTAAAAGAAGTTAATTAAAAGTAAACATGAAAACTAGTAAAGGAATCTTCATGGAAATAATTTTCTATGAAATCATAAAAATCCATTCATACCGTATAAGTTAAAAAAAACATTCTTCTCGTACTTTGGCCGAAAAAGTCAAAAAGTATCTCGTACTAAAAACGACAAAAGATTCCTTTCATATCTTTTACTAAAAATTCACCAATAGGTAAAATTGGATTTAAAAAATTGTATGAGGATAGAAATAATCTTACATATTGAGAAAACAAGGATGTGGATGATAAATATTCCCCATAAAATTCTGAAGTATAAACAATCTCGGATAAAAATGAGATTGCGAGAGTTTCCCTTACCTTAGGTCTGATATGCTTCGTACGTATCCAAAACTTATGTATAATTATTTAAATAATGTCATTAAATTATTACAGAATAATATTCATTGTTATTATATTATATATGGTCATATTCTTATCTTCTTATTAGAAATATTTCATTGCTACTTGTTGTTCGGGTGTTCATTGCTTTATGTTCTTATGCATGTTTTGTCGAATAAATTCTTATTCCTCTTTTTAGGTTATAGATACCTCATTTACAGAATGTTATTAGTGTAATATATATCATATTTATTCATTAAATTCATTTATATAAGAATTATTAAATTAATATCATGTGAAACAAGTCGCATCACATCGTGAAAACGGTAGGCCGTACGTACGCACGAACGATGATATCGTTCCTATAATTATTGAATGGTATTGGAGTGGATGATGGAATGTCTCAGAATTAGTATCATATTATAATAATCATATATAGTTATTCTTTACAACATTATACCCATCTATGAAAGGTGGTGGTGGAAAACAGATTACACCACGGCGTGGAGACGGTATTCCATACGTACGCACGCGTGATGATTTCATTCTCCGTAGGATGGATAGAAGGTGAAATAGGGTTTTTTAATATTTATAATAACATATCAGTATATTAGTGATACTTATGTTATTAATTTATGATTAAACAATTAAATAAGAATAAGTTTAAGAAGAAATAAACATGAAAGAATCGGTAGAAGAGATTACCTCTTCTTCGAGGCACCTCATTTAAGCTTCCTATTAATGGACTAGAGTTGGTCTTTTGAGATAACCAGATCCTTCAGAATGTTTCTAGAGAAGTGGAGAAGAGAAAAGGTCAGGTTTTGGCTGAGATTTAAGGCTAAAAGTGGTGTGAGGATGAGAGGGATGAGGTTCCCTTTTATAAGGGAGGAGAGGGGTACCTTTGGAATTATAAGAAATATTAATTTATAATAAATTCCAAACCCTCCTAAAAACATCCAAAATTGACTCAATTATAATATGAGATGAGATAGGGTTGTAATATCATCAACCAATAAAATTTATATATGTTGTGAATTTATTTTAAACCTTATCAAATTGATTTATCCTTATTTAATCTATTTAATTTTATTTGTGGTAATAATAATCAAAATTTTAAATTGTTATAAATAATTACTTACGTGATGTGAATTATCCATAATTAGATACTTTATGAAATTTTAGACCATATAAATTTAAATTTATAATTTTTAAATATTTTTGTGATTTTTAAACAATTTTATAATATGTTATTTTTATAAAATAACAATAGTATCAATTTTGAAACTATTCATTTATTTTAATTTAAATAAAATCTACACAAAGGAAATATTCGAAAAAAAATATTTAATAGATTCCTAACATGTCATAGTCATCTAGAAAATTCTTGTATCACATTAAATAGTTCATATAATATTTATTTTAATATTTTTAAAGCCATTTATTTGATATTTCAATCAATAAAATAATTTCAACATCACTATTGTGTCATCATTAATGGTAATTATTTAATCCCTAAAAATTATAAATAAATTCACATGATGTAGATAATTTTATTTTATTTCTTGAGAATATTCATATTCTAAGTTTTATGAAGTTTATCACTAAATTAAAATTATTACACTTATAAGATATAAGAGAGTGACATGTTGTCATTTTCTTTGGTTTTAATTATAATTATATCATTTTCATGGTCAATAGTCCATGAAATGAATCTAATCTGACACTTAGGTGATATGGGTCGACTTTTATTCATCCAATAGAATTTTGGCAGGTGTTAGGATAATTTTAAAATCTTATTTTTATCTTTAATTACCCGATTTACCTTTAACTATAGTAAATAAAAATTATCGTAGTTACTATTCATAATGTCAAAAAAATAAAATTAACCTATTAACATAATTTGGACCCACTGAATCCAAATATTGAATCAATTTTTCAAAATTCAAAACACACAAGTTGAAGTAATTAATTTAAAATTAATCCCGTTGTTAAGAAAAGCAGGTTTAAAAGTTAAAACATTGTCAAAGATTGAAATGTTTTTACCTATAAATTCAATGTAAAATTAATGGAAATGATATAAATTATATTAAATGGTAAAAATATATTCTATTTATACTTTAGAACCATTAAATTTTATCATTTAACCATATAAATTATCTTGATGAAAAAAGTTGGTTTTAAGAAAAATTAGCGTATTTTTACTATTCATCAAAATATGAAAGTCATCAGAAAAGTATCAAAAATTTATCCAATGTAAATTTTTAAATCTTTACTCAAAATAATAAATTTATTTTGTAAAATCGAGCTTATAAACTTTTTAAAAAATTATACTTAAAATGGGTGTGTCATCAAAAGGCGGTAAAACTGCATTTTTTGAAAAATACTTCTTTTATCTGAAAAATTGATTTTGTTTTCATATCTCATTATAGAAAATGTTTAAGATGAATTATAATGATATAAAATTCAAAATTCAGTTAATACTATTCATAACGGCTAGTTCATAATATTAGAATAATATATCATTGTTTAGTGAAACTCGGTATTGCATACAACGCAAGATATCGAGGAAGGTTTCCCCTGCGTGTAACGCAAGCCAATCTAGTGTTGTGTGAAGTGAAATATTCCTTTGCATATAACATAATAAATTAAAAAAAATCTCATAAAATCTCAGGGTGTTACATTCTACCCCCCTTAAAATGAATTTCACCCTCGAAATTCGTCACTTCGTAAAAAACAGATGAGGATACCTCTCCCTCATAATATCCTCAAGTTCCCGCATAGCTTCTTCTAATTGGTGGTTCCTCCATAAAACTTTGACCAAGAGAGTGGTCTTGTTTCGTAGAACTTTTTCACTACGATCTATAATCTCTATCGGTTGTTCTTCATAAGAAAGATCTTGCTCCAGCGGTACAACTTCTAAGCTTAGTACATGTGAAGGATCGAGTATGTACTTTCTCAGGAGAGATACATGGAACACATCATGAACTTGAAAGAGATTCGGTGGAAGTTCCAATCAGTAAGCTACCTTCCCAACACGATCCAGTATTTCAAAAGGACCAATATACCTAGGGCTCAGCTTGCCTTTTTTTCAAATCTCATTACTCTCATCCAAGGAGATATTCGTAAGAACACTTTATCACCCACTTCAAACTCTAGGTCCTTTCTTCGGTTGTCTTCATAACCTTTTTGTCGACTTTGAGTTGCTCTTATGTGTTGTTGAATAGATCTTACCTTTTCTTCCACCTCATCAACAAGATCAGGTCCTAATAGCTTTCTTTCCCCAACTTCATCCCAGAAAGTTGGAGTTCTGCATTTCTTTCCATAGAGAGCTTCATAAGGAGCCATCTGAATACTGGAGTGAAATCTATTATTATAAGAAACTTCCACCAAAGGTAGGTGTTGATCCCAACCACCTTTGAAATCCATAGAGAAAGCTCTCAACATGTCTTCTAGAGTTTGAATTGTCCTCTCAGATTGATCGTCTATCTGAGGATGATAAGCAGTGTTGAAAATCAACTCTCTATATAGAGTATGCTGAAGACTTCACCAAAACTTTGAGGTAAACCTCATATCCCAATCAGATATAATGTAAAGTGTTACTCCATGCAATCTTACCACTTCCTTCACATATATCCTAGCAAGATTATCAAGAGAGAAATATTCTCTAATAGCAATGAAGTGTGTCGACTTCGTAAGACGATCAACTATAACACAGATAGTGTTATTTCCATTGGATGTTTTAGGAAGTCTAGTGACAAAGTCCATAGTGGTGTTTTCCCATTTCCGTTCTGGTATGGGTAATGGTTGTAACATCCCCTAAGACTTCTATCTCTCAACTTTAACTTTCTGACAAACCAAGAATCGAGAGACATATTCAGCAACATCTTTTTTCATGTCATCCCACCAGAAGTACTCCTCCGGGTCCCTATACATCTTCGTGCTTCCAGGGTGAATAGAGAATGAAGAACTATGAGCTTCATCCAATATTTCCTTCTTTAATTCTATGATGGGAGGAACAAAAACCCAATTCCTGAACCCTATTATTTCATCACAATCAATGTGGAATTAAGGAATATTTCTCACCTTATTTTGTAACTCTACATCTTCATTCTGTGCCTCTTTAATCTTCATATGTATAGATGGTTGAAAATTCATTTAAGAAAGATAAGATTTTTTCCCTTCCATTATAATTCCAAGATCCATCCTTTGTAAATCCATAAATATTGGATCTTTTGTTATCCTCATCATGGATAAGAGAGCATGGTATTGTCGACTTAATGCATCATCCACCTTGTTTACTTTCCCAGGGTGGTAATGAATTGAGCAGTCGTAATCCTTAATCAGCTCAAACCATCTTCTTTGGTGCATATTCAGCTCCTTTCATGGGAAAATATAATTTAAACTTTTATGAT
The DNA here is from genome assembly GCA_963277665.1 of Viscum album. Taxonomy (NCBI): domain Eukaryota; kingdom Viridiplantae; phylum Streptophyta; class Magnoliopsida; order Santalales; family Viscaceae; genus Viscum; species Viscum album. The sequence continues at coordinate 600,732,266 of OY728142.1, forward strand.
CAGTATAAATATCACACCATTCACCATAAAGATAATGCATCCAAATCTTTAATGCAAATATTACCGCAGCTAATTCCAAATCATGAGTTGGTTAATTTTTCTCATGGATTTTTAACTTTCGTGAGGCATAAGCTATCACCATATCATTTTGCATGACAACACACCCCAGTCCCTTCTTGGATGCATCACTGTAGATCACAAACCTTTCTACACTACAAGGTAGTGTGAGCACAGGTGCACTGGATAACCTTCTTTTTAACTCCTTGAAATTCTCTTCACACTCCTCTCTCCAAACAAACTTAACTCCTTTTCGATTTAACCTGGTAGTGGATTATATAATTGTAAAAAATCTTTCACAAAACGTCGATAATATCCAGCCAAACCAAGAAAAATTTGGATCTTAGTTACTTTTGTTGGTCTCGACCATCTTTCAATAACCTCTGCTTTTGCTCGATCCACAGATATCCCCTCTTTTGAGATTATGTGACCCAAAAATGAAACTTTTTAAAGACAAAATTCACACTTGGTAAATTTGGCATAAATCTTCTCCTTTCTCAGGGTCTTCAATACAATTCTCAAGTGATCTTCATGTTCTTCCTTTCTCTTTGAATAGACAAGAATATCCTCTATAAAGACTACCACAAAATAATCAACTCTATTCATTAGATCCATGAAGATACCAGGGGAATTAGTAAGACCAAATGGCATCACTATAAGTTCATAGTGTCCATACCTTTTATGGAAAGCTGTCTTTGGTATATCCACCCTTTTGACCCTCAATTGATGATACCCTGAATGAAGATCAATCTTGGAAAAGTATTGAGCTCCGTGTAGTTGGTAAAATAAGTCATCAATGTGTGGGAGAGGATATTTTTTCTTGATATTGATCTTGTTAAGTTCTCGATAATCAATGTAGAGTCTCATTGATCCATCTTTCTTCTTAACAAACAGAATAGGTGCTCCCCAAGGTGATGCACTAGGGCGTATGAATCCCTTATCAAGATTCTCTTGGAGTTTCTTCTTCAATTCCTGCAACTCAATTGGGGCCATTCTATAAGGTGTCTTTGAAATTGGCATAGCACCCGGTATGAGTTCTATTGAAAACTCAACTTCACGATTTGGTGGAAGACCTGGAAAGACATCATCAAAATCCCATACAATGGGAATATTCTTAATCGTGAGTTTCTCTCCAACTATTTGAGATAAATAAACTTCATTTATTGAAATCAAGACCCATAAGATGGAATAAATTTCCACTGGAAGGTTATATTCATCCTTGAATCGATAGATGATCATAGATTGATCAGGAATATGAAATGAGACTTACCTTCTTTGTAAATTGATATGAGCTCCATATAAGGAAAGAAAATCCATGCCAAGAATCACATCAAATTCCACTATAGGAAGGATCACAATATTTGCAGGTAGCACTTTCCCACAAACGTCAATTGGAGAAGAATTATAAACTTTTGATGCAACCGTTGTGCCATTAGGAGTTGTCACAGCTAACTCAACATATAATTGTTGAGGTAGTACAGCGATACCTTTAGAAAATTATTCAAAAATAAAATATTGGGTGGATCTAGAATCAAATAAAACATTTGGTACTTTAGAGTGGATGGTAAGTGTACCTTTCACCACTTCGTTATCGTACTCCACATCACCGATAAAAATTGCATGTGACTTTCCTTTGTCTTTGGACTTAAGAGTTTGTTGACATCGATCATCATAAACAACCCTTGGATTAGGGCATTGATTAGAATAATGACCCATTTCCTTTCACTTGTAACATTGAATTGTAGAAGGTGCATTCTATGTAGCCTTTTCTTTGCTCGCATCACTAGACATCATTTTCCTATCATTGCGGCATTCAAATGCCTGATGACCTTCTTTTCCACATTTGAAACATTTACTTGTCCCTTTAAGAAAATTCCCTCCATGTTTCTTTCCACACTTTGAGCATAAGGGAAAACCCATCTTCTTTTCAGTGTGGTCTTTAGATTTCCCTTTGAATTCCATTTTCCTCTTCTTATCAAACCCATATGATTGATGGCTTACTCCAATCTCCGTCTGAACCTTGAGAGCACATCGAACAATTTCCTCGTAGCTATTGAAGTCCCTTATGGCTAACTCACTTCGAAGACTTTGTTTTAAGCCACTAAATAATTGATCGATCTTACTCTCAGGTTGGATAATAATTCTGGAAGTGTACCTTGCAAGTCTTGTAAAATTTTCTTTGTAGGTACCAACTGATTCATCATCCTTTTTCTTTAGTTCAAGAAACTACTTCTCCATATTTTTTCAAAGAATACGAGGGAAGTACTTATTGAAAAATAAGTTCTTGAACTCATCCCATTCCATGGACTAAATTTCATCTCTTTGCCTCGTATTCTTGATAAGATTCCACCATTGATCAGCTTCACCTTCCAAAAGATATACTGCTAAGATGACTTTATCATGTTCAGAACATTGCAGGACTGAAAATATCTTTTCAGTGGTACTAAAACATTGTTTAGCCGCTAATGGATCAGAAGACCTGCTGAATGAAGGTGGACACTGCCTCATGAAGGATTCAATAGAATTTTTCTCCTTACATTGCTCGTTTGGAAGTCCTGCATGATTCGTAGATTGAGAAAGTTGTGTGAGCATGGCTACAAGATTTTTCATTCTAGCTCCCATAATGTTTGGTTGCTTAGGGGGACAATCATTTCATTTCCTGTTGCATTCATCATTAACACGGTTCCTTCAGGTTCCAGCCATTGAATAAAACCAATAAGCATAGTGTGAGAAACACTAATCATAATAGGAACACCACATAATCAAGAATAATTTTTCACACCTTAGGTCTTATCATAGGTTATTCATGGACATTTCTAAAACACTATTATTGTGTTCTATGCTTAGACACAAACTTTAAACACCATTACTAAGGCTTTCACATCCCAGTTTCTAAAGGTTGATTATACCTTTCCTCTGATACCAACTATAACGACCCATACTTTACATACATTGTTATTACTTCATAATTGAAGCATACTTATTACAACATATAACAAAACCATGATAGGACCGTATAGGTATAGTGTCTTTAAAAAGTGGGAAACATAAACAACTGGTTCATAAAGCATCTACATTGTCTCCCATTTATTTCATCATATCTAGAGTCTCTTTTGGCATATATTACTTAATACCCTTCTTCCTGACCTAGGGAAAAGAAAACATACAAAAGGGTGAGCTCAAATGTTCAGTAAGGGTAAACAAAAGAAATATCAATCATATCATATTCATAAGAACATAACATTTTGAAAATCTTAACCTACAAAAGAGATCATAATATCATAACATGGGATAAATCATAGTAGTGAAATGTAATCCCAATAATCATAACTTAAAACATGAAACATTGTGGAATACACACATAATCATAGAAAATCATTTATAATTAGTCAAGACTCATTTCCAAGACTATCATAGTGAACAAAGTCCATTTCTGAACTGAGTTTACTCCTCATTCCAGTCATGTATCACAGAACCGGTTTAACTTGCAGTTCCAGCCATGTCAATCTCATGAGATATAAATCTTTACCCAATACATTGGATGGAGATATATGTACCACCCATCTCATAATTAAACCATTCTTATGTGTGCCACAAAATCATAAATCATATATCATATAATAACAAATGTAATAAAAATGGGATTCTTAAACATCATGCCATCACAACGTAATCCATATAAGATAAAGGGACTACATAAAAATAATTCCATAATAACAAAATAAAATCAATGTAATAATAGGGATATAAACTGAACCCTATATTATCTTATATGGAAAATAATTTTTATAAAACATTTGAACTCTATTCTTGAGGAAAATATCCTTTCTACTTCAAAAACATTTTTCCTTTCTTAACATGTCATACAATTTTAAACTAAAAGAATTTAATTAAAAATAAACTTGAAAACATGTAAATTAAGATTCATGGAAATAATTTTCTATGAAATCATACAAATACATTCATGTCATATAAGTTAAAAAAATATTCTTCTTGTACTTTGGCTGAAAAAGTCAAAAAGTATCTCGTACTGAAAAAGAAAAAAGACTCCTTTCATATCTTTTACTAAAAATTCCCCAATAGGTAAAATTGGATTTAAACAATTGTAGGAGGATACAAATAATATTATATATTGAGGAAACATGTATGTGGATGATAAATATACCCCAGTAAATTCTGGAGTATAAACAATCTCGGATAGAAATGAGATTGCGAGATTTTCCCTTACCTTAGGTCTGATATGCTTCATACGTATCCGAAACTCCTGTATAATGATTTAAATAATTTCATTAACTTATTATATAATCATATTCATTGTTATTATATCATATATGGTCATATTATTATCTTCTTATTAGTAATATTTCATTTCTACTTGTTATTTGGGTGTTCATTGCTTTATGTTCTTATGCATGTTTTGTCGAATAAATTCTTATTCCTATTTTTAGGTTATAGATACATCATTTAAATAATGGTATTAGTGTAATATATATCATATTTATTCATTCAATTAATTTATATAATCATTATTCAATGAAGATCATGTAGAACGAGTCGCATCACATCGTGGAGATGGTAGGGCGTATGTACGCACGAGCGATGATATCGTTCCCATAATTATTGAATGGTATTGGAGTGGATGATGGAATGTCTTAGAATTAGTATCATGTTATAATAATCATATATAGTTATTATTTACACCATTATACCCATCCATGAAAGGTGGTGGTGGAAAACAGATTACACCACGGCGTGGAGACGGTATTCCGTACGTACGCACGCGCGATGATTTCATTTTCCGTAGGATGGATAGAAGGTGAAATAGGGTTGTTTTATATTTATAATAACATATAAGTATATTATTGATACTGATGTTATTAATTTATGGTGAAACAATTAAAGAATAATAAGTTGAAGAAGAGAGAAACTTGAAAGAATCGGTAGAAGAGATTACCTCTTCTTCAACGCACCTCCTTTAAGCTTCCTCTTAAGGGACTAGAGTTGGTCTTTTGAGAAGACCAGATACTCCAGAATGTTTCTAGGGATTTGTATAAGAGAAATGGGCAGGGTTTGGATGAGCTTTAAGGCTCAAAGTGGTGTTAGGAGGAGAGGGGGGAGGTTCCCTTTTATAAGGGAGGAGAGGGGCACCTTTCGAATTATAAGAAATATTAATTAATAATAAATTCCAAACCCACTTAAAACCCACCAAAAATGATTCAATTCGAAGATGAGATGATATAGGGTTGTAATATAATCAACCAATAAAATTTAGACATGTTGTGAATTTATTTTAAACCTTACCAAATTGATTTATCATTATTTAATCTATTTAATTTTATTTGTGGTAATAATATTCTAAATTTTAAATTGTTATAAATAATTAATTATGTGCTATTAATTATCCATAATTAGATACTTTATGAAATTTTAGACCATATAAATTTAAATTTATAGTTTTTAAATATTTTTGTGATTTTTAAACAATTTTATAATATGTTATTTTAATAAAATAACAATAGTGTCAATTTTGACACTATTCATTTATTTGAATTTAAATAAAATATACACATAGGATATATTCAAAAAAATATATTTAATAGATTTCTAACATGTCATATTAATCGATAAAATTCGTGGATCACATTAAATAGTTCATATAATATTTATTTTAATATTTTTAAAACCATTTATTTGATATTTCAATCAATAAAATAATTTCAACATCACTATTGTGTCATCATTAATGGTAATTATTTAATCCCTATAAATTATAAATAAATTCACATGATGTATATAATTTTATTATATTTCTGTATACTATTCATGTTCGAAGTTTTATGAATTTTATCACTAAATTAAAATTATTAAACTTATAAGATATAAGAGAGTGACATGTTGTCACTTTTTTTGGTTTTAATTATAATTATATCATTTTCATGGTCAATAGTCCATAAAACAAATATAATATTACACTTAGGTGATATGGGTCTACTTTTATTCATCCAATAGAATTTTGGCAGGTGTTAGGGTAATTTTAAATCTTATTTTTATCCTTAATTACCTGATTTACCTTTAACTGTAGTAAATAAAAATTACCGTAGTTACTATTAATAATGCCAAAAAAATAAAAGTAACGTATTAAAATAATTTGGACCCATTGAATCCAAATATGGAATCCATTTTTTCAAATTCAAAACACAAAATTTTCAGTAATTAATTTAAAATTAATCCTGTTGTTAAGAAAAACGGGTTTAAAAAGTTAAAACATTTTCAAAGATTGAAATGCTTTTACCTATAAATTCAATGTAAAATTAATGGAAATGATATCCATTATATTAAATGGTAAAAATATATTCTATTTATACTTTATAACCATTAAATTTTATCATTTAACCATATAAATTATCTTGATGAAAAAAGTTGTTTTTAAGAAAAATTAGCATATTTTTACTATTCATCCAAATATGAAAGTCATCAGAAAAGTATCAAAAATTTATCCAATGTAAATTTTTAAATCTTGAATCAAAAGAATAAATTAATTTTGTAAAATCTAACTTATAAACTTGTCCAAAATTATACTTAAAATGGGTCTGCCATCAAAAGGCGGTAAAACTGCATTTTTTGAAAAATAATTCTTTTATCTAAAAAATTGATTTTGCTTTCATATCTCATTATAGAAAATGTGTAAGATGAATTATAATGTTATAAAATTAAAAATTAAGTTAATACTATTCATAACGGCTAGTTCATAATATTAGAATAATATATCATTGTTTAGTGAAACTCGGTATTGCGTACAACGCAAGATATCGAGGAAGGTTGCCCTTGCGTGTAACGCAAGCCAATCTAGTGTTGTGTGCAGTGAAAGATTAATTTGTGTATAACATAAGAAATTAAAAAAATATTCTCATAAAATCTCAGGGTGTTACATTTTACCCCCCTTAAAATGAATTTCTCCCTCGAAATTTGTCACTTCTTAACCAACAGACGGGGATACCTCTCCCTCATCATATCCTTAAGTTCCCAAATATCTTCTTCTAATTGGTGGTTCCTCCATAAAACTTTGACCAAGCGAGTGGTATTGTTTCATAGAACTTTTTCACTACGATCCAGAATCTCTATTGGTTGTTCTTCATAAGAAATATCTTGCTCCAGTGGTACAACTTCTGAGATTAGTACATGTGAAGGATCGGGTATGTACTTTCTCAGGAGAGATACATGGAACACATCATGAACATGAGAGAGATTCGGTGGAAGTGCCAATCGGTAATCTACCTTCCCAACACGATCCAGTATTTCAAAAGGACCAATATACCTAGGTCTCAGCATTCCCTTTTTTCCAAATCTCATTACTCTCCTCCAAGGAGATATTCATAAGAACACTTTATCACCCACTTCAAACTCTAGGTCTTTTCTTTGGTTGTCGGAATAACCTTTTTGTCGACTCTGAGCTGGTCTTATGTGTTGTTGAGTAGATCTTACCTTTTCTTCCATCTCATCAACAAGATCAGGTCCTAATAGCTTTCTTTCCCCAACTTCATCCCAGTAAGTTGGAGTTATGAATTTCTTTCTATAGAGAGATTCATAAGGAGCCATCTGAATACTCGAGTGAAAGATATTATTATAAGAAAAATCCACCAAAGTTAGGTGTTGATCACAACCACCTTTGAAATCCATAGAGCAAGCTCTCAACATGTCTTCTAGAGTTTGAATTGTCCTCTCAGATTGACCATCTTTCTGAGGATGATAAGAAGTGCTGAAACTCAACTCTGTATCTAGAGTATGTTGAAGACTTCGCCAAAAATTAGAGGTAAACCTTGAATCCCGATCAGATATAATGGAAAGTGTTACTCCATGAAATCTTACCACTTCCTTCACATATATCCTGGAAAGCTGATCAAGAGATAAATCTTCTCTAATATAAATGAAGTGTGCCGACTTCGTAAGATGATCAACTATAACCCAGATAGCGTTATTGCCTTTGGATGTTTTAGGAAGTCTAGTGACAAAGTCCATAGTGATGTTTTCACATTTCTATTACGGTATGGGTAATGGTTGTAACATCCCCTTAGACTTATGTCTCTCAGCTTTAACTTGCTGACAAACCAAGCATCAAGAGACATATTCAGCGACATCTCTTTTCATGTCATCCCACCAGAAGTACTCCTTCAGGTTCCTATACATCTTCGTGCTTCCATGGTGAATAGAGAATGAATAACTATGAGATTCATCCAATATTTTCTTCTTTAATTCTGGGATGGTAGGAACACAAACCCGATTCTTGAACCTTATTATTTCATCACAATCAATGTGGAATTCAGGAACATTTCTCACCTTCTTTTGTAACTCTACATATTCTTTATGTGCCTCTTTAATCTTCATATGTATAGATGGTTGAACATTAATTTGAGAAAGATAATATTTTTCCCCTTCCATTATAATTACAAGATCCATCCTTTTTAAATCCATAAATATTGGATCTTTTGTGATCCTCATCATGGATAAGCTAGCATGGTCTTGTCGACTTAATGTGTCTTCCACCTTGTTTGCTTTCCCAGGGTGGTAATGAATTGAGAAGTCATAATCCTTAATCAGTGCCAACCATCTTCTTTGGCATATATTCATCTCCTTTTGTGTGAAAATATACTTTAAACTTTTATGATCAGTATAAATATCACACCTTTCACCATAAAGATAATGCCTCCAAATATTTAATGCAAAGATTACCGCAGCTAATTCCAAATCATGAGTTGGGTAATTTTTCTCATGTATTTTCAATAGTTGTGAGGCATAAGCTATCACCATATCATTTTTCATGCGAACACACCCCAATCCCTTCTTAGATGCATCACTGTAGATCACAAACCTTTCTCTACTATAAGGTAGTGTGAGCACAGGTGAACTGGATAACCTTCTTTTTAAATCCTTGAAATTCTCTTCACACTCCTCCTTCCAAACAAACTTAACTCTTTTTTGAGTCAACCTGGTGAGTGGATTAGATAATACTGAAAAATATTTCACAAAAAGTCAATAATATCCATCCAAACCAAGAAAACTTCAGATCACAGTTACTGTTTTTGGTCTCGACCATCTTTCGATAACCTCTATTTTTGCTGGATCCACAGATATCCCCTCTTTTGAGAATATGTGACCCAAAAATGAATATTTTTGAAGCCAAAATTCACACTTGGTAAATTTGGCATAAATATTCTCATTTCTCAGGGGGTCTTAAATACAATTCTCAAGTTATATTCATGTTCTTCCTTACTCTTTGAATAGACAAGAATATCATCTATAAAGACTACGACAAACTGATTAAGATAGTCTCTAAAGATTCTATTCATTAGATCCATGAAGATATCTGGGGAATTAGTAATACCAAATGGAATCACTATAAATTCATAGTGTCCATACCTTGTACGGAAAGTTGTCTTTGGTATATCCTCTCTTTTGACCCTCAATTGATGATACCCTGAACGAAGATCAATCTTGGAAAAGTATTGAGCTCCACATAGTTGGTCAAATAAGTCATCAATGCGTGGGAGAGGACATTTTTTCGTGATAGTGATCTTGTTAAGTTCTCAATAATCAATGCAGAGTCTCATCGATCCATCTTTCTTCTTAACAAACATAACATGTGCTCCCCAAGGTGATGCACTTGGGTGTATCAATCCCTTATCAAGATTCTCTTGGAGTTGCTTCTTCAATTCTTGCAAATCAATTGGGGACATTCCATAATGGGTCTTTGAAATGGGCATAGCACCCTGTATGAGTTCTATTGAAAACTCAACTTCACGATTTGGTGGAAGACCTAGAAATTCCTCTAGAAAGACATCATCAAAATCTCGTACAATGGGAATATTCTTAATAGTGAGTTTCTCTCCAACCATTTGAGATAAATAACCTTCATTTATTGGAATCAAGGCCCATAAGATGGAAAAAATTTCCACTGGAAGGTTATATTAATCCTTACATTGATAGATGATCATAGATTGATCAGGAATATGAAATGTTACTTCCCTTCTTTGTCAATCGATATGATCTCCATATAAGGAAAGCCAATCCATTCCAAGAATCACATCAAATTCCACTATAGGAAGGATCACAAGATTTACAGGAAGCACTTTCCCACAAACGTCAATTGGAGAAGAATTATAAACTTTTGATGCAACCGTTGTGCTATTAGGGGTTGTCACAGCTAACTCAACATCTAATTGTTGAGGTAGTATGGCGATACCCTTAGAAAATTCTTCAGAAATAAAAGAGTGGGTGGATCTAGAATCAAATAAAACATTTTCTACTTTAGAGTGGATGGTAAGTGTACCTTTCACCACTTCGTTATCGTACTCCACATTGCCGATAGAAATTGCATGTGGATTTACTTTGTCTTTGGCCTTAAGAGTTTTTTGATGCCGATCATCATCAAAAACCCTTGGATTAGGGAATTGATTATCATAATGCCTCATTTCCTTGCACTTGTAACATTGAAGTGTAGGAGGTTCATTCTGTGTAGCCTTTTCTTTGCTTGCATCACTAGATATCTTTTTCCTATCATTGCGGCATTAAAATGCCTGATGACCATCTTTTCCACATTTTAAACATTTACTTGTCCCTTTAAGACAATTCCCTCCATGTTTATTTCCACACTTTGAGCATAAGGGAAAACTCATCTTCTTTTTAGTGTGGTCTTTAGATTTCCCTTTGAATTCAATTTTCCTCTTCTTATCAAACCCATATGACTGATGGCTTACTCCAATCTTCATCTCAACCTTGAGCACACATCGAACAATTTCCTCGTATCTATTGAAGTCCCTTATGGCTAACACCCTTTGAAGACTTGGTTTTAAGCCACTAAAGAATCGGTCGATCTTAATCTCGGGTTGGATAATAATTCTGGAAGCATACATTGTAAGTCTTGTAAAATTTTCTTCGTAGGTACCAACTGATTCATTATCCTTTTGCTTTAGTTCAAGAAACTCCTTCTCCATCTTTGTTCGAAGAATACAAGGGAAGTACTTATGGAAAAATAAGTTCGTGAACTCATCCCATTCCATGGACTCAATTTCGTCTCTTTTCCTTGTATTCTTTATAAGATTCCACCATTGATCAGCTTCACCTTCCAAATGATATACTGCTAAGATGAATTTATCATGTTCAGAACATTACAGGACTTAAAATATCTTTTCAGTGGTACTAATCCATTGTTTAGCCACTAATGGATCAGAAGACCCGATGAATGAAGGTGGACGCTGCCTCATGAAGGATTCAATAGAATTTTTCTCCTTCCTTTGCTTGTTTGGAAGTCATGCATGATTCATAGCTTGAGAAAGTTGTGTGAGCATGGCTACAAGATTTTTCATTCCATCTACCATAATGTCTGGTTTCTCAGGGGGACAATCATTTCATTGCTCGTCGCATTCAGCATTAACATGGTTCCTTCAGGTTCCATCCATTGACTAAAACCAATATGCATAGTGTGATAAACACTAATCATAATAGGAACACCACATAATCAAGAATAAATTTTCACACCTTAGGTCTTATCGTAGGTTATTCATGGCCATTTCTAAAACACTAATATTGTGTTCTATGCTTAGACATATCCTTAGGGTTATTACTAAGGCTTTCACATCCTAGTTTCTAAAGGTTGACTATACCTTTCCTCTGATACCAACTATAACAACTCATACTTTACATAAATTGTTATTACTTCATAATTGAATCATACTTATTACAACATATAACAAAACCATGATAGGACCGTATAGATATAGTGTCTTTAGAAACTGGGAAACATAAACAACTAGTTCATAAAGCATCTACATTGTCTCCCATTTATTTCATCAAATCTAGAGTCCCTTTTGGAATATCCAACTTAATACCCTTCTTTCTGACCTAGGGAAAATAAAACATACAAAAGGGTGAGCTCAAATGCTCAGTAAGGGTAAACAAAAGAAATATCAATCATATCATATTCATAAGAACATAACATTTTGAAAATCTTAACCTGCAAAAGAGATCGTAATATCATAACATGGGATAAATCATAGTAGTGAAATGTAATCCCAATAATCATAACTTAAAACATGAAAATTTGTGGCATACACATATAATCATATAAAATCATTTCTAATTAGTCAAGACTCATTTCCAAGACTATTATAGCGGACAAAGTCCATTTCTGAACCGAGTTTACTCCTCTTTCCAGTCCTGTATCACTAAACCGGTTTAACTTGTCGTTCCAACCATGTATATCTCATGAGATATAAATCTTTACCCAATGAATTAGATAGATATATAGTTCCCACCTATCTTGAAATGAAACCATTCTTATGTGTTCCACAAAATCATAAATCATATATCATAGCATAACCCATGTAATAAAAATGGGATTCTTAAACATCATGCCATCACAAGATAATCCATATAAGATAAAAGGACTTCATAAAAATAATTCCATCATAACATAATCAAATCAATGTAATAATAGGTATAGAAACAGAACCCTATATTATCTTAGATGGAAAATAATTTTGATAAAACATTTGAACTCCATTCATGAGGAAAATATCCTTTCTACTTCAAAAACATTTTTCCTTTCTTAACATGTCATAAAATTTTAAACTAAAAGAAGTTAATTAAAAATAAAATTGAAAAATTACAAAGGAATATTCATGGAAATAATGTTCTATTAAATCATAAAAACCCATTCATGCTGTATAAGTTAAGAAAAACATTTTTCTCGTACTTTGGCCGAAAAAGTCAAAAAGTATCTCGTACTGAAAAAGACAAAAGATTCCTTTCATATCTTTTACTAAAAATTCACCAATAGGTAAAATTGGATTTAAACAATTTTAGGAGGATAGAAATAATATTACATATTGATGAAACATGGATGTGGATGATAAATATTCCCCAGTAAATTCTGAAGTATAAACAATCTCAGATAAAAATGAGATTGCGAGATTTTCCCTTACCTTAGGTCTGATATGCTTCGTACGTATCTGAACCTCCTGTATAATGATTTAAATAATGTCATTGACTTTTTACAGAATCATATTCATTGTTATTATATCATATATGTTCATATTCTTATATTCTTATTAGTAATATTTCATTGATACTTGTTATTCGGGTGTTCATCGCTTTATGTTCTTATGCATGTTTTGTCGAATAAATTATTATTCCTTTTTTTAGGTTATAGATAACTCATTTACAGAATTTTATTAGTGTAATATATATCATATTTATTCATTAAATTCATTTATATAATCATTATTCAATGAAGATCGTGTAGAACGAGTCACATCACATCGTAGAGACGGTAGGTCGTACGTACGCACGAGCGATGATATTGTTCCCGTAATTATTGAATGGTATTGGAGTGGATGATGGAATGTCTCAGAATTAGTATCATGTTATAATAATCATATATAGTTATTCTTCACACCATTATACTCATCCATGAAAGGTGGTGGTGTAAGACAGATTACACCACAGCGTGGAGACTGTATTTCGTACATACGCACGCACGGTGATTTCATTTTCCGTAGGATGGATAGAAAGTGAAATAGGGTTGTTTCATATTTATAATAACATATAAGTATATGAGTGATACTGATGTTATTAATTTATTATGAAACAATTAAATAAGAAGAAGTTGAAGAAGAAATAAACTTGAAAGAATCGGTAGAAGAGATTACCTCTTCGTCAACGCACCTCCTTTAAGCTTCCTCCTTAGGGACTAGAGTTGGTCTTTTGAGAAGACCAGATCCTCCAGAATGTTACTAGGGAAGTGGATAAGAGAAATGGGCAGGTTTTGGCTAAGCTTTAAGGCTCAAAGTGGTGTGAGGATTATAGGGAGGAGGTTTCCTTTTATAAGGGAGGATAGGGGCACCTTTGTAATTATAAGAAATATTAATTTATAATAAATTCCAACCCCACTTAAAAACCTCAAAAAATGACTCAATTAGAATATTAGATGATATAGGGTTTTAATATCATCAACCAATAAAATTTAGACATGTTTTGAATTTATTTTAAACCTTATCAAATTGAGGTATCCTTATTTAATCTATTTAGTTTTATTTGTGGTAATAATATTCTAAATTTTAAATTATTATAAATAATTACTTATGTGCTGTGAATTATCTATAATTAGATAATTTATGACATTTTAGACCATATAAATTTAAATTTATAATTTTTAAATATTTTTGTGATTTTTAAACAATTTTATAATATGTTATTTTTATAAAATAACAATAGTGTCAATTTTGACACTATTTATTTATTTAAATTTTAATAAAATATTAACAGAGGATATATTTGAAAAAATATATTTAATAGATTCCTAACATATCATATTCATCTATAAAATTCTTGTATAACATTAAATAGTTCATATAATATTTATTTTAATATTTTTAAAACCATTTATTTGATATTTCAATCAATAAAATAATTTCAACATCACTATTGTGTCAACATTAATGGTAATTATTTAATCCATAAAAATTATAAATAAATTTACATTATGTATATAATTTTATTATCTTTCTTTATACTATTCATTTTATAAGTTTTATGAATTTTGTCACTAAATTAAAATTATTACACTTATAAGATATAAGAGAGTGACATGTTGTCACTTTCTTTGGTTTTAATTATAATTATATCATTTTCATGGTCAATAGTCCATGAAACGAATCTAATCTGAACCTTAGGTGATATGGGCCGACTTTTATTTATCCAATAGAATTTTGGCAGGTGTTAGGGTAATTTTATAATCTTATTTTTACCCTTAATTACCTGATTTACCTTTAACTGTAGTAAATAAAAATTACCGTATTTACTATTCATAAATTTTAAAAAAATAAAAGTAACATATTAACATAATTTGGAACCAATGAATCCAAATATGGAATCCATTTTTCAAAATTCAAAACACAGAATTTGCAGTAATTAATTTAAAATTAATCTTGTTGTTAAGAAAAACGGGTTTAAAAAGTTAAAACATTGTCAAAGATTGAAATATTTTTACCTATAAATTCAATGTAAAATTAATGGAAATGATATAAATTATATTAAATGGTAAAAATATATTCTATTTCTATTTAGAACCATAAAATTTTATCATTTAACTATATAAATTATCTTGATGAAAAAAGTTGTTTTTAAGAAAAATTAGCGTATTTTTACTATTCATCAAAATATGAAAGTCCCAAAAATTTATCCAATGTAAATTTTTAAATCTTGAATCAAAAGAATAAATTAATTTTGTAAAATTGAACTTATAATCTTGTCAAAAATTATACTTAAAATGGGTGCGGCATCAAAAGGCGGTAAAATTGCATTTTTTGAAAAATACTTCTTTTATCTGAAAAATTGATTTTTTTTTCATATCTCATTATAGAAAATGTGTAAGATGAATTATAATGTTATAAAATTCAAAATTCATTTAATACTATTCATAATGGCTAGTTAATAATATTAGAATAATATATCATTGTTTATTGAAACTCGGTATTGCGTACAACGCAAGCTATCGAGGAAGGTTTCCCTTGTGTGTAACGCAAGCCAATCTAGTGTTGTGTGCAGTGAAATATTCCTTTGTGTATAACATAAGAAATTAAAAAAATATTTCTCATAAAATCTCAGGGTGTTACAATTTTCCCTATTCTGTTCATTTCCAAAACACTTCACAAATTTTATTTCCATCCCCCCTGCACCACTCACTCCCAACCCCTCACCCTAGTCCTCAGCACCCCCAACCCCCACCCCCACCTGCACCCCCACTACCCCCAGCACAACCCCCCCCCCCCCCAACACCAGTCCCCCCCATACTAGCTCCCATGCACCACTCCCCCCAGCCCCCTAGCACCCCCCCTCATGCACCAGCCCCCAGCACCCCACCCCCACCCCCAACCCCTCCACCCATCCCTTAGCCCCCATCCCCACACCTACACCCCCACTCCCCCCCCCCCCATCCCCTAGCACCATCCCCCCCATCACAATCCCCCCTTCACCACTCCCCCCCAACCCCCAGCACCCCCCCCCCCCTCCTGCACCAGCCCCCAGAACCCCACCCCACTTCCATCCCCTCCCCCCCACCACCCACACCCCCAATACCCCCCCCCCCCACACACACACACTTCCACCCTACACACCCCACCCCCCAACCTCTAGGAATTATTCCCAACAATCTTAATCATGGATAGTTTTTTTCAAAGATAAATTCTATTCTTAACCATTGGATTTTTTTTTGGTATTTTTATGAGATATTTATACCAGTTTGAATGAACCATGATGGATAAAACCCACAATTATGTAATGATAATAACTTCCAAGTAGCTCTAACCTTTTTCATTAGCACCTTTAATTCCCAATAATAAGTGGAACAAATAATCAAGGTAATAAGGTCATGACTTATATCCCAACCGAGAAAATATTTTTTTCCCGTATATTAAATATTGAGATCTATTCATGCTAGATTTACCCTTGATTTTCAAAATATATAAACCATTAGACAATATTCTTTTCTTCTATTTTCATCATTCGTTAAATATAGAACATGAAACCTTATTTTAGAAAATTTATCACTTGTATAATTTTATACTAGATCCATATTCTTAGGGTCTACCAATTACTTATACCATATGATCACATATCCTTTAGGAATATGATCTACCTAATTAATTTGTGTGGAAACTTTTTATACAATAAATTTCTTGATATATAGAGCCACTAATGTTTTAGATTTTCACATCAATAGTTCATATTTTTCTAGAAGTGAAGTTAAGAATTTTTTTGTTGTATGACCTGGAATTTTGTATCTTCCATGTATCTCTTTGGTATTATTTATAATATAATTATTTAGATGTTAGTATTACTATTATTCTTCTAGGATATATTTAATTAAATTAATTCTATGATTCCTTTCCTGAATTGATTCTATTTGTTACTTTATCTCACTTCCATCAGTCATGACATTAATGGCCAATTTTCAATGGTCTATGATCTGGACTATTATTCCATAGTGTAGGCAGTTCATCTCTATTTAAACATCCTCTTCAACCCCCTTTATTGAATTATTGATATTACATGATATAATATCCTTATTTTGTTTTCTCCCCAAGGTATATTCATTTACTTTTCTTACCTGCTTAAATTTTAATTGTGTTCTTATTCTGAAATTAGTATATAATTTGTGTTGAGTTAGTATATTATAAAAGGAATCTTAACTGCGATAACTTTTTTTATATTTAACAAATATATTTAAAATATTAAAATCTATTTCTTATAGATAGATTACTCCTATTTTGTGAATTCTTCATTTTTCCCGCGGGTCTTCTTTTAAAATATGGTCTGTTCTACCAGAATAGAGACCTTATATATCCTACATAGGTCTACATATTATGCAAACATTTACTATACTTCTGTCCAAATGTCTAGTATCACTATTATAGACAAATAAATCACCTTCTCTTTCTATTGTATATAGTATATATAGTTTTTCTTGCTTTCTATTTTTGGACAATAATAATATGATCATGATCTTTATTTAGAGATCTAAGTAATTTATTCATGATCCTAGCCAAATTGGATGATATGTATGGATTATCATTATTTAATCACACCCATATTTGTACAGAATTTGTTTTTAAACCATGGGTAATAGATAAATATTCATGACTACTAATAGATTTATCAGGATAGTTTATCACATTCCTCCATGATCTTACAGTGAAAAAATTAGTGGATCGATTAAAGTTATTTTGACACAATTATTGGTCTTTTTCTAGTAATATTATCATCATTGGTTTGTGTGGTAGATACTCTTATTTTCCTAAAAAGATGTAATGATTCAACTTGGGTGACTTCTTGATTTATCAATTTCACTTCTTTATCCAATAATTATAGATTTAGATAATACATATCATATTCAAGATATTTTAACATTTCTTTATATCCCTTTTATAACTTCAGAATTAGATCTACATACACTTTATTAGACTTTATAAGATAACTATCTGGTTATTTAATACTATTGTCTTTAACAGCCAGCTATAAATATTTGACATCCATAGAGGTACAATATAGTTTTTCTAGTGAAAATACCACATCTATAATAAAAACCTCCTAAAAAACCTCCTTTTCAATTCTTATTCATTTATAAAAAACTTTCCATTGAAAAGTGATAGAAATTTCTCCTTAGATTCAATAAACATTATGATGGTGATACATTTACTTACCTTTTTATCGACTTTATATTTCACTGAATTAGAATCAAAATATAACTACCATTTATAACATTGTATCCCCTTTATGTTTTCACATATTTATATAATAACTTCAATAGGGTCCATTTTAAGACAATCCTTGATTTTATAATTGATATCACTGAGTGATTCAATGGAAATAACTTCATCACACATGAACTTAATTCATTACAAGAATCATTATCAATAGATTTAATATAAGGAAAAGCACTTTGATTACCTTCAAATAGTGGTGTAATCACCTTCTCTTAAGAATTATTTATTTGAATTGTAGCCTCTTATTTCTTCAAGTTCCTAAAAATCTTAGCTAAAACATTCAATTCAAATTCAATAGTAATGGAAATTTAGTTTTCATCCAAGGACCTTCAATAAAACTTCTTATTTTTCAGTTCATATATTTTAAAAATCAGTAGGACTTGAAAAAATATAAATCCAACCAGAGGAAATTTTTTTATCATACCAATTATAGATCCCACTAGATCAGTGCAAACACTTGATGGGGGGTCCGTAAATTGTGGTTTAACAACCAAGGTTTCGAGGAGTATTCAATAGTCTCATATGGATATGGAAATAAATATCAATCCAAATCACCTTTTTAATAGATTTTATAATAGATTTATCATCCCCCACAATTCTAGTAGGTTAGTAAAAACTCTCAAACTTCAATAGGTTACCAAACATAAGGACAAATTCAAGATCCATCCATGAAGGACCTATATATATAGATGGAGTACTGAGGTAATCAAAAATCTACTTTGACAACCCATGGTTCTAAGCTTAAGGAGTTAAAAATCCAATATGGAAAAATCCTTATTATTTTAAATACATTGATAAATCAAGGTTTCAGTAAACAATTATCTTAACTAATTCTTAACCCAAAGTGTTATTTCTATAAGAATTGGTGGGGAGGTATAGGGTAGTGTGGATTAACCTCTATAAGAAAAACCTAAGACTAAACACCCAATGGGAAATGAATAAGACCCTGTGGGGAAATAATCTCCTATGCTTCTATCACATCGTGGTTTCAGAACATACATGTTCTATGTGACTCATCATAATCGTATTGGATTTTATTTATATAGTAAAATGATGTTCTCTAAAAAAATTAATAAGTAAACATGCAATTTAGTAAATCCTCCAAACATTGCTTCTAATCAACAACTACAACAATATCGTGATATGTCATATATCCATCACTATGAAACATATATTTACGTTAACCAAAGTAATAATAATCAATGGATACTATATATTTATGAAATTTTCTTTTAAAAACTCACCATAAACCATTCATGCATCTTAAAATCATATCATCGTAACTTCTGATTTCCATCATTTGCATATTTAAACTCTATAAGACAATCAAACCCAATGAAAATCGGACAAAATATAAAAGAAATCATACCCGATGAAATAATTGAAAACAAATAAACCCTATCAAATAAAAATGTGACAATTAAGAAGACAATAAATTGAAACAAATAAATCTTACCCAATGAAAATAGAAGAGGTTGTGGATCTGGAATCAAAAAAAACCCTTCTTCATGGTAGAAATCAGAGGGCATGTGAGGAATTAGAACTATCCTTGTTCATATGTATGTAGTTTTGTATTAGAGAAAATTATAGTTAATTGAAACCCCAAAATCATAAATAGAATATAGATTTGGGGAAATAGAAAATAAACCCTAACGCACCCTACTGTAGGCCACTCACAAGTTGTGAGTCATGGACTGCCCACTAGTGAGATGTGGAGGGGTTCCTGGAATGTGTGAAGACTGAAAAAACATGTGATTAGAGGAAGAGGGTGGCCCGAATGTGGAGGAAAATGTGGAGATGTGTCAGAAGAAGAGGATTTTGGGGAGGTTGGGTGGTCACGTCGGAGGAGGAGAATCTTCCTAAGGTTGGGTGGCCGCATCATCGGAGGAGGATCTAGGTTGGGTGGCCACATCAGAGGAGGAGGATATTAGGAGATGGGTGGAAGCATCGGGTGAGGAGTTTCACCGACTCATGGGGAGGATACATCGATATCGGGGGTGGAATCATGAGGGTTGGGAGTGTAGATCTAAGGGTAACTTAAGACCCATGGGGATATCTTAGGCTATAGCCACAATTTTTTTAAACTGTGTCTATATAAGTGTGGATATATCCTTAATTTATAGTAGTGCCTCCTCCCATTGTTGAACCAATTTTAGGGCATCCCTCCTAGAGTAACCCCTATACTTTCATGTATAAAGTTATAGTCTTGCTACTCTCTACCAATGCATCCTTCACCTTCATACCTTCCTCACATTAGACTCACTTATAATGTAAAGTGAGGAGAGGGAAGTGTTGTATCCCCGGAATCTTCCATGGCCACCTTATCCTCTTCCACTAGTGAAGGAAGAAAGGTGTGTGGTTTGTTGAATATTTCACCTCATCTTGTTTCTAATACTAAGCATGACTCACATGAGATTATAGTTTAGTGATGATAACAACACCCACATGATTCACCTAAAGGATTAAACTATGAGTACCTTGATTCCTGCTCAAATCATGGTACGTAGGAATCCCACTTAGGGCCTGAGCTCAAGGTGCATCTTCTTTAGGATTAAACCCCAACCTTAATTCCCTTAATTCGGGAATACTCTTTAGGAGTATTCTGTGAATTAAACCCCCAAACCATCATGAGTTGATACATCACTCATGTTTTCTTTTACAGGGAATCCTCTTTAGGAGTAAGCTCAAACTTATTTCTCTCAAAGGTCCATACTCCCCAGTGAGACTCACCGAACTTCGTGGCATTTGATTCCCATCCAAATGGGATATGCAGGAATCCTCCCTGATCCGGTAGAATCTAATTCAAATTAGAATCTTGTATCCTTTCAAGGTTCTTTGGGATGTTTTTGCATAAGTCACACACCAAAATTTTATTAGGCACCTTCCACCTAGACGTCCTTTCCACATGACATTAAAATATACGGTTTGGTCCTTATCACATGACCTTAAAAGGTATAATGTGTCCCATTAAGTGGTACTAAACTATGTGGGTTCTGATTCCTTTCACAAGGATATGTAGGAATCCCATCTATGGGTTTGATCCTAAAATCAAAACAACTTCTGTCTCCCTAAATAACGATAAACTCCAGAGTGAACTTTGTCTACCTGGATAAAAATAAACTCCAAAGTTCCCCAATGTGTGGCTAGAAAACTAACATCATCATCATAAAGACCAAAGAATCTATAAGTAGTATATGAGAGGATACCATTAATGGAGAACCTCAGATACATATAAATATCCCCATCAATGAAGGACCTCGGATACATACAGATGATTCTTATTTTCACACATGATAATAATTTATTACTAATCTTGGTATGACCCACATAATACTTGGGAATTAATGAAGGATTCAAAAACATATCTTAAATCTATAAGAGATTCTAATATTAGTCAATAATTCCACCCAAAAGGGTGTGATGAGCCCGACCTCCCATCATCTCAACCAATGTGAGTTCTTTAGAATCATAGGTCAAAACACCTAATGAATTCCTACATTTGGAAAGCAGGTCCCTTTAGATATAGAACCATTGGTTGTTTCTGATTCCATGAACAAACCTATTGGAAATCATTCGGAAAATAGAAAAATATCACGGGGTGTGAAATTTGAGGTAAACAAAAAATGATGAACCTGACATGAATCCTTAACCAAGATGATAGTATCACCCACCTGTCAGACTCCTTCTACTCTCAAAATGAAAGAGGACCAAAAAATGAAATCAATCACTCATGTGTTCACTCAAATGAGATATTTCTTTTCCAAAGTTCATTTTTTGTATTTGTTGTATATAAAGGCACTATTTTTCAAAAATCCCTTTTATCCAATGGTGACCTTCATGTTTTCACCCACGAATGCCTCGACTGCTAATCAAGTTATATCTTCATCCACATGAAGTATTCTATCACCAACTTAGCATCTTCAACACTGGGTCTATAATGCACTGGTTCAAGAGTACCATTATCACAGTACCATACCAACCTTGTAGGTTGCCTAACAGTCCCTCTAACTCAATAAGAACCCTCGATCATCCGGTTAGCGATGACCAGTGGCCCTGAAGTAGACAGCATCGACCTCCATCTTCAACCTTTTCGAGAGTTTTTTTCCAGAGCACAACAACCAGTCCCTCTGGTATTTTAAGGTGGTGGATCAAGATGCCACCTATAGACTCGTCCCAAAGACACAGGGGTCCTTCTCAAGGGATCCTACCAACAATCACCACTACCAACACCACATGGAAATAAACACTCAACATGATGAGGTTGTTTCCTTTGACTATTCGGCCCAGGTCCTTCAAACTCAGGCACACAAGATGGATCTCTGGGGATGAAAACCATCCAACAAGAAGTAAGGTCCTGCCTTTTCCCCCTCTAGAGAATCCCAATAACCCAATTTGGTGGAAAATGGTGAGCAGGGACATACACCTTTCTGCCTTCAATTAGACAACCAGCTGACTCATCTCGTGGTATCCAATGAATCCCATCATTCAAATCTTGTGGAGTACCATAAGTAGGAACATACACCAACCTACACCCATCAATCCAAATAGAAGACTCATATGGAAGCATTCAAAGAATCATGCCTGCCAAATATGGCTACAACCCAAAAGCAGAAACATACACCTTCCTACAACCACCAAGCCTACCAATAGCCTTGTTTGGTAGCACCTAGAGAAGTCAGTCAGAAAGTCCTGATGACAAGCAGGGGGTAGACCCAAATCCTTTCCCCCACACACAAGTACTGTTTGTATCCACTATAAGAAAAGGTAGGACAAGAGTATGAACATACACTTATTATAGATACAAAATGCACATATATCCATGTTTTAATCATTTAAGTCACCAATCACATCTTAATAATGGCGATATGGAATACACAAATCCATACCCATATCCTAGAGACTTTCTGAAACATCATAATGGAAGTGATAGAAGTACCCAAGGGAAGGACACATAATTATATCCCCACAATCATGGTTTCTCATCAACATGTCACCCTAGATTGGATACATACCTATGTTCCCATCTAGGAGGGTCATAGTGAAAACTCCCCCATATCATACGAACAATCGGATCGAGAACATACACCCACTCTAACTGTAGATAATCAGACTATCCTAATGGGAACTCCAAGGTAGGCACATAAACCTACCTATGACAACCACTTCTCCCAAAAAGTGTCCCCAACTTCTTGTAAGAATGCATCTAACAAGAAGTCTTATCAAACACGGTTGCAGAATCAAGATTCGATCTGCAATCTGGCTCCACTCAATGCTATATTTCTTAAGCCCTCAAACATTTATCTATTTTTTTCTCAAGATCCTACCCCCCCCCCATTACCAAATTGAGGGATAAGTATCAATAATCCTTAAGGTCCTTTTTTAACACTTCATCATGAAGGCTTTCTTCATGACAATAATTTGGTCAATCTCAAGAGCTATCTCTTTATGAGAGCCACTACAACCCTCTATTTGTCCAGAATACCAAGGAGAAAGAGGGTCTTCCCCTTTCTGTAATCCACCATGGTGGTCCTCCCCATTATTTCATTCACTACAAAAGTTCTCTCTGCAATAGTGATTCACATTTTCAAGAGAATTATTTAATGGGAAATGTTGTGATGAGAAAGCCCTATTATCATGAGGCACTTGAAAACACAAGGTCAGTCATGTCTAATGACTTCTCACAAACAGGTGAAATTCTTTATCAACTAAAAGACAACCCAAGTAAATGTTCATTATTTGAACCAAACTTAGGCCATTTATCTTATAATGAAATAGAGGAACTCCCTACCAATCTTGTTTATTCTGATAGAATGGTAGGAAAATGACAACTTTGGTCCAATCGGGTAAAGAAGCCTCTAAAAAATACAAAGAGGATATGTTAAACATGAGGAAACAACTGGATAAAGATAAAATACCAGTCATGTTTTTGGCCTTTAGCAACTCCTCAATACAATATTCCAAAGCTGTTGGAATAAGATTGTATGCATGACATCCACCTCAACATATTGAAAACTCTTCATCACCTAAAAGAAAATGTATTACAATATGATGAGTATCAAACTAATGTTAAGGTAATATAATATTTATAATACCTAATTGACTTGGCATCTCTCTTGGCTTCCCAACATCCAAAGATCGAGAATCAGTAAGGACCCTTCAATGTGCATGTCTCGATGAGTTAATGAGGTTATGAAAGCTAATCATAGATACCCCAATTGGTGTTTGTATTAGAGGATGGGGTGCACGTGGATCATTGCATTTCACTTTTCTGTAAATCAAAAAAATACTATCAAAATTGGTATCATTCAATTTTATTTCCCCAGGCTAGCTATAATAAACAGATTCTGTCTATGACCAAAAATATTCTCAACAAGAACAGACCCCGACCGACTCTCACCAACATAAGGACCAAAGAAAGAAGTATATTGATATAATTTTTCATCAATCATCTGAGAACATCAATCGGGCCTCCCATTTAGAGTATATTAGCTATTATATTGCAGAAATGTTAGAAATAGCATAAAGTTCTTCTGAAACAGGTAATTTAAGTGAGTGTCAAATAATGCACTCAACCCATGTTAGGACAATAATCCATAAAATCAAAATAGAAGTTGTGGAAATATCATCTATATAAGTTTGGGAACAACCCCAGCCCATACGGATGGGGGATTTTTTAACCCAACCCTCGAAGTTAGCAAACTAGGCCTAAAAGATTGTGAAAGTAGAATAAGAACATCCCTAGTCCATAGGGCTGGGGGATTTTTCACCTCAACAACCCCCTCCTCAGTGGGAATTAGTTTTCTCCTTATTAGGGAAGAAACTACAAAATGAATGTACAACCAAACTGTTGGGATATTATTTTTGGGTTAGTTTCTTCCAAATAGTTCTCAAGGAACCGAAAAAGAAGAGGACAAGGTCTTTTGGGGGACAAAGAACAAGGTGATCTTGCATAGATACTGAAAGATTTCCAACAATTAATTATGAGTTAGTTAATGTCATAAATGTTGTCACTGAAAATACTCTAGAACATTAGTCTAGTTCATAGGAGTTAGAAGAATAAATGTTCATGATACAGTCCACATTGAAGCAAGTGAAGGAGTTTCCCATACCCGAAAACTAGAGGCTTACCTGAAATTTGGTCATTCCCTAAAATAATCCACCTCTACCTCCTAGAAAGGAACCTAATAGGGAAAAAGGTAATATTAAAGTTATGTCTCACCTTCTCCTAGAGAGGGATAAACCCTTTCATTAGAGGAAATATTTTCTCATCAAGGAGAGGAGATGAGAGAGTTACTCTGAGGTATTATTCTTGTTAGATATACTCCACAAGCAGATCCTCAACTTTCACTTCCATTGGGAGCACCTCAATAAAGAAGGTTTGTCAAAAAAACTAAGGTAGATCATGAATTGTATCCTTTTCAATTGTAACCAGAACAAGGTTAGGAAAGTCCTTATAGGCGTGTCCTTATGGGTTACCCATGAAAAATACTGGTAGTGCCACCACCAAGGGTCCTACCATTTGTTTCACCCATTGAATCTCCAGCTACTACACCTGTTCAGGTCCTGATTCAGCCATATGTTTCCTGAATGCTTATGAACACTACAGAGTCATTAACAACTTTATTAGAAGATAAGGAATAATGGAACACACCAGTACATCCGGAAAAGAAGTCTTACCCTGAATGGGTAGATCCTACTCCTCCCCTTTCAAACTTTGAAAATACAAAATTTCCAATATTCAATGGATCGGGAGATCCATTGTTGCATTTGAAACATTTTGTCTCCCATTTTGATCCCATTATAGGGACCCCTGAGCAACATGAGGGAGTAAAACTCATATGCTTTTTGTAATCACTGTAGGGGATATCCTTTGTATGGTACACAAGTTTTTAGTCTCGATCAATCACCAGATGGGAATATATCTATCAAAATATTCTTTCCAGTTTAGCTCAACACTATAGAAGACAACATTATTTGATCTCATGAACTGCAATAAAAGGTAAAATGAAAGAGTCTCATATTTCATTGCTCGGTGGAAAGGAAATACATACTCCTTGAATATACTTCTCCCTCAATAAGATTTGTTGCTCGTTTTTATAGAGAATATTTGTGGTGATTTTCACACACCATTTATCCCTATAAAATACATATGAGGGTTTTAGGACCTTTTCTCAATTTATCAGTAGGTGGATAATTCCATCGTAGAGAATAAATCCATGTCCGGAGTAATTCTATCAACTCTGGGAAGAAGAGAAAGAAAAGTGGAGGCAGCTACAGTTACACTTAAGCAAGCCCCTATACCCTCTCCTACTTCGAATCTAGCATCATACCATAGGGATCCACCTCCCGAGTGTTGGCCGTAATGGTCACCTCATCAAGATGATCAAAGAGATTAGAGGCAAAGATGGTTTTAGGAGTTGAAAAATAAGTTCAATTCTTTTTAAAATAACCAAGTCCTCAGTTACTTCATCTCAGCTTTGGAAAACAACTTAGTTCAGTCTCCAAATCCTAAGAATCCTAACAAAGAAGATGATGAGGACCTCCAAAACTATTTACCCTTCCATTAAATGTTGAGGAACCCCATCCAAGATTGTTTCATTTTCAAATACTTCCTATAAAAGATGGTGGATTCTAGTAAAGTGAAATTAAAAAATTCACCATCCTAGGTAGCATGTGTTTCTTCTACCAATCCAGAGGAGGAAGGTGAGTCTAAAGAATTTAAAATCAAGAGTTTGCAAAATTTTAGTGATTTTATGGTTAGGAAAATGATCAAACAAACTCATGCCATTCTACAAACACGGTTGAAACAGTAGATTGTGCCTCCTTCCACTTCCGCTATAACAAATCCAGTTTCATAAAAAGAATAGTACTTTGAAGTCCAATCCTCAAATAAGCGACATGGCCAGAAGGATAAGGAGAAAACAAAATACGATGAGCTCATGATAATTCCAAATTTGTCCTTAATCTTAGAGGACTTCATTTGTACCATCTCCAAAGCATGGGAACTTCCTCTCCAAATGATACAATAATAATTGACCCCCCAGATAGAATCTTCATCAGATGAGGAGTTGATCTTTGGTTTCGTTAATATTATTCACTTAATGGATCCCTTCTCAAATGATGATTCTGATTATGTACCTGATTTCCCTACACTTGATTAGAGAACTAGGGTAATAGGTCATCAAGGTCAA
Organism: Viscum album; assembly: GCA_963277665.1. Classification (NCBI taxonomy): domain Eukaryota; kingdom Viridiplantae; phylum Streptophyta; class Magnoliopsida; order Santalales; family Viscaceae; genus Viscum; species Viscum album. The sequence goes on from OY728142.1 coordinate 600,759,831, forward strand.
GGATATAGGGGGATATGTGGTCATTCTAGGAGTTGTCACATCAAACAAACCCCCACTCGAACCGTTTATGTGTCTAAAACTCATGGGAAAGCTCTCCAGTGATCTCAATAGGAATAAGGGAGTTATTTCTCCATGAATGATAGGGTATTACCTAACATGATCATATTATAATACTGATTAGAGGATACTATACTACCTCATCGATGGGTAGGCCAACCCAAACGGCCTAATATACCAAGAACAGGAACAATTCCAACTCATATCCCAAGGGAAATATCATCCACATCAGGAACATCAGCTTCTAAAGTGCCTATAAAAGAGAATATTCATTCTGGAAATCACATACCTTTAGACCAAAAATATGATGTCTTGAATCAATTATCCCAAGTGTCGGATAAGTTATCAATCCTAGATGCTCTCATTCTATCAAAATACCTCCGAGAAGAACTCATTGAGGAATTTTCAAGCCCTCATGAATTTGAAGTTGAGTTCACTATTGTTGAAGTATATCAGGTAGAGAATGATCCTACAAAATTCCATGTGGTCATCTCCTTTACTGACCAGGATGACGATGTTTTGATAAAATGACATGTTAGACCCTTTTATATATCTAACAGGTTAAATGATATCGATACTCGATGAGACTTCATTGACAATGGATCAGGATTCAACCTCATCCCAATTTGAACACTTTGTCAACTGGGTCTCAATGAATGTCACTTGCCTCCATCCACTCTAATGTTATAAGGTTATGACAAGAATGAGAAGGATTCACTTGGTGAGATCACAATAAAAACTCATTTTGGGGATCTTGTGTCTGATTCAAGGTTCATGGTAGTTCAGCAGGATAAAGATTTCAATGTTCTTCTAGGAAGACCTTGGCTACATCATCATGCATCCATTCCTTCATCATATCACCAATGTATCAAATATTCTATCAATGGTAAAATTGGGACATTTTATGGTGACAAGACCTCATTCAAGTCTTGTGACATACAATAAATTGATGTGGGATTCTATCACAATGGAGGGAAATAATCAATGGATAATTATGTCGCTCGAATCAATGCCTCAAATGTCTTAGAGAATATCCTAGATAACCCTTTCAAGAAGATTAGTGCAGATTATGTATTGACTATTAATCAAATTGAAAGGTTGGTCCTAAATTCACGAATTCATTCAGTAGGTTTTTTTATGTCAATCATGATAGTTGAGCCTGATGGCACTAAAGAAGTTATCAACTCCCCAAGTGATGGTGAAATCTCAAATGAAAATATGTCAATTTTATCCCTTGAGCTTCAACAAAACCTAGTTATGTTAGATGAGCTAGAAGAGGCCGCTATGACTATAGAAGAATGTGAAGAAACTGATTATTAACCCTAAATCTTCAATTTAGAGATTCAAGAAGACCCTTTATTACCAGTTGGGCCCAAAATGATTGCCTCATTATCTAGGAATCCAAATGGTGGCTCCCTTATTCCCTGTAAGGTACTTGTTTTATCATTTACTCCCTAAGAATAAGTACAAGTAGTGGAACATAAGGAAGAGGAAGAAAAAGAAGATCTCAAATACACCCCTCCATTTTTTTGAGGAAGGCTTCTCCACCACTGTGGATGAACTCAAAGAAATAAATTTGGGTACATAGGAATATCCACACCCCACTTTGATTAGTGCGGCCATGACTCCTAAAGAACAGGAATTATATACTTCCTTTCTGAAGCAACACTGGGATTTTGTTTCTTGGAATTACATATATATTCCATAACTTGACCCCGAAGTAGCCACCCATCATTTAGGTTTTCCAAAAGAGCATTGGGGATACAAGAAAGTAGTAAGAAGAACACACCTAACTCACACCTCCAAAATTGAGTTTAATGTAGACAGACCCATCAAGGATGACATCATCTGAGAGGTGAAATATCCAAAATGGATTGAAAATATTGTCTTGGTGAAAAAGAAGAACAAGAAAATTAGAGTTTTCATTGATTTAATATATCTCAACTAGCATTGTCCTAAATATTATTTCTCAGTTCCAATTACAGAACTCTTGATTGATGTGATGGTCAGTTACCAGGCCCTCTCCTTTATGGATGTCTATTCAGGGTATAACCATATCTGAATATCTCCGGAAGATGAATAATCCATAGCCTTAAGATCCCCTCAAGGTGTATTTTTCTATCAGGTAATGCCCTTTGTCTTGAATAATGCTGGTTCCACAGACCAATGTTTCATGCATCACATCTTCAACCCTTCTTGGAAAAATTTATCGAATGATGCATTGATGATTTATTGGTAAAATTATAGAAACATTCTGACCACATGGCTAACTTAGAGACCATATTCAGCAAGATTCAATAGCATAATCTAAAGATGAACCCCTTGAAATTTTCTTTTTGGGTAACCTCAAGAAAACTTCTCGGCTTCATTGTACTCCATCACGGAATTGAAGTTGATCCTAGGAACACTAAAGCTATCATTGGCATGTCACCTCCTCAAAACTTTAAAGAGTTAAGAGGAATTCAAGGACACTTGGACTACATTAGGTGATTCATATCCAACCTCGCGTGAAAGTGTTTACCCTTCACCAAATTTATGAAGAAGGGGGTTGTATATCAATAGACCAACGACTGCTAAGAATAATTTGATACCCTCAATAAATACCTCTTGATCCCACTATTATTGATGCCACCTATTTAAGTAAAGTTAATAATTTTATACTTTACATCCTTAGAAAAATCATTGGGTGATTTCCTCGCACAAAATAATGACATTAGGAATGAAAACAACCTTTATTATCTCATTCGAACCACTCTCGATGTAGATACTTGATATTAAAGTATTGAGAAGAGATGTCTAATGTTAATATTTGTGATTTAGAAACTGAGTCACTATTAGTAGAATCAAAAGGTCCACTCGGTCTCTTGCAATAACCCACTCAAATTTATCCTCATTTTTCCTATGCTGACAGAAACTATGGCATGGTGGGAAGTTATTCTGAAATATTTTGATATACAATTTGTACCTCAAAAAGTAAATAAAAGGAAATTCTTTGGTAGACTTATTTGCAGAACACCCATCTGCAGAAGAGACATCATTAAATACTGAACTACTTTGTGAAGAAATATTCTCTATTCAGGACAGCCCCTAAATATGGTAAATTTATTTTGATAGTGCTTCCAGGAGTCTAATGGGGAAGATAATGGAAGACCCTAGTATCAAAAAAGTTGGGTTGGTAGTTGTTCTTATCTCCCCAAAAAAATGTAGTGTTTACATACTCCTTCCTATTATCAAAAAGGTGGTACTAATAATGAGGTAGAATATCATGCTCTCATTTCAGACCTAGAATTGGCACTCTAGATACCGGTGAACCACCTATAAGTGAAGGGTGAATCAGAGTTGATAATAAAAAATATAAATGAGGATAATGCCATCAAAAAAGAAGAGTTAACCCCCCTACATAATTATTCATAAGGGTTAATGGAATAATTTCTCTTAGATTCAACATTATCTTACATCCCATGATCACAAAACACCCAAGATATAATGGCCCGGACCTCTCTGGTCTATTCCTTTGTGAAAATGTGGTGCTAGAGGAGTTTCGGGAGGTCAAGGCGACTTGGGGGTTCATTTGGGTGGACTTTTAAGGAAAGCTAAAGGTTAATAGCTTTTGCACGGTTTACGCACGGTTTGCCTAAACCGTGCGGCCAAACCGTGCAAGGCTAGTCTTGGGGGCAGTGGACAATGCACGGTTAGCACATGGTTATCCTAACTATGCGGACTAACCATGCGATGAGTGTTTGTCGAGGAATAAGATAACACACGGTTAGCGCACGGTTTGTTAAAATGTGCGGGCACTTAAAGTTAGATCCTAAAATTGTGGATCTAACTCGTTTTGCCTTTAATAACCTCGTTTAATCCCCTAAGCAGTCATAAATCAGGATTACTCTCCCTTGAAGGTTAGAGAACCTCTCCCAAGTGTTTTGGATGCGATCTGGAGGTTTCTCTTCACGAATCGAAGTAGGTTTCTCGAGGTAAGTGATCCCTTATTTTGATTTCTTAGATCTACCTAGATCTACTCCTACTCTTCTCTCAGGATCTTAGATCTACGCCCGTTATGGGTAGATCTAAGTGTGTCGAGGTTGTTTATGATGATCTTTGGTCTCGGTTGTGTTAGGAGAAGAGATATAGGGAGGATCCTTGGTGAATCGGCCCGGTCTTCTTGGGCGTTCTTCAACCGTTGTGGGTTTCCTCGAAAACCTTTGAGGTAGGGGATTCGTGGTTTCTCTAATTTTTTATGTGAAATCGTAGAGTTATCATGTTTTAGCCTTTGTATCACATTGGAATTGACCTAATTAAATACTTGAACTGGATTAAAAGAATTGGTTTGATCGCATGTTGTTGTTTTTTGTCATGATAATGGTTCGCCTCTTGATTTGCTAGATAGTGTGATATATATGCCTTTATTGTTAGCATGTTGATCTTGATGAAATTGATAAAGAACATAAATCCAGAATTGGATGATAATTAATTGGATAAAGATAAAGAGGCATGTAAATGAATCCGGTTGTTGTTGTTGTTCAGGGGGTTGTTCCAACTTGGTGTTAATCAAATTAAGGTCAGTGATGTGTTTAATTAAGTTAGTTGGTAAACCTGAAATTTTTTGGTGCTTGTTTTATAAAGGCTAGATGCCTTGTTAAAAGGCCAAGAGCCCAAATTGATGTGATGTTTGTTTTTCTACTACTTGTGCGGTGATGTGACCCTGGGAGGGTTTTGTGATATGTGGGGGCATGGGGTCCTTGTGGTTGTGGCAGTGGATGATGCCTAGAGTGGAGAGATGGATCGATTTATGCATGTGGGTGTCAGGGAGGACACTGGGGATGATGGAATGGGATGGATGTGGTTGTAGGTTGCTTGTGGATTCTTTGGTTGTTTATCTACTTTTTTTTCCCACTGCTCAAGGCAGCTGGTCTTGCTTACCCTTCTTCCGAAAGGGGTGAAGACACGAGGGGTATGCCACGTGCTTTTCGTGTTTAGCCTCTCTAGGGAGAATGGGCCTACACTCTTGTTATAGGTGGCACAGACTCGATGGGTAGTACATCTACTCACCGTGTTGATCCCCCTTGTGTTTAGTAGCATAGGATGCTTTTCTAGAATGCCTGAGAATATGGGAAAGTAATTCTGTAATGAATGTTTGAATAATTGATGTTAACCCATGGGGATAGAGATGCTGAAATATAATGATGAGGTTGTAACTTTGAAGGAACATTTGACTTTGGCTGTGATGCTAATGAATTTAATGAGGATTGTTCATGGTTAATTAATGTTGGAAGAATTAATTAACGTACAGTGAAACCGATAAAAAAGGGAGAATGAAGTAACCTATTAAGGCTCTTTAAATGGTTGTGTTCTTATAGGATACCTAGTCTTAGAAGTGGCAGCTCGTAGTCCGAGACAGACGTTAGCTGCAGTTGTGTCTAATACTAGGTTATTCCCATAGTGTGGTTGTGAGTGATAATATATTCTATACTTTTTGTGTTTCTATACGCTACTCCACCCTGTCAGTAAGGGAAACTGGCACCTCGGGGATTCTGAGCCCTGGGGGTGTTTTCCCCAACATTCTGATAGGAGGGTGAATGGATGCCTACCCCCTTTCACCCTGCTCTCTTCTCTTGGTAGATACTAGTTCCATTAGGCACAGCGGTTAGTTTTCCCCATATATGTGTTTAGAGGGTTGTAATGGATTATGGTTATTCGCACACATATATTCTGGATATATTATCCTATGGACTACTATAGGTGTAACGTGTATAGGTTGTGATGGCTTGAGGATCCTTACTTGGTGTATGGGATGTAATGTCTTGAGGTATAATACCCGACGTATGATACACATTATGAGAGCTGTGGTGGCTCCCAGAAACTACATGGTTACTTTTGGTTGTGAGGATGGTGTGGTTCTTAGCCTAGGTGTCTGCGGGCAAGCCTTTGTGGTGCATGTGGTGCAGATTGTAGATCTTAGCCCAGGTGTATTCAGGCAAGCCTTTGGAGAGAGATGCACAGGACATATGTCGTTGGGGAAAAGCGGAAAACCAGTGGGGAAGTAGTAGCTGGGTACCCTTGATATTCTTTACTACATGCTATATTCTTGAATGCGTTACTTGGTGAGAGTATCCATGGTGAGGTTGGGAACTTAGTATACATGTTTAGGTAATGGGTTAGTTTCACTTGTTGTTCACTGTGCTTTAGCATGCTATCTTTATTTTTGCATGAGAGGCTTTGGGGGGATCCTACTGAGTATATTGGTATACTCACCCTACATATATATAAACTATATTTCAGATCACTTGGAGTAGGTTGGAGATCAAGCTGGTTACTACTAGCTTGTGGTTGGAGGAGATGTTCGGGCTTGTGGTCACTGCCGTTTTACTCCCTTTTGGGTACTTGTAGTTTTCCCTTTCAGTTGTAGTACTTTTTCATGGAATTTCATATATGTACATGGGTTTCTCTTATATTTTAGTTCTGAGTTGGAGTTGGTTGGTGTCTATCTTATCTCTCTCTTCCGCATGTGTTCTCTTAGAGGACAATGCCTCCCATTTGTGTGTTTATTATACCCTCAGTGCTAGACACCAACCCGGGGCCTACTGGAGGCGGGACTCGGGGTTCATTATCTCCCTTTTCAAATTGCCGTCCTAGGAGGGGTACACCTTGTGGGGAGGTGGTCGTGACAGAGTGGTATCAGAGGCAGGTTAAGGGATAGGATGGAGTTGGAGTTAGGCATATGCGAGGTTGCATGGGTTGGTAGGGAAATGGTTTCATTCATGTTTAGCAAGTGGGGTAAACACTGGATACCGGCTGAGACATAGGCTTTTAGGGACCCCTATGATATGATGTACGGACCATTAAGTTTACAATGGCTACTAAACAAGGTGATACTAGTTGTAGGGTAGAGACCTAGGAAAGGATCATGCATCATTCTTCTTATGCCTGTGTTTGAATGGGTAGAACTTGGGATATGTTAACCTAAAATAAATAAAAGAAAACAATTAATTAATTAATGTTGAGTCTTACATATTCCAAGATTAGGAGATCTAAGTGTTTGTTATTTTAGAGGTATGGCTCCAGGTCAACGTCCTCGTCAGTCTTGCGCAGAAAATGTACAGCAGGCTATTCTAGTTGATTGTCACAGGGTAGAGGTTGACGACGACAACACTTGGAGGAGGACACTCCAAGAGTTTCAGCACCAGAGTCTGCAGAAGTACGAGGGATCCTTTTCAGATATAGTCATGGAAGACTGGTTGGATGAGGTCGAGATAGGCTTTAGTTCGATCTGTGCTCGGAAGGAGCACTGGGTGTCCTTATCTGTGATGATGTTGTGTGGAGCAGCAAGGCAGTGGTGGTTCTTGTTCCTTGGGGATCGTGAAGAGTCATAAATATCATGGTAGGAGTTCCGAGACAAGTTCAGAGTCGAGTTCCTTTACTCAAATGCGAAGGCGTCTAGTTGCCAGGATCTTCTTACCCTTCAACAGGGGAGCTCTACTGTTCGAGATTTTGGAATCTGTTTCAGGAACCTTTTACGATATTCTTCGAACCTATTACCAGATGAGGAGGCCAGGGCAAGGCATTTCGAGGAGGCTCTGCGTCTAGAGATCCAGCACCAGGTCACCCCATTTATGCTGAAGAAATATCTCGAGGTGCTGGCGAGGGCAGAGGTTGTTGAGAGGACTTTGGCTAGGACTAGATCATCACGAGAAGGGGATCGACATGATCCCTCATGAAGCAAGGCTATGGTTCGGGGTCCCGGTTTTCAGGGAAAAAGAGTTTCCATTCAGTCGGGGGTAGGTCCCATCCCTTCACGTCTCTTTTCTTCAAAGGCAGCAACTCTCAGGCCTATGACAAGGGATCATGCGCTTTTTTTTCTTGTGGTGGTCGTGACCATCAGAAGTGGGAGTGCCTGACCTTTCAGAGCGGTCATCGTGCACTAGTTGTTATGCTCCAGGTTCCTCTGTTGAGGAGTTTCCACTGAGGCATCAGCAGCCAGTTGCACCAGCTTTAGATCACCAGAGGGGAGATGGGGCAGGCAGAGGACAACCTCATGATGCTCCCCGTCCTCAGATAGTAGAGCGCGACTGCAGTGGTGGTCGTCATCAGGGTCAGAGAGGCCGTCGAGGAGGTCATGGTCAGCTTCATGATCTAGCGTTGCCAGCACTGGACGAGCCAGATGTCGTTCGAGGTACCCTTTGCTTGTTTTCTACCTTGGTGTATGCCTTGTTTGATTCAGGAGAGACACACTCCTTCATATCACCTACCCCTGTCCATGCTTTGGGACTTGAGATAGAGAGGATTCCAGAGCCCTTGGCGTTGACTACGCCAGTTGGAGGTCGATCTGACTTGTTTAAAGTATGTAGATACTATGAGCTAGTGTTGGGGAAACACTGCTCTTGGGGATATTTCTTATGTTTATGGATGCATCCATATGATTTCATCCTTGTCATGGATTGGTTGTATTCGGTGTAGGATATCATGGATTGCTTCATGAAGAAGGTCATTTTCTTTGGTGCGAATGGAAAGCAAGTGGTGTTTGTTGGTGAGAGAGATCCTCGGATGGGTCATAGGTACGTTCCATCCTTATCATCCATGGAGGATGAGATGTTGATGAGCTCTTCATAGGTTCAGCAGTTGGCGTTTCCTAGGGTCGTAGAAGAGTACCCTGATGTCTTTCCAGAAGAGGTTGTAGCATTACCCCCTCAATGAGAGATCGAGTTTGGGATCGAGCTACAGCCAGGAGCGTCTCTTATCTCTATGTCTCCATATAGGATGTCCCCTTCTGAGTTACAAGAGCTGCGTATACATCTTCATGGTCTATTGTAGTGTGGTTTTGTTCGACCAAGTGTGTCCCCATGGGGTGAACCAGTTCTATTTGTGAAGAAGGCTGACGGTAGTTTGTGGTTGTGTGTTGATTATTGTTTCTTAAAAAAAGTGACAATAAATAATCGCTATCCTCTTTCACGGATTGATGATTTATTTGATCAACTGAAGGGTGCAAGTTGGTTCTCAAAGATCGACTTATGGCCAGGATATCATCAAATGCGTGTGAAGGATGAGGATATTCCGAAGACTGCTTTCTGTTGTCGTCATGGGAATTATGAGTTCATTGTAATGTTGTTTGGTGTGACGAATTCTCCGGATGTGTTCATGGGTTTAATGATTGCTATGTTCCATGAGTTCCTGTACAAGTTCGTGGTAGTTTTCATTGACGACATCCTTGTTTACTCCACATCTGAAGAGGAGCATGCAGAGCATCTGCGAGCCTTCTTGGGAGTTCTTCGTCGACATCAGCTATTCGGGAAGTTGTAGAAGTGTGATTTTTGGGCTCGAGAAGTCCGTTTCATGGGGCATGTTGTGTCCCAATAGGTATTAGTTGTGGATCCATCAAATATAGAAGTACTTGTGTCTTGGGAATCCCCCAAGACAGTTTCAGAGGTGCGAAGTTTCCTTGGTCTTGCAGGCTACTACTGGAGGTTCATAGCCAATTTCTCACGGGTTGCGACCCATCTAACAGCTTTGACCAGGAAATATCAGGCTTTCATATGGACTAATTAGTGTCATAAAGCTTTCAAGTATCTAAAGTAGAGGTTAGTAAGTTCTACAGTTCTTTTTCTTCCAGCTAAAGGAGTTTAGTTTGATGTCTTATGTGATGCTTCACATCTGGGGTTAGGCTATATTCTCATGCAGTAGAGGTCATTTGTTTCTTATGGGTCTCGGTAGTTACGTCCCCATGAACTCAACTATTCCACCCATGATCTTGAGTTGGCAGCTGTGGTGTTTTCTCTGAAGTTGTGGAGGCATTACCTCATTGGTGAGCATTTTGTGGTTTTCACCAATCATAAGAGTTTGAGGTATGTTTTATCCCAGTGTGACTTGAACTTACGAAAGCATCAGTGGATGGAGTTCTTGAATTAATACAACTACGAAATATCATATACACCTGGAAAGGGGAATGTTTTAGCTGATGCGCTGAGTCAAAAGTCATGTAGTGATGTTGTGCGTGAATCCGGTGATTCCTGGAGAGTAATGGAAGAACTGTTAGCATTGCATCTTGATATGGGAGAATTCAAAGGTAGAGGTTTTCTTTTTCAGATGACAGTACATTCATCCTTGGTGCAGAAGGTTGAAGAGTCTCAATTGGGGGATCTTGAGGTGGAGGTCTGGAGAGACCGAGTCATTTTTGGTGAGGCCCCTGATGGTTGGTCTGAGGATTAACAACATAGAGTGTTGTATCATGGAAGGCCTTTTGTTCCCTTTGAGATGTGCGAGACGGTTCTCATAGAGTTCTATAGTTCACCCTTAGCGGTACATCCTGGCGTGACAAAGATGTACCGATCCTTGAGGAGTCAGTTTTGGTGGCCTGGGCTGAAGCGTGCAGTTGCGGAGTTTGTGTCTCGATGTTTAGTCTGCCAGAAGGTGAAGGCCTAACATCGTGTTCCTGGTGGTCTTCTCCATCCATTAGAGATTCCTCGGTGGAAGTGGGAGGACATATCAATAGACTTTGTTACTGGTCTACCTCAATCTCCAGGAGGACTTGATGCTATTTAGGTGGTAGTGGATCGTTTAACAAAATCGGCCCACTTCATAGCGATCAAGGAGTTGATCTCAGTGGAAGTTTTGTCGAGGCAGTATCTAGAGGAGGTGGTGAGAATTCATGGAGTCCCAAGGAAGATCATTTCTGATTGAGATCCTCGTTTTACCTCCAGGTTGTGGAGAGGTCTCCAACATGCTTTCGGTTCTCAGTTATGCCTTAACACTGATTTTCATCCTCAAACGGATGGTCAGATGGAGCGAACCATCTAGAATCTTGAAGACATGTTGTTCTCTTGTGTTCTTGATTTTATAGGTTCATGGACGAGGCAATTACCCCTAGTGGAGTTTTCCTACAATAATAGTTTCCACTCCACCATCGGTATGGCGCCGTTTGAAGCCTTGTATGGCCGACCTTTCTATTCTTCGTTGTGCTGGACTGGGGTCGGAGAGTTAGTAATTCTCGGACCGTAACTAGTGCAGAATACAACAGAGATGGTTCAGGTGATTCGTGAGAGGATGAAGGCAGCACAAGATCGTCAAAAACCATATATTGATCAAAGGATGAGACCCTTAGATTTTAATGTTGGGGATCATGTGTTTCTGAATGTAACTCCCCATCGTGTGCAGCGAAGGCTTGGTCGTGGGAGTAAGCTTTCTCCCTGCTTTGTTGGGCCTTTAGAGGTGTTAGCTCATGTTGGATCTGTGGCATATCAAGTAGCAATTCCCCCTCAGATGAGTCGGATACATGATGTTTTCCATGTATCATAGCTACATCGTTATCTTGGTGATCAATCCCACATCATCGATTGGGGAGAGATCAATGTTGATGATGATTACACCTTTGAGGAGCAACCTATGGATATCCAAGACCGCAAGGAGAAGGTGTTGTGCGGGTGTTCCATCCCCTTAGTTCGTGTCTTGTGGGGACATGGTGGAATAGAGGAGAGTACATGGGAACTTGAGTCACAGATACGTGCTCAGTACCCATAGTTTTTTAATGTTTAACTCTTTCATGTAATGATGATTCCTTATGTGGTTATGAAACCTTCATGTTTATGAGATGGATCCCTTTATTACTTTGGTGGCTTGCTCTCTTTTGAGAGGTATCTCGGTGAGTGGTTGTTCAGACCCTGTTTCGTTTTCTCTTTAGGTGGGTTTTGGATTCTCGTGGACGATAATGATTTGAGAGGTATCTGATGTGATGGCTCTTACCTCTCTGCTCCATTCCTTTGTGAAAATGTGGTTCTAGAGGAGTTCTGGGAGGTCAATGTGACTTGGGGGTGCGTTTGGTTGGACTTTTAAGGAAAGCTAAAGGGTAATAGCTTTCGCACGTTTGGCGCATGGTTTTCCTAAACCGTGTGGACAAACCTTGCAAGGCTAGTCTTGGGGCCAGTGGCCAATGCACGGTTAGCGCACAGTTTTCCTAACTATGTGGACTAACCGTGCGAGGATTTTTTTTCGAAGCAGAATCTAACGCATGGTTAGCGCACAGTTTGTTAAACCGTGTGGGCACTTAAAGTTAGATCCTAAAATTGTGGATCTAACTCGTTTTTCCTTTAATCACCTCGTTTAAGCCTCTAAGTGGTCATAAATCGGGATTACTCTCCATTGAAGGTTAGAGAACCTCTCCCAAGTATTTTGGAGGCGATCTGGAGGTTTCTCTTCACGAATCGAAGCCGGTTTCTAGAGGTAAGTGATCCCTTTTGTTTGGTTTCTTAGATCTACCTAGATCTACTCTTACTCTTCTCTCAGGATCTTAGATCTACACTCGTTATGGGTAGATCTAAGTGTGTGGATGTTGTTTATGATGATCTTTGGTCTTGGTTGTGTTAGGAGATGAGATATATGGAGGATCCTTGGTGAATCGGCCCGGTCTTCTTGGGCGTTCTTCGACCGTTGTGGGTTTCCTTGAAAACCTTTGTGGTAGGGGATTCGTGGTTTCTCAAATTTTTTATGCGAAATCATAGATTTATCATGTTTTGGCCTTTGGATCACATTGGAATTGACCTAATTAAATACTTGAACTGGATTAAAATAATTGTTTTGATCGCATGTTGTTGTTTTGTGTCGTGATAACGGTTCGCCTCTTGATTTGCTAGATAGTGTGATATATATGCCTTGCTTGTTAGCATGTTGCTCTTGATGAAATTGATAAAGAACATAAAGTCATAATTAGTTGATAATTAATTGGATAAAGATAAAGAGTCATGTAAATGAATCTAGTTGTTTTTGTTGTTGAGGGGGTTGTTCCAACTTGGTGTTAATCAAATTAAGGCCAATGATGTGTTTAATTAAGTTGGTTGGTAAACCTGAAATCTGTTGGTGCTTGTTGTATGAAGGCTAGATTCCTTGTTAAAATTCCAAGAGCCCAAATTTATGTGATGTTTTTTTTCTACTGCTTGTGCGGTGATGTGACCCTGGGAGGGTGTTGTGATATGTGGGGGCATGGGGGTCTTGTGGTTGTGGTAGTGGATGATGCCTAGAGTGGTGAGATGGATCGGTTTATGCATGTGGGTGTCTGGGAGGACACTAGTGATGATGGAATGGTATGAATGTGGTTGTAGGTTTCTTGTGGATTCTTTGGTTGTTTATCTACTTTGTTTTTCCCCACTGCTCATGGCAGCTGGTCTTGCTTACCCTTCTTCCGAAAGGGTTGAAGACACACGGGGTATGCCACGTGCTTTCCGTGTTTATCCTCTCTAGGAAGAATGGGCCTACGCTCTTGCTATAGGTAGCATAGACTCGACGGGTAGTGCATCTACTCACCGTGTTGAGCCCCCTTATGTTTAGTAGCATAGGATGCTTTTCTAGAATGCCTGAGAATATGGGAAAGTAATTCTATAATGAATGTTTGAATAATTGATGTTAACCCATGGGGATGGAGATGTTGGGATATAATGATGAGATTGTAACTTTGAAGGAACATTTAACTTTGGGTGTGATGCTAATGAATTTAATGAGGATTGTTCATGGTTAATTAATGTTGGAAGAATTAATTAACGTATAGTGGAACCGATAAAAAAAATGGGGAATGAAGTAACCTATTAAGGCTCTTTAAATGGTTGTGTTCTTATAGGATACCTAGTCTTAGAAGTGGCAGCCCGGAGTCCGAGAGATACGTTAGCTGCATTTGTGTCTAATACTAGGTTATTCCCATAGTGTGGTTGTGAGTTATAATATATTCTGTAATTTTTGTGCTTCTATACACTACTCCACCCTGTCAGTAAGGGAAACTGGCACCTCGGGGATTCTGAGCCCTGGGGGGTGTTTTCCACAACATTCTGATGGGAGGGTGAATGGCTGACTACCCCCTTTGACTCTGCTATCTTATCTTGGTAGATACTAGTGCCATTAGGCACAGCAGTTAGTTTTTCCCATATATGTGTGTAGAGGGATGTAATGGCTTGTGGTTATTCACACACATATATTCTGTATATAGTATCCTATGGACTACTATAGGTGTAAAGTGTATAGGCTGTGATGGCTTGAGGATCCTTACTTGGTGTATGGGTTGTAATGGATTGAGGTATAATACCCGACGTATGATACACATTATGCGAGTTGTGGTGGCTCCCGAAAACTACCTGGTTACTTTTGGTTGTGAGGATGGTGTGGTGCTTAGCCCAGGTGTCTGCAGGAAAGCCTTTGTGGTGCACGTGGTGCAGATTGTGGATCTTATCCCAGGTGTATTCGGGAAAGCCTTTGGAGAGAGATGCACAGGATGTATGTAGTTGGGGAAAAGCGGAAAACTAGTAGGGAAGTAGGAGCGGGGTACCCTTGATATTCTTTATTAAATGCTATATTCTTGTATGCGTTACTTGGTGAGAGTATCCATGGTGAGGTTGGGAACTTAGTATACCTATTTAGGTGACGGGTTATTTTCACTTGTTGTTCATTGTGCTTTAGCATGCTATATTTACTTTTTCATGAGAGGCTTTGGGGAGGATCCTACTGAGTATACTGTTATACTCACCCTACATATATATAAACTATTTTTTAAGTCACTTGGAGTAGGTTTGATATCAAGCTAGTTACTACTAGCTTGTGGTTGGAGGAGTCGTTCAGGCTTGTGGTCACTGTCGTTTTACTCCCTTTTGGGTACTTGTAGTTTTCCCTTTCAGTTGTAGTACTTTTTCATGGCATTTCATATATGGACATGGGTTTCTTTTATATTTCATTTATGAGTTGGAGTTGGTTGGTGTCTATCTTATCTCTCTCTTCCGCATGTGTTCTCTTAGAGGGTAATGCCTCCCATTTGTGTGTTTATTATACCCTTTGTGCTAGTCGCCAACCCGGGGCCTACTGGAGGCAGGACTCAAGGGTCATTATCTCCCTTTTCATATTGCCAGCCTAGAAGGGGTACACCTTGTAGGGAGGGGGTCTTGACACAAGATGATGCATTGTAAAATGTATCCACAGCTTTGGAAGATCCAAATCGGGATGAAACAATCATCAACATTTATCATTGTCATGTGGTTTCACCTTTTGTTCAAATTAGAACAAATGAAATCAATGAAATCATCCCTATTCCAAGCCATATGTTCCTACCATGGGATGGATGACACCCATTATGGAATATCTCCAAGATGGAGTACTTTCAATGGATATAACTTAGAAATAGAATATTTGGTGATGAGTGGTAAATTTCACTCTTTACGATGGTCCAAATCTCTAGAAGATCCTCTATAAATAAGGCTTCGATGGAATCCTCCTCAAATGAATCAATGAGGAAATGATTGTGGCTTTCATGAAAGACAAAAATACAGGAGCCTATAGTTCTCACCAGTCTTGGTATAGGATTTCAGATCAAATTTGAAGGCTTGGATACTTCTAGCCTTCGCTGATGCAGGATTGCACAGAATTCACTAACAAGTGTCATCCCTACCAAGTGCATACCAATTTTATCCATCAACCCCCATATTTTCTACATACAGATAAATACTCCTAGACATTTGATACATGGGGAATGGATATAGTGGGGCCTTATCCTCTAGATACGGATAATAATCTTAAGTATATCCTTACTACTACTGATTTATTTTCTAAATGGGATGAGGAAATACCTCTCAAAGAAGTCAGGGACAAAATCATCATCAGCTTATTCAAAACCAATATCATTACCATATTTGGTGCCCCTCATACCATATTGATAGACAACAACACCAATTTTTTTTCTAATAAGGTAAATAAGCTATATTAGGAATACAATATCAAATACAACCATCCATCCTGCTTTCATACAGTATCTAACAGACAAATAGAGACTTTCAACAAGACCCTATCCAACATACACTAGAAGATGGTGGATAAAGATAAGAAGTATTGTCCTGAAAATCTCTTTCACACCTTATGTGATTACCAAACTACAACCCATATTGTAACATGGGAAACCCCATACTCATTGGTGTATAGAACAGAAGCAATCATCCCATTGAAGTTCAATTACCATCACTCTGAATTTCCATATGTGATCAGTTATCCAAAGATGAGAAATATTATAAATGACTAGATGATTTGGAATAACTAAACAAAAATATATTAAATACCATGCATCACTTGGAAGTCTATCAGAATCGAATAGCACGATCTTTCAACAAGAAGGTCTACCTTCATTCATTCCTTCAAGGAGAGTTGGTTTTTTTCCTTAGGACTCTAATGATAGCAGGAAATAAGCCTCCAAATATTGAGCCAAAGTGGGAAGTACCTTAATCCATACATAAGGTCCACTCTAATGGATCTTATTCCCTAATATCAATGGATGGAGAACTCACTAAAACTTCAACCAATGCAAGGTTCCTAAATAATTACTTTGTGTAATCACATATATTTTGTCTTATCTGTGGGACGTTAAATTGAACAGCATCATATATGTCCATGTTGCATGACATTAAACTACATAGCATCATCTTCCTTGTCGCATGATGATAAATTTCATTACATGAGGTCCTAGTTGCACGACTTGAAACTAAAAAACACTATTTTTTCTCACCACATGAAATTAAACTATGCAGTTGACATATCATTTATTTGACATTAAAAAATCCCCTGAGATACCATGAGTAGACACTCATTGTGTTCCCTCAAAAGATGATTAGATTCTATGCAAAAGCCTCACTCGCATCATTGCCACTCCCTAATGGCACTTGATCCACATTTCTCTCTATTTTTTTATCACAAATGCATGTGGAATAAATTTTAAGAACTAATTTTGGATTCATTCTCATTCTAATGAGATATATAGTGATGCTTAGATCTCTAATCCTAGGCCCATCCATGACCATAAAGAAACAATTTCTCATTTCCCAGTGTATGAACCAAATCTATACAGGGAATATTTCTTCAATAACTATGTGTGGCTTGATTCTTTCTCCTGTAAGATATGTAGTGAAACCTAGGTATTATCCCCTAGTCAAGACATAATGTTTCTTTAACATCAGGTGACCCATGTCCTCACCGCATGACGATAAATTTCACAGTTCATGAAGAACTATGTGTGGCTTGATTCTTATTCGAATGAGAAACGTAGTGATGCCTAGATCTCAAATCTTGGGCCCATCTGTGACCATAAAGAAATAATTTCCTCTTTCCTTATGTATGAACCAAATATATATAGGGAACATTTATTCAAGAAATATGTGTGGCATGATTCTTGCACCTACAAGATACATAGTGACACCTGGGTCTTATTCCCTAATCCAGTCGTAATGTCTCTTTCAAATCAGGTGACCCATATCCTCTCCACATGATAAAAAACTACATGGTTCATCAAGAACTACATGTGGCTTGATTCTAATTCTAATGAGATACGTATTTATGTTAAGATCTCCAATCTTGGGCCCAGTCACAACTATAAAAAAACAATTTCCCCTTTCCCTATATATAAACTGAACCTATACAGGACACTCTTTTAGAACATTTGGCATGATTCTCATACTATATGATGTCTTGGAACCAAACATTATTCTATAAAATATTAAATTCCATTCCCCCACATCAAAACTCAGTTTTTATGGGAAACCATTCATCAAGAACTATGTGTGGCTTGATTCTTTCCACAGTAAGATACGTAGTGACACTCGAGTCCTATACCCTGGCTCAACCACAATATTTCTATATTTTCACATTGGTTTATCTTCCTCCATATCGCATGATGTTAAACTACATGGAAGTACAAGAACTATGTGTGGTTTTATTATTATCCCAATGAGATATGCAGTGACACTTGGATCTCTAATCCTGGGTCTATCCGTGATTTTGAAAAAGGGAAACCCCCTTCCTTTCCCCATGCATGAATCAGATCTGCATAAAGAACCTTTCCAAGACTTATGGTTTGATTCTCATTACAATGAGTTACATGGTTATACCTAGACTTCATGCTTTAGGTCCAACCATTAGTCAAGAAAATATCAAAATCCCCTTTTCCCCATGTCAAAACCCGTTTAATGTGAGGAGTAATGACCAAGAACAATGTATGGATTGATTCTTTCCCTAGCAAGATATAAAGTGATTCCAAGATCTTACACCCTGGCTCATCCACCATATAATCATTATACCCCTATCCTTCACTTTTGTTACCTTTATGTTGTAGGAGAAGTTTTTACCACTCCTTGTTTCTTGCATAGAGTACAACTCACGTGGACTTAGGAATTTGGTAAATGAGTTCTCTGCATAAAAAAGGTGCTTCAATTCCCATTAGGGTTATCAATGGTCTTAGATGTAAAACCTTAAAATGCACACTAGATGTCCCCATCACATGACAATTAACTTAACGATATTCTTAATAACTATGTATGGCTTGATTCTTCCTCATCAATATACGTAGTGACATTTGGGTCCTATCCACTAGTCCATCTGTAATGTTCCTTTTCACGTCAGAATCACTAATTTTATCAGTACATGATAATAAATTGCATGGTTATTTAAGAACTACGTGTGTATTGATTCTCATTCTATTGATATATGTATTGATGCTCAGACATCCTATCTCAGGTCCAACTATAATTAAAAATCTCCCACTCTCTGTGTATGGATTAGACCTACATGGGAACCTTAGAAAGAACTACGAGTGGATTTATTCTTTCTATGACAAGATACATAGTGATGTGTGGGCCCTATGCCCTGGTTCAACTGCATTGTCTTATTGTTCTTCATGTCGATACACATAATGTACTTACCGCATGCCTTTAAGCTGCATGATACCCATATAACTATGTATGGATTTATTCTCATCCCATTTAGATACGTAGTGAAGAAGAATCCTTAGATCCTAGTTCCAAACACGGTGTAAAGAAAAATTCCCCCTCTCCTAATATAGCCAAAAATCTATACAGGAACTTTTATTTTGGGTCCTCTCCTTAGATAACCCACCAAGGAAACAAGAAATGTCCCCATTATACATATGAGTTAGATCTATGCAAGGGACCCCAAACCCATGGCCAATATCAATCCAAATGCATCCTTTTTTAATTGGACAATGAACCTTTCCCATGTCATACTCCTATTCTTGAATACTTTCAGATATTCATAATCTTTCCTCGGATTCTGGTGGTAGAATGTCTAATACCTAAGAGCTCATTTACCTAACTATATAGTACGTTCCTCGGTTTTCATTTCATAATTCACCCACAAAATGGGCATATCATCCAAATGATTCCACTATTTGACTATGAAGTGTGTTCCCAAGTTGGACTTTCATAAAACAACCCCCATAACGTGTTTTTCAAATAGTAGTAATTTCTCCCTTAGGAGAATCCTCTTTTGTCACTTTAAGCTTTGATGTAGGTATGATGGAACCCACAATTCAAATTAAGTGGTCATCCCTTGCATATTTTTCCCATATCTTTTCTACCGACCCAAAAATATCCAAGACTGTGGTTTACACTTTCACCATTCATTTTTTCAAAGAATAATGGGATAACCTTGGGCCATTTTACCACATATCATATTTTGTCTCCATATTATTATGGTCCTAGTCATATGAACTAAAACTAAAGGCACCATACTTTCTGTGCTTGGGTCAGACCTTCATAGAGACCATATTCCCCTAATTATTTGGAAATCATTACTTGAAATAACCCTTCTGTATTTTGGAACTTTTCTCCATAATACAAACTTTATGCTTGGTAATATCTAAATCTCTAAAAAATTCCATCAGATTTTAGCGATAGAATGTCAGAATTCTTGAGAGCTCATTTTCCTGACTATGTAGTACATTCCCCAGTTGTCCTTGCATAATTTTCCCACATAACTAGCCTATCAAACAAAGGATGCACTATTGACTATGAAGTACATTCCCTAGTTGACCTTGCATAAAATATCCCTCATAATAGGTTTTTCAAGCAGTGTTAAATTCATTCTTAGGAGAGACCTCCTCTAATTCCACTATCCCTTTTTCCCATATCACTCTTCAGATTTAGGAATCCCCAAATCATAGCTTACAACTCTATACTTCCATACCTAAATATAATAGCACATTAACAAACAAATTACCAAGAATTGGGATACCATAAAACCTTCGGTCAAAGATAAAGTACCTTAAATTAAAATCCCTCCTAATGTCCTTGTTGTGTGACTTTAAACTACACAACATAATGTCTTTGTTGTATGACTTTAAAGTACATAGAATAATTTCCTTACTGTAAGAAATTAAACTACATGGTCAATTTCTTAGTCACACAACATTAAACTTTGTGATCCTTCATTTCATCCTTCATAATCTTTTTCCCATTCTTTTTACCATAGTAATAGACCCTCCTCTTTCATTCAGATCTAATCCTGAGGGGGGGATTTTTTTAACACTCACTTTTAATAAAGTAGGGGAAAATATTATGAAGGAAAACTTGAGTATGTTAAAGTATCAAGGAACAAAAAATAAGATCCAAGGGACCTATCTAAATGGACCTACATGTATACCACTTGTGCACCACAAGGCCAGTGTAAGCCTTTCCCAAGAAGTCCAGAAGGTGCAGCCCCCCTACATGGTACACCTATGTCGGGTACCTACACCGAGGATGTAACAACCTAAAGTTTCATTAATGGAAATCCCTCTTGATCTAATTAAATTTCTCTGTATGTTTATATAAAATGTCAACTTCTTTGGTTTTATGTTAAGAATTTTGACCTTTTCTAATATAGCCATTGAACAGTGATCACATGATTAGTATAAATATAGGGCTTTAACAAATCCAATTTACTCAGACAAAAGAAGTAATGGCCTCATCCAGTAGAATTGCTCTATACGAATCCCATTTGTCGGATATCGGAAAAGATGTGGCATCCTTGGGCTTCGCTCTTGACCAAGCCCAAGCTGAGATTCATCATGTCAAGCTCGAGCATGACCGTCTATGGGAAAAGTGGAAGTTAATAGAGATTACCACTCGAGCAATGTTATCCGAGCCACCCCAAGAGTCTGTCACCATCGCACACCTTACCCTTAGGTCTTATGCGGCTGTTTTAAGGGGTTATGTAACAAATCGATAGTACTATTTTCATGTACATTATTTTTTGTATATAATTATGTATATACATTCTTGTCATCATTGATACATTGTAAATAGTTTTTAAAGTAAAAATAGTGTTTTTAGTTATTATTTAATTAAGAATTCTATTTTATTAAATTAAGTGATTTTTGAATTAAATAATATTTTAATAAAATATTATTATTAAATTAATTTTTATTAAATATAAATTGTCTTATAATTTTATGAATGCAATTAAAATTTTTATTAAGTTTTGAAATCCATTTCTGTCAAAACGCGTGAATTTTCGATAAATGTATGTTTTTATTTTAAAAGTGAAAATTAACATATTTAGAAAATTATTTAGATAAAATAAATATTATTTCTGGAATCAGGACGTCAAAATTATCCAACGGTGAATTTTTCATAATTTTCTGAGACAGTCAAATTTTTGGGTAAAAATTAAATACCGTTTAAATATATAATGTGTTTTATGACATCATAATGACCCAATGGTGATGTAATAAAATAATATAATTTTTATGTTCGGACAATATATGTTTTACCATTAAAATAATGTGATTTTGGGTTTGTTTGACTTACTTTTCAAAGCATTAATTGACCCCTCAAGACTTATTAAACACCTTGTCTTTTTAAATTGTTTTCCATGGGAGTGTGACTCACCTCCACATAAGAAACCCTATTATTTTAAGAGGTTCGGACTTTGGACTTATAAAATATTGTTTTCCTCTTCCATTTTCCAAAAACCATGGGCAAAAACCATGATATGGTTTGTGGTTTGGATTAATTTAATATAAGGGGTCCCAAACCTAAATAATAAAGAATTCCCTTACCTTTCCTATATAAACCCACCCAAGCTCTCACTTCCTCCTCACTCAAAGCCTTTGGAGTTCATCCAAACTCTTCCCTACTCTCTCTAGAATCCTCCCAAGGTTCCCCAAGCTCCCAAGAAGCCTCTCACAAGCCTCTCTCTAGCCTTTGGAAGCACATTTCCAAGTAAGGGTTTTTCTTCCTTTCTCGTTTTTGTCCAATTTTCTTCATATTGTTATGCCCTTTTAATTTCAATTATAAATGTTGGGGTATGGTTTCTCACCTCCCCCATACTGCCCTATTATTTTTTTAATGATTGTAGACCCCTTTCTCTCTCATTAAATACCTCCCATGTACACCTGTTACTATGCCGAAATTTCTAAAGGAACTTCTCTCTCCCCTTTTACATTCAAGCAATACTTTTGTATCATGAATCTAAATTCCATTACAATTGTTTGGAAATGTATCTATATGAACCCCTTATTTTCCATTTAATGTAAATATTATGAGACACCCCTTTATCTCTCATCAACCATTTTTATGAATTCTTATGTCATGTCGTTACACTGCCAAAATTGCACCGATTTTCTAAGCCAATGCCATTGGGTAGTGAATACCATGCCCATTTCTCCATCAAGGGTATTCACCTTTATGCACATTTAATTATTGATTATAAAGTTTCATGTATGAATTCCACATTCTTTTATCATGGAATAAATGATTATGTTTTATGAATCCATGTTTTATGATCCATGTGGCACACTTATGCATGAAATGAAATATTTAAGAAGGGTGTGCCCTTATAGTGCTCCAATGCATTGGGTAAAGTATAATATCATGATACGTCATGTGAAATGAGTGTTGACTCATGCTAATTCAAGTGAAATAAGGGTTTACTCGTGCTTCATGTGCAATGGGGATTTACTCATGCTCCATGTGCAATGGGCCTTGGCTCATGCTAATTCCATGTTAAGTGTTGTTGCCACATTTCCATGTTATGATTATCATGCTTTATCATGCCTTTATGTTCATGTTTCTCTTGTGATCTGTTGATATGTATAATGCCTAACATTTATTTTACTCCTCATGTTATTCCATGTGTATTCCCTTACTGGGCTTTATAGCTCACCCTTTTCTTATGCATGTCCTCAGGTTATGACATGCAATGCTAAGTATGAGGGAATGTAGTGGTCATGTAAAGGAAGTTTTCAATAAAGATGTTGTATTTCATGTTTCAAGTTTTTATGTAATGATCCTAAGCCCCAAAGACACTAAACCTCTCAATCTTGTTTGTTGTATCAAGTGATGTTTTATGTAATAAATCATGTTTAAGTTTGTATTAAAAAGAAGGGTTGTCATAGTTGGTATCAGAGGATAGGTTTAGTTATTTTTGGGATTAGGATTAGAAAACCCTAGTAAAGCCTTAGAGACAAGACTAAGTATAATAAAAACATACCTAAGTTTTGGTAAGTACTGAGTAAGTGGTTTATCAAGCAAATACATCCCTGTATGAATACGAGTAGGTAGAGGCAGCTCTGGCACTGATGTATCCTAGGGGAAAAACCCGAAAACATCGCTTTGAGATAGACTCGAACGGGAACTGGTGCACAAAAACGGGCCTTGCTGCACTCTTGGTTATGACACTCCCGGGGGATATGTTTTGATAAATTCACAAGCTTAGTATAAACCCTTATTAAGGGAATTAAAAAAATGCCCCTAAGAATATATGTTAGAAAGTAGATCATGAAAATCCTAGATTGAAGCCTATAGACTCATGAGTTAAGGAAATAAAATTTTATTTATAAGTCATCAGATTTTGTTATTGGATTACCCTTTATGTGTTACCCCTTACTTTCCTTTTATTCCATCCAACGGCTGGTAATAGGAGGACTCAGGCTAACACCGTTGTGAAGATCAGTGTGATGACTGTACTAATGAGATTCCCAATCCAATGGGAGCGGGAATCGTGAAATTTGTCATGCTTCTCTCTCAGCTAACTCAAATTTTGAATAGAAAAATGGGTCAAGAGGAACTTTCAACCCCCCTAATAAAGAACAAGTCGCTATCGAGAGCTTCATGATACAAAGGCCTCCTACTTTTAGTGGATCATCTGATCCCACGATCGTTGAACAATGGATCAACTCCATTGAAAAGATCTTCTCCATCCTTCAATGTTCTGAACAAGAGAAGGTTCTCCTGGCGTCTTATCATATGAAGGGTGAAGCTGGTCAATGGTGGATGTTGATCAAAAATACGAAGCCTGTGGAGGAGATCGAGGCATTGGAATGGAAGGATTTCTGGAAGATGTTTTTCGATAAATATTTTCCGCGCACCCTTCGGCTTAAGATGGAAAGGGACTTCCCTTCCCTCAAGTAAAAGGACAAAGAATTTGTTGGAGCGTACGAGGAAAACTTCACAAGGATTGCACGATACGCTTCCGGCTTTGTCATTACCCCTGAATGCAAAGTTGACCACTTCTTTGGTGGGCTGAAGCCTAGCCTGCGGAAAGCATTGGCAATCCATGACTTCGACAGCTATGAAAAAATTTATCGATGTTCCCTCAAGGTCGAAATGGAGATAAGAGAATCACAGGGGTATCATGGAGATAAGAAGTGTAAGGTGGACTTCAATTCTGGTGGTCTGATGGATAAATCCAATGGTGCTAAGAAGATCTAGCACCCCACTTGCCAAAAGTGCGGAAAGAAGCACCCTATAAATTGCCTTAAGGGGACGAGGAAATGCTTCAGGTGTGGAAGATAAGGGCACCTAGCTGTTAATTGTCGGCAAGAAAGACCCGCGGCTGCAACAGAGGATAGGAACGCTCTGTTCGAACCTCAACGTGTTGTTCAATGCTACAAATGCAAAGAACCGGGGCATTTTGAAAATCAGTTCCCTAATCCAAAGGTTTTCGGAGGCAACCAACAATCTCCAAGGCAGCAAGGAAGATCTTTTTCCATCACTTCTGCCAAAGTGAACCCCAAAAATGAAGTGGTGATAGTTACGCTAGTTATTCATTCAATAATAGTGAACGTGCTTTTTGATTCAGGTTCTACACATTCTTTTATATCTATAAAGTTTATTAGAACAATCCTAGCACCACCACAAATCATGGACGTGAAGATGTCGGTGAGTACGGAAAATGGGGAAATCATTGCATCCCATGAATATAAGTCCTCCCCTGTTATAATCTGTGGATTGAATTTCCCGGTGAACCTCGTCATACTCCCTCTGGTGGAATTTGATACAATTCTTGGCATGGATTGTCTTTCCTTATATAGATCCAACATAAATTGTCGGGATAGGGAAATCACACTCCATATGGGGAATCGACCCCCGATTCTTTACAAGTGTAAGGAGGAAGATGAATCTCTTTTAGCTACATCATCTCAAGCATGGATATTACTACCCTATGAGCACGCGTATTTTTCTCAGATGATTGATTCCAAGGAAGAAATCATCCTTGAATAAATTCCTATTGTGAGGGAATTCGATGAAGTGTTTCCCGAGGAACTGCCTGGTCTTCCTCCTAGAAGAGATGTTGAATTCTCAATTGAACTTATACCCGTGGCATTACCAATATCCAAGACTCCATATAGAATGGATTTTGTAGAGCTTGAAGTGCTGAAGAAACAACTACAGGAGAATCTGGATAAAGGGTTTATACGCCCAAGTGATTCACCATGGGTGCACCAGTCCTCTTCATCAAGAAGAAGGATGGGTCAATGCAGCTTTGCATCGATTATCGTGAACTTAAAAAATCACAATAAAGAACAAGTATCCTCTCCCACGAATTGATGACTTGTTCGATCAGCTACGTGGAGCACAATACTTATCCAAGGTGGACTTGCGGTCGGGATATTATCAAGTAAGAGTAAAGAAGGAAGATATCCCAAAGGTTTCTTTTCGCAAAAGATACAGGCACTATGAATTCATAGTAATGCCTTTCGGACTCACTAATGCTCTAGTAATATTCATGGACTTAATGAATAGAGTCTTTATAGATTACCTTGACAAATTTGTGGTAGTCTTTATAGATGATATTCTAATATACTCCAAAACCAAGGAGGATCATGAGGAACATTTAAGAACTGTACTAGAGACTTTGCGCAAGGAGAAGCTCTATGCAAAGTATAGAAAGTGTGAGTTCTGGTTGAAAGAGGTATCATTCTTGGGCCATATCATCACAAGAAATGGGATATCTGTGGATCCCTCCAAAACAGATGCAATTGAGGGATGGACAAGGCCAACATCGGTAACAGATATTTGTAGCTTCTTGGGGTTAGCTGGATATTATCGATGATTTGTGAGAAATTTCTCACGATTTTCCAACCCTCTTACCAAGCTAACTCGAAAGGGAGTAAAGTTTTCTTGGAGTGATGAATGTGAAGAAAGCTTCAAGGAGTTGAAATATAGGATTATCACTGCACCCGTGCTCACTTTACCCACAAGTGGGGAACCTTTTGTGGTTTTCAGCGATGCTTCGAAGAAGGGATTAGGCTGTGTGCTGATGCAGAATGATAAAGTGATATCCTATGCCTCAAGGCAGTTGAAAATCCATGAGCGAAACTATCCAACGCATGATCTGGAGTTAGAGGCAGTGATCTTTGCCTTGAAAATCTGGCGGCATTATCTCTATGGGGAGAAATGGGAGATATATACTGACCACAAGAGTCTTAAATATATATTTACATAGAAAGATCTTAATATGCACCAGAGAAGATGGATAGAGCTCATCAAGGATTATGACTGTTCAATAAATTATCACCCTGGGAAAGCAAACAAGGTGGAAGATGCCCTAAGTAGAAAGGACCCAGTGATTCTATCAATGATGAGAATTGAGAAGGATTCAATCTTCTTAGACTTGATGAAGATGGACATGGGAATCATAAAGAATGTAACATCATCAATACTTTCACAAATGATTGTTCAACCGTCTCTTTTGGAAAGGTTAAAGGATGCTCAAAAGGATAATGTGGGAATTTAGGAAAAAGTGGAAGCTATCAAAAAATGGAAATCCTCAGAGTTTAATGTTAATGAAGAAGGAATTGTGCGGTTTGGGAAAAGACTATGTGTTCCATAAAGTCCGGAGCTGAAGAAGGAAGTTTTGGATGATGCACATAGTTCAAATTTCTCTATTCACCCAGGGAGCACAAAGATGTATCGAGATCTCTGAGAAAACTTTTGGTGGGATAATATAAAGAAGGAGATCGTTGAATATACATCAAAGTGTCTGGTGTGCCAGCAAGTGAAGGCAGAGAGGCAGAAGTCTAAGGGGATGATGCAACCATTGCCCATACCAGAATGGAAATGGGAGAATATCACTATGGACTTTGTCACCGGACTTCCAAGGACATCCAAAGGCAACAATGCAATCTGGGTTGTTGTGGATCTTCTTACAATGACTGCAAACTTTATTGCTATTCGGGAGGATTTATCATTAGATCAAATGGAACGGATATATATCAAGGAAGTGGTAAGGTTGCATGAAGTACCACTATCTATTGTGTCTGACCAAGATCCAAGATTCCCCTCTAAGTTTTGGAAGAGTCTTCAACATGCTCTGAATACTGAACTGAACTTCAGTACGTCCTATCATCCTCAAACTGATGGCCAATCCGAGCGGACTATCCAAACACTTGAGGACATGTTGAGAGCATTCTCAATGGACTTTAAAGGAGGATGGGATCAACATCTTCTACTGGTTGAATTATCCTATAACAACAGTTTCCACTCAAGCATCCAAATGGCACCATATGAAGCCCTGTATGGGAAAAGGTGCAGAACACCGGCATGTTGGGATGAGGTCAGTGAACGTAAGCTGCTTGGACCAAAAATGGTCAAAGAAATGGCGGAGAAGGTGAAAACCATTCAGCAGCATATCAAGGCATCCCAGAGTCAACATAAGAGTTATGCAGATAACTGTCGATGAGGCCTTGAGTTTAAATTTTGAGACATGGTTTTTTTTACGCATATCTCCGTGGAAGAAGTTCATGACATTTGGAAAGAAAGAGAAGTTAAGTCCAAGGTACATCGGCCCCTTCTAGATTTTTGATCGTGTCGGGGCTGTGGCCTATCGACTAGCACTTCCACTTACCATGGACAAAGTACATGATTTATTTTATGTATTCCTCTTAAAAAAGTACATACTGGACCCTTCACATGTACTTACTTCTGAGGTGGTACAATTGGAAGATGATCTTTCTTATGAGGAGAAACCAGTGAAGATCTTAGATCATAGAGAAAAAGTTCTATGAAATAAGATAATGCCCCTCATCAAGGTGTTGTGGAGAAACCACAAGTTTGAAGAAGCGACATAGGAATCAGAGGAAATGATGAAGCTGAGTTACCCACATCTGTTTTAGTGTGGGAAAAGGAAAATTTAGAGGGTAAAATTTCTTAAGGGGGGAATATTGTAATGACCCAAAGTTTCATTAATGGAAATCCCACTTGATCTAATTAAATGTCTCTGTATGTTTATATAAAATGTCAACTTATTTGGTTTTTTGTTAAGAATTTTGACCGTTGCTAATATAGACGTTGAACAGTGATCACATGATTAGTATAAATATAGGGCTTTAACAAATCCAATTTACTCAGACAAAAGAAGCGATGGCCTCATCCAGTAGAATTGCTCCATACGAAGCCCATTTGTCAGAGCTCAGAAAAGAGGTGGCATCCTTGGGATTCTCTCTTGACCAAGCCCAAGCTGAGCTTCATCATGTCAAGCTCGAACGGGATCATCTACAGGAAAAGTGGAAGTTGATAGAGATTACCACTCGAGCAATGTTATCTGAGCCACCCCAAGAGTCTGTTACCATCGCGCACCTTACCCTTAGGTATTATACGGCTGTTTTAAGGGGTTATGTAACAAATCGATAGTACTATGTTCATGTACATTATTTTTTGTATATAATAATGTATATATGTTCTTGTCATCATTGATACATTGTAAATAGTTTTTAATGTACAAATAGTGTTTTTAGTTATTATTTAATTAAGAATTATATTTTATTAAATTAAGGGATTTTTAAATTAAATAATATTTTAATAAAATATTATTATTAAATTAATTTTTATTAAATATAAATGATCTTATAATTTTATGAATGCAATTATAATTTTTATTAAGTTTTGAAAGTCATTTCTTTCAAAACCCGTGAATTTTCAATAAATGTCGGTTTTTATTTTAAAAGTGAAAATTAACATATTTAGAAAATTATTTAGATACAATAAATGTTATTTCTGGAATCAGGACGTCAAAATTATCCAACGGTGAATTTTTCATAATTTTCTGAGACAGTCAAATTTTTGGGTAAAAATTAAATACCGTTTAAATATATAATGTGTTCTATGACATCATAATGACTCAATGGTGATGTAATAAAATACTATAATCTTTATGTTTCGCCAATATATGTTTTACCATTAAAATAATGTGATTTTGGGTTTGTTTGAATTACTTTTCAAAGCATTAATGGACCCCTCAAGACTTATTAAACACCTTGTCTTTTTAAATTGTTTTCCATGGGAGTGTGACTCACCTCCACATAAGCAACCCTATTATTTTAAGAAGTTCGGACTTTGGACTTATAAAATATTTTTTTCCTCTTAACTTTTCCAAAAACCATGGGCAAAAACCCATGGGATGGTTTGTGGTTTTGATTAATTTAATATAAGGGGTCCCAAACCTAAATAATAAAGAAATCTCTCACCTTTCCTATATAAACCCACCCAAGATCCCACTTCCTCCTCACTCAAAGCCTTTGTAGTTTATCCAACCTCTGCCCTACTCTATCTAGAATCCTCCCAAGGTGCCCCAATCTCCCAATAATCCTCTCACAAGCCTCTCTCTAGACTTTTTAAGCACACTTCCAAGTAAGGGTTTTTCTTCCTTTCTCATTTTTGTCCAATTTTATTCATATTGTTATGCCCTTTTAATTTCAATTATAAATGTTGGGGTATGGTTTAGTACCTCCCCAATATTTTCTTATTATTTTTTGAATGATGGGAGACCCATTTATCTCTCACTAAATGCCTCTCATGTACACCCGTTATTATGCCGAAATTTCGAGAGCAACTTCTCTCTCCTCTTTTACATTCAAGAAATACTTTTGTATCATGAATATAAATTCCATTACAATTGTTTGTACATGTATATATATGACCCCCTTACTTTCCATTTCATGTAAATATGATGAGACACCCCTTTCTCTCTCATCAACCATTTTTATGAATTCTTATGTCACGCTGTTACGCTGTCAAAATTGCACCGATTTTCTAAGCTAATGCCATTGTGTAGTGAATACCATGCCCATTTCTCCATCAAGTGTATTCACCATTATGCACATTTACTTATTGATTATAAAGTTTCATGTATTAATTCCACATTATTTTATCGTGGAATAAATTATTATGTTTTATGAATCCATGTTTTATGATCCATGTGGCACACTTATGCATGAAATGAAATGTTTAAGAAGGGTGTACCCTTATAGCGCTCCAATGCATTGGGTAAAGTATAGTATCATGATACATCATGTACAATGAGTGTTTACTCATTCTAATTCATGTGCAATTAGGGTTTACTCGTGCTTCATGTGCAATGAGGATTTACTCAAGCTCCATGTGCAATGGGCCTTCGCTCATGTTTATTCCATGTTAAGTGTTGTTGCCACATTTCCATGTTATGATTATCATGTTTTATCATGCCTTTATGTTCATGTTTCTCTTGTTCTCTATTGATATTCCTAATGTCTAACATGTAGTGTACTCCTCATGTTATTCCATGTGTATTCCCTTACTAGTCTTTATATCTCACCTTTTTCTTATGCATGTCCTCAGGTTATCCTATGCAATGCTAAGTACGAGGGAATGTAGTGGTCATGTAAAGGAAGTTTTCAATAAAGATGTTGTATTTCATGTTTCAAGTTTTTATGTAATGATCCTAAGCCCTAAAGACACTAAACCTCTCGATCTTCTTTGTTGTATAAAGTGATGTTTTATGTGATAAATCATGTTTAAGTTTGTATTAAAAAGCTGGATTATCATAGAGGATCTATATGGCCTATTTATTTGTCCATCCCTATGTAAAATAGTTGTGCTGAGGACCTGCACCATAGACCTACACCAACATTCTCCTTCGTCCAAGGTTCCACCTTTACATATAAATAGGACACTTGGGCTCCTCATTTGAATGACTGCAAAATTAGAAGAACCTATAGAGCTCTCATTGCACAACACCTTCTCCCAAGTCCCCTGAAATTTCTTAGGTATCTCTATAAAACATGGGAGAAGAGATAATTAAAGGGTATAAGTAAGATAAAAATCTCTTTAGGGTCTAAAATATACGAAACTTGTTCAGGGATTCTTCTTCTATAAGAATAAGTCACTTACACGAGGCCCCTCCCTTAAGAAAGGACTTGCACAAGACTTCTCCAAGGACACCAGAGGAGACCTGGGGTTCTTATGTTAAGGCCTAACCCAAGTTTTGTTTCCCCGGTAGTCCATTTCCTAAGGAATATTTAGCTCTCGCTGCACTTTTTCTCCAGCGTGAATCCCTTTCAGTCTCTCTTAGGCCATGCATATCATACCTATGCCAAGAACCTACACATAGGACCTACATGAGACACCCTCATTGAGCCTTATTTCAAATACATATATGGAAATTCTCCTTTCTCCTTGGTTCCTTTTTCTAAAAGGGACCAAGATGAAACCTATACCAAGACCTCCAGACTTACACAACCATGAAAAGTGGAACATTAGAATGTCCTCCATTTTGGTTTGTATTCATATGGTCAGAGTTTTCCTACACTTTTCCAGTTATCCATTCAGGTTTCTCAAGGTTGATATGGGTTTGTATCCCTATGGTCATGAGAAACCTTACCCCTAGGACAGTGTTGAGGAGTTTTCGGTCTCGGATTCCAAGGAAAATACTATGTTTGTCCCTTATCTTTATAAGACCTAAAGCTTCTAGTTCCTGGAAGGGAGGGTAAGGATCACACTTTCTTTTCCCTTCAATAGGTAATTAGACCCTCCTCCCACTGTCAAACTAATTTTAGGACATCCCTCCTGGAGTAAGCCCCTAGCCTTTCATATAGGATATTTTAGTCTTATTGTTCTCTACCACCATGTCCTTCACCTTCATACCTTCCTCACATTGGACTCATGTACAATGTAAAGTGAATAGAGGGAAGTGTCATATCCCTGACCTCTTCCATGATCTTTCTATCCTCTTCCACTATAAAACGAAGAAAAGTGTGTGGTTTATTTAATCTTTAACTTCCTCTTGTTTCTCACACCGATCATGACTCATGTGAGCTTATAGGTTAGTGATGATCACAATACCCACACGATTCCCCTAAAGGATTGAACTATGATAACTCTGATTATTACTCTAATCATGATTCATAGGAATCCCACTTAGGTCCAAAGCTCAAGGGTCATCCTCCTCAGGATTAAACCCCAATCTTAATTCCCTTAATTTGGGCATCCTTCTTAAGAGTAATCCCCGAATTAAACCCCCCAAACCATCATGAGTTGATACATCACTCATGGTTCTTTTTATAGAGCATACTCTTTAGGATTAATCCCTAGCTTAATCCTCTCAAAGGTCCATACTCCCCTATGAGAAAAACCTTTAGAGAACCACCATAGGCATGAGTCCTCATGACCAAACTTCATGGGATTTTATTCCCATCAAAATGGGATACATAGAAGGCCTCCCTGAGGTTGAAACCCAACTCCTTAATCAGCCTTATTCTTTTAGTCCATACCTCAATAGTATCTAATTCAACTTTTAAGATCATATCCCTTCTAGGTTACTTAGGATACTTTAGCATAAGTCACACACTAAACTTTGACTAGGAACCTTATGCTTAGATATCCTTCCACATGACGTTAAACTATACAGTTAGTTCCTTATCACATGAACTTAAATGGTATGATGTGTCCCATTAAGTGGTACTGAACTACATGGGTTTTGATTCCTTTCAAAATGATACCTAGGAATCATGTATATGGGTTTAATCCTAATATCAAAACAACTTTCATCTCCCTAGATGACGATAAACTCCAAAGTGACCTTCATCTACCTGGATGATAATAAACTCTAGAGTGACCCACTTTATAGCTAGAAAACAAGCATCATCGTAATAATGAACAAATAATATCTAAGTAGTATATGAGAGGATACCATTAATGGATAACCTCAAATACATATATATATCCCCACTAATTAATAACCTTGGATACATACAGATGATTCTAAATTCCACACTTGATAATAATTTATTTCTAATATTGGGATGACCTACCTCATACTTGGAAATTAATAAAGGATCCACAAACATATCTTAAAACTATAAGAGAGTCCTGGAGTAGACAAAAATTTCCCCCAAATGGGTGTGATGAGCCTGACCTCCCATCCTCTCGACCAATGTGATTTCCTAAGAATCATAGGTCAAAACACCTAAGAAATTCCTTCCTTTGGAAAGTAGGTCACTTTGGATACTGAACCATTGGGTGTTTTTTGTTACATGAACAATCCCGTTAAAAACTGTTTAGAAATAACAAATTGTCATGGGGTGTGAAATCTAAGAGAAACAGACATGTTGATTCAAAAAATGAAGTTAATTTTTTCAAATAAATTTTCCAAAATTTTCAAAAATAAATTTTATTATTTGTTCACAAAAATCAATAAAAATCATTTTTTAGAAAATGTATTTTTAATCCATCTAAATACTTTACTAAAATTTAAGATCTTATTTATAAATAAATTTTCTTTATATAAAACCTTTATACTTAATTTTCAAAATATTTTTTTTCTTATTCATACCACCAAGTTTAATGACAAGGTTGTAACAGTCATATTTAAATAGTAATACTTTTAATATTATATTTTGGTTCTTTAAAACTTAGTTATTTGTGTAATAAAAGATTTAAAAGAAAATAAATTTATTGGGAAAAATATTTCATAAAATATCAGGGTGTTACGATATCTTACCTAAGGCAGTTGAGGGACTAATAATTGGTATCAAAGGGTAGGTTTATTTTCTATTGAATGTGTTCTTTAAATGACTTGGTCTAAAGTTTTTTAAATTAATTTAATTAAATATGAAGATTCTTTTGTTTTATATAAATCATTTACAAAGTTATAATAAGGAGTCTATAGTATACTTAGAAGAAAAAAAAATAATTCCTCATGAAGTGTTGATGGATGAAATTTTTATGTTAAGTTTTCATGGAGTAATCTTTGAAATGGATCAAAGAATTTTAATATTGATTCTTATACAAAGAATGAATTAAAGTATTATTTAAAATAATATGTGTTTGTAAATATTTCTCACCAAAAGTTATTATAGGATATATCGATGTTACTGGAAGACTCATTTGTAAAATATTACAAGCTAGATGAAAATTTTCATATATCAAAAAGTAAAAATAATAAGTAGCGGAAATCTTATGGAATTATATATTGTGTCACTATTTATAGAAAAAGTTACATATTATTTAAGGAATACAACAACATGAAAAATAAGGTATGAATGATTCAAAATTTGAAATTAATTAATTTATTTAATGATTCTATAGTAATCAATGAATAGGCTGATAGGATAAGTGAAGTTGAGACTATTGATGATGAGGAAGTTACAAGGAATTTGAAAGTGGATTTTTTTTATTTATTAGGGGAGTTGGATCAATAGTTTAGATAAGAGAATATAAATCTAAAGTAATAGAACAAGTCTAAAGATATCTAATTCCAAGTGCAGTAAATTGAAGCCTACAAGTTAAGAGTTTTAAATAAAAGAATTATTGAAGTAAAAATGGAGCTCATGAAAATTTATGATTCCCAAACCGAATAATTAAAGGTGGTGGTAACAAAGGTTGAAAATAACATAAACTCAAAAGAAATTCATAATTTTAAAGAAAATAATAATTATATATTTTCATATCTATCAGATCTGATTGAGAAAAGGGAAAGAAAGAGATAAATTTTCATCCTTGATCAAGGAATAAGAAGATACAGAAATTAGAGTAATTGGTTTTGGATAAGAAGAAAATGGGGTAATCCAATGGAAAGATTAATCCTAAGCTCAAATATTATCTACATTTTTTATTTGATTACCCTTATGTAGGTGGTGATGAATAGAAAGAGAAGTATTTCATATCATAAGAGAAGCTCAAAATATTATCACATCCCAAAGGCCATACTCAATGGGATAAGATGGTTTTGGATATCATGGAACCTCTCTGAGACACATGAATAATAAACCCATGAAATTTCCCATGAATAGGAAAATTCATGTAGGTGATGGAAATAAATCTAAAATAATCCCTAGAAGAGAAAATTATAACTATAAAATCCCTACAACAAGATATAGTAACATGTGCTATTTTTTGGGATGTATGAGCACATTTTAAGTTTTTTCACATAATCATGGGAGTACATTTCTTATTGTGAATTAAAAGGAAAATTTGAGAACTAAGTCATGAAGCATAGAATAAAAGGTATGGGTTATCTTTTATAAATTCCTATAATTATAATCATCCCTCAAGTGGGAATTTTAGAATAAATTCACTAGGTATTAAAGGAAGTATCCATCATTCACACAATGAAAAATCAGTCCCAATGAGAAATAGATTTAAAGGGTTGTATGAATAATATCTCCATGTATAAATTCATGTTAAAAGAAGTTCCAAGTCTATAAAATAATAAAAAATGTCCTGGAAAAACAAGAAGAAGAACTGGAAAAAATAAAGTAGTTCACATGTTGTTAAAATTGAAAAGTCGCATGAGAAAATAATGTCCCAAGACAAGGTTTGTGTTAAAAATATAAAATTTCTTTTAAGAATGGATTAAGTGGAAATAATGTGTTGAAAATGAAAAGTTAAATTGTATTAGAGAAGGAAATAATTGGTGGAAAATTAATCCCATGGAAAATAAGTTATGTTTTGGTTTGTAAAGAATAGAACAAACTCAAAAAAGTTTAGAAAAGATTAGATTCAATTAAATATGATTTAGATCTGAAAAAGGAATCTAAAAGAAGTGAAAAGGTAAATTGGGGGTCAATAATGACTTGAAAACCTCCTTAGCTTGATGAAATTTTAAGTTACCCCTCTCCCCATATGATTTAAATATTTATAATTGTTTGGAGTGGTATAGAAAATTATGGTAGACACAATCCATGGGATAATTATGCTCAAAAGGCACATGATCATGAGTTGAAAGAAAATTTGGTTTGTGTTGGTTTTACATACGATAAGTGGTGTTTGAAGTGTTTTAGG
This sequence comes from Viscum album, assembly GCA_963277665.1. Taxonomy (NCBI): domain Eukaryota; kingdom Viridiplantae; phylum Streptophyta; class Magnoliopsida; order Santalales; family Viscaceae; genus Viscum; species Viscum album. The sequence goes on from OY728142.1 coordinate 600,795,977, forward strand.
TCATGACTGGAATCAATCCTAAAGTTTTATGCTATTTAGATTTCTTATACTGAAAACTATATGGAAAAGGTGTTAAACCTGATAATTACTATTATCATGCTAAATTTTATATATTTTAGTTGGTATTATGCTAATTTTGGTGATTTATAAGTGATATTTGGATAAGGAGTTAGTGTATTTATACCACTAATAAAGATATGAAAGATTGGTGGTGGAATTTTCTATATAGATAAATTTCATGTCTTATTATTTAGGATCTAAAAATTGGTATCAACTGAATATGTTTTTCAGGATAATAACTTTATTGTCCAGGAAATATTATTCTCAAAAAATAATATCCTTAGGATGGAAATTATTTTCAACAACTATTATCAAGTGGTATGTCTCACACTCTTGCATTCAAATTTTTTACACTAATGGATTATGTGAAGATGAAATCATAGGTTGTGTTATTATTAGAAAGTGTAAAGTCCAAAATATTCAATGATTTTATTGGAATTCATGAGTGACATGGATAGCTTTGTGTATTTTAACTTAGAATCTTATTTCTTATACTGATCCCTAGATCAATAGGATTATAGTATCTATTGACAGATCAAGTTTTGAGTGAAAATTTACTCATTGGATATCTTGAGTTTTTGTAGCTATTATGGAAGTTTTCTTTGTGAAAGATTCTAGAATTGGTCATTACAACTATAAATGTTTCATAATTAGTAAATAAATAGTGTAATAAAAAAAATCATAGTGGTCATTTATAACTAAGTGAATTTGAGTTCTTACCTATTTAGAAATGGGAGAAAGTAAGGATATGGTGAAGATGTATCCCCATGTTCAGTTAGTGACAAAGGGGAATAAAGAAAGAAATCTTGTGCCCTTTGTACTTTATTGTCAATAAGGGGAGAAGAGATCCTCATCAAATCATAAGGGGGAGAGAATAAATTCATCTAATTTAAATATAGATATTAGAAACCACATTCAATTAATTCATATAAGTGGAGATTTTATGTGATTAAATATTTTTAACAAAATCCAAAGGGGGATATTTTTGGAACCCTATGGGTTTGTATTGGATTTGTTGAAAATATGTGATGAGGAAGAATTATGGATTTGTTGACAATATGTGTTGAAAATATAGTTTGAATATGGTTTAATTGATGCTTGGAGTATTTTTATAGACCAATTAATTATATAAGGTATGAAGAAGAAGGTTTAAGGGTGTTAGGAAGCTACTGGAGATAAATTTTCTAGAGGAAAAGATCTATGTTCCAAAACCTTATCTAACACCATGGTATTTGACTGAAAAGAGATACTATGTTGTAGCTTTAATTATTGAATTGTATAAGTAATGTGGTAGGAATTGTATCTCTGATATATGGGAAGTTTCCACTTTTTAGCTTACTATTACATCTTAATAAAGGTTTTAACAAGTATTTATATGACTTGGAAAGTCTTATGAAATCATTATCCATGTGATAGTAAGGTTGGTTATGCCACACTGAAGGTTGGAGAAAACAAAAATATGGATAACCATAGTCTAGGTCCATCTGAGTAGTCCTTCACTCAAAGTACATTGGCTGAGATCAAAGATAGCCTTAACCTTAGGTGGTATCGAAGGTAAGAAACTGTCGAGGAGGAATATATGAATGTAAAGGTGGGCAGGATCATGGGTTGGTGCTAGTGGAAAGGGGTGCTTAGACTCTCACACATGGGTTTTCATGGGAGGATGTAGGTGAATATCGGTGATAGATAAACTTGAATAACTAGATGAGAGGAATCTAGGCTTATTAAGCACTAGTATTCTAGAAGAAATTTCAATCTGGGACAAGGTTCAATTTTTCTATTCCATAGAACAAAGACCACATAATAAAATATAGAATGAGTTTGTGTAATTTGTGTGTGGAACTTCATCATAGTGAAAAGGACCAAGATGTATAAAGTGATTTTCTGAACTTCAAGTGTCACTAGAGTGTCGAGGATGCCTATATCATAGAGTAAAATTTATTCCACAAACCTATTAAAAATTGAAGTCTACATCGTATAATTATATTGCGATGTGGAGAGTGTGGATTAGGCAGTGTAAATGAATTCAACTTTCTAATATTACAAAATTTTTGTCTACAGTGGAAATGGTTAATCCATATTAAGTTTGGTGAGTAAGTGAGTTAGAGGAGATCATGCTAGAGATCATGTGAGAGTTATGTAGGAAATTATTACATGATAATTGTGGATATTTCAATAGAAAGGAACACTATTGTGAAAAAGACCACAACCAAAGAATTTGATTGATCCCCCACTCTATGTCATGGTAGATAATACTATATCATAGTGAAGTAATGAATGATATTTACTATACCATAGAACAAAAATCATTTCATAGTCAAGTAGTTTCTTCCATCCTAAAAGACATAGATAAAACTAAAAGGATTTAATCCTTGAAATTCCATGTCATGATCGAGTTTTAATTTCATATTATAATCCCATCAAATACATGGGAAACTTGGTACAATTATAGTGAAAGGAGATTCAATTCTAACAATTAGATTGAAATAAAAGAGAACATATCTCTATAAAACTACCAGTGGAAGTTCTAGAGAATAATATACTAATAACTATGCATATTAGAGATCCGAATTTGAGAGATAATGAGAGGAAGAAATTTTGGTTGTGTAGAAAATAATAAATAATAGTACTTTCCATCCATTTAATATCTTTCCAAAAGTTGAAGTTGAATATATCATTTTTGTGAAGTTAAGAGAATAAAATTATAGAAACATTATAGAAATGAATAAAGGTGATTCCATGAATTCTCATGGAAAGTGGATAATGCTCACATTGCAATGTTCACAGAAGGCTGTGAAGGAGTAAGAGGAGATTCAAAGGAACTTACATCCACATAATTGGTGAAACATCTGTAATAATATGATATTGTTATTGGAATGTGAGGAAACTTTGTTTAACCTTTGAAGTAGTTAGTGAAAAGGGGAATTTGTATGGTAAGTGTTCCTAAGGAGATACTATATCTACCCTAAACCTTTATAAGGGTAGTTATACCAAGTATTAATGACCTATAAAACACCAAATAGTGAGTTTATAGTGTTTTTAGTGCATTGAAACATTTTTTATCGCATGTTCCTTAGACTAGACCTTAGTGGTGAAACAAGTAAAAATCATTATATCCCTTGTGTTTACTTATTTATATTATATACAGAATAATCTAAAAAATGGTTAAATCATTCATAGATAATATCTATTAAAAGTTTGGTCAATTTAAATTGTTAATAGATCAAAATATTGTTACGATAAAAATAGGTGACCCTTCTTAGTAAGAGGTTAAGATCAAAATTGTAGTGAGGGTTTTAGAGGAAAAGTGTTTAAATTGGAAATGAATTTCATACCTAGATTCATAACTAAGACCCTTGAGGGACCAAAAATGTACTTCATCTACTAATGTGACCTTGTATCCATTGAAATAGTTTCCACTATAATATTATTACAGTATAGTGTGATAAAATGTTTACTACTAAGTATCACATCAAGTTCTTGGATGGAGTTACATATCTAAATGACTTTCTTATATACATCAGAAGATGTAATATACTGAGTCTTTATTGTATAATTGGTGACCATTAATTATTTTGATCTCTTCTAGCACATTGAACCTCTAATAAGAGTGAATATATATCCTGATTGTGATTTCAGATAATATTGATCTATTTAAAAACTAGCATTTGTATATCCCTTGATTACTATATTCTCATCTCCTCCATAAAACAAGAACATATATTTAGTATTCTTGAGTTACTTTAGGATAGTCTTGAATACTATCTAATGGTGGTCTCTTGGGTCATCTTGATATATTATTACCTTGATCAAGGTGTAGGTAACATCTATCTTGGTACACAATATGACATACATTATTGACCTTATCATTGATGTGTATGGGATCCTTGTCATCCTTTGTCTCTCCTCATGTCTCATAGAATAAATTTTCTTGGAGATATGTATATCATATGACATTAGAAACAATCCCTTCTTATATTTCTCCATACTAAATCTTTTCAAAATCATGTCAATGTATGTACCCTAACTTAGTCCAAGCAGCCTCTTGGATCTACCATGATAGATTTTGATCCCAAGAATTTGTATTTCTTCAATTAATTCATTCATGGATAAAAATTTGTTTGAACACATCTTAATATACCATATAATACTAGTATTTCATTTCCAATAATTAATATTTCATCAAAATATACTATTAGGAAAATTATTTTTCTCCCACTAAACCACTTGTAGACACAAGGCTCGCATTCATGCTTTATAAAACCAAATTATTTTATGGATTCATCAAAGAAAATGTTCTATGAGTTGGATTCTTACTTTAATCCATAAATATATCTTTATAATTTTTATACTTTTTTGTAATCCTTTAGAGTCACAAACTCTTTTTTTAATCATATAGATATCTTCCTAAAGGTTCTTATTAAGGAATATTATTTTTACATCCATCTATTAAGCCTCTTAGTCATGGTAATATATTATTGAAATTATAATTCTAATAGATTCTAGTATTCCAACCAGTGAAAATATTTCATCATATTTTATTCCTTGATATTGTTTAAACCCTTTTTCAACCAATCATGGCTTATAGGTACTAAATTATCAATCCATGTCCAATTACTTCTTGAATACCCATTTGAAACCAATAGGCTTTACATCCACTAGAGGATCTATTAATATCCATTAATGGTTTTTGAATATGTAGTCCATCTAATAATTCATAGATTCTTACCACTTGGAATATTTTATGCCACTTATTGCTTCATTTTAGGTTATAAGTTTCTTATTATAAACTAATAATGATTCAACATCCTCAGTGATTAGAAACCCATATATTTTAGGTTTTCTTACCTATATTGTACTCCTACATAGTATTTTTGTCTCTATAATATCCTCTTCCATGGGGATTTGTGGAATGCATTCTTGTTTCAAATTTTGTGTATCTTTAACTTAAACTTCATTGAATTCAATCTCACTACCACTATATATTTTGGATATGTGTTCCCTCTTAATAAATATTGCATGTCTTTCCATTATTACCTTTTTATCTTTCGGATCTTATAGGTAATAACACTTCATTTATTTAGGGTATCATATAAAGGTAAACTTTGTGCATTGAGGTTCTAGTTTGTTACCTAAATATAAATTAACAAACACTTCACAACCCCTTTCACATAAGTTAGTCAACATGAATTTCCTTCCATGCCAAAGTTCATATAAAATAACATTTATCATGTTCATTGGAACATGGTTTCATGTATATGTAGCTATCTATAATGCATATCCCCAAAAGGATAATGGAATACTTACATGACTCATCATTGATCTAACTATGTATAACAATGTTTGGTTTCTCCATTCACTTACATTATTCCATTATAGGGTATAAGTAGGAGTATGTTGAGATAGAATCCTAAACTCCTATAGAAAATCAATTAACTATTGGTTTAGATTTTCTCTACCATGGTCTAAGTGAAGTTTATTTATCATCTTACCAAGTTGGTTCTCAAATTAATTCCTATATTCCTTAAGTTTATCAAAGGAATCCAACTTATACATCATTAAGAAGATATATCCATATCTTCTAAAGTCGTTAGTAAAAATTATGAAGTATGAGTATCCACCCCTTTCCTTAATAGGATATGGTCCATCCATGTCAATATGAACCATCTCTTAAATATTTATGGAACTTTCACCCTTCCCACTAAATAGATATTTGGCCATTTTTTCTTTAAAAAATCATGACATATGCCACGTGGTTTTAGTTAAAAAGAATCTAAATATCCATCTTGGTATAATTTATTCAAGTGATTTTCAATTACATGATCTAGTTGGTGATTCCATAGTTGGGTGTGATATGATTCATGTGAACTTGATCCATTATTGTTTACCATTACTTGGTTCATGTAATTAAATACATAAAGACTGTTATTTAAATATTATTTTCCATAAAAAATCTCTCTTTGTAAAAGAATCTATTTTCATTCCTAGATTTTAAAATAAAACCATCCATGTTGAGAGAAGATATAAAAATAATTTTTTTGGTAATGGATGACACATAATAACTATTTTTCTAAACCAAGATCATTCTTGTCAAAAATGTGAGGTGGTTTTCTCCGATAGCTACTACAATGAGTCATGATCCCTTAGTATCTTGTAGTTCCACTTCACCTCATGAAACTCTTCTAAATCTACATGGTTCATATAATTGGACACAAATTTGAGCACCATAAACTATATACAATACCCAATTTATAGAAATAGATATATTTCACTCAATAAAAAACACGCCTTATGTTTATTCTTTCTTCTTTATCATAGTTTCATTATTCTTCTAGTGGCCCTTCTTTCCACATGAAAAATAGTTCTCATTCTGTTCCCTTTCTTTCCCTTTAATCTTAGATTTATTTTAAAGGAATTTTGAAAAAACCTTGGACTTAAAGTTGATCTTGGGGTTTTTTATTTTCCCTTAATTTTTTTCACCATAAAAACATAAGGATTTTTTTACTTCATATCCTTATAAACCTAGTTCATTAGAGTAATGAGATATATGAGATACTTCTCAATGTTTCACATAATTAAATTCATAATAAAGATGGAGAATCTATGAGGGGGTGAAGTAAGTATGAGATCAGTGTGAAATTATTCAAGCATATTAATCCCTATATCCTCTAGAAACTAAATGTAGCGAATAATTTTGACTACATGATGCCCATATAGCACACCTTCTCCAAGTTTTCTCCTAAATAGTGCTTTTTCGATTTCAAAGCACTTCTGTTTATCTCTCTCTTGATAAATATCAAGGAGATTCTTGAGCATGTTTTAATCATCTATGTTATCATATGAATTCTTGATTTTTCTAGAAATTATTGATATAATCAAACAATAAACATCTAGTTAATCATTCAAGTGTTTTTTATAGACATTAAACCCTCCATCACTCACTTTCTTAATAGAAAAATCATAAATTGGGGTTTCTAGCATGAAAATATTTCAATCATGGTGTAATACAATGTGTAATAACTTATACCATTCCTAGAAGTTACTTTCAGTAAAGTGGTTGTCTTTATCTAGTATTGTTCATAGGTATAATTTAGTTGAAATTTTTTCCTTTTTACTTAACAAAATAAAATTACATTATTAATAATTTACTTGGTTACTAAAATATATGAGATGAAACAATTTAATCATATTATTAGTCTCCCAGTGTTTTATCAAGTCTCAATGACCCTCATCATTGGACTCATAATTTTCTATCATGTGAACATTATATTGGATCATATCCATATTTCCTTTATAATAACTCAAGTTAAATCTCATATAATTACTTAAAAGTATTTAGGCAGGAAGGCATGCCAACAGTGAGCTTGAAGCTTCTAGAATTTTTGAGTGGACTCCCCCATCCTGAAACCCTATTTTGTATTTCCTCAAACCTTGTTACCAAGATACATCAATTTTATCAAAGGATACTTCTCTTTATGTAAACTTGGTTAATTTAATCCAAAACTCTCATAATAACTCCCCGATAAAATTAAATATCCTAATGAGGTCCAAACAAACACTTAGTTCAATGTTTTCATTCTTAATCAAGTAATCAAAGTCATATATAACTTAACATTTCCTTGAGGGGTATTTTATTATTTAAAAATTATTTAATTTTATCCTTTTACATGCCTTTTTAATATTAAGTGGATTTTACTTAAGTGATTAACCATGTGTTGATAAAATATTTATACATAATCCTTTTATTTTATTCCATTTGAGCATGATTTTTATTTAATTAAATTATTTATGTGATTTTGATAAATCATTTATAAAATAAATATCCATGAAAAAGATAAAATAAAATATATGGAATGATCATGATATTTATCTATTGTTTTGTTTTTTGAGTGGATAATAACAAAACTATTGAACATTGGGGTAAAACTCTCTGAGCTAATCATAGTTCAAGTTGTATTATTCCACCTCTGTCATGTGTATCACCTAGGTTTATTTCATCTTAACTCTATCTTGAACCACCTCCAATTTCCTAAGAGCTTCATCCTTATGTATTCTTTACATACATTCATGTTAGGGGTCCAATGGAATGGTTACTAGGTTTAGATGAAGAAACTATGGACATGTAGGTCCTTACATAATAAGAAGAGGGGATGACTTGTAGACCATCATTTTATTTTAATAATAATAATAATTGAAAAACTCATGAAATAATTAAATTAAAAGAAATAAAAAAATGCATAGGTCGATTAATCTCATGATTATACACACATTCAATTAATATTCATTTTACAAAATATAATTCATTTCAATCATTCTTAATTAAGATAAAACGGACTCAAATTAATTAATTATCTTTAATTAATTCGTTTATCTTAATATTCATCCAAACAATACTTGATATTCCCATCCACTATAATTTAAAACAAATAAAATTAATTAATTTTATTTAAAAATAATTATGTACATGGTGGAAATATGGAATATACATATCTTAACTACCTAGTATGGATATCATCATGTATTGTTCACTTACACAACATGTATCATATATAACATGCCATGAAATTAAATGGCATGTACAGTCAAAAATGAAACACAAACACATCTAAATTACATGGATTGTAGTGATTTTATTGAACATGGAGTATAAATTATGAAATTACCATACACAACATTTAGTTATAAATTTAACACGTAAATTAATTTAGCATTCCATATTAGTAATAACCTATTACATGGAATGTAATCTCAATAAAGGACACACTGACATATGTTGATTAGATTTAATGGTACAATTAATTTTATTTATGTATCAAATTAATTACATAGTGTACTTTCAGGATTGGTGTGTACTTTTTGTAAATAGATATGGGTTACATAGAATGTACTTATGGATACAGTCATGTAATGGCTTTTTCCCATGTCTATGACACATGCCTAGGGACTGGCATATATATCAGTTGTGAACATTAATGAGGAACATGATGTGTATTCCATCTACATGTCATGTGACCTTGATTTTACATGGATATTAGTCACATGTGTCATATAATAAATACATGACATGTATTTGGCTATGAATTTTCCACCATAAAAACACATTGATTACACAATATGTGTGCTAGCTACATGTCGTGTAATCTAGTAAGTCATGTTCTGGACTAGTCTAATCAACACACGATGTTTAATGATGTCATGTGTAATTTATTTCATGATGCATTGGAATAAATTTTTAACTCATTCTAGTGAAATGAACAAGTATACATGGTGTGTACCTTCTGTTTACACATCGTGTAACCTCGTGTTATCCATCCAGAATCCTTATCACCTCTGTATGGTTTCTGATATGTTATTCATGTATTATTAACTTTATATTAGTTATCTGAAGGTTAATGAAGAAGAATAAGGTGAGATATCAATGTTTTCATCTAAATAATTAATTTCATGAAATGAAAAACTAATGGTAAATGAATATAACAATCAATGGTTAATAAATAATTATATATTTAAACATGACCAATCTAATACCACTTAAAGTTTCTGAATGCAGTGAACATGACTCTCATGTCTATGACCAACTTTTCTTTTATCTAATTCAAAAAATACACTAAAATGTACATGAAAATATATATCAATACTAACAAATTTATTTAAGGAAACTTAAATAGATTTTTGGAACCAAGAGAGATGATATTTCATGTTGAATTTATAATTAATTTAAAATCAAGAATTACCTCAATCTTGAGACTTTATTAGAAGAAGATGTTGGTTGTCTAAACACTATTTAGGTTGTGATTTCATTTTTCTATGAGGTTTCAAGGATATAATTCCTCTAGTGGTGATCTAAAAATACTCTTGTGATCTCTGATCATCATTGATGATACTTGGGTGAAAAAATGGTGGTATCAATCATATTATGTCACTCACCTTTGATTAGAATGCAATGTTTCAGGTTTTAAGGATTGATTCTTGTTCTCTAATTCTTGAGAGAAAGAAATGGGTTGGAAGAGGTTCTCTTAAGCTTGAGATAAAATCCTATAGAATTTATTTTATAGATAATTATCTATAAAGGATATCGTTTTGAATAAATTCCATCTAACCCAAGGAAATGATATAACTGGGTATTTATAGAGATGGGTTAGAGAATAAATAATTACACATTGACCCTTAATATTATCTTAATCCTTAAATAACACTACATATAATAATATAATTATTGTTATTATTATTATTATTATATCATTGATGCATGAAAGTCTCACGGATAAAATAAATATTATTCCTTTAAATAAATTAATTAATATTTATATAAAGGATATTTAATATATCATTCCCACCAGATCCGTTAAATCAATTAATGTTTCCTCCTCAGTATTTACTAAAACTCAAATAAAAAATATTATTAATTTTATAAACAAATATTTATAATATTCATAGTCATATGAATAAATAATTATTTTAATATTCGACTCACATAGAATAGTGATTGAATATATGAAATCAATAAATCCTGAATAAATATTATTTCTCAGTCTGGAGAGTAATATTTATTCTAATAATTAAAATAAAAAATAATTTAATTGAGATCAATAGAAACACTAAGTGTGTAACCTTATAGGTTTATTCATCAATATCATTGGGTGGTTTTTCCTAAAGTCCAATATCGATATCTAGAAACATGTAAAGGCATCCAAGAGGAAGAAGGTAATGTTTCAATGTCTACAACCACATATGAATGCTCACTATATAATATAGTCATTTTTCCTCAATATCTCATAAAGTAGGTTGTATATTCATGTCATCAATTTATATTCTAAACATGTATTTAAAATTAACCCATCAATACACCATGACCATGGAATTTAGTTTGATAATTTCATTCTAATTAAAGGGAAGAGATATCAAATTCTATAAAGATGTAAGGGACAAATCCTTCTTCATATTATTTATTAATAACATATCATTCATGACACACCCAAATTATCCTACTTTTCCGCAAACATATGAAATCATGGTTTTCACAAATACATCAAAGTATACGAGTCATAATATGTATAAATAATAATCTTAAATTCTAATGATCATTACACATGTTCACATATATGAATATCCAATGACACATAAACATGTAGAATTACTACTTGTGGGTATGTCCTCATAATCTCTCATCTTGGAGATTAGCAAGTGTGAACTCCATGAGATAAAGTCTCATCCACTTATTAGTATCCAAAAACTAATATTTTTCATCATCTATACCCCATAAAATGATATTATGTAAGATATCGGTTTTTGGGAAGGTATGTTTTTGTTGTGTTTTGGGTTTAACACTTTGTTTTTGGGGATTTAAAATGTTTCCTAAATGTGTGAGAGGCCTTGGGGGTGTTCCAGGGGCTTGGGGCACGGAAGAATGGAAATCTGGGCAAGATAGGCCAGGGCGCACGTCCAGGTAAACCGTGCGGCCTGCCCAAGCTAAATCGTGCGACCCTTCCTCCTCCAGGCAAAAACATGTGCACGGTTTGCACATGATTTTCAAAACCTTGCGGCTAAATCATGTGACCCCTCCTCCTCCAGGAAGTGGCATGCGCACGGTTTGTGCACGGTTTTCCAAACCATGCGGACAAACCCTGTGGCCACTTAAAGTTGGGAAAAATTACAAGTTTGCCGCTTCGGGCTTCTAAACCCCACTCGGTATTTTCCTCCTTTCCTCCCCTCTCAACCCTATAGACAGACTTAGACGATACAAGCTTCTCAAGGGTGGTTCTCCTTCGATTCTTCGCCATTTAGAGCATTGTTGGTTGCGGATCGAAGCTCCGGGTAAGGCTAATCTCATCCTTGGTTCTCTTTTTGGTTTATGGTTTGTATCTTCTCTCCCTCTCATTCTGAAGCTCTAAAACCCTAAATTTTGGGTGAGTTTTAGGTTGAAGCTCTAAAGGTTGTTCGGATTGAGGTCTAAGGACTTGATTGAGAGTGCGTTCAACCGCGGTTTCGAGGTAGGTGGTCTACAAGTGATATCCCATAGTTATTTGGGGTATTTGTGCATGTTTAATTGTTTTCTTGATTTCCTTTGGTTATGTTTTGAATAAACTTGGAATGTTTGTTAATAATGGTGTTTAAAGTGGAAAATGGGAACCCTCATGATCCCCGTGGGATGTGTTGGGATAGACTTGACCTAATTGGGGCCATCCATGGGATGTGCCGGCTTTCTCGGATTCAGGGATTGATATTAAAAAAGTGATCTTGTTGTAATGAATTGTAGAATCCTTGATAAATATGTTGGTATGATTGGTTGAACTTGGAATAGAAGTCAGGTGATGCACCTAGACTTGGCAATAACCAAAGGGTTATTTGGAACGGGATGAATGGTTGATTCATGGGAATAACGAATGGATTAAATGGGTTAATGTGTAAACTGGTTAAAGAACATAATGGGAGGGATTATGGGTCTAGTGTTGAATTCTTAGTGAGATAGGCATAACACAAGGGAATTGGGTAAATGGTTAAATGATGTGAAATGGTAATGTGTTGATGGGTTAAGGCGTGATGTGGATTCCCATGTGGGTTGTTGTGAATAGTGTTTGTCGATGGGCAATGGTTCGGATAGTTGATGGTTACTTGTATATAAGCATGTGAACATGGCTTGGTAGAGTGGGGTATGACTTGAGGATCTACGCCCACGGGTCGAGTGAAGACTGATGATTTGAACTTCACCCTAAATGCATGGGTTAGGAATGAGGACTAATGATCTATTCTCCTAACAGTTGCATCCACCCGGACTGAGGCTTCGAGGTGAGGATATGGTTGCTATGAGGGGGTTAGTCCTAGTGAGTTAGGATGAAGATGTTTTTACCCTCTTGTGTGTGATTATTGGCCTTATACCCATGTAACATAATGAATGTGTTTAACCCATAGAAATGGGATGAAATGGAAAATGGTGATAATGGGTGTGTAATGAATGGTAATGGAAGTGGCAATGGATTTGGACCTGAACTTGTTAATGGAACCTCATGTGATTACTTGGTAATTTTCATTCATATTCCTTTTTTCATACACTACTGTTTATACTGGATATTTTGTAGACACCGTTGGTGGTGGCCTACTAAGTTGTACTCACACCCTGCTCGGGACGTTGTTGGGCACCCGAGCAGACTTCATGTTTACAGGTCAGGAGGAGGGAAAAGTTCCTTGTTAGATAGTGAGTGGATATGGGTAGCACTTGGTGTAGGATCCGGACTTGGAGTCGGGACCATTTTGGGGATTTTGGTTGTTGTCTTTATTTTGGGCTTTTGTTCACTCTTGCACTTGTAGTATGACATGACATGATATTATTAGAAATGGTTGTTATGTATGTTCCTGGTTTTTGGTTATTGTTTTCGCTATTTGGTTTATTTTTTTGTGGATTACTCTAATAAAAAAGGGGTAGAGTCTCCCCACTTGACTACATAGACCCCCGCTGCTAGTCGGCAGCCTTTGGCGTACAGGGAGGCGCGCTTAAGGTCATGTAACCACCCGGCTCGGAGCACCGGTTTAGTGGATTCTGGGTCGAGGATTTTACAAAGTGGTATAAAAGGAGGTATTTATTCTCCTTCTATGAGGTCTTGTTATTTGGGATTGGTATCCAAGGGTTAAGACGTGTCGGGCCTTGGTAATGAGCTCGTGCTTGGGAGTAGCTAACCCAGGTACGGGGGAAACCCAATTCACCCTGGGTGGGAAATGTTGTTCTTGGTTGTGTGTTTTTAAAGTTGATGATATTTCACTGTTGGGTGATGAACATGTGGTTTGGTGTGACTATTTTATGATATTTGGCTCATGACCTTAACGGCACGAGGATTTTCATTCATGCATCATTGTAGGAACCTAGGGAGATAGGTGGCATGCATCGTGTTAGGCACATGCACGGGATGGGTGTGTGAGGTAGGAAGGTAGGGTGCATTATGCATTTCATAAAAACAAGAAACAATGAGAATAATGAAATAAAACAAGTGGTTAAATGATGTTTAATGAAACATAAGGGTTTGATATGAAGTGGAAAATGTTTTGTAAAATGTTGTGTGAGTTTGGTGGTAGTGCATGGTTGGTTACCCCATGTGGACCAGGGCCCATGGTAGGGATGGTCGGGGTGGTAAATTTGAGGTGATAATGTTGTTGAATTATCATATGAAAATGGGTTGTAGCTAGTAAAGATCTTTTGATAAGGTCTTAAAAGTTTTATGGTACTCATTCTAAATCTCATGCTTGGCAATGTAGAGAGATGCCACCATGACGTCGGCTACCAATTGGGCAACGGGAGGGTGTTGCTGAGAACACTACTCCAGTAAGAGGATTAAGAAAATGTGGATATCAATGAAGGTAGAGAGGACCAGTTCTGAGAGAACTTGGATCATCTTATGCAGATGATGGATCAGGACCGATGGCGGGTTGCACCAAGTATGTTTGAACTGACCAGGGAATTCAAGCTACAACACCCTCTGACTTTCACCGAAGAGGGTGGGCCTGAGGCAGCGGAGTTCTGGTTAGAGTCTATCTAGATGATATTGGATCATCTAGATACCCTTGTTGAAAAGCAAGTAAAGCTGGCCATTTACATGTTGCGGGGCCAGGCAAGGTGTTGGTGGGAAATTCAGGCTCAGACCGAGCAGGCTGAGGGGATGTCGTGGAAGGTTTTTCAAGAAATGTTTCTAGAGAATTTCTACCCAGAGACTTTGAGACAGGAGCGAGCTGCATAGTTTATGAGCCTGACTCAGGGATCGCTATTGGTGATGGACTATTCTAGTCACTTCACTGATTTGTGACACTTTGTCCCAGTGTTAGCAATGGATGAGCCGGCGGTAGCAAGGCGTTTCCAGGATGGGTTGAGACATGAGATCAGGTCTCAAGTGAATATCTTCCACTTAAAGAAGTTTGCATGGGTGATGGATCGGGCACTCATCTCTGAAGGGAACCTGAAGGAAGATTCGGGTGGTGGGATTGTCGTGCCAGGTGGGTGAGCAAGTGGTGCATATTTCGAAGGTCGGAAGCGTGGTTTGGAATGTTTCCAGCAAGGTGGTCAGAAGAGAGGGTCGGCCTCTCAGAGTGGGAACCAGGTGTTTTGTTATCAGTGCGGTAGGACAGGGCATATGCACGGTCAGTGTCCTCAGCCTCTAGTTGAGTTTCATTCGTGCGGCAGGATGGGGCATGTGCAGAGGTTCTACAGGAACCCTCGGCAGGCGGGTGATCATGATGATGAAAAGCAGGTGCCGGGTATGGGAAGGGGATCAATTTCCCCGTATCAGGCAGGAATTTTGAGCTCCATGGGCTGTACTGGCAGGGGCGGTGGACGTGAAACTCCAGGGCAAGATTGGTCATGCCAGCAGGGCAGTGCGGCGTAGGGTGTTCAGGCTAGAGCCCAGGGTAGAGGGGAAAGTCAGCTTCAGGCAGTTCATTTTTCACCTGGTGATGGCGAGGTCAGACCGTCGACTGTTCGAGGTATGATCCTTGTAGCTTCTACTTTTTCTAGTGCGTTGTTTGACACAGGTGTCACACACTCTTTTATCTCTTCTCAACTTATGGTAGTGCTGGGTTTACCAGTGGAGAGGGTGTGTGGAGTTATGTCAATTGACACCCTGTTGGGAGTGCAGGTTGAGGATATCAAGTAGTGCAATGGGTGTGCCTTGGAAGTTGGTGGGTATCGTTTTCTGTGGGATTTGTTCGTTCTCGAGATTTTAGGGTTTGACCTAATCTTGGGAATGGGTTGGTTGGTGTTGTATCGGGCGCACATAGATTGTTATCATCGTAGATTAGCATTCATGTCGCTTGAGGGTGACGCTTATGTCCACCGTGGTGAATGGGATGTTCGAGCAGGGCGTACAGGACCGTTTGGTCAACGGTTGAATGGACTCATGGATCGAGTGGCATGTCTCATGCTTGAAGATAATGAAAGAGGATAACAATATGTTTTTCCTCCCATGGTGGATCGGTTTTAGGATGTGTTTCCTTATGATTTCTCGGGGTTACCACCCAAGAGGGATGTCGAATTCACGATCGAGTTGCTGCTGGGAGTGGAGCCAGTTTCTATTCTGCCATACCAAATGGCACTGGAAGAACTCCAGGAACTAAAGGTTCAGCTTGAGGAGTTGGATTGTAAGGGGTTTATCTTTCCTAGTACGTATCCTTGGGGATCTCCTGTGCTTTTTGAAAATAAGGTCGATGGGTCATTGAGGCTGTGTGTTGACTATCAGAACTTGAATCAAATGACAGTGAAAAATCGGTACCCTCTTCCTAGAATTGATGACCTGTTTGATCAGTTGAGGGGTGAGTCGGTGTTTTCTAAGATTGATCTGAGGTTAGGTTATCACCAGTTGAGGGTGAGGTCTTCTAACATACCGCAGACAGCTTTTCGGAGTCGGTACGGGTTGTTTGAGTTTGTGGTAATGCCTTTCGGTTTGACCAATGCGCCGGTGGTGTTTATGGCTTTGATGAACCGGATCTTTCATCCCTATCTAGATCAATTTGTGGTTGTATTTGTTGACGATATCTTAGTGTACTCAAAAACTCACGACGATTATGCCCAACATCTTGACATCATCTTGGGTACGCTAATAGAGCATCGGTTATACACCAAGCTATCAAAGTGTCAATTCTGGATAGGTGAGGTTCATTTTCTGGGTCACCTCATCTCGGAGGCAGGTGTGTCAGTGGATCTAGAGAAAGTGTAGGTAGTTTGTTTCCCTCGGAATCTGGGGATGACCGCCTTGATGGGAGGTTCAAACATTATGATCAGTTTCTAACGGGTTTGTTCGTAGAACCGGAAACATCCAATGATTCCACATCCATTCGGACCTACTTTCCAAAGGTAGGTTCTCATTCGTTTGTGGACTGATGAGGCTTAGGAATTTTCATTGGTCGAGAGGATGGGAGTTCGGACTCATCACACCTTTTTTAGGGGAATTATTGTCTACTCCGGGACTCTCTTTATAGATTTAAGTTATGTTCGTGAATCCTTATTACATTACCAAGTATAAAATGAGCTTTCCTTCAGATCTGACAATCAATGATTAAATATGTACGAAATTTAGAGAATCTTTTATATGTATTCGAGGTTCTTCATTGATAGAGAATCATCTGTATTTATTAAAGATTCTTGGTCAATGGTATCCTTCGGAATATTTATATAAAAGTCTCTTGGTCATTATGATGACCATGCTGGTTTCAAAGCCACTCAGTGGGGCACTTGAAGTTTATTATCATTCAAAAGGACATGTATTATTTCAGAGTTGGGATCGAACCCATAAACGGGATACCTACATATCTTTTGTTTAGAAAAGGAATCAGAACCCACGTAGTTCGAGTAAGGGAGTATGATGTTTATGATTGATGTCTCAAAGAAGGATCTCACAATTACTTTTACACTCTAAGCTCACGTGAGTCATGCTCGGTGTGAGAAACAAGAGGTATTGGTAAAAATTAGACAATTGTGCCATGAAAGATGCAATCATAAGAAATAATGTGGGGCTTATGTATGTATGACTGCCCAGATAAATGAAGGTTAGGATTTACTTTAGGGAAGAAATCCAGGAACAGGGTCCATAAAGGTATATGTGCTTCATGGAGATTTTGAATACTCTAACTTGGGGCTTACTCCTAAAAAGGAGGCCCAAATTAGGAGAAGACTTATGATTGGGTTTTACTCCTGAAAAGGAATCCCATATCAAAGGTAAATTAAGACTGGTTAAGAGAAATTAAGACTGGGGCTTACTTATGAAAAGGAGGCCCAGGTCAAGGATTAAGGTTCGGGGCTTACTCCTGAGGAGGATGCCCAAATTAGGGGATTGGGGATTACTCCTAAGGAGGATGCCCAGATTTAGGAACTTTAAGAATTGGGGCTTACTCCTAAGGAAGATGCCCAAGTTAAGAATTATGATTGGGGATTACTCCTAAGAGAATGCCCATATTTGAGACTGGGGCTTACTCCTGAAAAGGAAGCCCGGGTTAGGGGATCTGGGGCTTACTCCTAAGAGGATGCCCAGATTAAAGGACTTATGACTGGGGATTATTCCTGAAAAGGAGACCCAGGTTAAAGGAATTATGACTGGGACTTACTCTTGAAAAAGAGGCCCAGGTTAAGGATTCTCTCATCTTAAATGATGAGGTTGAATGAATGAAATATCAATCTTTAGTGACATAAATATGTGTAAATAACTAGATTTTGAGAGATATTCTACAGAATTCCTTTCAGATAAGGAAGTCAAATCAAGAAATCATGCCATAAATGTATTTGGAGAGTGTCTTGATGACAGAATCTTGAATAGGAAAGGTGTAATGGCTTAAGAGGGGTGAAATGGGCAAGAAAGGCACCCAAAAAGGTAGGGGCGCGCAAGTCCTGGAAGGCATGCAGGTACTGCGTGGGCACGCAAGTCCTGGTCGCACAGGTCCTGGTCGCGCAGGTATGCCTGCGCGACACATGGTGTACTTGCGTGACGGTTAACCAGCAGGGTAATACTTGAGTGACTCTTCATTAAAGCCTTTAGAATCCTCTTGAGGTTCTTCCAGAAGAGGGGCGCGCAAGATCTATTGAAGGAGTAAGGCGGCGTGCAAGTGTGGTCCTTTTCCCTTAAGGGCTGGCCACTCAGGCGCGCAAGTGTTGATGAGTTTCAACACTTAGGTCTTCCTCCCCCTCTTTAGATCTTCCGTTCTAGGTAAGAAATTGCCTTAGAAGTGTTTCGGAAGATTTGAGAAGAGACTAGGGCGCCGGGAGCTCAAATCTGAGTTTCTGGAAAAAAATCCTCCTCCAATGGGGTCCCACATGGTCTATTTATAGGCAGGAGAAGACCCCGAGCGGTTATCACTTAGGTCGCGCAAGTCACTTGTGTGACCATAATGCGCCGCGCAAGTGGACTTGTGCGCCTATGAGGAAACTTGCACGACTTATGGGAAATCTTCTCCTTGTTCATCACTTTGTCAATTTTTGATATTTTCTTCAAAAGATGGATCAATTTGAGCTCAGATATTCCCCTTTTCCGATCTTTAGATTCTGTGACGAAAGGAGCGTCAACAAAAGTCCCCCCTCAGAGTTGGATCTGGATAGAATAGAGGATTTGACTCTGAGGAAATCAATAATCACAAGGAAATTGGGGCACACAAGGTAGGGCGCGCAAATGAGCTTTGGGCGCGCAAGGCCTGACATGCAGGGATACGGCCCTTGATCGTGCAGGGTACGGTGCGCAGGGTCCTGGCCGTGTCTATAAATAGAGGTCCTTACATACGTACAAGCATTCGGATTTCCAAACTTCATACCTTCGAGCTCTCGCCGCGCAGGTTGCTCTGTTTTCCGGTGTTTCTTTGTTGTCGCGCTGCTCTATAGGTATTTGTACTTGCGCGGTTTATACTTGCACGTCAAAAAATAGCGCGGCACACTAACACTTGTGTGCCAAGTTTAGACTTGCGCGCCTTAATGCCTTTGCCATTTTTTTGAATTCTTTCACAAATTTTTTGAAAAATCAACTTACTTAAGAGTTAATTATTCATCCTTTGTGCAGATTCAATGGTTCCTAAGGGAATTGGAATGACTGATGAACTGGATAGCAAGCGGATTGATGATATGATGAACATCATTGGCCATGATTACTATGATATCTGTGACAGCACTCTCCCGGATTTGGCTAAGTACTTGAAGAAATATCATCTTAATTTCCCACAGAGCATCTATCTGTCTCTGTATGGTCATGGTCATCTGCAAGGAGTCAATGTTCCAAATGCAAAGAACTATACACCTGAAATGCAGCTGCACTGCTACTCCTCTATTTCGGTTATGCTATGCATTAAGAGCAACAACAATGGTGTAAACTTTCAAATTATTCCTCCATGTCATTTCCTTGCAGATATGAAAATGGAAAACCCATGGGCTGAAATGTTTTCCGCTGCCAGTTGGTGGAGAGAAGACAAACATGGCACTAGATAAATATCTGAAAAGAGTACTCTCTCCAAATGGCTCTTTATTTTCAATGTTCCGTTCTCAAATCCATGTATCCATCTTCCAAGTCTCTTGGACAGAAACAGAGTCACTGTTTGAACAGCATAAAAAAATTTCTCAAACCGCACTCAAGAACATTCTTTTACAATTGTTCCAAGAAGAGCTGGTATCACTGCATCTCTTATGGTATCCAGTTGAATGAATGAATTCTAGGTGGTTGTTGATGAAGCTCGGGATGTCGTAAATCAAATGAAGAGTTATGTTGAAAGCCTCTTTTAATTCTTGAAAAAGAGAAGAGACTCCAGTCTATGGATGTCCTTCTATCTCCTATGTATCAATGAAAAACACTTTCATCTTCAATCTTTTGTACTTGCATTCTTTTTATGCTTTAGATTTTACCTAAGCCAATGGGCCAAGTAAGCATAGTTTGATTTTTACTAGGATTAATGTAAATAACCCTAGAAACTTCAAACCTTTTAATTGCTCAATGTTACCTAAATCATACAAAATGTATGTTTAGTGAGCTGGGAACTTGACTTTTATTCATAGTTCCCTTGTCTTTTGTGGGCAGTTTAAAGTCATTCACGTCGGACATAAAAAGGCTAATGTTTAAGGTCGAAATAGCTTTGACCGAAATGGATTATAATTGACTCAATTCCTTGAAAATTCATCTGAAAACATAGTACCATACTCAAGTATGTGGGAAAATATGTAAACTATGACTTAAGAATATTTGAATCTGAGGAATGATATGAAAAAGATCTAAAAGGCATTAGAAGAAGTAGTTTCCAAGAATGAAGTTATCATTATTTACCAAACCCGTTAGGGGGTTGAATTATACAGGGCCACCTAAGGGCATTGGCTGCATAGTTAAATAAAATAGTATCTTTTCGCTAACAAGTCTGTTATGTAGACAGTTTATGCAATGCCACCTATGGGAACATGCTGCATAGTTAGGAAAAAGAACTCTCAGAAATTTACTTTCCTAGTGCTAAAAGCCAGTGAAATTTTATGGAGATTCAAATCTTCAAAAGTATAGAGTTTGTTGTATGGAAAGAGGTACTTGAATATGTAAAAGATATTTCCAAACAAGATTATCGAATAACTGGATGAATATCACTCCTACGAAGGTCTGACCCAAACGTAGGGAAGGAGAATATAATCCATAGACTTGAATACTTTCAGATCATGAAAAAGGATATGGGACAAGTATGTTAAGGATGGCTATTTTTTTGGATCCCTACATACTGTCATTTAAGACAAATAAGGACAAAAGAGGCATTCTTCCCAAGAATGAAGTTACCACTATCCGACAAACCCGTTAGGGGGTTGAATTATGCAGGGCCACCTAAGGGCATTAGCTGCATAGTCAAATAATAGTATCTTTTGGCTAACAAGTCTGTTATGTAGACTGTTTATGCAAGGCCGCCTATGGGCACGTGCTGCATAGTCAGGCAAAATAATTCTCAGAAATTTGACATTTTTGTGACTAGAAGTCATGAAAAGGGTTATGAGGATCTGAAAATATTTAAGGTTAGGATTATGATACATAAATATAGGTATTGTTCAATGTATACAGAGATACACAGATCAATTCTAACCATAATCATGTTATGGCTGGGTCCTGAATTGAAATATTGGACTTCACTACGTATCCCATAAGGATGAGAATCAAGCCATACATAGTTCTTAAACTACTGTTTAACGTCATGTGGGACAAAAGGATTAGAGATCTTAGATTAGGGTCATAGATCTTGGACCATTGTAAGAAATACACAGTGTGTGTTTTCATGGGGACTTTTCAACCAAGGGACTGAAAGTGGAATTTGGGGTTAGGCTCAAAGACTTGGGGATGGATTTGAGGGGCACTCAAACGTTCCTACGTATCCCATAAGGATGGGAATCAAGCCCATGTAGTTCTAGAAATACCCTTTGTACAAATTTGGTTTGTACATATGAAGGGTGAAAGGGGACTTTAGTGCAATGATGGTTTAACCCAAGATAAAAGGTTCAGGCACTACCATGTATGCACGTAGTCTTTGAAATGAAACATGATTGAAAAATCAATGAAAATAATGGTTCCCTGTCAGGTGAGGGTATCAAAGAAATTTGTAGTTTATTATCGTACTAGACAAAAGTGTTGTATAGTTTAACGTCATATAACAAGGACGAATGTGAACCAATGTAAAGATATTGATTCTAGGGGTGGTTTCACGAATCAACATCATATGAGATGGAGGTGAACCGATGTGAAGAGATTGGTTTTGGGCTTGAACCTTGGGAGGTTTCCTACATACCCAGCCTAGAAGGCAAGGATCAAAGTCTGTGTAGTTCAATTAAAGAATGAATTAATGATCAAGTTTTTCTTGGGGACAACGACCTAAAAAATGATGTTGGGAATTACACATGGTTAGTAGCCCAGAGAGAGTGTTATGGTTGAGGTTTTCTCTAAGCTCACGTGAGTCATACTCGGTATGAGAAACAAGAGGTAGCAACAACCTTAACAATATATAGTTTAACATCATGTAGGACGTATGAAGGGACTAGGCAGTTTAAAGTCTTGCAGTTAGGACTATTGGTGCTGCATAGTTTAATGTCATGTAGTAGGGAAAAAGTACAGTTTAATGTCATGTAAGACGTATCAAGGACTTTCTGTATAGTTTAGCGTCATGTAGTTAGGATGATGGGGACAATAGAGTTTAACGTTATGTTGGAGGAAAGGGGGGACTGTGCAGTTTAATGTCATGCAGTGAGGACAAAAGAGTACACCATTTATCGTTATGTTGGGTGCATTGGGGATTTTTTCCACAGTTTAACGTCATGTTGGACGAGAAAGGGACGATACAGTTTAGCGTCATGTTGGACGAAAGTGCGAATAGTTTAAGGTCATATGCATGGACCGTGGATGGTGCAGTTTAATGTCATGCTGGACGGTGGTGTAGTTTGAGGTCATATAGGACCTTTGATGATTATGTATTTTAACGTATTTCTAGATATAAGGGACTTCTATACAGTTTAGTGTCATGTAGTTAGGACATTACAGTTTAACGTCTTGCTGGACGTAAGGGACTAGGCAAATAGTTTATGTTCATATTCATGGACTGTTGATGATGCAGTTTAAGGTCATACAGGACCTAGTTGTAGTTTAAGGTCATACTGGACCATTTAGGGAACTTTTTCATAGTTTAACGTCGTGTGGGACGAAGTTGCAGTTTAAAGTCATACTGGACCATTGCTGTATAGTTTAATGTCATATAGCAAGGACGAACTGGTGCTGCACAGTTTAGTGTCATGTTGCAGGGACATAAGGTGAATAGTTTAAGGTCATACTGGACCAAGGAGGAGTTTAAGGTCATACTGGACCATTGTTATATAGTTTAACGTCATATAGCAAGGATGAACTGGTGCCGAATAGTTTAGTGTCATGTTTTAGGGACAAAAGGTGAATTTTTCAGTTTATACAAAATACTTCTTCAAAAATCTGGCATTGGTTGGAGTAGTGATGAATTCTCCATCCATCAAGATTAATGAATAAGCTCCATTGGAGTAGACCCTATGTATTGAATAAGGTCCTTCCCATTTTGGTTCAAGTTTGGGAGGTTTCTTTCCTGGTATCATTGGAGTTCTGATAACTAATACCAATTCTCCATAAGTGAATGAACGAAGACGAACTTTTTTGTTAAAAGCTCGTGCTATTCGATTCTGATAGACTTCTAAGTGGTGCAAAGTGCACAATATTTTCTCATCTAACCATTCCAATTCATTCAATCGCTTTGGAGATTGCTCATCTGTAGATGACTGATCGCAAATGGATACTCTGAGTGAGGGTAATTGAACTTCAATTGGCAAGATTGCTTCCGTTCCATATACCAATGAATATGGAGTTGATCCTGTTGCAGTGCGGGTGGTAATCCGATAAGCTCATAAAGTGTGAAAGATTTTATCAGGCCATGACTTCTTATCTTTATCCACAATCTTTTTCAGTATATTTGAAAGAGTCTTGTTGAAGGATTCTATCTGTCCATAGGCCGCTGCATGATACCGAGATGAATGGTTGTATTTGATGTTGTATTCTTGATACAATTTCTTCACCTCAGATGAACAGAAATTGGTGCCATTGTCCGTCAATATGGTATGAGGGACACCAAATCTGGTAATGATGTTAGACTTGATGAAGCTAACAATGCATTTAGAACTGACTTCCTTGAGAGGTATTGCCTCTGCCCATTTGGAAAAGAAGTCAGTAGCAGTAAGAATGTACTAAAACTGATTGGTCGTAGCCGAAGGGTAAGGTCCCACCACATCTATTCCCCATGTGGCAAATGGCCATGAGTATTTAGATTTATGAAGAAAATATAGAGGTTGATGAATGAAGTTGGAATGTACTTGGCAAGAATGACACTTCTTTGTGAAATCAACACAATCTTGTATCATTAAAGGCCAAAAGTATCCAAGCCTTCGAATTTGATCTGACAATCTATGTCCAGACTGGTGGGCACCAAAGACTTCTGCATGCACTTCTTTCATGACAGCCATTGTCTCTTCACCATCAATGCATCTGAAGAGAACTCCATCAAAACCACATTTATAGAGAACTTTCTCTAGGTGATCTGGGCTATCATAAAGAGTAAAATTGACCACACGTCACCGGATTTGTTCTTTCTCGGCTCTATCGGGTGGAAGTGTTCCATTTTGAAGGTATTCCCTAATAGGTGACCTCCATCCTGTAGTATGACCATACGGTTTAGTAATGGGACTAATTTCATTAATTTCCTCTATTCTGATTCGAACATAAGGTTAAATTTCACGACGGTGGGCAATACTGATGGTTGTCTCGTCCTGATTTGGATCTGCTAGAGCTGTTTCTATATTAGCCAATGCATCAGCTTGAGCATTTTGTGATCTTGGGACATAAGAAAATGTCGGTTCCAAAGGAAATTCCTCCATTAACTCTCTGACGTAATTATACAAAGGGATTATTTCTACTTTTCTGATGGCATAATCCCCATTGATTTGTCTGATTACAAAGTCTGAATCACCCTTCACCTTTAAGTGATTCACTTGTGCTTGAAGCGCTAATTCCAAGCCTACGATAAGAGATTGGTATTCAGCTTTATTATTGGTACCACCTTCCCACAATAAGAAAGAATAAGGTAACACTGCCTTTTCTGGAGAAATGAGCACAATTCCTAAGCCAACTTTGTTAAATTTAGGATTTTCCATTTTCTTCCCTGTTGGACTTCTGGAAGCACCATCAAAATACATTTCCCATGCTTGAGGACTTTCTTGAATAGAGAAGATTTCCTCATCAGGGAGTTCAATATCTGAAGATGTGTCTTCCACTGAAGGGTATTCAGCTAGGAAATCAACTAGAGCTTGGCCCTTTATCGCCTTTTGAGACACATATTGAATGTCGAATTGCTGCAAAATAACTTCCCACCTTGCCAGACATCCTGTAAGCATTGGACGACTTAGGATAAATTTGAGCGGGTTATTACGAGATACCAATTGGACATCGTGATGTTGTAGGTAGTGTCTCAACTTCTGAACTGCAAAGATTAATGCCAGGCAGCACTTCTCAATACTTGAATACTGGGTTTCTGCTTCAAGCATGGTTTGACTGAGATAGTAAAGGCTATTTTCATTCCCAGCATCATTCTTTTGAGAAAGAAAGGCACCTAATGATCGCTCTAGAGTTGTCACATAGAGGATAAGTGGTCTTCCTTCAGTAGGTGGCATGAGTACCGGTGGACTCAAGAGGTATTTCTTGAGAATATCGAATGCTTCTTGACATTCTTCAGTCCACTGGTAAGTGACTCCCTTCTTCATCAATTTGGTGAAGGGTAAACTTTTACCTGCTAAATTGGAGATGAAACTCCGAATATAGGCTAAGTGTCCTTGAAGTCCTCTTAATTATTTCAAATTTTGAGGTAGTGACATACCAAGGATTGACTTGGTCTTCTCAGGATCAACTTCAATACCACGATGGCGTACAACAAAGCCGATAAATTTTCCTGAGGTTACCCCAAAATCACATTTTAAGGGGTTCATCTTCAAATTATGTTGTCAAAGCTTGCAGAATATGACTTCCAAATCAGCCAAGTGATTAGAACGTTGTTTGAATTTAACTACCAAATCGTCTACATAGCATTCAACAAACTTCCCTAAGAAGGGTTTGAAGATATGATGCATGGCATGATGATAAGTTGCACCTGTATTCTTTAAGCCAAAGGGCATTACCCGGTAGCAAAACACACCCTGAGGGGCTCTGAAAGCTGTAGATTCCTCATCTTCTAGGGCCATTCGGATCTGATTATATCCATAATATCCCTCCATGAATGAAAGTACTTCATAGTCAGCTATTGCATCAATTAGAAGTTCTATAATCGGAACTGGGAAATCATCCTTAGGGCAATGCCGATTAAGATCTCTGAAATCGATGCAAACTCTAATTTGTCCATTATTTTTCTTTACAGGGACAATATTAGCCAAACATTTGGGATATTGAACTTCTCTGAAGAAGTTATCTTTGATAATCTTATCCACTTCAGCTTCAATTTTGGAAGCATAAGTTGGGTGTGTTCTTCTCGCGGCTTGCTTAAATCCTTGATGTTCTTCTGGTAAACCCAAATGATGAGTAGAAACATCAGGATCAAGCCCGGGAATTTCTGTATAGTTCCAGGAAAATATATCTTTATTTTGATTTAGAAAAGAAATATACATCTCTTGCTCTTCAAGATTCATGGCCGCACTGATTAAAGTGGGACGTGGATCTCCTTTTGTACCCAGATTTATTTCTCTGAGTTCATCCACAGTGGTAGAGATACCCTCTTCAAATGCTGGAGGATCATCTCTGAGATCTTCCTCTTCTTCTTCATTATGTGTTATTTCTTCTGTTTCTACTTTCATAGTAGATGAAAAAGCAGAATTTTCATGATCAGAAGAGATGTCAAAATTTAAACATTTTGAAGAGGAAGCTTCCTTTTTTGACCCTATTGATGATGAAGGTTATTCTTTGGGTAATAAAGAGGAGATGATGGATTGAGAATCGACATCATTTTTCACCTCCGATGTTGCTATAACTTCTTCTGGCCTAATTGGTGAAGCATAGACTTGTTGGATTTCAGCAAATGAAATGAAGACGTCACCATTTGTGCTTTCATCACTGCTTGGTAGATTACCAATTTCTCCCATGTTGTCTGGCTCGATTGCCGTAATTGAAATTATGGATCTTTCCATAAGATTATTTTGATTTGGGTCTATCTTGTCAATTTTACTGATAGGCAACACATAATCTGTACTCACATGTGTAAATGGATTTACTGGAATTTTTTCCAAACCATATGGAGCATTAACTTTGCTAATTTCCTTTGTTGTGGATTTCTCCTTTCCCTTCATGTGATAGAATTCCGCCTCAATGTATTGAAACTCACATGTCTTGAATGGGTCCTTATCACCATATAATGTTCCAACTTGACCATCGAAACAGTATTTGATACATTGATGGTATGATGAAGGGATAGTCGCATGCTGATGTAGCCAAGGTCTTCCAAGCAAGACGTTAAAAGCTGAGTCTTGATCAACAATCATGAAATCCGAATTGGATACAAGATCTCCAAATTGAGTTCTGAGTGTAACTTCGCCCAGTGGTTCTTGTTCATTTTTATCATATCCTTGTAACATCATGGTAGAAGGAGATAAATCAGATTCTGTGAGGCCCAATTGATGAAGTGTACGAATGGGCATGAGGTTGACTCCTGAACCATTGTCAATGAAAGCTCTTCGGACGTCTACACCATTGACCATGCCAGATAAATACAAAGGTCTGATATACCCATGCACAACATCATCTTCATCTTTATCAGTAAAATATATTATTGCATGGCATTCTGCGGGATTATTCTCTATGCGATAGACTTCAGCTGCAGCAATTTCAGTTTCAAACTCCTGAGGATTTGACAAAGCCTCGATGAGTGCTTCCCGAAGATCTTTTGACAGATTCAAAGCATCCAGAATTGATAACTTGGCTGGTACTTGGGATAAGTGTTTCAATACATCATACTTTTGATCCAGAGGTCTGCGTTTCCCAATAGGAATATGTGGTTTAGCAGGTACCTTGGAAGTAGATGCTTTGGAAGTTGATGCATCTTGTATTGGGATAGGAGTTGGCAACATCCTTGGTTTTGGAAGATTATACTGATTAGATCCATTTACTTGCTGAGAGGAGGAAGATGGAACCTTCAATCGGTCTTCCAAAATAATTGTGCCAGGACTGAATTTGCTATTAGTAGAAGAACTTGCTTGTTCTTGCTGAGCTCGCTGAAGAGATCTACCACGAGTTTCTGCTGCGTATACAGTTCTAGCAGGGGTAGAATTGGAATAGTGGCTTCAGAAAGATCCACATCTTCCCATGTATCCTAAGCCCCTAGAACTTCCTCTGATTCCTCTGTTTGATACAGGGAATTTAGGCTCATTGATATCGAAAATACGACTGGCATATGGATCTGTTAATTGAATCATATTAACAGAACCAAAGATTAACTCTTCGTCTGATGAAGACTCTGCCTGATTTGCCTGTTTAGGCTGTTCCGTTTGGTGGGGCGGTGCCTGTGGCTTTGAAGTAGATGTCATGAAGTCCACCAAAGTCAAAGATGACTTAGGATTTGACACATACTCATCCTCTTCTGATTCTTTTTCTTTCTTTGAATCATGCCATTTCTTTGAGGGCTTTCCCTCTGATGAAGAGGGTTTTGCCACAACATTCATGGCAGAAGACACAATTGGTTTCTTTAATTGTGTTCAAAAAATAGCATGATTTTGATTGATTGTCTTTCTGACCATCCAATCATCATACTTTTGTGCATTTTTTTCTTTTGACTTCCTTCCATTCATCTTCCTCCTCTGGAACTGTAACAGTGACACATGCTACCTGGGCTAAGGAGCCTTTCAATGTGACCTGTCCTGAGTCAACCATCTTTTGTAGGAGGCCTTTGAAGAAAAAACACTCCAGGATGGGATTCCCCAACATTTGATGAAAAGAGCAATAGTTAGGACGGTCTTCATCTCCTTTCTTGTTTGGCCTCTTGGGTATTGGAAATTGAACCAATTTTTTTCTAGAGACTAAATGAAATAACCAGTAACTTGTTCATTTCAGAAAGAGTATATTTTTCTCTTCAAATCCTCAAATTGTTTTCGTCTTTGATCTCTTTGATCATCTGGACGAAACGGAATTTTTTTTAGCGCTCAGAAGGTGAAGCCCTTCGAGAAGATGAAGGTTTTGAGGTAGAAATAGGTACAGGTGCTTGTTTAACATAACTGTAGTACTTTCTGCTTTACCCATTCTCCTTCTTGGAGCTGATGGAATTACACGAGATTTAGCCTTAGCCTGTATAAGGGAGTCTTCAATCTGCTGAGCGATTGAAGTAAGTTCTCGAAACCCACCTGTATATTTCACAGGGATTAATGGCGTGCATAATTCGTCACGCAGATTTTCCACACAGATTGGCAAAAATTCTTCTTAAGGGAGTGCTAAACTCATGGAATATGTTAATCCCTTCAATCGAGCAATGAAATTAGAGACTCTTTCATTCTCCCTGTGCTTACAATTTGTAAGATCAAAAACTGTTGTCTTTGGAAAAGTTGAGCTGAACTGAAGAAGGAATTTTTGGTGAAGATCCTCCCATCCAGTAATTGACCAGGATTGAAAGCTTGTATACCAAAAAAAAGCTGGTCCTTGCAAGGTTCGAACGAAGCATCTGAGTTTTACTGCTTCTTGCTGCTCCAGAGTTCCCATCATAGGATCGCAACAAGACACGTAATGCGTCAAATGTTGTTCAGGGTCGCCTGATCTATTGAAAATAGGGAATACAGGATTCCCAAAACTGGATGGAAGAGAAATTGAATCTACCCATTCAGGGTAAACTTTCTTTTCTGGTTGAACTTGCGCACGTTTCCCTTCCATAGTTTCTAATCGAGCTGTTAATGACTCAATAGTAGTTATTAGCTTTTGAGAAACAATCAGTTGAACTTGGACTTGGGTAGGTGCAATGACTGGATCTTGGACAGATGTGGTGATTGGTGCTGCAACTGGTGGTAGCACTACCAACTGTTGTTGCACTTGACCCGTAGGATTAGACCTGTAAGGGTGTACTGATAGAGGAGGATATTCCTGATCCATCTCAGTATCTGCAACAAATTCCTTTGGCTGACTGACTCCAGCACACTCATGAAGAAGACTACCCTGAAGTAGTTCTGCATTCAACCTCCTTAATTCCTTCATTTCTTCCTCCTGTTGTGCAAACCTTTTCTCTAGTGAGAGCGATTGACCTTCTCTAAAGGAAGGATATGTAACCTGGTTATTTCCCTTCCCTTTTTTGGATCCCTTTCGGAGAGGGGGAAGTGGGTTACTCGAAGGATTACCTAGATTCTGAGTAATCCTTTGACTTTGTGTATGCACACCTTCTTCATTTGTGTCGGTGCGTACATCTTCTTGAGCAGGAACCTCTTCATCTGAGTCCCCTGAGTGAGCCTCATTTGGTGGATCAGAAAAAACAACATTGATGACATTAATTGATGCATAACTCATCACATCCCTTCTATCAGCATTTTTGTGATATTGTCTTCTTCCATGTCTTTGATGAGACATTGCCTTTTGTTGATTCGATCATTCAGGAACTTCTTGACGAACCGTAATTTGGAGGGAATATCCTGATAATTTGGATCTTTGTTCCTCTTGAGGTTTCTTCCCCAATCGAGAAAAGACTGACTTTCTCTGAGGAGGGGATTGATGATTTGAAAAAGTCCCCAGTCCAGTGGACTGGGGCTGTTCCTGCTATTCCCGCTCAACTCCTTGGAACATATTTGTTGATTCCGAGGGTTGGTTTAAAAGAGTCCACAGTCTGGTGAGCTGGGGTGGTTCTTGACATGCTATGTCTGAGAATTTCTTGAAAGTACTCCTAATTTTTTGAACCTTAGTCCGGAAATTAGCTGGATGCATTAACCTGTATTCGCTTTTATCACCCAGTTCAAAAGACCGTTGGATGATTTATGACACTTCTGTCACTTGGTGACGTGCTTGCTCCAAACGAGAGGCCTGTTTAATATTCTTGTTTGCTTGATGCAATAGTAATTCAACAACTTGTTCTCTGTATTCTTGATTTTGAGAGGAACTAGTTGAAGCCTGTTCTTGGGAAAGCTTTTGATTACAAACAAAGCCCATTGACTGTGGCCGGTTATGGGCAATAACATTGCATGAGATCATTTTCGGTGGTCTTTGTTGACTGGAGAGCACCATGAAATGTAGTGCTCCATGAACACCCCATCCTCTGACACGAATACCAGATGGGGCATTGGCAATTAACTGACTCAATCTTCTTAGTGCGCCAAGGCATGAACGTTGAAGGGATCTCTACTGCTTTTCAACCTTCGGATATTGAGAGACTGATAGAGATGCCAAATCAATCTGACGTTGTAACCCTTCTATTATCTTAAGATGATTTTCATATTCATCATAAGATAATACTTTCTTTTTCAACTGACAAAGAGTTTTCCATATGTTGAGATGAATATCATGAATTTCATCTTCCATCAACATTTCTGGAATATTATACTGAGAGTCAGCCAAAGTCCAAAACATAACTGGAACTTCACCTTTCACCAGTTGTTTTCTCATGTTCAATATTTCCTCTTTGTTATTTGATGAAGATTATTCTACCTGATTTGACCAGAGTTGGTGTTTCCTTGTTGCTTCATTGGATTCAAAAGGATTGGTAGAGAAATCATTGATCAAACTAGAATATGCATGACTTAGGGGTGGTTCGGAGAATGAACTACACCCTGGGCTATCTTCTGATTGAGAAAGTATTTCACCTGCTAGCGATGAATCTTTAGACATGAACGGTTTTGCATTTGCAAGTTCCTCAAGATAAGAGGGCTTTCTCGGCACTACATTTTCCACTGGAGCATTTTTCAGGCAATGTGCATCACTACTGCAGAGAGGACTTTCGCAGTGAAATTCATCATCATGGGGAGGACCACCATAATGGGTTACAGCAAAAGATGAGATCTTTTGATCCTTGGTCTTCTGACCACACAGAGGGTTCCTGTGGCTCTCATCTGAAGATGAAACTTCGAGATCGACCGAATTGTCATGAAGTAAGCCTTCATGAGGAAGTTTCTATTGAAGACCTTTGGAATTAATGTTCCCACTATTGGGAACTAAGGGAGTAGAATCTTGAATTCCAACAGATAAATGTATGAGGGCTTCAAGAACTCTAGCATCGAGCAAGGACTTGTTACGGATTGGCTCTTGATATCCTGACTGTGTTGGGCGGGTCTTTTTCTTAGACGCCTTATTACTCGTTTTGGAAACCACTTGTTGACGAAAGTGGCTGCTCTGAGCAGGTGTATGTGCCTGATCAGTAAATATGGCCAGGTTAGGCTGACGATATCTACTCAAATCAGGTGTATGTGCCTGACTTGGTTGTCCGTATAATATGGGGGAGTATGCCCCACAACCCTCTTGGACTGGAACAGATGTGTGTGTCTGTTCTGGAGTGAATTGTTGATGTGTCACTCCATTGGTAGGGATAGATTTATGTGTCTTTCCCTGAGATGCCGCTGAAGTTGTTATAATATCCTGGAAGGCATCTAGAATATGAGCAGGGATTTTCTTCTACTCTTTCACCATTGATAGAATATGATTGGTGACTTCAGCTGCCGAAACGGGAATATACGTCCATTCCGGGCTTGGAGCGGGTGTATGTGCCTGCTCCTGTCCTCCTTTTCCTATCAGTGAATCCTGAAAGTACTCAAGTGTGGGGGAAGAGAGTTGAGTCTGCTTCCTATTTGTTTTCGGGGCTTTCCGACTAACTTCTCTGAACACTACCAAGCGAGACTGTTGGTAGGCTTGATTAATACTAGCAGGTGTATGTGCCTGCTGATTGCAATTCGCCAAACGTGGTTGATGAGATCCATCATATGTAGTCAGACGAGTATGCTGACTAGCCGATGATGTATAAACAGGTGTATGTTCATGCCTATAGTACTCCACTATAATTGCCTAGCGGGATTGGCGTGATGCTGCCAGACGATTCTGCTGGATAGCAGAATTAAAATGGGCAGGTGTATGTTCCCGCTCGTTTCTTGCCACCAATTTAGGTTGGTGGACTTATCCAGAGATGGCAGAGATGAGAACCTGCTCACTGTTGACCGGATTCCGCCTCTGGTGGTTCGTCTTGCTTGCTTGGGTTCGAGGAACCTGATCCGAACGCCTGGATTCAGTACCCTCATCATGTTGAGGGTGCATTGTCGCACGAGTCTGGTGGTGATTATTGGAGGGAGCCCCCAGGAAGGACTCCCATCTGTTTGAATTAAGGTCCTGAGGGACCTTCTCATTCACCTCCCCAGAATAAGGGAGTGAATGGTGATTGCGTTCCGGGGATAACGACCCGAAACGGTTGGAGACGGTAGTCAGCACCGCCTGCTTCTTGATCACTGGTCGTCATTGTCTGGATGACCGATGTGAGTTGTTTACTTGGAGGGCTTGTCGGGAAGCCTCCAGAGTTGGGATGGTACCCTGTTGACGGTACTCCTTAACCAGTGTGTTTGATACCCAGCGTTGAAGACGCTGAGTAGGTGATATCTTCCTAAGAGCGGACGCCGATCCAGTAGGAGTAGCAGTAGTGGCATTTACAGCAGTATTATTCACAGGTGTGAACTTGAGAGCAGTCATTCTAGAAATGCAGAAGATCTTGGGAAAAGAGTGCATGTTTGATATAACAGACGTAATCAAGATAAATTCAACCACTACATCTTTTGGATGAGCACATATGTCAATGATTGTTTTTTTTCCCTCTCATTGAGTTTTAAATAGGGGCCTAACAAATAGGAAAAAACATCATTTTAACTTGGTTAAGGATTCACGTCGGGTTCACCATTTTTGTTTCCCTCGGAATCCGGGGATGACCGCCTTGATGGGAGGTTCAAAAATTCCGATCGGTTTCTAACGGGTTTGTTCGTAGAACTGGAAACATCCAATGATTCCACATCCATTCGGACCTACTTTCCAAAGGTAGGTGCTCATTAGTTTGTGGACTGATGAGGCTTAGGAATTTGCATTGGTCTAGAGGATGGGAGGTCGGACTCATCACACCTTTTTGAGAGGAATTATTGTCTACTCCGGGACTCTCTTTATAGATTTAAGTTATGTTCGTGAATCCTTATTACATTACCAAGTATAAAATGAGCTTTCCTTCAGATATGAAAATCAATGATTAAATATGTACGAAATTTAGAGAATATTTTATATGTATTTGATGTTCTTCATCGATAGAGAATCATCTGTATTTATTAAATATTCTTGGTGAATGGTATCCTTCGGTATATTTATATAAAAGTCTCTTGGTAATTATGATGACCATGCTGGTTTCAAAGCCACTCATTGGGGCACTTGAAGTTTATTGTCATTCAGAAGGACATGGATTATTTCAGATTTGCGATCGAACCCATAGACGGGCTACCTACGTATCCTTTGTTTAGAAAAGGAATCAGAACCCACATAGTTTGAGTAAGGGAGTATGATGTTTATGATTGATGTCTCAAAGAAGGATGTCACAATTACTTTTACACTCTAAGCTCACATGAGTCATGATTGGTGTGAGAAACAAGAGGTATTGGTAAAAATTAGACAATTGTTCCATGAAATATGCAATCATAAGAAATAATGTGGGGCTTATGTATGTATGACTGCCCAGATAAATGAAGGTTAGGATTTACTTTAGGGAAGAAATCCAGAAACAGGGTCCATAAAGGTATATGTGATTCATGGAGATTTTGAATACTCTAACTTGGGGATTACTCCTGAAAAGGAGGCCCAAATTAGGAAAAGAATTATGATTGGGTTTTAATCCTGAAAAGGAATCCCATATCAAAGGTAAATTAGGACTAGTTAAGAGAAATTAAGACTGGGGATTACTCCTGAAAAGGAGGCCCAGGTCAAGGATTAAGGTTTGGGGATTACTCCTGAGGAGGATTCCCAAATTAGGGGACTGGGGCTTACTCCTAAGGAGGATGCCTGGATTTTGGAACTTTAATAATTGGGGCTTACTCCTAAGGAATATGCCCAAGTTAAGAATTATGATTGGGGATTACTCCTAAGAGGATGCCCATTTTTGAGATTGGGGCTTACTCCTGAAAAGGAATCCCAGGTTAGGGGATCTGGGGATTACTCCTAAGAGGATGCCCAGATTAAAGGACTTATGACTGGGGATTATTCCTAAAAAGGAGACCCAGGTTAAAGGAATTATGACTGGGACTTACTCTTAAAAAAGGAGGCCCAGGTTAAGGATTCTCTCATCTTAAAGTATGAGTTTGAATGAATGAAATCTCAATCTTTAGTGACATACATATGTGTAAATCACTAGGTTTTGAGAGATATTCTATAGAATTCCTTTCAGATAAGGAATTAAAATCAAGAAATCATGCCATAAATGGCTTTGGAGAGTGTCTTGATGACTGAATCTTGAATAGAAAAGGTGTAATGGATTAAGAGGGGTGAAATGGGCAAGAAAGGCACCGAAAAAGGTAGGGGCGCGCAAGTCCTGGCAGGCATGCAGGTACTGCGTGGGCGCGCAAGTCCTGGTCACACAGGTCCTGGTCACGCAGGTATGCCTGCGTAACACATGGTGTACTTGCACGACGGTTAACCAGCAGGGTAATACTTGAGGGACTCTTCATTAAAGCCTTTAGAATCCTCTTGAGGTTCTTCCAGAAGAGGGGCGCGCAAGATCTATTGAAGGAGTAAGGCGGCGCGCAAGTGTGGTCCTTTTCCCTTAAGGGATGGCCACTCAGGCGCGCAAGTTTTGATGAGTTTCAACACTTAGGCCTTCCTCCCCCTCTTTAGATCTTCCGTTCTAGGTAAGAAATTACCTTAGAAGTGTTTCAGAAGCTTTGAGAAGAGACTAGGGCACCGGGAGCTCAAATCTGAGTTTCTGGAAAAAAAATCCTCCTCCAATGGGGTCCCACAGGGTCTATTTATAGGCAGGAGAAGACCCCGGTCGGTTATCACTTAGGACGCGCAAGTCACTTGCGCGACCATAATGCACCGCGCAAGTGGACTTGCGCGCCTATGAGGAAATTTGCGCGACTTATGGGAAATCTTCTCCTTGTTCATCACTTTGTTGATTTTTGATATTTTCTTCAAAGGATGGATCAATTTGAGCTCAGATATTCCCCTTTTCTGATCTTTAGATTTTGTGACGAAAGGAGCGTCAACACAGTTGTATCTTGGGGGAAACCCAAGAGTGTTTCTAATGTTCGGAGTTTTCTGGGTTTTTCCAGGTATTACTGAAGGTTCATTCAGGATTTATCTCACTTGGAATCACCAATATTGGGCTTTACCAATAAGGGAATCAAGTTCGAGTGGTCTGAGTCTTGTGAGAACTCCTTCCAGGAGTTGAAGAAGCGGTTGACGACCACACCTATCTTGATATTACCTGAGCCGGGTAAGAAGTACGTCGTGTTTTTTGATGCGTCTGAGATCGGACTTGGGGCTGTGTTAATTCAAGATGAGTGGGTTGTGGATTATGGGTCAAGGTAGTTGAGACCCCATGAGTGGAACTATCCCACTCATGATCTTGAGTTGGTTGCATTAGTGTACGCCTTGAAGTGCTGGAGGCACTATCTGTTGGGAGAACGGTTTACTGTGTTCACTAACCATAAGAGTTTAAAGTAAATCTTCTTCCAGTGGGATCTGAATCTTCGGTAGAGAAGATGGGTTGAATATCTCCAGTCTTTTGACTTTGAGTTGGTGTGCATGCTAGGAAAGGGAAACAGTGTTGTTGATGCTTTGAGCATGAAGGTTCAGAATCAGGTGGTTCAGAAATCCAACACTGAGTGGAAAGTGATGGATTTGTTTCCAGAAATGCACCTGGAGGTGCAAGAGGAGAGTGGTCAGGTCACTCTTGCTTCCATAGCAATGGAGTCGACAATTTTGAGTTGAGTTAAGGAAGGTCATCTTGATGATCCTGAGTGTTTGACCATGAAGGAAAATCTTAAAGGTGTGGAATTACCTTCTAGAGGGGCTATCGACGTGGATGGTATTGTTCGTGTTCATGGTCGTGTGGTTGTGCCAAAGTGTGTGTGAGAAGAGTTGATGCGAGAGTTCCATGAATCAAAGTGGGCAGTGCATCCTGGTTTGACCAAGATGTACCGTGATCTCTGAAGGCAGTTTTTGTGGCCTAGAATGAAGAAGGAAGTTGTGGGCTTTGTGGCACGGTGTCTTACCTGTCAGCAGGTGAAGTCCGAGCATCAACGCCCAAGCAGTTTGTTGCATCCATTACCCATTCCAGAATGGAAGTAGGATGATGTAACAATGGATTTTGTTGTGGGTTTTCTGAGGAAGCCACAAAATAATGATACAATCTGGGTGGTTGTGGATCGGTTAACGAAAGTGGCTCATTTATTACTGATTCAGGAGACCTTTACAGTCGACCAGTTGGGTGATCTGTATGTTCGGGAGATAGTTCGGTTTCATGGGGTGCCACGGACGATAGTTTCGGACCGAGATCTGCGTTTCATATCACGTTTCTGGCAATTGTTGTAGAAGGCGCTTGGTACACAGGTGTTTTTGAGTACGGCTTTCCACCCGCAGACGGACGGGCAGTCGGAACGTACGATCCAAGTGTTAGAATACATGTTAAGAGCTTGTGTCTTGGACTTTGGTGGTTCTTGGGAGAGGCACCTATCATTAGTTGATTTTTCCTACAACAACAGTTTCCAGGCTACAATTCAGATGGCACCGTTTGAGGCACTTTATGGGAGTCCATGCAGATCTCTGTTGTGTTGGCTAGAGGCCGGTGAATCTAAGTTTTTGGGGCCAAGTCTCATGCAGGAGACTTTAGAGAGAGTTCATTTGATTAGGAAGAGAATGGATATGGCTCAGAGTAGGCAAAATTTGTATGCATATCTGAGGCGTATATCTCTTGAGTTTGGGGTGGGTGATAAAGTGTTCCTTCGGGTGTCACCAAGGTTGGGTCACCGTCGGATTTGAAAGCAGGGTAATTTGGCGCCCAGGTATGTGGGACCTTTTGAGATTGTGGAAAGGATCGGACCAGTGGCTTACCGATTGGCTCTTCCACGGAGGTATGGTGGGATGCATCATGTGTTTCATGAGTCGCAGCTTTGACAGTATCACCCTGACCCATCTCATGTGGTTGATGTTGCGGATGCGGAGCTTGAGACTGATGCGTCCTTTGAGGAGAATCCAGTTCGTGTGGTGGATCGTAGTGAAAAGGTCTTTCAAGGCAAGGTTGTGCCATTAGTGAAAGTATTATGGCAACATGGGATAGTTCAGGAAGAAACTTGTGAGCAGGAATCAGAAATACGGCCTCAGTGGCCGGAACTCTTCTCTTTGGTGGATCAATGAGGCTTGGAAACTCGGCTCGAGGAAGATCCGTTATAAGGTGGGGAGGTTGTAAGATCCCAGTTTTTGGAAAGGTATGTTTTTATTGTGTTTTGGGTTTAACCCTTTGTTTTTAGGGATTTAAAATGTTTTCGGAACATGTGAGAGGCCTTAGGGGTGTTCCGGTGGCTCGGGGCACGAAAGAAAGGAAATCTGGGCAAGACAGGCCAGGGCGCACGGCCTGTGCACGGCCAGGTAAACCGTGCGGCCTGCCCAGGATAAATCGTGTGACCCTTCCTCCTCCGTACAGTAACATGCGCATGGTTTTCACAAGGTTTTCCAAACTGTTCGGCTAAATTGTGTGACCCCTCCTCCTCCGGGCAGGGGCATGCGCACGGTTTACGCACGGTTTTCCAAACCGTGTGGACAAACCGTGCGGCCACTTAAAGTTGGAAAAAATTACAAGTTTTCTACTCCGAGATTTTAAACCCCACTCTGTATTTTCCTCCTTTCCTCCCATCTCAACCCTAGCGACGAAATTGGCTGACCCAAGCTTCCTAAGGGTGGTTCTCCTTCGATTCTTGGCCGTTTAGAGCGTTGTTGGTTGCGGATCTAAGCTCCGGGTAAGTCTAATCTCATCCTTGGTTCTCTTTTTGGTTTAGGGTTTATATCTTCTCTGCCTCTCGTTCTAAAGCTCTAAAACCCTAACTTTTGGGTGAGTTTTAGGTTGAGGCTCCAAAGTTTGGTCGGATCGAGGTATAAGGACTCGATTGACAGTGCGTTCAACCGCGGTTTCGAGGTAGGTGGTCTACAAGTGATATCCCGTAGTTATTTGGGGTATTTGTGCATGTTTAATTGGGTTCTTACTTTCCTTTGGTTATGTTTTGAATAAACTTGGAATGTTTGGTAATAATGGTGTTTAAAGTGGAAAATGGGAACCCTCACGATCCCTATGGGATGTGTTGGGATAGACTTGACCTAATTTGGGCCATCCATGGGATGTGCTGGCATTTCCCGGATTCAGGGATTGATATTAAACAAGTGATCTTGTTGTAATGAATTGTAGAACCCTTGATAAATATGTTGGCATGATTGGTTGAACTTGGAATAGAAGTTAGGTGATGCACCTAGACTTGGAAATAACATAAGGGTTATTTGGAACAGGATGAATGGTTGATTCATGGGAATGACGAATGGATTAAATGGGTTAATGTGTAAACTGGTTAAAGACCATAACGGGAGGGATTATGGGTCTAGTGTTGAATTCTTAGTGAGATAGACATAACACAAGGGAATTGGGTAAATAGTTAAATGATGTGAAATGGTAATGTGTTGATGGGTTAAGGCATGATATGGATTCCCATGTGGGTTGTTATGAATAGTGTTTTCCAATGGGAAATGGTTCGGATGGTTTATGGATACTTGTATATAAGCATGTGCACATGGCTTGGTAGAGTGGGGTATGAATTGAGGATCTACGCCCACGGGTTGAGTGAAGACTGATGCTTTGAACTTCACCCTAAATGCACGGGTTAGGAATGAGGACTAATGATCTATTCTCCTAACAGTTGCATCCACCTGGACTAAGGATTAGAGGTGAGGATATGGTTGCTATGAGGGGGTTAGTCCTAGTGAGATAGGATGACGATGTGTTTACCCTCTTGTGTGTGATTGTTGGCCTTAGACCCATGTAACATAATGAATGTGTTTAACCCATGGAAATGGGATGAAATGGTAAATGGTGATAATGTGTGTGTAATGAATGGTAATGGAAGTGGCAATGGATTTGGCCCTGAACTTGTTAATGGAACCTCAAGTGATTACTTGGTAATTGTCATTCATATTTTTGTTTTCATTCACTACTGTTTATACTAGATATTTTGTAGACATTATTGGTGGTGTCCTACTGAGTTGTACTCACACCCTGCTCGGGCCGCTCTAGGGAACCCGAGAAGACTTCATGTTTGCAGGTCAGGATAAGGGAAAAGGTCCTTTCTAGATAGTTAGTGGACATGGGTAGCATTTGGTGGAGGATCTGGATTTGGAGTCGGAACCATTTTGGGGATTTTGGTCGTTGTCTTTATTTTGGGCTTTTGTTCACTCTTACACTTGTAGTATGACATGACATGTTATTATTGGAAATGGTTGTTATGTATGTTCCTGGTTGTTAGATATTGTTTCCAATATTTGGTTTATTCTGTTTTGTCTTACTCTGATAAAAAGGGGGTATAGTCTCCCCACTTGACTACATAGACCCCCGCTGTTAGTCGGCAGACTTTGGCGTACGGGGAGGTGCGCTTAAGGTCATGTAACCACCTGGTTCGGAGCACCGTTTTAGTGGATTTTGGGTCAGGGATGTTACATATTATATGACCGTAAGTCTAATGTTTAATAATATCATCATAGCACTTCAAGGTTCTCATCATAGCGAGTAACTGTTATGAACTTTTAAATTTGATAGATACTCTAGGACATTATCACATTAAATGTTTATAGAATAAT
The DNA here is from genome assembly GCA_963277665.1 of Viscum album. Classification (NCBI taxonomy): domain Eukaryota; kingdom Viridiplantae; phylum Streptophyta; class Magnoliopsida; order Santalales; family Viscaceae; genus Viscum; species Viscum album. Next base: position 600,836,884 of record OY728142.1, read on the forward strand.
GATCAATATGTGATAAATAATTTATTAATAATTAAATCCATGAATATATAGGAAATATAAAGTATAAACTTGTTGGTTTTAGGGCACCAAATCCAACAATAAATTTCCTCTATTGGGATTTATCTTCTTGGTCTTCTTAGTCTCCTTCCTATTCCTCTATTAGAATGTATTGATTTCATTTATTATACACCATTACCATATTAAATAATATAAGGTTATCAATATACTAAATATGGATCAATAATTTAAGTGGGTAATCATTATCAATGATCTCTAAACCTTTTTCCAAATGAGTAATAAAGTGACTTCCCATAAAAGTGCCTTTATTTTTGGGATTCATGCCCAATAATTTGATCACTAAAATATTCAAAACATTTAGTGTAGACCCTTGTAAGATGAAGTGGAGTGTGCATACATCCAACTGATTTACTAGTATGTGACTTTCTCCCTTTGGTAACCAAGAAGTGGTAATTTTCCTATGTATAATTATCAAGGTTAGGTCCTTTAGAATTGATCTTTTTGACTTTACTAGGTCATGATTAAAGAGGTTATAACTGTAAATACCTTAAAATTTTGATGTTTTATTTTATTTGGTGGTTCTAGAATCAATGTGTTGTAGGTGGGAGTTTAAAAAAACTCCTCTATATATAAACTATAAAGTTAAATAAATTTATGGAGGCTTACATTCCAAGGATGTGCACCCAAATAAAATATAATTATCTAATGGTCATATTTAATAGTAGTCATGAACTCTAGTGTGATATCTCGGAAGGATTATTCTCTTACTTTAATAACATGCTCCATGTATATTTTGGGCATGGCTACCCTCATTATCTCTTTCATGACCAATGTAAAAAATTACTTAGGATCATAATTTTATTATTGATCATTTTCTTCACTTTTATTACATATAAATTATGTTATTAGTGTTAAATTAAGGTATATATTAACATGGATAGGATCCAATTAATCGAATTTAAATGAGTATTTTATGGTTTTAGGTGAGGGTAGTCTAGGTGGATGGGCATGTAAAGTATGTTATATTATAGAGGGTTGGTTTGAATATCATGATTTCTTATTTTGGGGAGGGTTTTAAGGTTTCCTAGTGGTTTTTTTTCGTTTTAATAGTCCTCAAGTTCCTAGGTCCATGGTTTGGGTTGTATTTTGGTTTGATTAGTGAATGGTTTTGGGGTGGTTTTAAAGGTAATGGTTGGGATATGAAAGGTTTTTAGGTTCAGAATGTGATTTAAAGGGTTAGGGATTCAAGTATTGGAATGGGAAGGAGATTAGGGGTTAATGAATGGTTTAATAGATTGGAGAGTGGTTTGTAAAGGGTTAACTTTGGTTATTTTGGAATCTTTGGTTAAAATATGTGATTGGAAGGTGAAAGGCCTTAAGGGATTGTTTTTTTATAGTCTAGGTTCTGTCTCTTTATTTCATGAAATTTTATTTTATAGGCAAAGAGAAAGAACAACATGGTGGGAAAAGAATGGGAGTGATTTGGTTTGGGATCATTTTATGGATTTTGAATTTTGGATGACCATGGTATTAACCATAATATATTTTATTTCATCATTGGTATTAATTTTTAATATATTTTATTGGAAAATTTATATGGTATGGTTAAATAGACCACTTCATAGTTCCTGTAATGGGTTAGTTAGGTTTTGGATAAAGTGATGTGAAGGGTGACCATGACGTGGTGTTTTATATGGTTTTGTGGAATTTTTTTGTGTTATTCCAATCCAAATCAGATTGGGTGAAATTGGTGGGATGCTATACATGGTGGGATAACTCAATGTCACAATCCTTGCATGAAATGGGAAGAGGGTTCCACTATAGGGTGGTGTATATAGTAGTTGGATAGGATAATGGTAAATTAATTACCTATAATGAGGAATGGTTATCATTACAATGTGAATCAGGTTTTGATTCTAAGAAGGTTTTTGTTAACTCTATACAAAATTTAAAATTGATCTAATGAGACAAGTTTCTTGTGAGAATTTATAAAAATGATATTTAATTAATTTTTTATGTGTAGAAAAAAACCTGAAAAAAAAATCTGATGTTTGATATGTGATCTAATGTTCCTAAAAGAATTATATTTTATTAACTATGAAATAAGAATAAATTTTTTAAAAATTAATAAATGTGCTTGAATTTGATAAAAATTTACTAAAAAATACTTTATTCATTTTTAACATTTAGGAAAAAACCTTGCATAAATATGATATCCTATGTGTTGGGGATGATCAAAAGTGTCTTTTATAGTAATTTTTAAGCATCAAACATGTGTTAAATGATAAAAAAATGATCAATCAATCTCATTTTTTATCAAAATTTAAGAAAATAATCAATATTTCATTTGTGACCTGTAGAAATGAACTGAACATAAATATAATATCTTAAGTGATCTAATTGATAAAAAATTACCTATAACAAATAATATTATTTTTTAACTTAGAAATAAACTTACAACATTCAAATATAAGGAAAAAATCATTTATTGACCAAAATATTAGACAATGATAATTGATTATTTTTTTTATATACAGGAATAAATCACATATAAATCCAACATTCAACATGCCTAAAAGGATCAATGGTGTCTTTTTATAATTATAACTCTTTTAACTATAAAAAATGTGTAAAATGTTCAAAATGAGAAAACATGATTAGTTTTTTTGAAAATTTTAATACAAAAATATTCAAATAATTTTTGATATAGAGGAATAAGCTATGCTTGAATCTCACAGCTAATTTTATCAAAATGGTTGAAAATATATTTTACTATTAAAATATTTTCTAATTATCAAATGTGTGTCAAATGATGTAAAATGATCAAATGATATAATTTTTTCATTAAAATTTAGAATATCGATTCTCAAGTCATTTTTAGACTATAGGAATTAATTGTGCATGAATTAAACTTTTGAGTTTCTTGAAATGATAGATTGTGGTTTTTAACAAGTAAAATTCATTTTTAATTTAGAAATAAGCATGCAACATTAAAAACAAAGAAAACGAGATTAATTTTTTATAAAAATTTAGAAAAATGATCATTGATTAATTTGTAACCTATGTGAACAAATTTAATGTCAATCTAATATTTAATGTTCTCTAAAGGATCAAAATTTAATTTTTATAATTACAAAATATTTTTTTAGCTTTGATGCAAATGTAAAGCATTCAAAAATGATAAAAAAATATCTATTTTTCATGAAAATTTATCAAAACATGTTCAAGTTATTTATGAGCTATATGAATAAATTTTTCATGAATCTAACATCTAATTTTATTGGAATGATCTAAAGTATATTTTAATAATTAAAATCCATCTTTAACTTATAATTGACTATATAGATTTTAAAACTGATAAAATGATATCAATTATTCATAAAAGTTTAGTAAAACTATGATATATTAATTTGTGATTTATATTAATGTACAAAATATCAATTTTATGTCTGATGTGATCGGAATAGTCAAAATTTCCTACATATAATTACAAGTATTTTCAAAGTATAAAACGTGCATTATCTGATAAAAAATTCATGAATGATATCTTGTTTATTAAAATTTATGAAAATAATTCTCAATTAATTTGTGACATGTATGAACAAATAACATATTAAATAAACATATGAGGATCCAGGAATGTTTATAAGTGTCATTTAATAATTTAAATTAATCTTTAACTTGGAAATGTGCATATAAAATTCATAAATGAGAAAATTATTTCAGTTTTTCATTAAAATTTAGAAAAATAATCATAATTTTTTTTGACAGGTGATATAGAATCACTAATGAATATAATGTTTGATTTGTTCAAAATGATTAAAAACATATTTTTAAAATAAAAAATAATTTTTAAATTGAAATTGTGCATACAAAGTCCAAAACCGGTGAAATGAGATTGATTTTTCATCAAAATTTAAGAATATAATAATTAATTCATTTGTTAAATGTGGGAATATATTTAACTTCATTTCAAAATCTAATGTACTCAAAATGACCCAAAGTTTCTTTTTAAAATTAAAAATAATTTTCTTGTGTCAAGCATATGAAAAATAATAAAAAATGCAAACAGACTCAAGTTATCATGGAAATTTAGGTTAATAAACCCGGAGTTATTTTTTGTCTGTATTAACAAATTTCATGTGAATAATATTTTTGATGGTATATTTATGATTTAATGTTTAATTTAATAATTTAATTTCATTATTAACTTGAAAAAATGAATTTAACATTCATAAAGTATAAACAAGATCATTTTTTCATTAAATTTTTTGAAAAAAAATTCTCAAACAATTTGTGGCCTATAGGAATTGATCATTTGTAAATCCAATGTATGATGTGCTCAAAATGATCAAAAGTACCATTTTTCATAAAAATATTTTATCATCATGTTATAAGTTATTAATACATAATAAAAAATCAATTTTAATTTCTAAATTTTTCATATATTTTTTCTATATTTCATAACTATATTTTAGATTACTTTGTGTGACCTGTATATAGATTTATGGTATTTTTAGGTTGATTATTTTGTATTTTAAAATTTATTATATATTATTTGAAATTTTGATAATATATAAATATTTTTACATTATTAAATTTTGATTAAAATTCTAGGGGTGGCGTTGTGACTATAATATTGTGGATAATATTGTCTCATAGCTTGTGCATTTTATTTTTTCCCATGTTTTAAGCTTAGATAATGCTAATGATGATCATTAAAATCATCAATAATGATCATAAATTGACAATTTTTAATACCTTTATCAATGAGAAAATTGTGGTTTTCATTTAACAATCACTAAACACCTTTAGAAACTGATTTTTACGAACAATTAAGATTGAATTTCAAATAGTTTCATTTATCAAGTTCAGGTTTTAGGCCATTGTTCCAACTAGGGCATGGTATTTTACCATTACACACATGGTAACTGGACTTTAGGGTGTGGAATGACCATTGGGAAACCATTACATATGATATAAATATAAAAACAAATATTTTAAAATCTCATTAATTAAAAAATATTAAATAAATAATATATTTATAAAACAAAATAATAATGAAATGTTATGAAATATTATATATGTATATCATAATGATGATGATGATAATAAAAATATGTTAGTGAAATGGTAGAACTTTTGGCATGTTTACTTTATTATTATCTCTTTTTTATCTATTCTATATTTTTATTTTTCATCACCCTTATAAACATTCAACTTTGTATTTTATCAATGATGTGATTCTCCCACAATCAATCGTACATTTCCACTTTCAAAATTCTTTGCAGTTTCAATCAGTCTTCAATCCATTTCAGAAAACATTATCACCACAATCATCTTCTCTGTATTTTACATCATTAAAATACTCCCTCTATCACTATCATTGATATAAGATAATTCTTACATGAAAAAATATATGTTTCATGTTTTTTTAGACATTCTTATTTTGGAATTCTCTTTCACATGCCCATCGACTCCACTAATTTAAAGATCTATATAAACAATTGGGACTTATTTTATAATTCATATATTTTTTCCTCATATAGATAAAAATTAAAAAGTATATGAACTATTTTTTAATATTTTGTTATGGAAAAAATAATAAGCCCCTGAAGAGAAGTGATGACTCACAACTATCAAATTTCACTCTATTACCTAAGGTGAATGTGATTAGTTATTATTGAAATAGTATTTATAATTGATTAGGTTTATGTTTTGAAAATAATCATTCATCAAATTAAAATATGAAATGACACCATCGGAAGTGGTTTAATGATGAACATCGTATACCTTTCTTACACCGAAGTGCTGAAGTGAACTTCACAAATCATGTTATGGACCATGAAATTTGACATCTCTCATTTCTTTGAACACCCTATTGGTTTCAAATTGTATCATGATGTATAAATTTCCATGATGGAGATGATACTTATTTTTTATTTTGAATAAATACATTATTTTTTTATTTCTTTTCTCTTTTATTTTTTTCTTATAAAAATTATGAGAGAAATTAAGTGTTCATGAAAAAAAATATTTTATTGATATTTGTATCATTAATTTAATGAAAATATTAAATTGAATATTCATTTTATTATCTTTAAGATTCCATAAAACCTGATCAAATATTTTTATTTTGTTCCCTAAAGTAAAATAGAATGTTTTTTTAAAGCATTTATTCCCCTATGTGAATTCAAATATACAAAATTTTATTTTAAACCAAGTTTGGCATGGATATGATATTTTGAAAATGATCATTGTGTATTATTTTATTATAATAAATAGTAATAATATAACCACCAAAACTAGTTTTATGATAATAAATATTTAAAGAGAATAATGAATTTTAATAATATTTATAAAATAGTGCATCCTCGAAGGATGATATGAAATTATTTTCTTTTGAAATTATGTTGAAGAGTATTTTGTATCTATCAATTTTTTCTACTATAGAAGAAGTATCAAGAAAAATATTATTTATTATGTGTTTATATATTATTAATATCATCTCATGTAATTCATTCGATATTATCCATTTAAGAAGATTTTATTCCTCTTATAGTTTATGGATGAGGTGATAAAAATCGCATAACTTTTATAATTGAATATATGTTATGAAAATAATTTTACCATTTGAAGTGGTTAAGCAATGGTCATCATGATAAAAAAATAGTATTTTTTACATGACGATCATTATTGATAAATAATGAATTATCATTCATGAATCACAATATCCAATGAATGAATTCATTCCCTGATGTTAAAATAATTTTAATTACTTTTATTTTATTTCTTAAATTGAATGAAATTATTCATGAAACATTTGATATCATTTGTGCTAATCATACTTTAAATTTTATCATGAATATTTGTAAGTTATATAATTTGATCAAATAGTTTCTCCTTCATTTGATGGAGTGAATGTTATTATAAAAATTATTTTATAAATTATAAATTATGATATCGATGGGGTGTGCATTTCAAATCTAGATTATTCTTACACATTGTGTCTCACACCATATTTATATACCCTAAAAACATGGGGGCCCTCTCCCTATTATATATTTTATAAAACATTTGGACCAAAAGATTCAAAACATACAATATCGGATAGGTGATGGGACTAACCCATTATGATTATACTATGAATTCATTAACTGTTGATCAATCACCAGAAGTGGAAATTATAATGATAAACATAATCATGCATACAGAAGATCTTATATATATCTATCTTGAAGAAAAGGTTTCATAAATATTATTTTGATTAAATTATTTAGAAAAACTCATATATGAGTAGAGACCTAGTTTTTTCCTTGTAATACTTTGAAATATTTCTAAATATATTTCTAGAGCTAGTCACTGAGACAACATGTGATTTCAAGGCCCGGTGTGACTAGAATTAATATTATAAAAATATTATATATTTTTTATATTGTTCACATGGGGTTTAATTAAAGAAAATATGATAACTCTTAAATAGTTAATTGGATCAGAAATCTGAGACCACAGTTGGGTCCAGAATGCAGTTTTTACCCTAGTCACGACATAAAATGAGTCAGTACGAGACGTTCGGGCCCCTCGCTCATTGGCAGTGCGTTTAAGTGGATTAATTAATTCATTTAATTGATTGGTTAATTAAAAATTGATCTAAAATGATATTATAAATATATCACTAAAGTAATTTGGCTAGGTTTGGATCATAATTCACATTCGTTGGTGAAGCACTCCTCTCCTTCTCCCTTTGGTGAATGATGACAAACCTATAGATCAAGGCAAATCGAAGCGCAATGAACACCATGAATCCTCTTGAAATCATTGGTGAATGCATTTTTTACCAAATACTGATCCAAAATAGAGGTAGGAATCATCTTTTGGTGTTTAACGCCCTTATATTAAAAAAAATGAGTAGATCCATCCCTTTTCTTAGATCTGTTCCAATTGTAAAAACCTTGCATGTGCCCAAGAATTGAAATTTAATTATTTATTTTGGTTATCTAACCTCAGTGCCCAATTTTGTTCGTCATCCAAGAACATTTGGCTGGTGATGTATAAACCATTGTTTTGTTGATTTTATCCCCCATTATTTATGTTCTTTACTGGTGGAATTTGTGTGGTTCCCGATTCGACAATTACAGGGTGACTTGTGCTCGATCGAATACCTAGATTCTTGGAGGATCGATGAAATGATGACAATATTGTAATAAAAACATATATCTAGTATTTTAATGTCTCAAGGATTATCAATATTTTGGTTTGGAATCAAGAAATCAAAGGATGAACCTGTGGTGGCATACAATTCATGCAACGAAACTCTTCTAGGTGAACGGAGGTGATTCTCGGTGAGAAACGGCCTGGAATCACGATTCATGACCAAATATAAATTTTATGGGTGAAATCGTGGTGGGATTTAAGGTATTTAAACTAGATTCGACGCAAGAGGATTGGATTTTAAGATCTGAAGTTTCTATAAAAATTCTGGCTAGGTTTTGAGAAAGTTAAGGATGAAATGGCATATAGTGCTCGCACACATTTAATGTATACCTTCCCTATTTGGAAAACCCATTTGATAGGTCACGCTGGTGGGGGTTCCATGTAATAGAACATGGACATGGGTTGACCACACAGGCGGCATCCTATTTGGACCAACACGTTGTGTACTGAATTACATGGACACGAGGTCTGAGTACACAGACACAGGCATGGGACACGGCCCCGATCCTGGTTAGTCATGACATGACATGTATTCCACCTACACAGCATGTTCTAATACATGGGGTGGATCTATGTGTTGGCTGGGGACACAGCCAGGCTATGGAGTGGGACCACATTATGTGTGGGTCCCCTCAGACATCTTGTTCCCCTTGATCTCTTTTGATAAATATTAAAACATCTGAATCACTTTCTTTTGAACATGGATTTTTTCCTATGAGTATCCTATCCTAAGTTTTTTTCATGTATAATGAGATGATACCCTCAGAAGTGGATTTCAATATACGATTTGAAATGTTCTGAGTTTGGAATGCACTGAAGCGGCACCCGATGATGGAATTGATCATACAGAATCACATGGAAATATCATGTGTAACCCTCCAGCAAGGCTGGGTAGTGGAGTTCCCCGGTGATAGTACCAGGATTACCCTCTTTCAAGGATGGTTATTGGCATTTCCTGATGATCTTTCTGAGTTATCCTCCAATAGAACTAGGCAGTGGATTTCCTTGATATTATGGGCTTACCCTCCAACAGAGTTAGGTAGTGGAATTCCCTGATGAGAATTTCATGATTACCCTTCAGTAGGGAAGGGTAGTGATGTTCCCTGATTACATCTTCCAGGAATACCCCTCTAATAGGGCTGGGCATTAGAGGTCCCTAATGACTCACCGGTCTTACCCTCCAATTGTACTGGGCAGTGTCATTCCCTGATGACATTCTCGAGCGTAACCCTCCAACTGGGCTGGATAGTGTAATTCCTTAGTGACTATCAGAGTAGGACCCTCCTGGCATACTAGGGTATGGGATCCTTACTTATAATTTGTATCCCCTTGACTATGCATCATAGTGATGATACATGGTTTCATGTAGCTTTAGACTCACAAGGAAGAGGGACGCTTTCCCCACCAAGATGCATTCTCATGACATAACCTAAAACTATGTGGATGAGTCAATGTTGTCTAAAGCAGATAGTATCAAGGTGTGGTGATTGATTACCTTATACTCATGTGTTCAGGGTAGATGCATGAGGAATTGAGCATCGTAGATGGACTTACTTTGGAACTATTGGATAATCTTCTTCTTGGGATGAGCTGTGAGATAGAGATCCTCTTACTCACTTTTTTAGGCTTCTATGATTGAGCATATATATATATATATATATATCCTTCTTCAGTACCCACTCCTTGGATTTTGGTTACTCTCCTTCCAGTAGAGGCAAAGAAGCACAGGGTATTCCATGTGGTTTCTATGTCTATCTTCTCATGGTTGGATGAGTTTTCTCTCCTAATATAGGTAGAGAAGACTCTATGAGAATTTCATCTTCTCACCATATCAAGCTCCTTGTATTTGGATGAGTTTACTTTCACTATCTTATTGGGACGAGTTGTACTCTTTTACTATAACTAGTTAGATCTACTACTTTCATCTTCATTTATACCTATTACCACTCCCCCTTCACCCTTTCGGGGCATTCTATAGTGTATTTATATACTCACCCTTGCATGGGTGTTTCCCAACATGTGTCGTGTCTTTTATAGATGACAGACAGGTCGATCGTGACTTTAGAGGATCTTAGGGATACGGGGTGCTTAGACCATGTACGATGGTCGTAGCTTGGGATCTAGTAGCTCGTCTCTCTCGAATATTTTACTTTTCTAGTTTTCTATCAGGTTGGGACACATTTCTAATTGGATTTGTATTTTACCCCTTTTATTTTCAGTTTACACTACCATACTTCATACTATTTAGAGGTCCATGCATGTTTGGTTTATTTATAATAGTATTGCATCTTTTATTTCTTTCCCTATGTACTTTTTCATTTATTTGGTTGTGTGTGTGCATATATGTACTTAGGAAAAATCCTATCCAAGTTTAGTTGTGCCTTCGGTGCTTGTCGCCACCCCCTGGCCTATGAATATGGGCTTAGGGTAGTTGCGGCTCGAGCCCTGTCTTGGGTCAGGTCATAATAGATTGGTATCATATAAAGTTCATTCCTTGGGTTATTGTTTGGACATTTCACCTTAATAGAATTGGTTGGGTTTATGGAAACATTTTCAAAGTTTCTCGAGGGTGGCTCTTAGGTTGTTGAGTTTAGTGATTGTATGGGTGGCTGATGTATCCATTCATCAGGACCTTGACTACCTTCTTTTTGACTCGGTATGCCGATACATTTATTGCAGGGATCAATGGTGCATGCATCATATAGGATTGATTCTTTGAATTTCATTCTTAAGTAACCTCCCCATTGTTGTTGTTGATATATATATATATATATATATGCCCATCTGACCGAGGTACTCCTTGATAATTTTCAGGATGCCTCCGTGATGACAACCAACTAAGATGTCAGCACCGATTCATGATGACGACCTGATGAGAAATGAGGCCTCAGTTCATGGTCTATATCATAATCCCCTTCCTCCAAGTGGTTAGGCTACCATACCTCCACCTGTTGAGTAGCAGATCATCCCAACAAAGCATCCTGAGGACATGCACAGGATGAGTGCACTCCATGAGTTCCAACATCAGACACAGTTGAGGTTCCTTGGTGAGCCATATCCCTAGGTAGAAAAGGGTTCTATAGAGTCGGTGGTCCATATCATTAGTCTTGTTTGGACCCTAACATATTAGATGGTGGATTTGGTAGACAACCTTTTCCATAGAGCATCTAAGTGTTGGTGGATCCTGGTTACTCAGATGTACGATGATTCAACACTCGCGTGGGATGACTTCCAGCAGTTGTTTCATGAGAAGTGATACCCCTCCCGCTTATGCTCGATCTAGATTCAAGAGCTTATAGAGATTCATAAGGGATTTATTATAGTGTTTGAGTATGTATCTTGGTTTTTATACCTTATGTGTTACTCTCTCGACATGATCTATAGTGGATACTTCTAAGCACATAAGTTTGAGTAAGGACTCCGTAAAGAGATATGATCCACCATAGTTCCCTTGTGCATCCCCACCTATGTTGAGGTTCTAGATAGGGAAATTGTGATGGAGATATTTCTATCATAGGGGAACTAGATAGCTAGATATGGCAGTGGATGCAATAGAGATGAGTCATCAATAGTAGCTCGCTAGAACTAGAGATCTTGGAATAGGAGACCCTTCTGTGAGTAGGCTCAAACACATGGTCTTATGGGGAAAAGATAGTGCATAGGAATAGAGCATCCCAAAGAGGGGCAGGTCACATGGCATGGGGCTTCCCGACCATGCTTTTTGTGCAGCCCTGGCTGATAGCTGATGGACCGCCACTACAGAGACAATGATTGGATCAGGTATCTCCCATGTAGGGACAGGGTGGTCCCTAGGGAGGAAAATCTAGAATAAGAGCAGTAGGAGCTACAGATGGAGGATGCTACTATGAGATCTTTCCACCAACACCAGGAGACCCACATTAGGCTCATGGAATTGGTAGTCGAGGCCACAGGTAGCTATAGGATTTGGATGTTTACAATCCCTCAAGACATGAGATGATTTGAGGTATGATATGTGTTTATTATATTCTTTTATAAGTATTAGTAGACATAGGTTCTAGTCATTTATTTATCTCTCAGATTCTGGTTTGAGAGTTAGAGCTCCCAGTAGAGACACTAGCACAACAGCTTAGTCTTGAGGTTCCTATAGGGAATACTTCTTTTATATCTTTCATCTTCCAGTAGTATGAGTTATCTATTGGTGGTTAGAGGTTCACTTGGGACATCTTGGTCGTAAATATGGAACCCTATGACATCAAATTAGGTATGGATTGAATTTCCATGGTCCAATCCTAGATTGACTGTCACCGCAGACTAGTCATATTCCTATGCGTTGATGGGATGAGATTCTCTTTTTATGACAAGAGATATCTCATGGAAAGATAGGTGGATGTTGTGAGTAGGAGGTTACATTCTATCACTCATCAGTTTTTGAGAGTAAGACTTAATGCATCAGACTCTTCATAAATTTAGGTTCCTTCATTTGTGGAGGATTATATGGATGTCTTCCCCAAGGATGTTCTGGGGCTACCTCTGAGGTGAGAGATGGTATTTTGCATTGAATTGCAACATAGGACTGACCTGATATCTTTTATGGAATATTAGATGGTACATACCAAGCTATAAGAGATATGGTTGCAATTGGAGGACCTTCATGAGAAATTTTTCATCAAACTCAGTGTTCCCCCTTCAAAATCTCTATTTTTGTTAGTGAAAAAGGTGGATGGGAGCTTACAACTTTGTGTGGATTATCATCATCTAAACCAGAACACAATAAAGAAAAAGTACCCATTTTCAAGGATTGATGACCTCTTTGATCAATTTTGAGGTGTAATATGGTTCTCCAAGATCGATCTCAGGTCTGGATACCACCGGTTGTGGGTTCGTGAGGATGATATTACAAAGTTGGAATTCTGATGTTTCTATGAACACTATGATTTCCTAGTGATTCCCTTTAGTGTGAAAAATTCCCCCTTCATCTTTATGGATTTGATGAACCAGGTCTTCCAGCCATACTTGGAGCAATTTGTTTTTATCTTCATCAATGACATACTTGTCTACTCTTCAACAAAGGAGGAGCATGTAAATCACTTGAGGATGGTTCTTGATTTTATTTGAGAGAACCAGCTTTACAGAAATCTCTCAAAGTGCCAATTATGGATACATGAAGTTCACTTTTTTGGGAACATCATTTCTGAGAAAGGTTTAGCCATGGGTATTTCAAAAATAGAATAAGTGATTTCTTGGGAGCCACCCAAGAATGATTCAGATGTGTGGAGATTTTTTGTATTGGAAGGGCACTATAAGAGGTTCATGGCATACTTATCTAGAATTGAATCCCCTTTGACTACCCAAATGTAGAAGGTATAGTTTTTTACCAATTCTGAGCAATTCCAGGGGAATTTGAAGAGTTGAGGTAGAGGATGAAGAGTGCTCCAGTGTTAAGACTACCAGAGGAAGGTGTTGAGTTCGTGTTGATGCTCCTTTTCATCACATTGTCTAAACAAATGGAAAGGTAAATACCTTAACTCAAAGTGATTCATCCTTTGAAGAAAACATCAAAAACTGACAAAGTCATGAACAAAGGTTCAAATGAACTTGAATCACGCAAGTTCCACCAAGTTCGCGCAAGTATACTTGTGCGCCACCCAGTGGTCACGCAGGTGACTTACGTGCCCTCTTTGAAATTCGCCCAGGGTCTTCTCCAGCCTATAAATACCCCTGTGGGCCCCCCATTTTAAGGATGAAAAATTTCCAGAAACTCAGATTTGAGCTCCCGGAACCCTAGTCTCTTCTCAAAGCTTCCTAACACTTGTAAGGTAATTTATTACCTAGAACGGAAGATCTAAAGAGGGGGAGTAAGGCCTAAGTGTTGAAACTCATCAACACTTGCGCGTCTAGGTGGCCAGCCCTTAAGGGAAATGGCCACACTTGCGTGTCACCTTACCCCTTACACATAACTTGCGCGATTCTCTTCTGGAAGTATCTAGGGGTAGTATTAAAGGCTTGAGCCAAGCCTCGCCAAAGTTCTACCCTAAGTATTGAAAGTTGTGCAAGTACCCAGGTGTCGCGCAGGTATATCTGCGTGACCAGGACTTGTGCGCCCACACAGTACTTGCGCGCCAAATAGGACTTGTGCGCCCCTCTCTTTTTGGGTGCCCCTCCTGCCTATTTCACCCCTTCTATGCCTATCCACCTCTCCTATTCAAGATTTATCCTTCAAACCCCTCTTAAAATTAATTTATGGCATGTTTCCTTTATTGACTTCCTTATTTGAAAGGAATTTTGTGGAACATCTCTCAAAACCTAGTGATTTACACATCTTTATGTCACTAAGGTTAGAGATTTCATTCATTCAACCTCATCCTTTAAGATGAGAGAATCCTTAACCTGGGCCTCCTTTTTAGGAGTAATCCCCATTCCAAGTCCCCAAATTTTGGCATCCTCCTCAGGAGTAATCCCCAACCTTAATTACCTTAAACTGGTTCTTCTTTTCAGGAGTAAGCCCTAGTCTCAAATATGGGCATCCTCCTTAGGAGTAAGCCCCAAGTCCCTTAATTTTAAAATCCATTTAACTTGGGCCTCCTCCTTAGGAATAATCCCCAGTCTTAATTTATCTTAACCAATATTAATCTACTTTTTGATCTGGGCTTCCTTCTCAGGAGTAAAACCCAATCATAAGTCCCCTCTTAATTCGGGCATCTTCTTCACGAGTAAGCCCCATGTTAGAGTATCCAAATCTCCATAAAGTATATATACCTTTATGGACCTTATTCCTGGATTTCTTCCCTAAAGTAAATCCTAATATTCATCTATTTGGGCAGTCATATATACATAATCCCCACATAATTTCTTATGATTGCATCTTTCATGGAAAAATTGTCTGATTTTACCAATACCTCTTGTTTCTCACACTGAGCATGACTCACGTGAGCTTAGAGTGTAAAAGTAATTATGACATCTTTCTTTGAGCCATCAATCATACATAAAAATCATACTCCCTTACTCAAACTATGTGGGTTCTGATTCCTTTTCTAAATAAAGGATACGTATGTAGCCCATCTGTAGGTACGATCCCAACTCTGAAATAATCCATGTCCTTCTGAATAAAAATAAACTTCAAGTGCCCCACTGAGTGGATTTAAAACTAGTATGGTCATCATAATGACCAAGAGACTTTTATATAATGTATTAAAGGATATTATTGACTAAGAATATATAAAAAATACAGATTATTCTCTATCAATGAAGAACCTCGAATACATATAAAATATTCTCTAAATTTCCTACATATCAATCATTGATTGTCAGATCTAAAGGAAAGCTCATTTTATACTTGGTAATTTAATAAGGATTCACGAACATAACTTAAATCTATAAAGAGAGTCCCGGAGTAGACAATACTTCCCCTCAAAAAGGTGTGATGAGTCCGACCTCCCATCCTCTCGACCAATGAAAATTCTTAAGTCTCATCGGTCTACAACTAATGAGCGCCTACCTTTGGAAAGTAAGTCCAAATGGATATGGAATCATTGGATGTTTCCAGTTCTACGAACAAACCCATTAGAAACCGATTGGAATGTTTGAACCTTAAATAAACGAGGTCATCCCCAATTTCGTAGGAAACAAAAAATGGTGACCCCAACGTAAATACTTAACCAAGTTAAAATGACGTTTTACTTATTTGTTAGGCCCCTATTCAATCTCAATGAGAGGGCCAACAAAGCAATCAATAACATATGTGCTCATCCAAAAGATGTAGTGGCTGAATTTATCTTGATTATTTCTGTTATATCAAACAGACACTCTTTTCCAAGATCTTCTGCATTATAGAAATGGCTTCTCTCAAGTTCATACTCGTGAATTCTTCTGCTATGAATGTCTCTGCTACTACTCCTGCTGAATCGTCGTCCACTCTGAGGATGACATCACCTACTCAGCATCTTCAACGTTGGGTATCAAATATGCTGGTTAAGGAGTACCGTTAAAATAGTACTATTCCGACTCTGGAGGCCGCTCGACAAGCCCTCCAAGTCAATAATTCATCCTGGTCGTCTGGACAACGATGACCAGCGATCAAGAAGCAGGTGGTTCCAACCACCGTATTCAACCGTTTCGTGTCGTTATCCCCATAACGCAATCACCATTCACTCCCATATTCTAGGGATGTGAATGAGAAGGTCCCTCAGGGCCTTAATTCAAGGAGACAGGAGTCCTTCCCAAGGGCTCCCATCAACAATCACCACCAGACTCGTGTGGTAGTGCACCCTCAACATGATGAGGGTATCGTTTCCAGGAATTCGGCTCAGGTTCCTCGAACCTGAGCAGTCAAGATGAACCACCAAAGGTGAAATCCATTAAACAGTGAGCAGGTTCTCATCTCTGCCATCTCCGGAGAAGTCCACCAACCTAACTTGGTGGCAAGCAACGAGCGGGCACACACACCCGTCCGTTTTAATTCCGCTGTTCAGCAGACTCGTCTGGCAGCAGCATGCCAATCCCACCAGGAAATTCCGACAGAGTACTATAAATAGGAACATATACCTTTTTATAAATCATCAGCTAGTCAGCAGGCTCGTCTGACTACATATGATGGGTCCCACCAACCCAATGTGTTGACAACTGGTAAACAGGAACATACACCTGCTTACACTTATCAATCCTACCAGTAGCCTCATCTGTCAGTATTGAAGGAAGCTCATAAACCACGTTCAGTGGAGTGCAATCAGCAATCACATACACCTACTAGTATTGATCAACCCTACCAACAGTCTCGTTTGGTAGCACTTGGAGAAGTCAGTCGGAAAGCTCTAGTGACAAACAAGAGGCAAACTCAACTCTCTTCCCCCACACTTGAGTACTATCAGGATTAACTAACAGGAAAAGGAGGACAGGAGCAGACACATACACCTACTCCAAGCACGGAATGGATGTATATTCCCATTCCGGTAGCTAAAGTCACCAAGCACATTCTGTCAATGGTGAAAGAGTAGAAGCAAATCCCTACTCATATCCTGGATACCTATCAGGATATCATAACAACTTCAGTAGCATCTCAGGGAAAGACTCATAAATCTTTCCCTACCAGTGGAGTGACACATCAACAGTTCACTCCGGAACAGACACACACCTCTATTCTAGTCCAAGAGGGTTGTGGGACGTACTCCCTTATATCATATGGACAACCAAGTCAGGCACATACACCTGGTTTGAGCGGAGATAATCAGCCTAAACTGATCATTTCTTCTAAGTAGGCACATACACCTTCCAAATTGAGTAAGAAGGCATCTAAGAAGAAGACCCGCCTAGTACAATCAAGAAATCAAAGGCCCGTCTATGATAAGTCCTTACTCGATGCTGGAGTTCTTGAATCCCTTAGACAATTATCTGTTGGAATTCAAGATTATACTCTCTCAGTTCTCAATAGTGGGAGCATTAATTCCGAAGGTCTTCATCAGACACTTCCTCATGAAGGCTTGCTTCATGACATTTTGATCGATCTTGAAGTTTCATCTTCAGATAAGCGCCACAATAACCCTCTATGTGTCCAGAAGACCAAGGAGCGAGAGATTTCATCTTTTTTTGTAACCCATCATGGTGATCCTCCCCATGACGATGAATTTAGCTGTGAAATCACTCTCTGCAGTAGTAATTCACGTTTCCTGGAAAATTATTCGGAGGAAAATACAGTGAAGAGAAATCCCTCTTATCTTGAGGCACTTGCAAATGTGAAGCCAGTCATGTCTGATGTTTTACCATCAGCAAGTGAAATACTTTATCAATCAGGAGATAGCCTGGGGTGTAGGTCATTCTCTGAACCACCCCTGGGTCATTCATCTTCTAGTTTGATCAGTGAATTATCTACCAGTCTTGTTGAATCCGATGAATCAACAAAGAAGCACTAGCTCTGGTCTAAATAGGTAGAAGAATCTTCATTGAATGATAAAGAGGAAATACTGAACATGAGAAAACAACTGGCGAAAGTTGAAGTGCCAGTTATGTTTTGGCCTTTGGCTAACTCTCAGTATGATATTCCAGAGATGTTGAAAGAAGATGGGATTCATGATATTCATCTCAACATATGGAAAACTATTTGTCAGTTGAAAAATAAGGTATTATCTTATTATGAATATGAAAATCATGTTAAGATAATAGAATGGTTACAATTCCAAATTGACTTGGCATCTCTATCAGTCTCTCGATATCCAAAGGCTAAAAATCAGCAGAGAGACCTTCAGCGTTCATGCCTTGGAGCACTAAGAAGATTGTGCCAGTTAATTGACAATGCCCCATATGGTATTCATATCAGGGGATGGGGTATTCATGGAGCACTGCATTTCACGGTGCTCTCCAGTCAGCAAAGCCCGTCGAAAATGGTCTCATGCAATGTTATTACCCATGGTTGGCCACAGTCAATTGGCTTTATTTGTAATAAAAGGATTTATCAAGAACAGGCTTCAACTAGTTCTTCTCAAAATCAATAATACAGAGAACAAGTTGTTGAACTACTCCTGCATCAAGCAAACAAGAATATTGAACAGGCCTCTCGTTTGGAGAAAGCACATCATCAAGTGACAGAAGTGTCGAAAATCATCCAACGGTCTTTTGAGTTGGGTGACAAAAGTGGATGCAGGTTGATGCATCCAGCTAATTTCCGGACTAAAGTCTGAAAGATCAGGAGAGCTTACAAGAAGGTCTCAGATATAGCATGTCAAGAGCCACCCTAGCTTGCCAAACTGGGGACTCTTTTAACCCAACCCTCGGAATCAACAAATAGGATTTGAGAAGTTGAGAAGGAATAGCAGGAATAGCCCCAGTCCACTGGACTGGGGACTTTTTCAAATCCTCAATCCCTCCCTCGGAGAAATTCGGTCTTCTCTAGATTAGGGAAGAAGCCCCAAGATGAACGAATAGCCAAATTATCAGGAGATTCTCTCCAAATTACGGTTCATCAAGAAGTTCCTAAGGGATAAAATTGATAAAAGGAAATGTCTCATCAGGGACATGGAAGAATAAAATATCGCAAAAATTCCGATAGAAAATATGTGATGCGTTATGCATCAATTAATGCCATCAATGTCGTTGTTGCTGATCCACCAGATGAGGCTCACTCAGAGGGATTAGATGAAGAGGTTCCTGCTCAAGAAGTTGTATGCACAGACACAAATGAAGAAGGTGTGCGTACACGAAATCAAAGGCTTACCCAAAATCTGGGTGTTCCTTCAAGTAACCCACTTCCCCCTCTCTGAAAGGGATCCAACAAGGGGAAAGGAAAGAATCAGGTTACATACCCTTCCTCTGGAGAAGGCCAACCACTCCCACTAGAGAAAAGATTTGCACAACATGAGGAAGAAATGAAGTAATTGAGGAGGATGAATGCAGAACTACTTCAGGGTATCCTTCCTCCTAAGCGTGCTGAAGTTAGTCAACCAAGGGAATTTGTTGCACCTACTAAGATGGATAAAGAATATCCTCCTCTATCAGTACACCCTCACAGGTCTAATCCTATGGGTCAAGTTCAACAAAAATCAGTAGTGCTTCCATCAGTTGCAGTACCAGCCGCCATACCTATCCAAGCTCCAGTCAGTGCACCTGTTCAGGTCCAAGATCAATCGGATGTTTCTCAAAAGTTAATAACTACTATTGAGTCATTAACAGCTTGGTTGGAAGCTATGGAGGGAAAGCGTGCTCAAATTCAACCAGAAAAGAGAGGTTATCCTAAATGGGTTGATTCAATTCCTCCCCCATCAAATTTTGAAAGTACCTTATTCCCAATATTTAATGGTTCAGGAGACCTAGAGAAACACTTAACACATTTTGTTTCTCGTTGTGATCCCATGATGGGAACCCCTCAGCAATAGGAAGCAGTTAAGCTCAGGTGTTTTGTACAGTCATTATAAGGACATGCCTTTGTCTAGTATACAAGCTTGCAATCCCGGTCAATTACCGGATGGGAAGATCTCCGTCAACGATTTCTTCTTCAGTTCAGCTCAAATTTTCCAAAGACAACAGTTTTTTATCTTACAAAATGTAAGAAAAGGGAGAATGAAAGAGTCTCGTATTTCATCGCTCATTGGAAGGGATTAACATATTCCCTAAGCTTATAACTCCCTCAAGAAGAGTTGTTTCCAATATGTGTGGAAAATCTGCGTGATGAGTTATGCACGCCATTGATCCCTGTAAAATACACAGTAGGGTTTCGAGACCTTACTTCAATCGCTCAACAGATTAAAGATTCTCTTATGAAGACTAAGGATAAAACTCGTGTAATTCCATCAGCTCCAAGAAGGAGAATGGGTAGATCAGAGACTGCTACAGTCATGCTTAAACAGGCACCTGTACCTGCTTCTACTTCAAAGACTTCATCTTCCTGAAGGGCTCCACCTCCTGAGCATCAGCAATAGAGGCCATTTTGTCAAGATGATCAAAGATATTAGAGACGAAAACAATTTGAGGATTTGAAAAGCAAAGTTTACTCTTTCTGAAATGAACAAGTTCCTGGTAACTTCATTTCAGCTTTAGAGAATAATTTGGTTCAGCTTCCAAGGCCCAAAAGGCCAAAAAAGGAAGGAGATGAAGACCGTCCCAATTATTTCCCATTTCATCAAATGTTGGGGAATCCCATCAAGGAGTGTTTTGTTTTAAAAGACCTATTTCAAAAAAAATTTGACTCAAGACAAGTCAAATTGAAGGGTTCTTTAGTTGAGGTAGCATGTGTTACTACTACAGATCCGGAGGAAGGAGACGAGTGGCAAGAAGTCAAAAGCAAAAATGCACAAAAATATAATGATTAGATGGTTAGAAAAATGATCAACCGAACTCATGCTATTTTGCAAAAAAAATTAAAGAAACCAATTGTGTCTTCTTCTATGAATTCCACAGCAAATCCCCCTTCATCAGAGGGAAAATCCTCAAAGAAACGGCATGATTCAAATAAGGAAGACGAATCAGAAGAAGATGAGTATGTTTCAAAGCCTAAGTTGTCTTTGACTCTGGCAGATTTCATGCTATCTACTTCAAATCCACAGGCACCTCCCCACCAAACGGCACAGCCTAAATTGGCTAGTCAGGTAGAGTCTTCATCATATGAAGAGTTAATCTTCGGTTCTGTTAATATGATTCACTTAACAGATCCTTATGTCAGTCACAGTTTCGATTTCGATGAGCCTGAATTCCCTATATCAAATAGAGGAATTAGAGGAAGTTCCAGGGTTTTGGGATACAAAGGAAGACGTGGATATCTCAGAAGCCACTATTCTAATTCTACCCCTGCTAAAACTGTGTATGCAGCAGAAACTCGTGGCAGAACTCTTTAGTGAGCTCAACAAGAACAAGAAAGTTCTTCCACCAATAGCAGATTCAGTCCTGGCACGGTTATTCTGGAGGATCGGTTGGAGGTTCCACTTTTTTCCTCTCAACAAGTAAATAGACCTATTCGGTCTAATCTTTCAAATCTAGGAATATTGCCAACTCCTATCCCGATACAAGATGCATCTACTTCCAAAGCATCAACTTCCAAGGTACCTGCTAAACCACATGTTCCTGTTGGGAAACGCAGACCTTTGGATCAAAAGTATGATGTATTGAAACACCTGGCCCAAGTACCAGCCAAGTTATCAATTCTGGATGCTTTGAATCTATCAAAGGATCTTCGGGAGGCACTCATCGAGGCTTTGTCAAGTCCTCAGGAGTTTGAAACTGAAATTACTGCCGCTAAAGTCTACCATGTAGAGAATAACCCTACAGAATTCCATGCAGTGATATCTTTCACAGATGAAGATGAAGATGATGTCGTGCATGGGAATATTAGACCTTTATACTTATCTGGAAAGATCAATGGTGTAGACATCCGAAGAGATTTTATTGATAATGGTTCAGGAGTCAACCTCATCCCCATTTATACACTTCGTCGATTGGGAATCACCGAATCTGATTTATCTCCTTCTACTTTGATGTTGCAAGGGTATGATAAAAATGAACAAGAACCACTGGGTGAGATTACACTCAGAACTCAGTTTGGTGACCTTGTATCCAATTCCGATTTCATGGTTGTTGATCACGATACAGCCTTCAATATTTTGCTCGGAAGACCCTAGCTACATCAACATGCGGCTATCCCTTTATCATACCATCAATGTCTTAAATATTGTTTTGATGGTCAAATTGGGACATTGTATGGTGATAAATACCCATTCAAGACATGTGAATCTCAATATATTGAGGCGAAATTATATCACATGAAGGGAGAGGAGAAATCCACAACAAGGGAGGTTACCAAAGTCAATGCTCCATTTGGTTTGGAAAAGATTCCTGTAAATCCATTTACACATGTGAGTTCAGATTATGTGTTTCTTATAAGTCAAATTGACGAGGTAGAACCAAATCAAAATACTCTTATAGAAAGAGCCATAATGTCAATTACGGTAGTTGAGCCAGATAGCATGGGAGAAATTGGTGATCAACCCAGCAATAATGAAAACCCAAATGGGGATGTCTTCATTTCATCTGCTGAAATCCAACAAGTCTATACTTATCCAATCAAGCTAGAATAAGTTATAGCAACATCAGTGGTGAAAAATGATGTCGATTCTCAATCCATCATCTCCTCTTTATTTCCCAGGGAAGACCCTTCATCATCAATCGGGTCAGAAATGGAATCTTCTTCTTCAAGATGTTCAAATTTTAACATCTCTTATGATCATGGAAATTCTACTTCATCATCTACTATGAAAGTAGAAATAGAAGAGATAACTCATGTTGAAGAAGAAGAGGAAGATATCAGAGATGCTCCTCCATCATTTGAAGAGGGTATCTCTACCACCGTGGATGAACTCAGAGAAATAAATCTAGGTACAAAAGAAGATCCATTCCCCACTTTAATCAGTGCGGGCATGACTCTTGAAGAACAAGAGATGTTTATTTAATTTTTAAAGAAAAATAGAGACATATTTGCTTGGTACTATACAGAGATTCCCGGGCTTGATCCTGATGTTGCTACTCATCGTTTGGGTTTTCCAGAAGAACATCGAGGATTTAAGCAAGTCGCGAGAAGAACACACCCAACTTATGTTTCGAAAATTGAAGCTGAAGTGGATAAGATTATCAAAGCTAACTTCATCAGAGAAGTTCAATATCCCAATTGGTTAGCTAATATTGTCCCTGTGAAGAAAAATAATGGAAAAATTAGAGTTTGCATCGATTTCAGGGATCTTAATCGGCATTTTCCTAAGGATGATTTTCCAGTTCCGATTACAGAACTCCTGATTGATGCAATAGCTGGATATGAAGCACATTCCTTCATGGATGGATATTCTGGATATAATCAAATCTGAATGGCTCCAGAAGATGAAGAATCCACAGCTTTCATATCCCCTCAGGGTGTGTTTTGCTATCGGGTAATGCCCTTTGGCCTGAAGAATGCTGGTGCAACATATCAATGTGTCATGCATCGTATCTTCAAACCCTTTTTAGGGAAGTTTGTTGAATGTTATGTGGACGATTTTGTGGTCAAATACAAACAACGTTCTAACCAATTGGCTGATTTGGAAGTCATATTCTGCAAGCTTTGACATCATAATTTGAAAATGAACCCCTTAAAATGTGCTTTTGGGGTAACGTCAGGAAAATTTCTCGGCTTTGTTTTACGCCATCATGGTATCGACGTCGATCCTGAGAAGACCAATTCAATCCTTGGTATGTCACCTCCTTGAAATTTGAAAGAGTTGAGAGGACTTCAAGGACACTTAGCCTATATTCGGTGTTTCATCGCCAATTTGGCAGGAAAAAGTTTACCCTTCACCAAATTGATGAAGAAGGGAGTCACTTATCAGTGGAATGAAGAATGTCAAGAAGCATTCAATATTCTCAAGAAATACCTCTTGAGTCCACCGATACTTATTCCACCTGTTGAAGGAATACCACTTATCCTTTATGTGACAGCCTTAGAGTGATCATTGGGTGCCTTTCTTGCTCAGAAGAATGACACTGGGAATGAAAACAACCTTTAC
This sequence comes from Viscum album, assembly GCA_963277665.1. Taxonomy (NCBI): domain Eukaryota; kingdom Viridiplantae; phylum Streptophyta; class Magnoliopsida; order Santalales; family Viscaceae; genus Viscum; species Viscum album. The sequence goes on from OY728142.1 coordinate 600,861,102, forward strand.
TATCTCAGTCAGACTATGCTTGAAGCAGAAACCCGATATTCAAGTATTGAGAAGTGCTGCCTAGAATTAATCTTTGCAGTTCAGAAGTTGAGACACTACCTTCAACATCACGAGGTCTAATTGGTATCTCGTAATAACCCGCTCAAATTCATCCTTAGTCGTCCAATTCTTACAAGACGTCTGGAAAGGTGGGCGGTTATTTTGCAGCAATTTGACATCCAATATGTGTCTCAAAAGGAAATAACGGTCCAAGCTCTGGATGATTTCCTTGCTAAACATCCTTCAGTAGAATATACATCTTCAGATATTGAACTTCCTGATGAGGAAGTCTTCTTTATTTGAGATAGTCTTCAGACATGGAAAATGTACTTTGATGGTGCTTCCAGAAATCCAATAGGAAGGAAAATGGAAAATCCTAAATTCAAAAAAGTTGTCTTAGGAATTGTTCTCATTTCTCCAAAAAAGGAAGTGTTATCATATTCCTTTTCATTGTTGGGAGGTGGTAAAAATAATGAAGCAGAATACCAAGCTCTCATCGCAGGCTTGGAGTTGGTGCTTCAAGCACAAGTGAATCACTTAAAAGTGAAAGGTGATTCAGACCTGGTAATCAAGCAAGTCAATGGGGATTATGCAATCAGAAAAGAAGAATTGATCCCTTTGTATGATTATGTCAGAGAGTTAATGGCAGAATTTCCTACGGAATCGACATTTTATTATGTCCCGCAATCAAAAAATGCTCAAGATGATGCACTAGCTAATATAGCCACAGCTCTGGTAGATCCAAATCGGAACAAGACAACCATCATTATTTCCCACCATCATACAATTTCACCTTATGTTCAAACTAGAATAGAGGAAATAAATGAAATTAGTCCCATTCCTGAACCATATGGTCATACTATAGGATGGATGACACCTATCAGATAATACCTTCAAAATGGAGCACTTCCACCTGATAGAGCTGGGAAAGAACAAATTTGACGGCGTGTGGTCAATTTTACTCTTTATGACATCTCAGATCACCTAGAGAAAGTTCTCTACAGGCGTGGTTTTGATGTAGTTCTCTTCAGATGCATTGATGGTGAAGAGACAATGGTTGTTATGAAAGAAGTGCATGCAGGAGTCTATGGTGCCCACCAGTCTGGACATAGACTATCTGATCAAATTTAAAGGCTTGGGTACTTTTGGCCTTCAATGATACAAGATTGTGTTGATTTCACAAAGAAGTTTCATTCATGCCAAGTACATTCCAACTTCATTCATCAGCCCCTAGAGTTGCTTCATACAGCTAGATACTCGTGGTCGTTTGCCACATGGGGAATGGATGTGGTGGGACATTACCCTTCAGCTACAGCCAAAAAGTTTAAGTATATTATCACTGCTACTGACTTCTTTTCCAAATGGGAAGAGGCAATACCTCTCAAGGAAGTTAGTTCTAAAAGCATTGTTAGCTTCATCAAGTCTAACATCATTACCAGATTTGGTGTCCCTCATACCATATTGATGGAAAATGGCACCAACTTCTATTCATCCGAGGTGAGGAAGTTGTATCAAGAATACAACATCAAATCCAATCATTCATCTCGGTATCATGCAGTGGCCAATGGCCATCTAGAATCCTTCAACAAGACTCTTTCAAACATACTGAAAAAGATAGTGGATAAAGATAAGAATTCATGGCTTGAAAAACTCTTTCATGCTTTATGGGCTTATCGAACCACCACCCACACTGCAACGCAGTCAACTCCATATTCACTGGTTTATGGAATGGAAGCAGTCTTGCCCATTGAAGTTCAATTACCTTCGCTTAGAGTAGCCATTTGTGGTCATTCATCTACAAATGAACAATCTCAAAAGCGATTGGATGAATTGTAATAGTTATATGAGAAAAGATTGTGCACTTTGAACCACTTTGAAGTCTACCAGAATCGAATAGCATGATCTTTCAACAAAAAAGTTCATCTTCGTTCATTCATTTAGGGAGAATTGGTACTGGTTCTCAGAACTCCAATGATACCAGGAAATAAACCTCCCAATCTTGAACCAAAATGGGAAGGACCTTATTCAATATATAAGGTCTACTCCAATGGAGCATATTCTTTAATCTCAATGGATGGAGAACTCATCAAGACTCCAACCAATGCCATATTTCTGAAGAAGTATTTTGTATAAACCCAAAATACATCCCTTGCATCCAGAAAGACGTTAAACTGTACCATTATGGTCCATGCATATAACCTTAAACTATTTTCACTTTCGTCCAACACGACGTTAAACTGTTTCCCCTTCCTTGGTCCATGCATATGACCTTAAACTATTTTCACTTTCATCCAACATGACGTTAAACTATGAAGTCCTAGCTATATAACGCTAAACTATACAGAAGTCCCTTACGTCCAGCAATACGTTCAACTGCACCATTACGGTCCATGCATATGACTTTAAACTATTTGCATCCCCCTCGTCCAACATGACGCTAAACTGTATCGTCCCTAATACGTCCAACATGACATTAAACTATGTCCTATTTTGTCCTTACTGCATGACATTAAACTGCACAGCCCCCTTTCATCCAACATGATGTTAAACTGTGTCCCTTTAATACGTCCTACATGACGTTAAACTGTATTTTGTCCCTGCTACATGACACTAAACTGTGCAGCACCAATAGTCCTAACTGTAAGACTTTAAACTGCATATTCCCTTCATATGTCTTGCACGACATTAAACTATACATTGTTAAGGTTGTTTCTACCTCTTGTTTCTCACACCGAGTATGACTCATGTGAGATTAGAGCAAACTTCAACCATAACACCCTCTCTGGTCCGCTAACCACGCGTAAGTCCCAACAAAATTTTTTAGGTCATTGTCCCCAAGAACAAATTGATCATTAATTCATTCTTTAATTGAATTACGCAGACTTTGATCCTTTCCTTCTAGGATGGGTAGGTAGGAAACCTCCTGAGGTTCAAACCCAACAAATATTTTCACATCGGTTCACTTCCATATCATACAATTTTGACTTGTGAAGCCGCCCTCAGAACCAATATCTTCACATTGGTTCACCATTTTCCTTTCTATATGACGTTAAACTATATATCACTTTTTTGTCCAGTATGACAATAAACTATAACATTCTTTGATATCCTCACCTGAGAGGGAATCATTACTTACATTGATTTTCAAATCATGTTATACTCCAAAGATTACGTGCATACATGGAAATACCCAAACCTTTTATCTTGGGTCAAACCATCATTGCACTAAAGTTACCTTTTCACCCTTCACTTGTATGAATCAAATCTGTACAGAGGGTATTTCCATAACTACGTGGGCTTGATTTTCATCCTTATGGGATACGTAGGAACGTCCAAGTTTCCCTCGAATCCATCCCCAAGTCTTTTGGGCCTAACCCCAAATTCCACTTTCAGTCCCTTGGCTGAAAAGTCCCTGTGAAAACACACACTGTGTATTCATTATTTTGGTCTGAGCTCTATGACCCTAAACTAAGATCTCCCATACTTTCATCCCACATGATGTTAAACTATATTTCAAGAACTGTGTATGGCTTGATTCCCATCCTTATGGGATACGTATTGAAGTCCAACATTTCAATTCAGGACCCAACCACAACATGATTATGGTTAGCATTGATCTGTGTATCTCTATATACATTGGACAATACCCATTTTTTATGTGTTATAATCCTAACCTTAATTATTTTCAGATCTTCATAACCCTTTTACTAACTTCTAGTCACAAAATTTCCAATTTCTGAGAGTTCTTTTGCCTGACTATGCAGCACGTACCCTTAGGCGGCCTTGCATAAGTAGTCTACGTAATGGACCTGTCAGCCAAAAGATGCTATTATTTGACTATTCAGCCAATGCCCTTAGGTGGACCTGCATAATTCAACCCCCTAACAGGTTTGTCAAATAAATGGTAACTTCATTCTTGGGAATAAAACCTATTTTTTCCTTATTTGTCTTAATGAAAATATGTAGGGATCCGCAAAAATAGTCATCCTTAACATATTTGTCCCATATTCCTTTTCATGATCTGAAAATATTCAAGTCTATGGTTTATATTTTCCTTCCCTACGTTTGGGTCAGACCTTCGTAGGAGTAACATTCATCCAATTATTAGACAATCTTGATTGGAAATATCCTCTCCATACTCAATTACCTCTTTCCATACAGAAAACTCTATACTTTGGAAAAGTTGAATCCCCATAAACTTTCACCGGCTTTTTAGCAGTATAAAAGAAAATTTCTGAGAGTTCTTTTTCCTAACTATACAGCACGTGCCCTTAGGAGGCCTTGCATAAGTAGTCTACATAACGAACCTGTTATCCAAAAGATGCTATTATTTGACTATGCAGCCAATTCCCTTAGGTGGACCTGCATAATTCAACCCCCTAATGGGTTTGTTAAATAATGGTAACTTCATTCTTGGGAACTACTTCTTCTAATGCCTTTTATCCCTTTTTCATATCATTCCTCGTATTCAAATTTTCTTAAGTCATATTTTACATATTTTCCCTCATACTTGAGTGTGGTAATATGTTTTCAGATAAATTGTCAAGGAATTGAGTCAATTATAATTCATTCGGTCAAAGCTATTTAGACCTTAAACATTATCCTTTTTATGTCCGACGTGCATTACTTTAAACTGCCCACAAAAGACAAGGGAACTCTAAATAAAAGTCAAGTTCCAGCTCACTAAACATACATTTTTTATGATTTAGGTAATATTGATCAATTAAAAGATTCAAAGTTTTTAGGGTTATTTATAATAATCCTAGTAAAAAAATCAAATTATGCTTACTAGGCCCATTGGATTAGGTAAAAATTTAAACAGGTAGTAGGAAAATACGTGCACAAATGATTGAAGATGAAAGCATTCTTCCCATTTGATGCACAAAAGTTAGAAGGACATCCACAGATTGGAGTCTCTTCTCTTTTCCAAGAAATTACAAGAGGCTGTCAACATAAGTCTTCACTTGATGTACAGTATCTCGAGCTTCATCAGCAGCTACTTGAAGCTCATGCACTCGACCAACTTCATTCTTTTCAGATTTATGGAGTGCTTTCTTGGCATCTGTGATGGGTTTCATACCATTAATTTGAGCTCCCTATAGTGAATTATTGAGTTGGTCAAGTTCCCCGGTAATAGCATTTAACTGTTGCTGAAGGTGCATCTGCAGGACGACTTTATCTTTGATCTTATGCTTCAGCTCCTTCATCTTGGCAGCATAGTCAGTCTCAGCTTGGGATATCACAGCCTCAAATTCACTGATGTTGGTTGACAGCTTCACCCTAGTCAGATCTTCACAGAACTTTTGCTCCTTCTCTCTCCTTAAGATGACTTGTTTCACTATGGCATGGATCTTTTGATATCCAAAACCTCCAAGTCCCAGCATGACAAACAGGGATGACAGTTGTGGGATCTTTGATGACAGATCTTCAAGAGGAACTTCAGATATGATTTTCCATATATTTTTCCATGCCTTGTGTCATGCAAATTGGAGCACCTTTTGTACTTCTAGATCCGACTCAGCATCACTATCGTAGGGGGGAATATAATCTGGGATTAATGCACTTAGGTAAGTGCCATGTTCTGCTCCTTCCCCCCTGACATGTGCTTCTTCACTTTCAATTCCCGTTGGGGCGGTGGCTGAGGCCTCACCTCCAGATCTATCCACTGAAATTGATGGCCCTGCATAATCAATTGAAAGATTTGGTTAGTTTCAAAGGATAACAAAAGTTAATTGACTATCTTGAAAATTAAGTATAGTCGCAAATATTGTTATTCATTACCCAACGGTAGATCAGTAACTTGAGAAGGCTCCTCCCCATCTTTCCTAGCTTCAATAGGATTTTCAGGGTGAGTTTGAGGAAGCTCTATGGGGTTCAGCTCCACCTGGGCTAATGTCTCTACAATAGTAGGGTTTTCTGTACCCCCTTCAGGCATTGGTAGTTCAGAAGTTTGCTCAGACAAAACTGCACATTTCAACCGATCATGATCAGAGATGTAATAAGAAGTTGTTTTTAACAGGACGAAGGATAACACTCATGTCCATAATCTTCTAAATTACATGGTAATTTAACATGATCTAAAAAATCTTCAAAAGATGCGCCAAGTCCCATCATTTCATCTAATGTAATATTAGAATCCTGGTTAATCTCACTAGTGGGATCATTTGGTATGTCTTCTTGGCGACCTTCATCCTGCGGTCCCTGACCCTGGACAATATCTTCAGATAAAGTGGTGGCGTCAGTTGCAATGGCCGCCAAAAGCTCTAATGCAGGGGTTGAACCTAAAGTATTGCATAATGGAAGTTAATTGATGTTTCATTCAACATTTTATGAATCATTTTTAACTTACCAGAAGCGGGTTCTTCTCTTCTTGTAACAGCAGTAGGAGGGATACTGGGAATAGACGCTGGCTCTCCTCCAGGAGCAACCAAGTCATCCTGAATTTGCGATTGTTCCGCAGCACCCTTCGTGGTCCTCATAGGAGGGTCAATCCTTTCCCTTAAATGGGAAATTGAAGAAGCCCCTGCAATCCCAAGAATTATGAGCAACCTTTTCATGGGTTAAGACTAATGATTATCCAAAGGACTTACCACTACTAATGAAGCATTTAGTTGTGGACTTCCTCCTTCATTGCTTTTGCTTCCTTGGCTTTTTGGGAGTGTTGGCAGTCTCCCTTATAGGTACCTGAATTAGAGAATGAAAGGTCATGTCCAAATCCTCATCCATGGCCTACTAGTGTAACGACCCAAAGTTTCATTAATGGAAAATCCCTCTTGATCCACTCAATTGTCTCTTTATAAAAAAATGTTTTTATAAGATGTCAACTTCTTTGGTTTTATGATAAGAGTTGTGACCGTTACTTTTATAGCCATTGAACAGTGATCACATGATTAGTATAAATATAAGGCTTTAACGAACCCAATTTTACTCAGACAAAGGAAGCGATGACCTCATCCAGTAGAATTGCCCCATACGAAGCCCATTTGTCAGAGCTTAGAAAAGAGGTGGAGTCTTTGGGCTTCGCCCTTGACCAAGCCCAAGCTGAGCTTCATTATCTCAAGCTTGAACGTGACCGTCTACGGGAAAAGTGGAAGTTGATAGAGATTACCACTCGGGTGATGTTATCTGAGCCGCCTCAAGAGTCTGTCACCATCGCACACCTTACCCTTAGGTCTTATGCGGCTGTTTTAAGGGGTTATGTAACAAATAATTAGTACTATGTTCATGTACATTATTTTTTTTATATAATAATGAATATAATTTCTAGTCATTTTTTATACATTATGAATAGTTTTTAAAGTAAAAATGGTGTTTTAGTTATTATTTAATTAAGAATTCAATTTTATTAAATTAAGGTATTTTTGAATTAAATAATATTTTAATGAAATAATATTATTAATATTAAATTAATTTTTATTAAATATAAATGATCTTATAATTTTATTAATGCAATTAAAATTTTTGTTAAGGTTTGAAGGCCATTTCTGTCAAAACCCGTGAATTTTTTATAAATGTTGGTTTTTATTTTAAAAGTTAAAATTAACATATTTAGAAATTTTTTTATATAAAATAAATTTCATTTCTGGAATCAGGATGTCGAAATTATCCAACGGTGAATTTTTCATAATTTTCTGAGACAGTCAAATTTTTGGGTAAAAATTAAATACCGTTTAAATATATAATGTGTTTTATGACATCATAATGACCCAATGGTGATGTAATAAAATACTAAAATCCTTATTTTCAGCCAATATATTTTTTACCATTAAAATAAAGTGATTTTGGGTTTGTTTTACTTACTTTTCAAATCATTAATGAACCCCTCAAGACTTATTCAACACTTTGCCTTTTAAAATTAATTTCCATGGGAGTGTGACTCACCTCCACATAAGCAACCTTATTATTTTAATAAGTTAGGACCTTGTCCTGGTAAAATATTGTTTTCCTATTTCCTTTTCCAGAAACCATGGGCAAAAACCATGGGGTGGTTTGTGGTTTGGATTAATTTAATATAAGGGGTCCCAAACCTAAATAATAAAGTATTCTCTCACCTTTCCTATATAAACCCACCCAATCTCCCACTTCCTCCTCACTAAAATCTTTTAGAGTTCGTCCAACCTCTTCCCTACTCTCTCTATAATCCTCTCAAGGTTCCCCAAGCTCCCAAGAAGCCTCTCACAAGCCTCTCTCTAGCCTTTGGAAGCACACTTCCAAGTAAGGGTTTTTTCTTCCTTTCTCATTTTTTGTCAATTTTCTTTAAGTTGTATTGCCCTTTTAATTTCAATTATGAATGTTGGGGTATGGTTTCACACCTCCCCCATACTTCCCTATTATTTTTTGAATGATGGGATACCCATTTCTCTCTCATTTAATGCCTCCCATGTACACCCGTTACTATGCCGAAATTCCAAAAGGAACTTCTCTCTCCTCTTTTATATTCAAGCAATACTTTTGTATCATGAATCTAAATTCCATTACAATTGTTGGTACATGTATCTATATGAACTTCTTACTGTCCATTACATGTAAATATGATGAGAAACCCCTTTCTCTCTCATCATCCCTTTTTATGAATTCTTATGTCACGCTGTTACGCTGCCGAAATCGCACCAATTTTCTAAGCCAATGTCATTGTGTAGTGAATACCATGCTCATTTCTCCATCACGGGTATTCACCTTTATGCACATTTACTTATTGATTTTAAAGTTTCATGTATGAATTCCACATTCCTTTATCTTGGAATAAATTATTATGTTTTATGAATCCATGTTTTATGATCCATGTGGCACACTTATGCATGAAATGAAATGTTTAAGAAGGGTGCGCCCTTATAGCGCTCCAATGCATTGGGTAAAGTATAGTATCATGATACGTCATGTGCAATGAGTGTTGACTCATGCTAATTCAAGTGCAATGAGGGTTTACTCGTGCTTCATGTGCAATGAGGGTTTACTCATGCTTTATGTGCAATGAGCCTTGGCTCATGCTAAATCCATGTTAAGTGTTGTTGCCACATTTCCATGTTATGATTATCATGATTTATCATGCATTTATGTTCATGTTTATTTTATGCTCTATTGATATTCCTATTGTCTAACATGTATTGTACTCCTCATGTTATTCCATGTGTACTCCCTTACTGGGATTTATAGCTCACCCTTTTCTTATGCATGTCCTCAGGTTATCCCATGCAATGCTAAGTACGAGGGAATGTAGTGGTCATGTAAAGGAAGTTTTCAATAAAGATGTTTTATTTCATGTTTTAAGTTTTTATGTAATGATCCTAAGCCCCAAATACACTAGACCTCTCGATATTCATTGTTGTATCAAGTGAATTTTTATGTAATAAAGCATGTTTAAGTTGTAAAAAAAAGCAGGGTTTTCATAGTTGGTATCAGAGGATAGGTTTAGTTATTTTTGGGATTAGGAAACCCTAGTAAAGCCTTAGATACAAGACTAAGTATAATAAAAACTTCCCTAAGTTTTGGTAAATACTAATTAAGTGGTTTATCAAACAAATACATCCCTGTCTGGATACGAGCAGGTAGAGGCGGCTCTGGCACAGATGTATCCTAGGGGTAAAACCCGAAAACACCGCTTTGAGATAGACTCGAATGGGAACTGGTGCACGAAAACAGGCCTTGCTACACTCTTGGTTACGACACTCCCGGGGGATATGTTTTGATAAATTCACAATCTTAGTATGAACCCTTATTAAGGGAAAAATTCCCCTAAGAATATATGTTAGAAAGTAGATCATGAAAATCCTAGATTGAATCCTATAGACTCATGAGTTAAAGAAATTAAAGTTTATTTATAATTCATCAACTTTTGTCTTTGGATTACCCTTTATGTGTTACCCCTAACTTTCCTTTTATTCCATCCAATGGTCGGTAATAGGAGGACTTGGGCTAACAACCATTGTGAAGATCAGTGTGATGATTGTACTAATGAGATGCCCAATCCAATGGGAGCGGGAATCATGAACTTTGTCACGCTTCTCTCTCAGCTAACTCAAGTTTTGAATAGAAACACGGTTCAATAGTAACGTTCAACCCCCCCCCTAATAAAGAACAAGTTTCTATCGAGAGCTTCATGAGAAAAAGGCCTCCTACTTTTAGTGGATCATATGATCCCACGATCGCTGAACAATGGATCAACTCCCTTGAAAATATCTTCTCCATCCTTCAATGTTCTGAACAAGAGAAGGTTCTCCTGGCATCTTATCATATGGAGGGTGAATCTGATAAATGGTGGGTGTTGATCAAAAATATGAAGCCTGAGGAGGAGATCGATGCTTTGGAATGGAAGGAATTTCGGAAGATGTTTTTTGATAAATATTTTCCGCACACCCTCCATCTTAAGATGGAAAGGGACTTCCTTTCCCTTAGGAAAAAAGATGAAGAATCTGTGGGAGAGTATGAGGAAAAATTCACAAGGCTTGCATGATATGCTTTCGGCTTCGTCGTGACCCCCGAATGCAAGGTTGACCGCTTCTTTGGTGGGCTGAAGCCTAGCTTGCGGAAAGAATTAGTGATCCGTGACTTCGACAGCTATGAGGAAATTGTCTGATGTGCCCTCAAGGTTGAAATGGAGATCGGAGAATCACATGGGGACAAGAAGCATAAGGTGGACTTCAATGCTGGTGGTCCGATGGATAAATACAACGGCTCTAAGAAGTTCCAGCACCCCACTTGCCAAAAGTGCGGAAAGAAGCACCTTGGAAATTTCCTTAAGGGGATGAGAAAATGCTTCAGGTGTGGAAGAGAAGGGCAGCTAGCTATTAACTGTCGGCAAGAAGGACGCGTAGCTGCGACAGAGGAGAGAAACGCTCCATTCGAACCTCAACACATTGTTCAATGCTACAAATGCAAAGAACCAGGTCATTTTTCAAATCAGTGCCCTAATCCAAGGGTTATCGGAGGCAACCAACAACCTCCAAGACAACAAGGAAGAGCTTTTGTCATCACTTCTGCCGAAGTGAACCCCGACAATGAAGTGGTGACAGGTACGCTAGTTATTCATTCAAGAATAGCGAACGTACTTTTTGATTCAGGTTCTACGCATTCTTTTATATCTCGAAAGTTTAGTAGAACAATCCCAGCACCACTAAAAAATGGAAGTAAAGATGTCGGTGAGTACGGAAAATGGGGCAATCATTGCATCCCATGAATATAAGTCCTCCCCTGTTATAATCTGTGGATTGAATTTTCTGGTGAACCTCGTCATACTCCCTCTGGTAGAATTTGATGCAATTATTGGCATGGATTGGCTTTCCTTATATAGAGCCAACATAAATTGTCGGGAGAGGGAAATCAACCTTCATATGGAGAATCGACCCCCGATTATTTACAAGTGTCAGGAGGAAGATGAATCTCCTTTATCTCCATCATCTCAAGCATGGATATTACTTCCCTATGAGCACGCGTATCTAGCTCATATGATTGAGTCCAAATAAGAAACCATCCTTGAAGAAATGCCTATTGTGAGGGAATTCGCTGAAGTGTTTCCCGAGGAAATGTCTGGTCTTCCTCCTAGAAGAGATGTTGAGTTCTCAATTGAACTTATACCTGGGGCGTTACCAATATCCAAGACTCCATATAGAATGGCTGTTGTTGAGCTTAAAGAGCTGAAGAAACAACTACAGGAGAATCTGGATAAAGGGTTTATACGCCCAAGTGCTTCACCATGGGGTGCACCAGTCCTCTTTGTCAAGAAGAAGGATGGGTCAATGTGGCTTTGCATCGATTATCGTGAACTTAAAAAAATCACGATAAAGAACAAGTATCCTCTCCCAAGAATTGATGACTTGTTTGATCATTTGTGTGGAGCACAATACTTCTCCAAGGTGGACTTGTGGTTGGGATATTATCAAGTAAGGGTGAAGAAGGAAGATATCCCCAAGACTGATTTTCGTACAAGGTACGGGCACTATGAATTCATAGTAATGCCTTTCAGACTCACCAATGCTCCAACAATATTCATGGACTTGATGAATAGAGTCTTTAGAGATTACCTTGACAAATTTTTGGTAGTCTTTATAGATGATATTCTAATATACTCCAAAACCAAGGAGGACCATGAGGAGCATTTAAGAACTGTACTAGAGACTTTACGTAAGGAGAAGCTCTATGAAAAGTATAGCAAGTGTGAGTTATGGTTTAAGGAGGTCTCATTCTTAGGCCATATCATCACAAGCAATGGTATATCTGTGGATCCCTCCAAAACAGATGCAATTGATGGATGGTCAAGTCCAACATCGGTAACGGATATCCGTAGCTTCTTGGGGTTAGTTGGATATTATCGACGATTTGTGAGAAATTTCTCACGATTTTCCAACCCCCTTACCAAGCTAACTCGAAAGGGAGTAAAGTTTTCTTGGAGTGATGAATGCGAAGAAATCTTCAAGGAGTTGAAAAGGAGGCTTATCACTGCACCTGTGCTCACTTTACCCACAAGTGGGGAGCTTTTTGTGGTATTCAGTGATGCTTCAAAGAAGGGATTAGGTTGTGTGCTGATGCAGAATGATAAAGTGATATCCTATGCCTCAAGGAAGTTGAAAATCCATGATCGAAACTATCCAACACATGATCTAGAGTTGGCGGCTGTGATCTTTGCCTTGAAAATCTGGCGGCATTATCTCTATGGAGAGAAATGTGAGATATATACTGACCACAAGAGTCTTAAATATATATTCACACAGAAAGATATTAATATGCGCCAGAGAAGATGGATAGATCTCATAAAGGATTATGACTGTTCAATACATTACCACCCTGGAAAAGCGAACAAGGTGGCAGATGCCCTAAGTAGAAAGGATCCGACGATTCTATCAATGATGAGAATTGATAAGGATCCAATCTTCTTAGACTTGATGAAGATGGATGTGGTAACCATAAAGAAGGGAACATCATCAATCCTTTCACAAATGATTTCTCAACCATCTCTTTTGGAAAGGTTAAAGGATGCTCAAAAGGATGATGTGGGAATTCAAGAAAAAGTGGAAGCTATCAAAAAGGGGAAAACCTCGAATTTTAATGTTAATGAAGAAGGAATTGTGCGGTTTGGGAAAAGACTATGTGTTCCATCAAGTCCGGAGCTGAAGAAGGAACTTTTGGATGATGCACATAGTTCAAATTTATCTATTCACCCAGGGAACACAAAGATGTATCGAGATCTCCGAGAAAACTTTTGGTGGGATAATATGAAGAAAGAGATCGCTGAATATACATCAAAGTGCCTGGTGTGTCAGAAAGTGAAGGCAGAGAGGCAGAAGTATAAGGGGATGATGCAACCTTTGCCCATACCAGAATGGAAATGGGAGAACATCACCATGGACTTTGTCATTAGACTTCCGAGGACATCCAAAGGCAACAATGCAATCTAGGTTGTTGTGGATCGTCTTACAATGATTGCACACTTCATTGCTATTCGGGAGGATTTCTCATTGGATCAACTGGAACGGATATATATCAGGGAAGTGGTAAGGTTGCATGGAGTACCACTATCTATTGTGTCTGACCGAGATCCAAGATTCACCTCTAAGTTTTGGAAGAGTCTTCAACATGCTCTGAATACTGAACTGAACTTCAGTACGGCCTATCATCCACAAACTAATGGCCAATCCGAGCGGACTATTCAAACACTTGAGGATATGTTGAGAGCGTGCCCAATGGACTTTAAAGGAGGATGGGATCAACATCTTCCTCTGGTTGAGTTCTCATATAATAACAGTTTCCACTCGAGCATCCAAATGGCACCATATGGAGCCCTGTATGGGAAAAGGTGCAGAACACCGGCATGTTGGGATGAGGTTGGTGAACGTAAGCTGCTTGGACGAGAAATGGTCGAAGAAATGCTGAAGAAGGTGAAAACCATTCAGCATCATATCAAGGCAGCCCAGAGCTGACAGAAGAGTTATGCAAATAATCGTCGACGAGACCTTGAATTTAAAGTTGGAGACATGGTATTTTTACGCATATCTCCGTGGAAGAAGGTCATGATGTTTGGAAAGAAAGGGAAGTTAAGTCCAAGGTACATCGGTCCATTCGAGATTCTTGATCGTGTTGGGGTTGTGGCCTATAGACAAGCACTTCCACCTACTATGGCCAAGGTGCATGATGTTTTTCATGTATCCCTTTTAAGGAAGTACATACCGGACCCTTCACAAGTACTCTCTTCCAAGGTGGTACAATTGGAAGACGATATTTCTTATGAGGAGCAACCAGTGAAGATCTTAGATCGTAGAGAAAAAGTTCTATGAAATAAGACAATGCCCCTCGTCAAGGTGTTGTGGAGAAACCACAAGTTTGAAGAAGCAACTTGGGAGTCGTAGGATATGATGAAGCTGAGTTACCCACATTTGTTTTAGTTTGGGAAAAGGAAAATTTCGAGGGCGAAATTTCTTAAGGGGGGAATATTGTAATGACCCAAAGTTTCATTAATGGAAAATCCCTCTTGATCCAGTCAATTGTCTCTTTATAAAAAAATGTTTTTATAAGATGTCAACTTCTTTGGTTTTATGATAAGAGTTGTGACCGTTACTTTTATAGTCGTTGAACAGTGATCACATGATTATTATAAATATAAGGCTTTAACGAACCCAATTTTACTCAGACAAAGGAAGCGATGGCCTCATCCAGTAGAATTTCCCCCTAAGAAGCCCATTTGTCAGAGCTCGGAAAAGAGGTGGCGTCTTTGGGCTTCACCCTTGACCAATCCCAAGCTGAGCGTCATTATTTCAAGCTCGAACGTGACCGTCTACAGGAAAAGTGTAAGTTGATAGAGATTACCACTCGGGCGATGTTATCTGAGCCACCCCAAGAGTCTGTCACCATCGCACACCTTACCCTTAGGTCTTATGCGGCTGTTTTAAGGGGTTATGTAACAAATAAGTAGTACTATGTTCATGTACATTATTTTTTTGTATATAATAATGAATATAATTTCTAGTCATTTTTGATACATTGTAAATAGTTTTCAAAGTAAAAATGGTGTTTTTAGTTATTATTTAATTAAGAATTCAATTTTATTAAATTAAGGGATTTTTGAATTAAATAATATTTTAATAAAATATTATTATTAATATTAAATTAATTTTTATTAAATATAAATGATCTTATAATTTTATTAATGCAATTAAAATTTTTGTTAAGGTTTGAAGGCCATTTCTGTCAAAACCCGTGAATTTTCGATAAATGTTGGTTTTTATTTTAAAAGTGAAAATTAACATAGTTAGAAAAATTTTTAGATAAAATAAATGTCATTTCTGGAATCAGGACGTCGAAATTATCCAACAGTGAATTTTTCATAATTTTCTGAGACAGTCAAATTTTTGGGTAAAAATTAAATACCATTTAAATATATAATGTGTTTTATGACATCATAATGACCCAATGATGATGTAATAAAATACTATAATCCTTATGTTCAGCCAATATATGTTTTACTATAAAAATAAAGTGATTTTGGGTTTGTTTGACTTACTTTTCAAAGCATTAATGAACCCCTCAAGACTTATTCAACACTTTTCCTTTTTAAATTAATTTCCATGGGAGTGTGACTCACCTCTACATAAGCAACCTTATTATTTTAATAAGTTCGGACCTTGGCCTGGTAAAATATTGTTTTCCTATTTCCTTTTCCAGAAACCATGGTCAAAAACCATGGGATGGTTTGTGGTTTGGATTAATTTAATATAAGGGGTCCCAAACCTAAATAATAAAGTATTCTCTCACCTTTCCTATATAAACCCACCCAAGCTCCCACTTCCTCCTCACTAAAATCCTTTGGATTTCGTCCAACCTCTTCCCTACTCTCTCTATAATCCTCTCAAGGTGCCCCAAGCTCCCAAGAAGCCTCTCACAAGCCTCTCTCTAGCCTTTGGAAGCACACTTCCAAGTAAGGGTTTTTTCTTCCTTTCTCATTTTTTGTCAATTTTATTTAAGTTGTATTGCCCTTTTAATTTCAATTATGAATGTTGGGGTATGGTTTTTCACCTCCCCCATACTTCTCTCTTATTTTTTGAATGATGGGAGACCCCTTTCTCTCTCATTTAATGCCTCCCATGTACACCCGTTACTATGCCGAAATTCCAAAAGGAACTTCTCTCTCCTCTTTTATATTCAAGCAATACTTTTGTATCATGAATCTAAATTCCATTACAATTGTTGGTACATGTATCTATATGAACTCCTTACTGTCCATTACATGTAAATATGATGAGAACCCCCTTTCTCTCTCATCATCACTTTTTATGAATTCTTATGTCACGCTGTTACGCTGCCGAAATCGCACCAATTTTCTTAGCCAATGTCATTGTGTAGTGAATACCATGCCCATTTCTCCATCACGGGTATTCACCTTTATGCATATTTACTTATTGATTGTAAAGTTTCATGTATTAATTCCACATTCCTTTATCGTGGAATAAATGATTATGTTTTATGAATCCATGTTTTATGATCCATGTGGCACACTTATGCATGAAATGAAATGTTTAAGAAGGGTGTGCCCTTATAGTGCTCCAATGCATTGGGTAAAGTATAGTATCATGATACGTCATGTGCAATGAGTTTTGACTCATGCTAATTCAAGTGCAACGAGGTTTTACTCGTGCTTCATGTGCAATGAGGGTTTACTCATGCTTTATGTGCAATGAGCCTTGGCTCATGCTAAATCCATGTTAAGTGTTGTTGCCAAATTTCCATGTTATGATTATCATGCTTTATCATGCCTTTATGTTCATATTTATTTTATGCTCTATTGATATGGCTATTGTCTAACATGTATTTTACTCCTCATGTTATTCCATGTGTACTCCCTTACTGGGATTTATATCTCACCCTTTTCTTATGCATGTCCTTTGGTTATCCCATGCAATGCTAAGTACGAGGGAATGTAGTGGTGGTGTAAAGGAAGTTTTCAATAAAGATGTTGTATTTCATGTTTTAATTTTTTATGTAATGATCCTAATCCCCAAAGACACTAAACCTCTTGATCTTATTTGTTGTATCAAGTGAAGTTTTATGTAATAAAGCATGTTTAAGTTGTAATAAAAAGCAGGGTTGTCATAACTAGCCTGGAGATATATCGCCCGACTCGCAAGGAGATTCAGCAGCAGCCCCGATGGCAGTACCACCAGGGCTATACTGTGGTGAAGGAACCTCAGTAGTTCCTTTCTTTTCAAGCTACAGGATGAAGAAAATAATTTCCTTGAGTAACAAAGCTTTGAATGAAATCAAGTTGCAAATCAAATAAGTAAAGAAAACTTACATCTTTAGGAGCCACGTAATCATGCCACTCCTCATCTCTGGAAGCATTAGTCCCCTCAGCGGCGCCATGATCAATAATTTCCTTCACCTACTTGGTGACAGGAATGGAATTGTCAGTGGAATATATGATCATTTCCAGCTCTCTGATATAAGCCCACACTTCATTGGGGTTATTCTCAAAATAGATATCTGTAGAAGCCAGAAGATTCCCTATTCCAGGGAGGTGTATCCCCTCGCACAAATCCAGCCAGGCAGTTTCAGTACCACAGTATAAACTCTGCCATGTCTGGATAGCCTCTGGTCGTAGATATTCAGTATGTGTACCAGAAGGCTACGAGGAAGGTCCTACAATCTTTGACTTCAGCTTCTTCCCAACTCATGCAACTACAGATAGAGAATAAGAAAATAATACTTATTGCACTATAAAGTAATGGTGATTAAATTACCACAATAAAGTAACTCACTAGGAGTTGATGGAGTGGGTCTTTTGATTATAACTGGAGGATTATATCGGGCACGAGGATGCTTTTCTGTTTTTTGTGCCTGATCATCCCCATCTTGGGAATCCGGTGAGCCAGTCCTAGATGAGGAATCCGTCGAATCAGCTTCAGGTGGGGAAGCATCACCTTCATGAGGAAGGGTTTCTTTCTCTACATTCCTCTTGCTTTTCCCCACCTGATAAATCGGGTGATTCAGCACCCCTCTAGGGTATGATGCTATCCAGTGCTCATCATACCATATAGTCAAGTTATATGCCGCTTTTTCAACTGGCAGATCAAACACTGCCCCAGTCTTCTCCCTAGATGTCAGCAACCATAGTTTCCGGGCAACCATCAGATGTTTCTCTAACCTGACATGTACAGGGGGAGATACAGTAGTCTGTTGAAAACACTTGAATTGATGTGCAAATCTATATGGATCATAGGCTGCGCATATAATCTCTCCGTCAATTCTGGTGACCAGCACACCATCTTTGTAGGCCAGCATGTATGCCCTCAAATCCAGGATGGCTATTACATCATCCAAAAACCGCTCGGTTGGAAGATTTCCATAAGGAAAGAAGTTGAATTCTGTATACATTCTCAACCTCACCTTCATGTCATAAGCATTGATAACTAATGGAGCAATTCTAGAGAATGCCTGCATTGATGGCCTGAAAGAACTTCTAGGAATATGTACTCCATTCTGTACATTATACATCCTGAAGTGAGTGGCGATCCATCCCCAAAAAACTTGGAATGGTCCCACTATTCTCAAAGGAGACTTACCCATGAAAATATAGAGTAATCTCCTGTGAATCTTTACTAAAATGGGGGTATCCAACCCAACCATTTTTCTCTTCAGCCAACTTGGCTGCAATAATGAAGGTCCCTGGCCTGACGCCTCCCTTCGAGTCCCTGATTGGCAAGAGATAAACACTGATTCACAAGGCCAAGAATCCCACCATGTGATTATTCTTTGGGATCCTCTGATTCACCTCATATCCCCACTTCTCAAATTCTCCTGCTTACAGAGTCGGCCAGAATGTACCAGGAGCACCTCTCTTCTCTGTTTTGGGGCAGGTGGTAGGATGAGTGGTCTTCTTCTTCTTGGATCCCTTCCCCTTCAGCTCCTTCTCCTTCGGATCCTTCTCTTGCTTCTCGATAAGAAACATATTAATCCACTCCTCTAGATGAATATCCTTTCTATAATGAGTTAAGGAGGTCTATGAACTATTGAGCTTATGGAAGATTTTAAATAATTCCCGAGTTAAAGTCGGAGTCTTCTTCGAATCATTCCAAGTCACCTTGGGAGGGATGAATTCATCATACATATCACCCAAAATTGGAGCCCCTAAGATCTTGTGGACATCCCATAGACTGATGCCTACTTATCCATGAGTCAGATGGAAATAATTGGTTTCTGGGATCCAATGGATGAGTATCTCCAACACGAAGTTATCATGTCTGTAAACATATGTTTTCCCAACCCAAACGGCTTCATATATCGCAACTCCTTTCAAATCCTCGACAAACTCTGCACAGGTTTGTCGTACCCAGTATTCCCACATCCAAGTTGGCTTCACACCTCCTCCAGGATGAAAGTACCAACTTATCTTCCAGCCTTTAGATTGATCCATCTGAGAGTTTCGGAAAATTGAGGGATAACAATGTGGTTGCAGCTCGGGCTTATGAGGTTTCAGATCTAGTGTACAAGGGCTATGATGAATCATATGGTCCTTCTCCACTATTCCGGCATTTATAAATGCTCCTCCACATGAGATATTTGCTGAAGAAAATTGGTGTAGTTCTGAAACCAAGAAATTGGGAGATAGTTTTTTGCCTCTGGAATGGTAACTTCTCATAGATGACCATAGACATACAAAGGCAGATAAATGCTCTGGGGGAAGTCACAATGATACTTCTTCAAATACTTATCCAAATTTGGGAGAGTGTTGTCGCAGACAGTATAGTAATCATGGCCAATGATGCTCATCATATCATCAAGTCGCTTGCTTTCCAGTTCATCAGCCGTTCCGATTCTCTTGGGAGCCATTGAATCTGCACAAAAGTTGAATAAATTAACTCTTAAAATGGGTTTATTTTTCATAAAAGTTTTGAAGAAATTTGAAAAAATGGCTAAGGAATTAAGATGCGCAAGTATAAATTTGGCGTGCAAGTATGGATGTGTTGCGCAAGTTCTTGGCGCGCAAGTATCACCGCGCAAGTCCCATTACCTCTACAGCAGCACGACAGCAGTGAATTAGTGGAAAACAGAGCAACTTGCACAGTGAAATTAACTTGCACGGCGAGAGCTCGAAAATTCTAAATCCGGGTGCTTTGCATGTGAATGGCCACCTATATATAGGATAGGCCTCAACCCTGCGTGCCTAAAAACTAGTGTGCTCTGAATCCAGTGCGATCAACACTTGCGCGACGCCATTTGCATGCTCAACACTTGTGCGCCGACGTTTCCTTGGTTTTCTTCTTTCCTCAGAGTTACATCCTCATTTCTTTCGGATCCAACTCTGATTGGGGAATTTTGTTGACGATTCTTTCCATCACATTGTCTAAACGAATGGAAAGGGAAATACCTTAACTCAAAGTGATTCATCCTTTGAAGAAAACATCAAAAATTGACAAAGGCATGAACAAAGGGTCAAATGCACTTGAATCGTGCAAGTTCCACAAAGGTCGTGCAAGTATACTTGCGCACCACCCAGTGGTCATGTAGGTGACTTGCACGCCCTCTTTGAAATTCACCCAGGGTCTTCTCCAGCCTATAAATACCCTTGTGGGCCCCCCATTTCAAGGACAAAAAATTTCCAGAAACTCAGATTTGAGCTCCCGACGCCCTAGTCTCTTCTCAAAGCTTCTGAACACTTCTAATGTAATTTCTTACCTAGAACGGAAGATCTAAAGATGGGGAGTAAGGCCTAAGTGTTGAAACTCATCAACACTTGCGTACCTCGGTGTTCATCCCTTAAGGGAAATGGCCACACTTGCGCATTGCCTTACCCCTTCCACATAACTTGTGCGCCTCTCTTATGGAAGTCTCTAGGGGTAGTAGTAAAGTCTTGATCCAAGCCTCGCCCAAGTTCTACCCTAAGGATTGAAAGTCACGCAAGTACCCAGGTGTCGCGCAGGTATATCTGCGCGACCATGACTTGTGCGCCCATGCAGTACTTGCATGTCGACCAGGAATTGTGTTCCCCTCTCTTTTTGTGTGCCCCTCTTGCCTATTTCACCCCTCCTATGCCTATCCACCTCTCCTATTCAAGATTCAGCCTTCAAAACCCTCTTCAAATCCATTTATGGCATGTTTCCTTTGTTGGATTCCTTATTTGAAAGGAATTTTGTGGAACATCTCTCAAAACCTAGTGATTTACACATATTTATGTCACTAAGGTTAGAGATTTCATTCATTCAACCTCATCCTTTAAGATGAGAGAATCCTTAACCTGGGCCACCTTTTCAAGAGTAAACCCTAGTCCAAGTCCCCAAATTTGGGCATCCTCCTCAGGAGTAAGCCCCAAACTTAATTCCCTTAAACTGGGTCTTCTTTTCAGGAGTAAGCCCCAATCTCAAATATGGGCATCCTCCTTAAGAGTAAGCCCCAAGTCCCTTAATTTTAAAATCCCTTTAACATGGGCCTCCTCCTTAGGAATAATCCCCAGTCTTAATTTTTCTTAAACAGTCTTAATATACTTTTTGATCTGGGCTTCCTTCTCAGGAGTAAAACCCAATCATAAGTCCCATCCTAATTCGGGCATCTTCTTCAGGAGTAAACCCCAAGTTAGAGTATCCAAATCTCCATAAAGTATATATACCTTTATAGACCTTATTCCTGGATTTCTTCCCTAAAGTAAATCATAATCTTCATCTATTTGGGCATTCATACATACATAATCCCCACATCATTTCTTATGATTTCATCTTTCATGGCACAATTATCTGATTTTACCAATACCTCTTGTTTCTCACACCGAGCATGACTTGTGTGAGCTTAGAGTGTAAAAGTAATTATGAAATCTTTCTTTGAGCCATCAATCATACATAAACATCATACTCCCTTACTCGAACTATGTGGGTTCTGATTCCTTTTCTAAATAAAGGATACGTAGGTAGTCCATATGTGGGTATGATCCCAACTCTGAAATAATCCATGTCCTTCTGAATGACAATAAACTTCAAGTGCCCCACTGAGTGGCTTTAAAACCAGTATGGTCATCATAATGACCAAGAGACTTTTATATAATGTATTAAAGGATACAATTGACTAAGAATCTATAACAAATACAGATGATTCTCTATCGATGAAGAACCTCAAATACATATAAAAGATTCTCTAAATTTCCTACATATCAATCATTGATTGTCAGATCTAAAGGAAAGCTCATTTTATACTTGGTAATTTAGTAAGGATTCACGAACATAAGTTAAATCTATAAAGAGAGTCCCGGAGTAGACAATAATTCCCCTCAAAAAGGTGTGATGAGTCCAACCTCCCATCCTCTCGACCAATGCAAATTCTTAAGTCTCATCGGTCCACAACTAATTAGCACCTACCTTTGGAAATCAGGTCCAAATGGATATGAAATCATTGGATGTTTCCGGTTCTATGAACAAACCCGTTAGAAACCGATTGGAATGTTTGAACCTTAAATCAACGAGGTCATCCCCAATTCTAGAGGAAACGGTTCATAGTGTATTTCGATGCCTTAGGAGCTGGTATTGGTTGCATGTTGATGAAACATCATGAGGTCATCACATACAAGTTGAGGAAATTGAGACCCCATGATAAAAACTATGCAACACACAACCTAGAGCTGGTAGCAGTAATATTTTCCCTAAGTATGTGGAGACACTACCTTCTTGGAGAGAACTTTGTAGTTTACTCATACCACCATAGTCTCAGGTACGTCTTCACTCGGAGAGACCTAAACCTAAGACATCGATACTAGTTGGAGTTCATGTAGGACTATAACTTCAAGATAGTCTATAATCTAGTAAATTGAAACATTCTAAAAGATTCCATTATTATAAAGTCTTGGGATCTCTTAGTGTAGGAATCCTCAAAGATGTTAGCTTCCCTGGGACTGACCCTAGTGGAGCAAGAGGGTACGACTTTTCTTTAGTCTATGGTGTTGACTCCTTCAATTATTGAGCATGTGAGAGAGTCCCAAATATGATACATTTATTGAGAGGTCTTTCAAGATCGTATATCCGCATACAATACACTAGATGGATATTCCGAAGGATGGAATCATGACATCTTGTTCTAGGGGCGAACAGCGGTTCCAGTTACTCTACGGGGGGAGGTGATGTAGGAATTCCACACTTCTACCCTAGCTATATATCCCGGTGTGGGGAAAATGTATAGAGATATTCAATAGTGGTTTCTATGGTCCGGAATGAGATGAGTCGTAATTGAGTTCATCTCATGGTGCCTCACCTATCAGTAGGTGAAGGCTAAGGACCAAGTTTTGATAGGTTTGTTGCAACCTCTTGAGTTCCCGGAGTGGAAATGGGATAGAATATCCATGGACTTTGTCATAGGTCTTCCAAACATAGTGAAGGTTCATGATGAAATTTTGGTGATAGTTGACCGACTCACAAAGTCGGTGCACTTCCTTTCCATCAGGGAGTGGATTTCGATGGAGAGTTTGGGGTATTTGTATGTGAGGGAGATCATCCACCTTAATGGGGTACCTTTGATGATTGTCGTCGATTTTAATGCTATGTTTACATCATGATTGTGGAGATTCCTGCATGAGTCATTTGGGACCCAGATACGGATGAGTAAAACCTTTCACTCTCACAATCTAGGTGTTAAAGGATATGCTTAGGGCTTTCATGTTGAACTTCATACAGATTTGGAAAGATCACCTACCATTGGTAGAATTTTCATACAACAAAAGCTACCACTCTACCATCAGTATGACACCTTTTGAGGCCCTGTAAGAGAGACCTTACAGGTCACCCTTATACTGGAAAAAGATTGGTGAGTCATCTCTTGTGGCCCATAGTTATTGTAGATGAAAAAGGATAAAGTGCAGGTCATCAATGAGTGGATGTGGACTGCCCATATCAGACAAAAATCATACACAGATCACCTTTGTTGACCCTTGGGTTTTAAGAAGGTAGACCACATTTTCCTAAGAGTCTTCCCAAGATGAGGAATATGGAGTTTAGGATGGGGAGACAAGCTATCCCTGAGGTTCATCGGGTCGTTTGAGATCATTTAGAGGGATGGCAAGGTTGCTTATCGCCTCACCCTACCCCCATAATTAGATCAGGTGCATGGAATATTTCATGTGTCATAGCTGAGGTGATACAAGCATGATCCCATGCACATCATTTATTGGGTTATCTAGACATCGAGGATGGATCCACCTTTGTAGAACACCTAGTGGTGATCGATGACTGACAGGATTGGACCTTGTGTGGATGGACTATCTCTTTGGTTTGTATGATGTGGAAGCATAGAAACATGCAGGAGAGTTTATGGGAGTGGGAGAGCCTAATGCAGGCTCAGTATCCCAAGTTGTTTACTTAGTTTTTATTTCCAAGGAAGAAAATATTGAAGGATAGAATGATGTAGAGACCCAATTTTTTCTTTGTAAGACTTTAAAATATTTCTAAATATATTTCCAGAGCTAGGTGCTAAGACAACATGTGATTATGAGACCCGATATTCCCAGAATTAATTTTAAAAAAATAAAAATATATTTTATATTTCACATGCATTATTTATTTAAAGAAAAAGATATAAATCTTAAAACTTTAATCAGATTAGAAATTTGAGACCATGACTAGGTTTGGAACACGGTGTTTACCCTAGGTGTGACATAAAATGAGTCGGTGCAGGATGTTCGGACCCCTCACTCGTTAGCATTGCATTTAAGTGGATTAATTAATTAATTTCATTGATTAATTAATTAAAACTTGAACTAAAATGATATTATAAATATATCTCTAAAGGAATTTGGCTAGGGTTGGCTCATAATTCACATTCTCCAGCAAAGTTCTCCTCTCCTTCTCCCTTTGGTGAATGATGATGAACCTCTAGATCAAGGCAAATTGAAATGCAACAAATGTAATGACTCCTCCTAAAATTATTGGTGAATGCATTCTTTACCAACGGTCAATAAAAAATAGTGGTATGTCTCATATTTTAGTGTTTTACACCCTTAGACTAAAATAATTGAGTAGAACCATACCTTTTCTTAGATTTGTGCCACTTGAAAAAACCTTTCATGTTTTTAATAATTGAAATTTAATTATTTCTTTTGGTTATATAACCCCGGTGGCCCAACCTTGTTCTTCGGCCAAGAATGATTGGATTTTGATGTATAAACATTTATTTTGTTTCTTTTCTCCCTTGTTCGTCATGTTCATTGTTGATGTAATCCTCATGGTTCTAGATTCAACAATTATTGGGTGACCCTAGCTCAATCGGGTAACCGGATTTGTTGCGGATCGATGAAAAGATTATGATATTACAATTGAACCATAGATATAGAATTTTCATGTCTCAAGGATGCTCAATCTACTGGTTTGGCATCAATAAATCAAAGGATGAACCTCTATTGGTGTACGGTTCGTGTAATGAAACTCTTCCTGGTGAATGAAGGCGATTTCTAGTGAGTAGTGACTCGAAATCACAATTCATAATAAGATCTAAAGTTTATGGGAGAAATCATGGAGGGATCTAAGGAAGTTTGAACAAATTTGATGCATGAGGACCAGGTTTTCATATTTGAAGTTTATGGAAAAATCTCAACTATACGCCATGTTCAATGAAGAACACGCGGTGTGTATCCCCTTTCCACGATGGTGGCTAGGGTTTGAGAAAGTTAAGGATGACACGACGTGTAGTGATCCCACACATGTCGTGTATACCTTCCCTAGTTAGACAACGCGTGTGATAGGTCACATGAGTGGGGACTCCATGTAAGAGAACATGAACACAGGTTGACCACATAGGCATCATCCCATGTAGACCAACACACTGTGTACTGAAGTACATGGACACAGGGTTCGAGTACACAGACATGACCACAAGACATGACCCTGGTCCTGATTAGTCAGGACACAACATGTAGTCCACCAACATGACGTGTTATACTGCATGGAGTGGAGCTGAGTTCCAACTAGGGACATGGCTAGACTATGGAGCAGGACCACATGCCATGTGGGTCACCTCACACTCTGTGTTTCCCTTGATCTTTTATGATCAATCTTAAAACATTTGTATCTCTTTCGTTTAAACTTGGATTTTGGCCTATGAGTAGACTATCCTGATTTTTTTTAACTTAGAATGTGATGGTTCCCTTCTAAGTGTATTTCAATATACAATATAAATGTTCTGGGTTTGGCATGCACTGAGGCGAGACTCGATGATAGTAGAGATCATACAGAATCATAAGAGCATCTCGGGTGTAACCCTTTAGCATGGATGGGTAGTGGAGTTCCCCGATGATAGTGTCAGGATTACCATCTAGTAAGGATGGGTAGTGGTGTTACCCAACGATCTTTCTGAGTTACCCTCAAGTAGGATTGGTCAGTGGAGTTCCTCAACATTCTGGGCTTACCCTCCAGTAGGGTTAGGCAGTAGAATTACCATATGAAAGTTCTGGGCTTACCCTCTAGTAGGGATAGGTAGTGGAATCCCTTGATGACATCTTCTAGACGTAACCCTCCAGTAGGGATGGGTAGTGGAGTTCCTTGATGACTCACCAGGATTACCCTCCAGTAGGATTAGGCAGTGGAATTCTTCGATGAAATTCCCGAGTGTAACCCTCCAACTAGGATGGGAAGTGGAGTTCCTCAGTGACTATTAGAGTAGGAACCTCCTGTCATACTAGGGTATGGGATCCTTAATTATAATTTGTGGGCCCTATACTATGTAGCATAGTGATGAGACATGGTTTGACATAGCTTTGGACTCACAAGAAAGAGGGGAACTTTCCCCACCGAGACGTGTTCTTGTGACACAACCTAAAACCATGTGGGTGAGTAAGTGCCACCCAAAACAGATAGTATCAAGGTGCATTGATTTAGTCCCTTAGAATTATGTGTTTATAAAAGATTCATGAGTTGTTGGGCATTGTAGATGGATTTACTTTAGAACTATTTTCTACTCTTCTTATTAGGCTGAGCTATGAGATGGAGATCCCCTTACTCTATCATTTGGGATTATTTAACTAAGCATATATATATATATATATATATCCTTCTTCAGTACCCAATCCTTGGGTTTTGGTTACTCTCCTTCTAGGAGTGGTGAAGATGTGTAGGGTATGCCACATGATTTCTATGTTTATATTCTCATGTTTGGATGAGTCTGCTCTCCTTATATAGGTAGAAAAGACTCAATGATAATTTCATCTTATCACTATGTTAAGATCCTTGTGTTTGGATGATTTTACTTTCACTCTCTTATTGGGTTAAACTATACTCTTTTACTATACCTTGTTCTATATGATACTTTCCTCTTCAGTTGTATCTCTTACTGACCCCCCTTCACCCTTTTGTGGCATTCTATTGGGTATATATATACTCAACCCTGTATTGGCTTCACCCAACATGTGTCGTGTCTTTTTCAGATGGAAGACTGGTCAATCATGACTTTAGAGAAGCTTAGGGATACTAGGTTCTTGGACCGCATAGGGTGGTCATAGCTTGGGATCCATGATCTAGGATCTCTCATCTATTTTAATTTTCTAGTTTTCTATCAGGTTGGGACACATTTCTACTGGGTGTGTATTTTACCCATTTTCTTTTCAGTTTACACTACCATACTTCATACTGTTTAGAGGTTAATACATGTTTGGTTTATTTATAGAAGTGTTTCATCTTTTATTTCTTTCCCTCTACACTTTTTCATTGAGTTGGTTGTGTGTGTTCATACAGGTACTTAGGAAAAGGCCTCCCTGATTTTAGTTGTTCCTTTGTCACTTGTCACCACCCCCTGACCTATGGAGGTGGGCTTGGGGTAGTTGCGGCTCGATCCCCATCTTGGGTTAGGTATGAAAAAATATTTATTATCAAAAATATTGAAGAGTTAGTATATTCTCATGTAAGTGAATTGGTCGGTAGTGAAAATTAATCAAAGGATCCAAAAGAGTGAATATATTTCTACCTAATGGTAAAAAAAATTAATAATGCTTTGTTATATATGAAGTCTCAATGAAATATATTTAGCATTAATTATATTCATGAAAACAGGTATCATATAGAGAAAATAGATAAATGAGGTTTCAAATACCTCTATATATAACAAGAATTCATAATAGATAAAAATTGATTCTAAATAATCTATTATGAACAATTTAATAAATTATGGTAAACTATAAGTTAACTGATCCTGACACATTAAATACATGACATGATCATTTAGGTCATGCTAGATCAATTATAATGAAAAATATTGATATGAGTATACATGAGAATCAATTTAGGGATAAAATAGTATACATCCATCAGGGGGAGAATCATGAATTTATTTAATAGATGTGTGTATAAAAAATTATTACTTATAAGAAAATTATTCATTATCATTACATTATTATGAATACCCCATTTATGATGATTTTCATGGGTTGTATATCATTAAGGTAAATTATTTATATCATCACCAGCTATATTGGAATTGAAATTACAATATTTATATAAAGTGTCAATTATGAAATATATATGGGCACACCCACCTACCATGTGGGTAATTTAAATACTATATGAAAGATGTATCTACTAAATTGTCACATGTATTGTTCTTTTTGGGTTATTATATATTGAATTTTATACATGTTAATTAAAATAAATATCTTTCATCATATACCATATATAAAATGGTTCAGCTGAACCATTGATAAGATGTTCATAACACTTATATGAAAAATTCAATTGTAAATTGTTTAAAATCAATATTCTGATCATACACACTAGAAGTATGGTTGAATTGATTATATAAAATCATTTCTCATCATGAGTGAAAATTAATAAATATATTTTCCCTTGAAGATGAATATGAATGTATTAATAATAATAAGTCTTTTTAGATATTGTCCCTAAAGAGAAATTGGTACCAGATAAATCATAAGGTCTCATTAAATGTTATTGATGATATATTTGACTTTTTTAATTATTTTAAAACTCATCAATGAAAATGAATTTTAAAAGATTTTTACATCAAAATAATTGGACAAAATAATTATTAAATCAATATTTTATATGTTCAACTTATGAATCATTGGATTAGTTTTTCAAATTCCAAAGACTATTAAATGTATATAAGCTTATTATAATAAATAGTCTTACTTATAAATTTAAATATTTATATATATTTGGATTATGTCCAATTGATTTTTTCATTGTTTATTTATATGGTAACAATTATTAAATCATCTATATATGAATCTATGAAGGGTTAAAAATTCTCAAAGAATATTCAAAATTATAAAAGTTTCATCTAATTTCATAAATTTATCTATGGGGTGAACTGAATAAGATGTACTTCATGTATCTATCTAAGATATATTCATATAAGGAAGAATATAAAATTGATTTGAATTTTTTTTTTAATCAATATGTTTTTAATATCATGAAAACTCTTAAAGAGTTTACAAAAATTAATGAAATATTTTAATATACTTATATTAATCATCAATAAGATGAAATATTAAATTTTGGAATGATTTTACATAATCATGAAAATACCAATAATAAAAAATTAAATTGCTTACTTATAACAGTGATATATTTCATATATGAAGAGATAATGAAGAAAATATTTATCCTTAAAAGATTAAATATATATATAGGCACGTTTTATTTATCCCTAAATGATATACATGTATATGTTCATATACACCTTTTTTGTAATATAAGATCTTATTT
The DNA here is from genome assembly GCA_963277665.1 of Viscum album. Taxonomy (NCBI): domain Eukaryota; kingdom Viridiplantae; phylum Streptophyta; class Magnoliopsida; order Santalales; family Viscaceae; genus Viscum; species Viscum album. Next base: position 600,890,798 of record OY728142.1, read on the forward strand.
ATCTTAAATTTAATACAAGGTAATATTCTTCCCTACTCAACAATATTTAAAGGGTACAAATGATTACTTATTCCAAAATTGAGAATCAAAACTGGTTGGTTATATTGATGTTAGATATTCATCTAAAACATGTAAATCTAGATCTAAAACTAGATATTTATTCACATATGGTGTAATTTCAACCTCATAGCATTATACAAAACAATCCATTTCTATGACTTCCACCAATCATATAAATTTGATTGTGATTCATGAATCAAGTCATGAATGTGGTTGGTTGAGATCAGTTATTCATCATCTCATAAATAATTATGAATTGGATATTAATAATGATATCCCCACTATATTATATGAATATAATGTTACTTGTACAATTTAATTAAAGGATGGCTATATCAAAGGTGATAGAGTAAAAAAATATCTCACCAAAATTATTTTTCACTCATAAACTTTAAAAGAATGATGAGATTGATATCCAAAAAATAATTTCTTGTTATAATATTATAGATTTATTCACAAAGTCATTACCAACTAAAAAATGATTTATAAAATTAGAATTCAAATAATTAGAATTCTATCATGATTTTATGAGGGGGAGTTGGGAACACGACACTCTTTTTCCCTTCATCGTGGTTTTTCCACTAGGTATTCATGATAAAAATTTTAATGAGGTATCATGGAATGAAATCCTATTACTTTGGATTCACTTATTTTTTACCAAAAGGTTTTATTAAGCTTATATTATATAATATTCCATGAAATTATGAACTCCAAGGGGGTAAGTTATAAAATATTATATGTGGATTTAATAGTGATGATGATAATGACAAATCCTCGTTTCCCAACATAATCATTCATATGGTTAACCTTAAATAGTCTCAAAACTTTTGGAATTAAAACCATTGGATTAGATATGGGAGATAGGGGTTGATCTTAACTGTTGAACACAATCTCATGTACTCTATATATGTGTAAATATTTTAATTAAATAATACAACTTTTAGCCTAATACTTTCTTCTTATATCTTATTTATTTCTTCTATATTTGTGTTTTTAATCATCCTTATGAAAATTTAACTATATATTTTATTAATGATGAACATTTCTCATAATTGGTCATAATTTTTTTTTTCAAAATTATTTGTAGTTTCAATTGGTTTTCTGTCCATTTCATAACATAAGATAAATATCAATGATAACTTAAATTTAAAAATAGAATATAAATGTATAAAAAAATAAATCATAAAATAAAATGTAATTGTTTCTTATAAATCATAAACTAATATAAATAAGAAACAAATATAATAGAAATAAAATAAATAGTAATGTAAAACATGTAATATAATCATATTTCATAAATCATATAATGAACCAACTCAAATTACCTCAAATCTGAGTTAGCTCGCTACTCACCTCAAGTGTATTCTCCCTAATCACAAAATTCTATAGACAAACGGTGAGGGATAAAAAATTTACCATGGTGGAAATTTTTCCCTTAAACACCACTAATCTATAAATTGTATTTCATTTAATATTCATAATAAAACAACAATGCATGTATATGTGACCATGCCAACTACATAGAACAATTATAAGTGCCAACATGTACTGACTCATTGGGACCCTCGCCAGTGCCAGTGGTATGTTGGGTGTGTCACCACAAGCCTACCTCAAATAGTTCAAGGGATGGAAAATAGAACCAAGAAGTCATAATAAAAATTGGATTCCTTATCCTATATTGACTTTTAATTAATACTCAACTCCAATATACAATATAACCAATAACCACTAGAAATATAAATATAAATAACCAATTGTATAGTAGATAAATGCATGGAACATCAACTATACAAAGTAATTTCATATAGTAAACCACTGAAAGGGGAAAAATATATAAGATAATATCACTAGGTATAATAAACCTGGATCAAGTGAAAACACCTCCTCACTATAAGGACTTTTGGAACAAAATTTGACATTGACCATATTCTTTATACACCAACATATTCTATTAAGAACCAAATCAACTAGATCTATTTTCTCTACTAACTCCACACCCACAAAGGTTGCCTATAAATTATACACCATCTGTATAAACACAACATGTGTATGCAGAACACCTATGCAAGGATGAGTATAAAATACCCATAAAGATACCTTAAAAATAAAAAGGATATAAAAAAAATTCATCCCAAAAATATGAAACAAGAGGTAAACCAAAAATATCCTAGATATTATTAATTGATAGAAAACCCGGGGACATATGGAAGTCTCAGTCATCATATCTTAACTCCAAATTCACAACCCAACTCTACTAAGGATCAGACTTCATATACAAACAAAGATGCTCAAAATATTGTATGAATAACATGGACTATATTCAATAGTATAGTTTTATATAATATATTAAAGTAAACTTAGCATGTATTTAAATTTCATATAACCCAAAACATCCAAACTACCCATCCTTAATATCCTTCATAACACCTCTTCACAACCATATTTTGGAAATTAGCCTCATTGAATAAATGTGCATCGATCAAGGGAATACCATCCCCTAAGGTGTATTTCACCTCAAAACATAGGAAATTTCCAACTCCATGGATGAAGGAACATTCCTAAACACATGAGGGAGTACCTAAACTTCATCTACTCAACTTAAAAACTTCCATGTCATCTCTCTAAAACTATAGTGTGGGACTCATGCCTCACTATGGTGTGAATATTAGTCGAGGGGGTATTGTCCCCTATAGAGGAACTACACCTCATTGCATGGAATGTGCATTGGTGGAGGTGGTTACTTATTCCATAAGTGTAGTACCCACACCCCATCATAAAGGAGGGTTACCAACTCTACTAAGTGTATGGAGGACCCATGCCTTGATATCAATGTACCACTAGGGGGTTACCAACCTTGTGTCTCCTCCTAGTGTCTTTCCTACAACTTGTCATCATCTCTATAAATATAAGGAACTATACCTACCTATAATGTCTTAGAAAAAAATACTAATGATTAAGAGTCGCACTCCATTTCATTTTATGCAGAAAAATGCTCAAAATGGACAATTTGTTTATTCAATTCTAACACCTGAGTGCAAAGATATGTAGAAATACTAAAGAACACATAGTATATAGAATGTACTCTATCAGGAATGGTTTATAGGCCTCAAAAAAAGTGTTATCATTGTTCTTTGATGTGGGTTCAACCTACATAGTATTCCATCTTGTGATACATGTTGTGTGGGACTTATTGCTCAGTTCAGGAATGGACTTCTAGTACACATTGAGTCATATTATTTACTAAAACACAATGTATTGACCATATATACACAAGGTGTGAATCTCAAGGGGAAATAGGGATTGAATCTCCAAAATATGATTCATGCATCCATATAGATATAGCATGTACTTTAGCTATATATTATGTAGAGTCCAGGGTAGTTGGGAAAATAATGCCAGGTCTTACATGACATGCTCCTAATCTTACACGATGTGTGAAGCTCATTGTCAAAGTAGGTGTGTACTTAAGTACATCCATTTGTGTGTCCATAAATAAAAAATAGTGTGTATTCTCTCTCACTATCTCTATCTACACACTATGTGTTATTTATATCTATGCATAAACCCTAATCGACACCTAAATGTGAGACATGGTATTTTCTACAAGGTGACACACTGTGCGGTGTTTAAATTCTTCGGAAACCATGGTCATCACATGTTAAATGATACGCAACATGTTTTTTGAGAACTAAACATCATTTAATAGGTAATTATAGATATAAAACCTTCATTCCCCACATTTCATGTAGTGAACCGGGTTCTTCCTGATTAGGACTTAACTCAATTTTGAGTTTTTCAAGTCTCAGGACATCCCCAGGGGTAAAATGATAAATTTACCATAGAAGAAAACATGGGAAAATTTATTTGATGGATCCATTTATCTTGAGATGTGATGTTTACCCCCAAGATAAGTTTTGGTGAATTTCTGAGCACATTTAATTTTAAGGTATTTTTAATATTTATTAATCAAATAAAGATTTATTTCATGAGCGTGAAAGGAAATGTCTCCTAAATGGGGGATCATATGAAAATTATGATACCATTTTTGTGTCTGTATTGGGTTATTTTTTCTATATGGGGTGTAATTTATGCACTCAGGTGTCGGGTCATAGACCTGAATATTTTTTGGCCTTTTAATTAAAAGATTGATGGAACTAGTTATGTGTTATAAATACTTAGTTATGCATTTTTTCCAGGGTTAACTATTTTTACTAATAAAGGAACCCTAGAAAGTGAGAGAGCGATAGAGTTATAGGGATTGTAGATCATCTATCAAGAATTTTTTTAGTGGATTCTAATGGATAAGGGGATAAAAATTCACAATGATGTCAACAATAAGATTATATGGTGATGATGAGAAAAATCATGGAATTAACGATAGATTAGAGTGATGGTCATTATTTCATGAGGTTGGGATTCATTATTTGTTTCTTACTCTATTATTTTTTATTTTTATCATAGATATCTACTCTATAATTATTTTACCAATCACATGTCCCTGTAATTTATCTTCTTTTTACTCCAGCCTAAAATTCATGATTATGCACTGGTTTTCTTCTATTCTTCACCATTGTAGAATTCATCCCCAATGAACAATGATCAAACCTTCACACTATACACTATATATTAATTTTTAATTATTATTAATTTTTTCTCATAGATTCAAAAAATTTATACCATTGACCATCATCATGGTCAGTGGTTCAATGAATCAGACCTGGATCAGTGAGTGATTGAAATATGTGTCTTGTGATCTATAATTTCCTAGACTAGATCAACCAAAAGATGCCTACACAGGAACTCTAAAACAAATCAAGTATGTCTCCACGTATATTATAGGTTTTATACTAGTGGTGTGGGCCTATAATAGTCATGGGGATACTATACCCTCAAAATAAACCCAAGGGATCATGCCAAATTCTATTGAAAAATTGTCTTGAATCATCTGTGTATCAGACATCTCAAAAATACTTGTAGACATAAAAAAGGGATCTACATGGTCCCATATAGTCTAAAATATAAATAATTAAATCTATCAACATGATTATCAATATAAAATAAATAATCAACAAATAAGTATGGAATAACATGTATTATATATAATAATGACACACTAGAAAGTACATGTTGAACCATAAATAAAAAATAATGACATTGGTCTCTTTACCAACTCGCATACCATCCTACTATATCCTCAACCTCCAAGACCTACCAACTTAAAAATGTGTCTATATCCACACAATTCCTACTTCCTAAGAGAAAACTAGAAATTTTTTCCACGTACATAGAAATACATGTTGTGTACATAGTTATGGGTGAGTCCAATGACTCAGTGGGTATCCTAAATTCCTCAAAAATACTGAGTATTGTTGTGATAAAGTTAACATGAATTAAATACATATAAATAGGTGAATTCATATACATGTAACACAACCACCTAGAAACATAACACACAATTCACATATAATCACACAATTCAGGTCATCGTGTGTTAACTAGGCCACCAAGACACCTGGCCCTACCTACTTCAGCCCATACTGGAAGAAAGGACACATGTACCAAAAACCTAACCCATACTTGATTACACTAGGTAGGTTTTCATTCCAAAAATGATTTCTAGACCACACCCAAAGACTCAGGGTGGAGAGTCATCTAAACCTCAAGTCACTATCTGAAGGAACAATGCATGGTCATACGTCTATAAGTTTCAATTCATCCCACCTCACTTAAAAGAGGTCCATCATCCATGCATAATATCATACCACAAACCATCCCCCAGTTCAGTCCTTAAACCAAGAATATGAAGGTAAGATCCACTGTCTTGTATCATTCCATGACCTAACCCTCTCATGGTAAGTCCTTAGCCCAAACCTGATCACCCCTAGAAAGGTCCACTTTCTTGACTCAAACCTACTCGAGGCAATGTCCTAATACCAAGACCCAAGCCTTCTCACTCAAGGTAAGTTTATGCCTCCAGATACCTATTCCTCATTGGGTATATCACCTATCACAACATTTAAAATGTACATAGGGACCACAACCCATCACACAAATCACTGACTCATCATTAGGGCACTAGTCCCTCAAGACCTAGTCCCGTGTCTCAAACATGTTCCAATACTCATATCAACCCTTTAAGGGTTATATTCTATCCACCTAGACCAACCCAATTATTCGATAAAAAATAAAAATCAATCACTATCCTACAAACATAACACACGTCATCATACATTAATTAGTGTATAATACAACCACATCAAGGGCATATAAAAAGCACGCATGCTTTAGAAAACATAGCATTTCCCACACACTGTCAAATATACCAAAACCAAATCACACCAAGACATTCTAACTTTTATTTGTAAACCAAGTCAAAATAATATGTTCAAGTCATTTTAAAAAGTAATTACATGTTGTTTCACTCATGCTAAGACCTTGTCCAATTCTCTTAAACATTATTTAGAAAATTGCCTTTTCCCTTTTGAAATACCATTTCAAAACATGTTCTATAAACCACCCAATTTTATTTAAACTTTAATTTTAATAAAATATGATTTTTAGTCTCTCATTTTAAAAAGTAAATAATTTTCCAAACACACTCCATCAAGAAAACCATGAAAATGGCTATCAGTGCACGTTCAAATAAGGTGTTGACATCAAATTGTTTAAAAATCCATATAGTCTATGTTGACTATTAGGTCAATGAGATCCCATACCAACCTTAGATAAACTCACACAAACCATGAAATATGTATGAAGATATACTAATGAGGCACAAAAATATGAAATCACCAAATAACCAATAGGATCAGATAAATTTAAGGATACCTACCTCAATCGATGTTCTTATAATTTATCATAAGTGCGTACTAGATTCCATAGAGACCATAAGAACCTATATCATCAATAAACACCATAAAATTAATTAATTAAACATTTAAATCCAATTTCCTAAAATTATATATTTGATTCCAAACTCATCGGGAAACCTCGTGATACTAAATCAATAAAAACGGGGTATAGCTCACTCCCAGTGTAATGCCCCCAGCCCGGTTCTCCCTCAAGGAATGATATGGTTTTATATGAGACCTCAAGAACACTTCCTTTTATTCTATATTCTTCTAAATAGTATCAAGGTTCTAAATAATATAGTGGGGATATTATAACCTCGGGTGTCGAATAAAAATTATAGCAGAAACACGATAAAAAATCAATATACATGAACTCCAGTAGATAAAAAGGAAATGGAAAAAAATCCAATATAATAAAACCATGAAATGTCATACTGAATTCCATACAAAATTTCATATAAATAACCAACATAAATAAAGACTACAAAACTAAAGACTCTCAAAATCGATCATGAATCCTATAATCAATCCTAACTCCAAGATCTGGTCCCGATAATCACAATCAAACAGTCAATCATAGAACCACCTAACCTTATACATACCTGCATCCATTAAGTCTTTTAAGGTACCAAAAAGATTCTTGAATAAGGTGTGAGTAAAACTTAATAAGTCACCACCAACGGTGTCTAAAAAATCTAGTTTGAGTATAATGCATCCAATAGTATGTCAAAAATGGAATTAATTACAAACTAAATATACAACCTCTAAATAAACCCACAAAAACTTGATCTCTAGGTTGAAACTCAAGTTTAAATATACCTACTTATAAATGATTTCAAATGTCTCTATCCATACTCACCACTGAGTCTAGGTAGATTCTCATTCCAAGGAATAATCACACATTTGGTTCATAGTATAACCAAGTAATATTCCCATGTGAGGGGAGAAATACATATTCCATGTATCAATGGACCCATTGTGAATTACCATTCTAAGGCTACTAACATAATAAATTCACAATGTAACTAAGGTGAATTCCTATTTCAAGTCTTGATACACAATCCATGTATCAATTAAAAGCAAGATCTAGTGCATACCAAAATACCAAACATGGTAACTATATTACATTTTTATTATTTCCAAATCAAGAACCAATTTTCATTCCAATTACCATTACATTCCAATATTCCATTATGCCAATTACTAGTTTCATTCCAATATTTCATTATATCAAGTACTATTTACATTCAAAGTTACCAATTCACATATCAATTATCACAATTCCAATTCACCTACCAATTATGGTCAATTACCATTTAACATGTAAATTATGTATAATTTCAATTCAAAAGTTAAGTCATTCCTTAAAATAATCTCCCATATCAGTTATAAGACACTAGGTTCATAGATTTCAAGTTCAAACCAAAGTTAAAGGATAGACACACCTCTTGAGTATCCGAAAGTTTAGGGACTTATTTTCTAATAGATCTGAAAGGATCTATGGAAGGTCTATATAAGAGGATTAAATTAATTTTATTAGATTCCCATTAGAATAGTTTTTACACATGATTTTACAGTGTGTCCTCACATGTTTCACATGATAAAAACCAAAGTAGACTAAAGGTAAATGCTTTATACCACCAACCTTAAGCTACAATGAAGGAGCCCAAGATCGATCATCTGGATCAATGTGAAAAACCATGATTACTTAAGGATAGTGATAGATCTACTACATCGGGGCTGTAAGAATAAGATCAAAGGATAGAAAGAGATAAATTCATCAATTTTGAGAAAGACTTACCAAATATAGACATCTGTATTGAACCACGAATCAAGGAACCAATAGAAGGAGTTGGAGAACTATAGAAAGACCTAGGGGACCCTTTCAATTCATTAATCCAAAATTAGGATCGAAATGGAGGATTAGAAAACTTCAACAGGGGTTTGGGGGGAATAAAATACGATTTTTCCCTTGAATTCCCCAACCCAAATCGATATTTCTAGATAACTAGTGGTTCTAACTAGATTCTTTACACCTTTGGAAACCCCACCAACTAGTTGATGGGATTCATATAGGAATACCATTCTTCTAGGGTGCCACTAGATGGTTTTTGGGTCTTTCAAGCTGGCTTGTGGGATTCCTATAGCCTTACCTCGCTACTTACCTATCCACAGTCTAGTTGTATTTCACTACTAACCTTTTCCAAAACCACCCCTTTGAGTCCTCAGGCACCTCAAAAACACCAATTTAAATGAGGAATAATGCTCATTTATATAATTTAAAATGAATTAACTTGAAACTAAAAAGATTAAAGTTCTTGGATAGAGGATGGGATCTTAAAACCTCCCCACCATATAATATATCATCCCTAATATGTGCTCCCATGCATCACTAAGATAAATCGGGGAAAAACTCAAACCACTACATCCATATATTTGACTCCCTCTCCCAGGTTTTCTTATGAACATGCCCATGATTCCACTATACTCGTACTAGGGGAATATTCTTTCCTTGGATAATATTCTCACTATAGTCTATGATAATAATTAGATAACCCTCAAAGGATGCATCGACATAAAGATCAAAATCATTAACATCTATTACATGAGAAATATTAGGGTGATATGTCTAAATTTATGAAAAATGAAACACATAGTTCATGGAACTATAGAATTGTATAAGAGACAACCAGTATGAGAATAGACTGGTCCTCTCCTATTGGTAAAAAATCCCTCAAGGTAACTTTTTAGTTTTTTGGGATGATTGTGTTTGTTGACAAAGTAGGTTGACATGGTCAGTTGTAGAGTTAAAATATTATTTTTGACTAATTATGTTGAAAAATCTTCAATATAAAGGTATGGAAGATATAGAAGTTGTATAGAAGATTACATGTATAATTTGGAACCATTTCCCAACGTTTTTAAAAATTTTGGGGTCCAAAATTTTGAGGATGGAACAAGTTTTTCAAAAGATGTATTTCCAGGGATGCATCATGAAAATATGAAAAATGTATGAAATTCAAGAAATTTTGGTGTTTCATGAAAGATTAGTGATTCATAAAATATTATTTATTCATGAAATAAGTCATGAATGAAATATGGTAAGTTATTCAATTATGATAAGTTTCAATAAAAAAAGCATTTTCTGGAAGTTACATAAAGATATGGAGTTTTGAAAAAAAGTATAAAGTGTTTCAAAAAAAAGAAGTGTCAATCTTGAAAGTTTAATTAAGGGGAGGAAAAATCTATAAATATGTGGATACCCCCTCATTTTATGGGAGGAATATTTAATAAAAATCCAAAGTAAATGAATTTTTGAAGGAATTTCTTAAAAGATTTCCTTGTGTGAAGTATTCATACAAATATTAGTTTCACGAAGGAAGTTTCATGAAAATGAAAGTTTCATGAATGGTTGTGAGTTTTTCAAAATCTTAGAAAGTTTTTTAAAAAATATTAAGTTTTGAAGAAGGAAATTTTTCTCAAAGTTTTGAAAAGTTTCATGAATAACTAGGTAGTTTCGAAAAAGTTAATAAAGGGGTTTTATGAAATTTAATATTATGTGAATCAAAAGGTATTTAATATTAATTTTGTAGTAAATTGTTATTCATAAAGTGAATAAAAGTATCACTTCATGTTACACTAAATGAGGTGTAAACTATATTAATTCAAGTGATTAATATAATAATATTCTGAAGGAGCAGTGAGCACACTCCAGTTGAGAGAGCAGTGAGCTTTCAAATTGTGAATGGTAGTGACCCAGGAGGGATGGTGATTCCACTCTGAAATTTGTAATAGTAGTTTGATTTAGTGGATTTGTTATGTAGTCACATTGCTTTTGTATGATCCTTTTATGTATCCCAGTGAGGGTGAACTAATTAAAATTGTTGTGTCTCATGAATTATTTCATTTCAACTCATAATTTTTTATAGGAAAGAGAGATAGGAGTGTTTTTTTAATAGAGAAATGTGATCCAAAGGGGTATTTTTTTAATTTTTAATACCATAATTCACCCCCCCCCCTCTTAGATTATTTAATATAGTTAGGATAACAATTGGTATCATATGGAAAGGTTAAAATTATTGTTTCTCTATTAGTGGATTCAATGGAGGTTGTTAATCACAAAGGGATTCCAGACTTAGATGGAAACAATTTTTAGTTTTGGAAGAATCAGATGCATCACTACTTCAGATCTTTAGGCATGGATGTCTTTACAACTACAATGTATGGTATTTCTATAAGCGTGGACAGTGGAGTTCTATCAAAATCATACTTAAGGTAATTGTATGTTGATTCCAAAGGAATCAATACCTTATGAGAAGATTTATCTAACATGATCTACAAGAAGGTGATGTCATGTGAGTCCATGTATTCCATGTGGTAAAATCTATGTCTATGAATGTGATTCAAAAGTCATAGAGGAAAAATTATAGGTTTTATGGAACAAATATAAGGACCTTATAATGAACCCCAATGAGTCTGTAGATGTATTATTTGACTGGGTGAATGTTGTTGTGTAATACATGCATGGTCTTGGAGAAATTATTTAATATGTAAATATCATTAAGAAAATATTGAGAATACTTACACCTCAATTCAATCAAAAAGTTTCTATACTGGAAAATAAAGATCCAAAGGAACTGATATTAGATAGTTTGCATAGTCCTCTTGTCACATATGAGATGATAAATTATGATAATGAGTTTATGTAAAAATGGTAAGTCTAAAGAGGTGGAATTAAATGATATTAATAATATCACTATTTAATATTTCTAGGAAGAAGAAGAGATGAATGAGGTCATTTCATTCCTTTCCTCAAATATACAAAGAGGAAAAGAAAAGTTAAAAGGGAAACTCCCATTTTCATGATTTAGATGTGGAAATGTTGTACATCTTACAGTAAGGTTCCCAAATAATTTTCAAGATTATGATGAAGATGAATTTGAAATTATCATGAAGAATTATTCAGTCTATGTGAATGGTGAGAAAAAAATTAAGAGAAAACTCTTCAAAAATAATAATCTTCTTTCATAAGAAAATGAAAATTCATAATAATATGAGGTTGAAGGGATGGATAACTACAAGTATTTTAGAGAAAATGTTATGGTGGTAGTTGTAGGTAACTCTAAAATAAGGGAGTAAAAAAAATGATGGGGAAGTAAAAGTAAGGGTTGATATCCGTGCTAAATTAGAATCTACTATTGAGGATATATATGTTTGGATATCCAAAATGAATAAATCCAACAGATTTTTTCATGATTCCAAAATCTATATGCAATAGCAGGATGATGTGAAGTCTTATCTAAAGTAAGAGATTGAAAATATTAACTCTTCAATTCCAAAGAACTTATAATAGGTCACTGAGTACAATATCAAAGTTTAATAATAGAAAAGAGTCATTGATGGTTTGAATAACATAGAAAAAATAAAATCAAATGTATCAAAGAACTTGAAGATTAATTTATCAACCAATGATGAAAATTAGAATATTATGAGAGACTCTTGACTCTCGATATGAAATTGTGAAAGTAGATCACTCAGGTGATAGAAAATATTGAAGTGGAGTATAGAGGTCTATAAAAATATAATCAACAATCATATCCAAATAAAAAGGCTAGTATGGGGCTTGATCGTAAAAAATATCTAATGATTGATGTCAGACCACAAGCACCCACTCTAAGGATGAAAATTTATTTGTGTCAAAATAAGAATAAAAAGGTTTAGAGAATCTAAGGATCAATTGGTCCTATAATAATGACTCACTGAAATTCACCTCATATTAGGTGTTATTACTATGGAAATATGGGAGATTCCAAAAATGTATGTCCCATAAACAAAAGGTACTTAATGGAATAATAGAAGAAAATATGGCCACATAGAGTTCAACATTCCAAGAATAATTTTAATGGTCGTTGTTTTTGGTGTGGAGGATTTGGACACATAGACAAAAATTAATCATCAACAATGTAGAGAAATGTGCCAAAGTAAACCCAAAGTGTTCATAAGAATCATCTCAAGTAATCATCAAATGACCTGAAAATTAAAAATATATTTGAAGCTCTACAATATGAATTTGGTCCATCATACTCTAAGGAAGATCAATAATATCATTCCACAATAGGTATGAAGTCAATGATGTGGATCAAAAAGAAAAGAGCTGAGCATGTGGTGATTGCAAATATTTCCCTTAAATAATTAGATCATGTTGGTGTATGGATCCTTGATAGTGGATTCACATCCCATATGATAGGTAATAAGTATCTTTTTATAGGCATCAAATATGATAAGGAAGGTATTTTAAAATTTGGAAATGATGAAGGCATGAAGATTATTGGCTCTAGAAAATCCAAATTTGGGGGAAAAGATATGTGATGTGCTCGTGTCTTGGTTGTCAAAGGACTTATTCATAACTTTTTAAGTGTTAGTCAATTATGTAACTCGGTTCATTCTATAAACTTTACCAAAAAAATGTTTATAATCAATGGAAAAGATGATACAATTGTTTTACAAGGAAAGAATGTGAAGGAGAATCTATACTTTATGAGTGGAGAAGGAGATATGTGCTTTATATACAAATAGGAAGAAAATAAGTTGTTCTATAAATGTATTATCCATATATTACAACCTTTCCTAGAAGATATAGTCAAATGTGATGCAGATCGAGATCTCCCCAATCTATCATGTGATTATACTCACATATGTGATGATTTTCAGCAAGGGAAGATTATCCAAAATACATAAAAGGTAAAATAACAAAACTCAACTAGAGTGATTGAATTTGTTCATATAGATGTGTGTAGACCTATCTCATCAATATCTATTGATAGTAAGAGGTAAAATTTTCTTTTCATTGATGATTTCATAAGTATGGCATGGATATTTATCATTTCCCACAAGTATTATGTGTTCGGTTTCATAACACAATGTCATAGAAAGTATAAAGGATACTTGGAAAGAAGATTATAATTTTTTTAACTAATAATGGTATATAATTCACAAATATCCAAGTGGAGGATAATCTCAAGAAACAAGGGATAAGGCACCAAGTTTTAGTAGTGATAAATCCTCAACAAAATGGAGTGGTTGAGAGGATAAATTGAATCATAGACAACATGTATAGAAAAATTCTTATTGAAAAGGACCTACCAGAGAAATTATAGAAGGAATAATTATTAACATTGGTATACATATCCAATAGGGCTCTGTTATGTCTAAAATAAGAAAAGACTTCATATAAGTTGTGCTGAAGGAATAATCCAATGTTAAAATACTTTAAAATATTTGGAAGTAAGTGTTTTATTATAAATAAGTAGAAACATAGAAATTTTGAGTCTTGTGGAGATGAGGGGATATTTCTTGGCTACTCAGGAAAAATAAAAACATAAAAAAATTAATAAGAGGTTTGGGAAAGATGTTGAAAGTAATGGTGTCACTTTAGTTGAGAATGAATAGAATATTCAAAAACACAGTGAACGATTCCATGATGAAAGTGATGAGGAGGTAAGCAACTCAGGGGGATTATAAATAGAAAATACTAACTCGGAAAAAGATAACGATGATGAGTAAGAGGAAGTAAAATCTATATCTTCATGAAATCTATAGATTCAAGCTAAAATTTATAGTAAAAACATCATTAGTGATTAGACATTACTATTTCAAGCACAAAGAATGAAGTCTTTATAGTATATATTCTTCCTATCTTAGGTGGAGCCTAAATTTTTTGAAGAATTGGCTAGATATGAGAACTAGGTTCAAGATATGAATGAAGATCTTGAAAAAATTGAGAAGAATTGTATATGGGAGATTATTTCAAGATTGAAAGGTAAGAATTTCATTAGTACCAAATGGGTTATCTGGAAAAAAAATTAATATGGATTGGTAATTCAGAACAAAGCATGACTAGTGTGCAAGGGATACTCCCAAATTGAAGGAATTGATGTTGATGAGACATTATAATCTATTTCAATGCTTGATACTATTCTCATATTCTTGTCTATGGTAGTGCAAATAAAATTCAAAGTTTTCTAGATGGATGTTAAGTTGTAATTTCTGAATGGGGTTCTAGAAGAAAAATGGTACATCGAACAAACATATGGGTTTCTTATCCATGAATATGAGAACAAATCATGTTGGCTAAAGAATTCATTATATGGATTAAAGTAGGCACTGAGAGTGTGGTATCCAAAAATTAATCAATATTTTAAGAAGCTCAATTTTCAGTGTGCTGGAGTTGATTAAAATATTTATGCCAATAATGATAGTAATCAAAGGATGATGGTGCTAGTGGATGTTGATGACAAAATATTTGGTGTATTAAATGAAGCATAATGTAAACTATTCTTATAATTCATGAAAAGTGACTTTGAAATGTTAATGATTACCTAACTAATGTTTTTCCTTGGTTTATATATAATTCAAGGAATAAATAGAACATTAATTTCTCAATATAAATATTCCAAGGTGATTTCGAGAGGATTTGGAATGGACAATTCCAAATAAATAAAAACTTTGGTGGCTAACTGAATGAAACTTTCATGAGATGGTGAAGGAAAAGAGGTTAATGTCATAGAATATAGGCATATCATCGGTAGTTTATTGTAATTAACATCAACATGACCTAATATTATTTTTACCACATTCCAAGAAGCATGGTATCAAAGTAATCCAAAGTAAATCCACTTACTTTAAATAAAAATAATACTTTGGTATATCAAGGGCATGGTGGATTTTAGTTTTTTGTACAATGAAAAATCTCAGCAAGATTTATTGGGTTATACAGATACAGATTGGTCTCATTTAGCAGATAATAGAAAATCAATTTCAGGTGGTGCATTTTATCTTAGCAGATTTGGTATTTCTTGGATAAGAAAGAAATAAGATTTCATTTCATTGAGCATCATAGAAGCTGAATATATTACCAACAATCAATCTTTTATGTAGTTATTGTGGATAAAGCAACAACTTGGAGATATGGGAGTTGAAGTGGAATCTCTAATTGGAATCCATTGTGATAATTCAAGTGCTATAAATCGCAATAAAAATCTAGTCTATCACTCATGAATGAATCTCATTGAAATCAAGTATTATTTTATCAAGGAGAAGGTGGAGTATGGGCTTGTGAAGTTGGAGTCTATTCTTACATAACTACAAGTTGAAAACATTCTGACAAAGGCAATACCCAAAGAAGCATTTGAGTGTAATTGACTAGCTCCTGAAGTTTATTCGAATTCCCACACCTGAACAATTGTGGACATAGAACCCCATCTCCCTGAGCTGTGATGTGTTTTACCTTATGTGTTGATATGTGTTCTTTATAATGTCGCATCCATAAAGGAGTTCCCTTTGGATTCATTAACAAAGGGGGAGAAAATATTAATTAGGATAAGGGAGAAGCTGATAGGGGGAGCATAAAATTTGGGGGAGTTTTAAATATGGTGATGATAAAGATAATTGATCAAAGGTTATATATCATGAAAGATGGGATTTATAATTAAATATGATGACTGTTTTGGGAATGAAGTGATTCATGTATGGGTTTTTCATGTTACTCTTATTTCTCATGTTGATCATGGATCATGTGGGCTTAGAGTGTGTCTTGTGTAAATCATTAATCGCTATATGGAATCACAAGAAGTGAATTTTGGTAGAATATGGAAGAAATTTTAAAGTGGTATCTAAGTATGAAGAGTTTTCAACAAACCTAAAGGGGGAGATTATTGGGGGAAAATACCTCAAGGTAACTTTACAGTGCTTAAAGGATGATTGTGTTTGTTGAAGAAGTAGGTTTATAAGTTTATTTGTGGAGTTACAGTGTGATGGTTGACCAATTATGTTGAAAAATCTTCAAGATAGAGGTATATAAGCTTTATAAGTGGTAAAAATATTTCATGTACAAGTTGGGGTCATTTCCTAGTGTTTTCCATATTTTTGGGGTCCAAAATTTATAGGATGGAACAGGTTTTTTGAAAGTTGGATTTACAGGGCTGCCTCATGAAAATATGAAAAATGCATGGAATTCGTGAAAGTTTAGAGTTTTACAAAAGATTGATGATTCAAGAAATATTTTGGATTTTTAAAAGATGGTTGATCCATGAAGAAAATACAATAAGTTAAGAAATTACAATAAGTTTTATGAATAGAATATTTCTCTGAAGTTTCACAAAGGTAGGGATTTTCACAAATAGGTATGAATAGTTTTACAAAAAGGTAGTGGAGAGCTTGAAAGTTTAAAAGGGGAGTCAATGTCTATAAATAGGTAGTTACCCCCTCATTTGAAGATATTAATACTTAAACAAAAATAAAAAGGCTCTGAATTCATGAAATAATTTCATGAAATATTCCCTTGTGCAAAGGATTCATAAAAATATCGGTTTTGTGAAGGAAGAAAGTTTCATGAAAGTGAAAGTTTTGTAAACAATTGTGAGATTCACAAAATATTAGAATGTTTCATGAAAGTTTGTGAGTTTTTTTAAAGGAAAAGTTTCATGAAGGTTTGAAAATATTTGTGAATAATTGGGTAGTTTCATGAAATTTGAGAAAAGGGGTTTCACAAAAGTGAATCTTATACAAATCAGAAGGGATTACCTAGTAATTCTATGGTAAAGAGGTATTTATAAATTGAATGAAAGTAGAACTTCATGATGCACCAAATTAGTTGTAAACTATATTGATTCGTGTGATCAGTAGAAGAATATTCTAAAGAAGCAATGAGCGTACTTTAGTTGAGAGAGTAGTGAGATTTCAAATTGTGAATGGTAGTAAACTAGAAGGGACAGTGAGTCTGCTCAGAACTTTATAACAGTAGTTCACTTTAGTGGATTTGGTACATAGGAACATTTCATGTGTATTCTCCTTGGGCATAGATTAGTGATTGTGAACTAGGTAAAATTGATGTGTCTCATGCATGATTTCATTTTTTTTCTCAGACTTTGCTACAAGAAAGTGAGAGAATGGTGTTACGTTTAATGAAAAAACAAGATTCAAAGGGCTAATTGTTTTAATCTATCATACCTAGATTCACATCCCACCCCACTTTAGGGTATTTAATTGAGTTATTATAACATCACTGCTATCTCAAATGTCCCAAAAAACCTGGGAATTAGTTGCACCTGATTTCGGATATAACATTGATCCAACCTAGGAAACACCCAAAGAAATACCTAATGAACAACCCTGAATTCTAGAAGTCACATCTAATGGTCTGCATAAGATTTATTCCTACTCTAGATGGTTGAAACCCACTTTATTATTAACGAAAACTACTTATATGTCTCTTGTATGAGACTAGGTCAAATGAGAGCTAACTCTCTTACCTCTAACCATCGCAAAGGTAAACAAAGTTGTCTTCTGTATAAAGACTTTAAATGATCCATTTGAATAGATGCATGGAAGTTATTACTATACTAAAACTCCATGAGATATAGATGTTACTCCCAATAAACTATGAAGTCTAGAACACAAGCTTGAATCATTTCCTACAGAATCTAAATTATACATTCAGATTAGTCATATATCTGAGGGTGATAGGATATACTCAGAAGAACCTATGAACCCAGTTCTTTCTTAATACCCTTCTAGAACTGTGACATAAAATAGGGATCTTTATCTGAAATGATACTCTATAGAAAACCATGAAATATAAATAACTCCCTTATATAGAGGTTTTCTAAGTCATCATTGGTGAAGGTCTCCCTAATAGGTAAGAAATAGGATACCTTCATCATTCGATCCATGATCACCCACACTACATCATTCTTCTAAGGTGTCCTGGGTAAAACTATCATGTATTCCATGTTTATACCAACCCACTTTCATTCTGAAATGGGAAAAGGCTACAACAACCTAGAAGACCACTGATGCTCAACCTTCAACTACTAACAAGTGTAACATCGTGTCATGAAGCTCATTGTATATTTCTTAATCCCTAGACACCAGTACTACCTATAGAGATAAACATACATATTTTTTAATCTGGGATGAACCACCCACTTTAAATCATGGAATTGTACTATTAGATCCTTATGCATTCTCTTAGGAACAAAGATACAACCATGGTCATGAAGAACCTCATCGTTGTCAAGGAACCAACCCAATAGTGGATCCCCACTATATATGTTATCCATTAAGGATAAACCCTTCAGATCAGATAGTTTCATCATATTAATATAATTTATAAGCAATTGAATAATAGATATTGATGTCAAATTTTCTCACCCCTAAGACTCTTGAACATCTAGATGTATATCCATAAAAATAATCATCAGTCACCACTCCTTCCTTAATTCTTGCACTACTTGAGTCTGTGTCTTCCTAAGTAAGGAACTAGTAATGATGTTTCCCTTTCCAAGAGTATATTCCAACTCAAATTTGAAATACTATAGATACACATCCCACCTCCTTTACTGAAGATTCAGGTCCCACTGCAAAAAGACTAATTCAAGCTCTTATAATCTGTGTAAACCACAAATATCTCACCCAAAAGATAGTGTTGCCAATATCTTATAGTGTGTAACACCATAACTAAATCCAAATCATGGTTAGTATAATTATTCTCATTTAGCCTCAATTTTATGGAGATATAAGTAACCACTTTATCCTCCTGCATCGTCACTATTCAGAACCCAACTCCTGACATGTCAAAATACACAGTATACCCCTTACCTGAATATGGTAAGGTTAGGATCAATGTTGAGGTTATCTTTCTCTACAATTCCTGGAAATCCTCCTTATAAGTATCTGACAAAACAAACCTCAACTATTTCATGGTCAAAATAGACATTGGTGCAGCCTGATAGGATAAGTCTTGGATAAATCACTAATAATAGATTTTTAGGCCTAGAAAGCTCTAAATATCAAATATATTCTTAGGTCACTCCCAAGATACCACAATTTTCACCTTCCTTGGGTCTACTAACACTCCATCCTCTAAGATAACGTGGGCTAAGAAATTCACTTTTTCAATCCATAAATGAAATTTAGATAGCTTCGCGTATAGCCGATGCTCTCTCAGCATACTCAATATGATGTAAAAATTTTGGGCATGATTGTCTCTAGGATGGGAGTACATCAAGATGTCATCAAATAAAACCACCACATAGTAATAAAGGTATAGATAGAATATTTGGTTCATTAAATCCATGAATATCATCGGTGCATTCATCAGGCCAAATGGCATTACCATGAACTCATACAAGTCATACCTTATCCTAAAAGTGGTATGGGGTATATAATATAGTCTCTACCTTAACTAATGGTACCCTAGACTCAAGTAAATATTGGATAATATCCATACACATCTTAGATAATCAAAGAGATCTTCAATTAATAGAAGGGGATACTGATTCTTGACTATCATCTAGTTTAGCCTCTAGTAATTCATGCATAAATGAAAATTTTCATCTAACTTATTAGAGAATAACATAGGAGAACCCCACAATGAAGTACTAATACATATGAATATCTTATATTATAAATATTCCAACTTCACTTTCAACTCTCATATCATTGTTGGTTATCTCTTGTAGGGTAGGATAAAAATAGATTGGACCCCTCAAACCAACTCAATAGTGAACTCAATATTCTTCTCATGTGGTAAGTAAGAGAACTCTTCAGGAAAGACATCCCAAAATTGGTCCACCATTAGAGAAAATGTATTCTATTGCAACTCACCATCATCCAGAATAAGGCTTGATATATTGGCCATGATCAACCTAATTTGTGCTAAATTAGTCTTGTATGACCAACCTAAATATCTCATTCACCATGATGGATATAGTTACCCCCTTCTAGAGATAGAAAGGTCTCCCTCCTCTAATAACAGTTGATATGATCCTAGTATAAAACTAGTCAATCCATACCTAGAAACAAATTGAATATATTCATTTATAAAAAAAATAAACCCTAAAGAAATCAATAACCTCTAATATCAAGAGTGAAATCCTCACAGCATCTGATACCCTCTGATATAACCCTTAACTATGTGTCAATGGTCATAACTCCATCCATGATTTCCACAACCAAACTCAAGTTGTTGGAAAATTGAGAAGATGTAAATAAATTTGATACTCTCATATCAAAAAAACACAGGAAAGGGTAGATATTTTAGATCTAGGTAGTGTTAGATTTGGGGTTTTTTGTTCTTTGTTTATATTTTATGTTTTTATTATTCCAATTACTTAGAATAATTTTTTCATTTTATGTTAATCATAATTTCTTGGAATTTTTTTTACTAGTTCACTATATTTTTATTATATATTGATCTATATTAATTTTAATTTTATAATTCTTATTTCATATGAAAGATATAAAAATTATTTACATATTCTTTAACTATGATGAGGTTTAAATCAGTCTCTAAAATGTTCTCACTTTTGGTCCAAACTTACTTCATGTCTTTAGTTATATATCTATTTTCAATATATAGTTTTCTTTGGTTATTATAGGATAATATGATTTATTTAACTCTAATTTTGGTGAAACGTGTTTTTTTATACCTAATACATTTATTTACATCTCATTGAACTAAGATGAAGTCTGAAATCATTATTTGAGGGCTCTAAAAATTCCCAAAGCCTATGTAATATTTATATCATTCTATAATTTCTGGAATAAAATATCTTTTTTTACTAAAATATCTATCTATAGACCTTATAATTTCACAAAATTTATTAAGATTTAAATATAATACATTTTTCTATATTTCATTAAACTTCGAGGGAGATATAAATTTTTATTTGAATCGTCTAAAAATTGACCGAAGTTCTGTAAGTATTTTAGTGATTTTTTCTATAGTTTTCAGTTTATATTTTTCATTGTTTTTTTAAGATTTCTATTAATATATAAGTTTAATCTTAGTATTTTTTGATCCATTTAAAATCCCTAAAATTTATCTAAATTTAGGTTAATTGAACCAACTTCTCAATATGATGTTTAGATGGTCTAAAAAATCACCAAAGATTAAGTTGAAAAGGTGATTTAGTTTTTTATTTGAACCCACCACATGGGTTTATTGGACTTAATTCATGTTTTTAAAGTGAAAAAATGTCTAAATTTCCAACCTATCACATGTATACTGAAGTTACCACAAGTTTTTTTCACACCTGCCACATACAATGAAAACCTACCGCAAGTGCATAGAAAGTCAAACTCGAATGTAATATTGATTTGCAAAGTGTTGTATTATTTCATTTTTCACCTTCTTGTAGTTCTCTATTTCATCCCATATATTATGAGTTCACATTTCTTTAACTTTACATAACAATACTACATCATACAGTGAAGTTTTTACTTTATGATCTTCCTATAAGGATGAGTTCTCAACTCTTCCTACTATAAAAACGAGACTATATTGAACCTTGTATGAATACTGACTCTCTTGCATGTCTTTCTTGATGAATTCAAGATACTACATAGTATATATGGATATGTTGGATTTATTATTCTTGAATCTATGATTTCAATTAGCCCAAAATATGCATCTTGCATGCGTGGTTTGCAGAACTTAAACTAGGCATGGTGCATGAAACTCGGCATGCAGTGTCTCTTGCCACACGTTCCATCATATCTATATCAAAAACCAAATGTGAATGTATTGGTTGAAGCCATTGTGGATAATACTGGTTACTAATGCTATAACAAGCATTTCAAGTGAAGCAAGTCACTACAAGATGAAATTTCAAGTGATTGTACATTATATTTATTCACATTGTTAGTATACCAACCATACATTAAATCAAGTGACTAAATATTATATCAAGTGACCACATATCATATAAACTTACCACACATTATGAAGACACGATAAGTTAACCGACTTCAAGGTGTATACCACATAGTCACTCATCACTTACCTTCGGTTCACTACTTTATTTATTTTAAGAAAATATATATTTTACATCATGTTCTGTTTTATCGATATTTTGATATTTTAATTAAACACAAGTTATTAAAATTGTTCTAATTATTATATTTCTTTTTATAATAAATATATAATCTAATGACCATATTGTAAATTGGTCAATTATAAATATCATGTAAATTTTTATAGAAATAATAGTTTTCATTTAATTTATTATATTCTCTATTTTTATTTATTTCTATTATTGAATTAAATAAAGTTTTTGGGAGTGATTTTTACCATTTTATTAATTTTAAAAACTATCATTTCTTCTAATGAGTATACTGGAATTGTTTTTGAGTCATGTCATGCAGGAATAAAAGAGCGCAAGAATTATATAATAATGAGCATGATAATTCAAATTACAATTAAATGGTATGATTATAATTATTAATATTTTCTAACCCATGTAATACTATGATTGTTAAATTAGATGCTCCTTTATAATCAAGAAGATATTGGAGTTAATGATACATGATTAATCCATTGGAATGTGATCAAGGAGAACATTATTAAATAAACTCAACACAATTAATTCAACAATGAGACATATAGAATGAATATAATTTTCTTGATATACAATTGAGATCCATTGTGATTGTTGTTACATTAGTGCAATCACAAAGAGTATTTAATATTATACTCTCTATTGGTGAAGTGATTGGAGATCATCAAGCTTCATCAACATTTATCATTATTTTCACCACTACTATTCTTTAATTTCTTTTTGTTTTCTTTATTTAATATTTTTTTAATATATGTATAATTGTAGGAATCAATTTATGATTTTCCCAATCAAAATCAAGTCTCATATTGGTTATTCTACTAACCAAAAGGAAGGTTCTTGTGTTGTGACTCCTGAAGAAAATTCAGGCCATACTAGGTTATAACTCCTATAAAAATTCAGGGTTGTACCTCTAGGTATTGTAAAGGAATTATCTATAAAAGGTTATCACATCTCTAAAAGTGGGGTTTCTGAGTAGATACTGATCTTCTCGCTAATTTGATAAGATTGAATAGTGTACTAGGATCTTGGTGATCCAAACCATTATAAAAATATTGTGTTAATATTTTTAATTTTCATTACACTATATTATGAACACTACTCTACACTATTGATTTATACAATAATAAAATTTGATTGATTATTTTATTTAAAAAGTTTTAAAGGAATATTCACCCCCCCCCCCCTCTATTCTATTATTGTCATCTATCTCAATCCAACAATCTGTATCAAAGGGTAGAACCTTCTTAAGGATAGTTTAGCACTGTTATTTTTTTCTGATGCTAGAAATTGGTATTATAGGTTGGTTTCTATGAATATAAGTTCTTTTGTCTATTTTTAACTATCATGATAACCTATATTTCCCAGAACTGATAGTCTAAGGAATAAAGACCAGTTCTTGAAGATGACAGGTATTGGTTCCAATGATGGATGGATAACTCAAAAGACCCCATTTTTCTATGGAAGTGATTATGAGTATTGGAAAGATCGAATGGAATCACACCTAAAGTAATTAAGTTTGGATCATTATACAATCATGGAGAAATCATATGATCTACCCAAATCTAATCTAGAGACACTTATAGGTAATTACATGCAAAAGTATGTTTTTAATTATAAATTAAATAATATTTTTTACTTTTTTATAAGTATAAGTGTGTATGTCCATGTTTCATCATGTAAAAAAGCCCATTAAATTTGTAGAATTCTAAAAGTTACTCACTATGGGATAGAAAAGATTAAAAGAACCAAATTTGAAATGATACATGTAGAATACTAGGATTTCATGATGGGATAAGATGAATCAGTGTACCAGATGTTCCATAAACTTACAAGTATTAAAAATGGTATGAGTACACTTGGTGAAGCACTGAATAATATAGTTCTAATTGAAAGGGTACTAATATAATTATAAAAAATTTGGCCTAAAAATAAAGTGGAGATTGATGAAATTAAGAATTTTAAAAAGTATACTTGAGATGAACTAATTGGTTCTTTATTGCAATATAAACTTAAACTAAAAAAATTTTAATGAGGATTCTATAAATAATAAAGTTATTTATTTTAAATATAATGTAAATTTATTATCTAATTCTTTTGAATTCGAGTCCTAGGAAAGAAATAAATGTTTGGATAAAATAAGCAGAAATGTTTTCAAATATATGAAAAACAAATTTTTAAAGAATAAGTTCAGAAGGAAGAATGAAAAAGAATATAATATAGGTAATACTAGTAAGAATAATGATATTACAGATCTACCATGTTATGAGTGTAGGAATAAAGGACATATCAAGATAGATTTTCCCAAACTCAAACATCCAAATAAAGATAAATTCAAAATTAGAAAATAAATACAAGTATTTTTTAGAAGATGGGATTATTCAGATAGATCTAATTCAAGTAGTGACTTGGGAATTGAATAGGAAATAGGTAACATTGATTTTATGGATACACATTATGGGGTATCTAATTAATTTTTTACTCAATTGATAACTTTTGTTAATGTTTACCATAATTAAATTACTGAAGATGAAAAAGAAACTCATTCTGATTCTTGTTCAGATTTTGATTATATGAATTATAATGTAAAACAATTACTTTAAGAAAATTAGGAATTAATAAATGTTAGTATCAAAATGATTTAAAAATATAGATATTTAAAAGGAAAAAAATAAATTGTTCAAAGAAAATGATAAACTTAAAAATAAATGTGAAAATATGAATATTAGTATTTCTTAAAATGAGGAATATAAAAAAGAAGTGTGATTCTGAGATATTGAAAGTAAAATAAGAAAATGATATACTTAAAGATTTTCTAAGTTGATAATGAGCATAAGAATATCAAGAAATAAAATTAAAAATTAGAAAATACTGCTTCTGGTTCTAATGAAAAATATATATTAATTTTGAATCTACTAAAAAAGAGAATATGGATTTGAAAAAGGAAGTTTTTAATCTTAAATAAACTTTATATACTTTTGTTCATGGGAAATATAAATATGATAAAATGATGTATATGATGAAACCAAACTATAACATTAATGATTTTGGTTATAATAACTTATCACTAAAGATGAATAGGACTACTTTTGTTAAAATCTCAAAAGGAGGTATTTCTTGTGTAACATTATTTAAATGTAGAATACAAGGTAATTATGAAAATCAATTCTATTTGAGATTTACTCAATCATTTTTACATACTAAAACATTTTTTTTTAAGAATTTATTTTCAGATATACCCAAAAATATATGTTTGAAATCTTTTTGGGTGGCCAAAAGTTATACTGTCAATTCAGATAAATCTAAGATAGCATGGGTAATAAAAAGATCTTACTCAAATCTTATTGGACCTAAGCTAGTCAAAATGCCCAGGTAAGTATTTTTTATTGGACAACATGCATACTATCTACTATTTCATAAATTGGTATACTAGCATGCATAATATTTAATATTCTTTATCATGTTATTTTAATTTCTATATTTTAATCATGTACCATAACTTTTGTTTTTTTTTTGGATAGTAAGAATGTTTTATCTTATTTAGTTTAAAATTTTAGTGTCATATATTCTGATTATGTGGTTATATTTCATATAAGTAGAGTTTAAAAGAAGCATGAATTTATGGGGGGGTTATCCCTTGTTTATTAAATTAAAAAATATATTAGTATGAAAGTTTTAAATGGTTAGTATGTACATATTTCAGTTTTGATTAATCTATTTGAAATATTTTTCAATAACTAATTCATTTTTTGGGAAAGAAATAGTGTTTTTTTATTATCTTCTAAAACTTTTATTTTTACACATTAGTGTTGGGAAGTTTTTATTGTTAAATTAGTTAATCACTTACTACTTTAACAGTTTGATTCTTGTAGTGGTTCCTTGAAATACAATTTTTGAACACTCTTGATTTAGGGAAGTCTTATTTAACATCTAAATTTTCTTTTATTACATGTAATTTATTTTATTTTTATTTTAAAATCAGGATAAGTCTTTGAAATTTAAAATTTTCAATTGGTTCAAATTGAAAATTTATGCTCAAATTGATTTGATTCTATAAAGGTGAACTTATCATGAATTTAAGAGAAATTCCTTGGGTTGAATCATTTATTTAAACATAAACTAACTTGCTTAAATTTGTTTTATACTCTAAATTTATTTTTATTTAATAAAACATTCACATCGATATCTCATATATCATAATGTTTAACATAAGGGGAGAAATAATTAAATTCTATTGACAATAGAATTTAATTTTTTTAATTATTTTTTTTATTGATCTACTTTGATCAAATATTTCAAATGCTTTTATTTTAGGGGGGATTTTTTTCTCTTTTTTATATTTTTTCTTAAAATTAAAAAGGTGTGGTAATTTTGAAAAATATTGTTCAAATTTTGAAAAATATTATTCTATTTTATAATTTATAAAAATGGGGATATTATTATAACTAGGGAGTGTTAGGGTTGGGAGTTTTTGTTCTCTCTTTATATTTTATGCTTTGAATATTCTAATTCCTCACAATATTTTTTTATTTTTATGTTAATCATAATTTATTAGAAATAAATTTTATTAGTTCGCTATATTTTTATTATATCTTGATCTATATTACTTAGAATTTTATAATTACTATTTCATATTAAAGATAGAAAAAATATTTACATTTTCTTCAATTATGATGATGTTTAAATCAATCTCTAAAATGTTTTCACTTTTGGTCTGAACTTTCTGCATGTCTTTAGTTATATATTTATTTTATGTTTATATTTTGTTTTAGTTATTCTATGATAAATTTACTTATATAACTCAAATTTTGGTAAAACTTATTTTCTTTGGATAACCAATATATTTATTTACATTTAATTAAACTAAGATGAAGTATGAAATCATTATTTGAGTGATCTAAAAAAATGCCCAAATCCTTTATAAAATTTCTAGAATTCATCAATTTCCATAATACAATATCTTTTATTTTTTTAATGATAACTCTATCTATAGACCTCATAATTTCATGAAGTTTGTTATGATGGAAGGATAAGAAATTTTTCTATATTTCATTTAACTATAGGGAAGGTTGAAATTTCTATTTGAATGGTCTAAAAGTTGACCAAATTTCTATAAGTATTTTAGTTTTTTGTTGTTGCAATTTTCAGTTTATATAAGTCACTATTTTTTAAATATATATCCTAATGAAGAATTCAGATTGAAGTATTTTTTGATCCATTGTAAATCCCTCAAATTTATATAAATTTAAGTTTACTAGACCCACTTCTGAATCTAATATTTAAATGGTCTAAAAATCACTTAATCTTTAGTTTATAAGGTGATTTATTTTTTTCTTTGAACCTACCATGTGGGTTTTATAGACTTAATTCATGTGTTTAAAGTGACCACATAACTAAATTTACAACCTACCACATTTATACTAATGTTACCACATGTTTTTTTCATACCTAACACATACAATGACAACCTACCACAAGTGCATTGGAAGTCAAACCTGCCTGCATACTTGATTTGAAAAATGGTGTATTATTTCAGTTTGTATAAGGCCCCAGCCTTAAAACTTACTTAATATTGAATTATTACAAAATTACACCTTGAGGATCTTTTCAGGTTTAGAGTTTTAGAGAATTAGATCATAAAACTTGCATTACATTCCACATTTATACAAAGTGGTTATATAAAAGATAGTATTAATTTTTCCCGTCAACGGAAACATATTTAAAATAAAACATGGATTCTTTCTTAACAATTCCTTGAAACTATCATAATATCATGTACCATTCCCTTGACCTATGAAAAACATTTCAAAAACTTGGGATGAGCATAAAAAGCTCAGTAAGGGTGATAAAAAGTATGGAAAGGAAACATGAGTACATATATACATAATAATGAAATCATACTTTACCCATAAAATATAAGCACTTTAACCTACATCATAAAATCATGAATAAATCATATAAATCATAAGACATAAAGGTAACTTGAGGCATTCATAACATTCTTACGTAGGGAGTAACCCTCTTGGTTATGTTTGGAATACCTATCACAGTATATCCCCTAAATCTCTTCGGAGAAACCTTAACGTTTAACTCCTTCGTGTTACCCAATGAATTGGAGAGATATATCGGGCTCACTCGCCTTTAGTTTATCACGAAAACATCCGTCTTCATAACAATGCCCAAGAACCATAACATAATCGTATCACATAAAACATGCATAAAGGAAACATAACATTTCCACTTTTCAATCACAAGATATCAATACAACACATAAAAACATTATGAAAACCATTTTCAATACCAAAATAAAAGAAAAGTAAAACAGGGTATTTATTTTTCTTTAAAAAAATTATGGCTTGTAGAGGAATCCGAAACTCAAATAATGGTCACGGCGGCGGAGAAGTCATTGTCGCCGCATACGTACGACAAAAACATTCCCTTTTGTCGTTTAGTAAAATGCTTCGTATAAAAAATATTCCCTTTTGGATAAATGTAAAATTAAAAGGGGTTTATACACCGTATAAAAGAAGGTTGTGTATAAAACAAAATATGCCTCAATGAAAGGAGATTGAGATGAAGTCTCATACAAAGACGGTATCCTTGGATTAAGGATAAATCAATTACATAATTATGTGTGAAAAACTAATACACCAAATATAAGTGGATATTAAGTGTAAAACAATCAGAGGTTATTCACACATATTCATAGAATGACATATTCAAGGAGTACAAGCTTATCCCAAAGAATCAAAATTGGGTTAAGAAGTTCCCTTGCAAAAATTTGACAGCCTAACGGTGTCACTACAAAATTCAGAAAATGAGTTGATGAGAGATAAAAAGGGTATCTCATCACATGGACATAAAATTTAAATCAATAAGGATATATAATAACATATCCCAACATAATATTATGTGAATTAAAATACATAACAAAAGAATTCTTTTAAAAAAGAGGAGGGTGAAAGGTTCCCTTACCAACATGGGTATCTTTCGAAACATACACCCCGTGAAAGAAGGACAATACAAAATTGATGTAAATACTCACGATGAGTAAAATAATGGGCAGTACATACACCACTCAAAGTAAATTGTGGCAAATGTATCATAAATCTCACGGGAATAAAAGTGAGATGAAAAATCCCTTACGAAAACTCGGCATCCTAACGGCGCCACTTAAAACTTACAAAAATGGATTGATGAGATCAAATAGGGTCTCTCATCATATTAACATAAAGTTTACAGAAAGAGTAATATAAAATAACATCCCCCAACATAACAAAGAGGAGATTAAAAGAAGTGACATAAAGAAGAGTACTTAAAAAGAAAGAGAGAGGTTAGATCTCTTACGAAAATTTAGCAGCCTAACGGCGCCACTCAAAACTTCCAAAATGGATTGATGAGAGAGAATAGGGTCTCTCATAATATGAAAATAAAAATGACAGTAATATTAATATAAAAGAACATCCCAATCACAAGAAATATGAGCTTAAAAGTAATGACATAAAAGAGTGTACTTAAAAAGAAAGAGAGGAGTAGGATCCCTTACCTCGTGTCCGACATGACTCGATCGTTCTTTAATCTCCTGAATAATAAAATTTGGTCAATTTATAATTACTTAAGGACATAATTTAAAGATTATTATTCATTTAATATCACATATTATAATTTTATAATAATTGGTTAATAAAGTGAGTTCATATCAGACGTTTTTGTTGATGTTCGGTACATGAGTAAAAATTGAACTTGTTGGAAAAGAATTTTCCATGTAGTTATAGGTACATCATATCCAGAATAGTATTGATGTTTTAAATATCATATATATCCATTATATATTCATTTTATACTATTACATAGCATTTGGAGATAAAAAATTAAAAGCACTGTTCATGGAGATGGTAGGTCTTTCGTACGCATGAACGCTACTTTCATTTTTTGTCATATTAATGGAATTAAAACAAAATGAGAGATATATATATTATAATTCCAGAATGATATATATAATTTAGATATAATATATTAAATATATATCCAATATATATGTACTTATAATAGTACATAATATTTGGAGATAAGAAATGAAATGTATCTTTCATGGAGACGGTAAGCCATACGTACGCATGAACGCTACTTTCATTTCTTTGTTTTTTTTTGTATTCAATGGAATTAAATAATAATGATATAAATGGTATATTATAATTCCAGTATTATATCATATGTAATATCATTAATTTCATCCTTTATATGTCCCACATATGGCATTAACGAATCAAATCACTTTGAGGGGGCGGTAGTCCGCACTTCGTAAAATGAAGATATCACATTTACCCATAATGAAAACCATAAAATTATGCCATAAATGAAAAATACATAAGCTTAAGAAAAACATAAACATATTATATATCATATATAAATATAGTTACATCTTAATGCCCACCTTTTAAGGTGTTAAAATAATATTGACCAATCATCGTTTCGTGAGGCAGTAATTCGCCATCCACAGAAACAGTGTGTTATTTAACCATTAGACGGAGGTGTGTGAAAGTGTAGCTCTAATCCTTCTTATAACAACATACTAGTATATTTAAGATACTTTTTTTGTTACAAAAAAAAGTAATAAAAATATTTTAGGGGTTTGGAGAAGAAAAATAAAACAAAGGTACATAAGGGAAGACATTACCTTTAAATCGGGTAACTCTCTTTGATTTGAGATCAAAGGCTTCCTTGGAAAGGATTATGCCCAAAGTGAGGCTTCAATGATGAATATAGGGATGTGGAGAGATGAAATGGGCTGGGTTTGGCCGAGCCAAAGGCTTTAGAGGTGTGTGTAAGGTGGTAGAGGTGGGGGCCTTTTATAAGAGGAGAGGAGGGGCACTCTTGGAAAGTTATAAAATATTACTTTATTATAAAATGATTTTCGGATTTAAAAGGTCCCAAAAGGATATATTTCGAGGATAAGGTGATAAGGTTTCTAAATACACACATCCAATAGGTTTTTTACAAGTTTAAGACTTATATTTCACCTTATCTTGTCATTTTATTTAAATCGTTCATTTATGAGGTAATCACTGCATCATCACGGTGTCATAAATAAATTAATTTATTTAATGTCTAAAAATTATAAAAAAATATCATGATGTAGTAAATCTTTTTATATTTCTAATGAATATTTATAGTCAAATATATGACTTATATAACCCCATATAAAAATTGTTTTATTAAAACAACTCATGTTTGTGACATTTTTACTTTAACATTAAATAAAAAGATATTAATGTCATTTTCCTTCCAAAGTGGCTTCATGGGGTCCCCAAGTTTACCCATGGATTTTCTTGGTCGTCCATGACACATCCAATAAGGGTATTACATGTGTCAATCTCATCTCATATTATTAAAACATTATTTTTACCTTAAACTACACTAATTACCTCTAATCGTGATTAAAAACTTAAAAGTTACTATTCACCAAAACAAATATTTTAATCCCATTGAACCACATTTTACTTATTAATGACAACCATGTATGTAGAATTTTTGAAATTCAAAACACAGAGGTGGTAAAATTTCATTTAAACGAAAAAATTAGTTTTTTTTAAGTACCACTTAGTGGTTTCACTATTCATCAAAATTGAAGTTTTCCAGAAAAATACCAAAAAATCACCCTAAGCTATATTTGATATTCCGAATTCAAAAATGGTGTCTATTTTACAAAATTAAAAAAAAATAAGTTAAATTAATTAATTTAATAATTAATTCTCGTTGTGAGAGAAAATAGCGTGTTTTTATGAAACAATAAGTATCAAAAGATTGACACTAGTTTAAGTCCAATTTCAAGATAAAATTAATTCCAATGACCACTATTGGATTAAATGGTAAAAATATATTCTAATTTCACTTTAAAACCAATTCAAAATATAATCTAATCATATAAATAAATTATATTAAAAAGAGGTTTTGAATTAAAATACAACATTTTTCACTATTCATTAAAAAATGAACTTTATCGGAAAGATACCAAAAATTTACACAAAGTATATTTTGATGTCCCGATTCTAAATAAGAATTTTATTTTGTCAAATATAACACATAAAATTGTCAAAAATTTGATTTAAAAAAAGGTTCGCCATCAAAAGGCGGTTAATCAACCTTTTAAAGAATATTAGAATGTTTACACTTAAAATTGGATTCATTCGCATTTTTAATCCTCTAACATTTATTGTAAAGATTAAAAATATTTGACAAACATATATAATCATTTTGTAGTTAGTTCTGTTCATTCCCGCCATTACAATGGCTAGGCGTTAACTACCATTTAAAATAATATTATTTTATTATTAGAGTGCAACGTAAGATTCCCAAGAAACTCGTTGTTTCTTATTGGGTACGCCATCGATCATACCGTCCCCTTTAAAGTAATATTAATATTTTATTCACAAATATGGATAAATTTGAAAATGTCATATTCTTTATTTACCTGGGGTGTTACATCCTTTCCCCCTTTTGGGAATTGCGTCTTCGCAATTTTAAAATTGGGCTTGGAAACTTCATTGAAAATCCCACATCGGAACAAGAGTCAGTAAAACAGTCACTTTAAAATAAAGAAAGAGAAGAACAAAGGTCACCCGAGTTAACCCATACTAGGATTCCATGTAGGAAAACATGGATATGGAGGAAAAAACAAAGGGTCATGTTCTGAGGGAGAGTGATAGTAAACATGTCTAGGAGAAAGTTAACCATAAGAAAATCACAAACTTGTGATGGGTTAAACGGTATTTGATTCCCCAGTAGGAAAAGATAACAGACAATATTTTTGTTTTAAGTTACTCTTCATTGAGGAATTTATTTTTGAGCTTAACTAAATCATAATGAAACATACTTACTTGTCACGTAGACTTTCAACTTTTACTAGATTCCTTAATCAAACTCATATTTTCTCCAAAAGATGAGTATTTAGAAAGACTTGTTCGCATTAAGAGTACTATAATCAACTTCTTGAGAATCACCTAATACAAAAAAGATAACTATATATTTCCCATGTCTTTAGACAAAATCCAAAACAAAAATTGTTAGTATGAGATCAGATAATTCACAAAAGTATAATCCATTATAAAAAGAAAATCTATTCTTAATCTCCAAAATTTGTCCAAAAAAAACCCAAAGTTCAACGAAGACCATTCGATAAACAATTTTCCATAAAATTATTCAAATTAAACCAAACTAAGATTGAAACCCAAATATTTGAAGGATTTAATCACATAGTCTTCCAAGGTACAAATTAACTTTTATTTCCAAATAACATCAGTTGCCCTTAAATTCTCATATTGAAAAGTAATTAACCTAATCACATTTCCTCGATGATAGGTTAATCATTTCCATAGATAACCCAAAATAAACTTAATATTGATTCCTAAAATCATCTAACTAAAAATAATTAGTCAAACTAACCAGGGACTTAAAGTAGTCCAATGGTAGGCGATAAATACCAGTCGCACTTTGGTTGTGGGTTTGATTCTCGCAGCTTTGTCCGACGTGACGGGTTGTCACACGGTCTGCGTGTTGTCCTTTTTCCAAAACTATATAATTCTTAAAACATTCCCCAAAACAAGATAAAATATTCAAAAATAATCATAACATATTTTAACCTCAATTTTATCTCATGCCTTTCATTTTCCATCATAATATATAATAACCCATAATTACCTCAAAAGTAAGGATCATATAAACCCTAATGGTTACCTTTATAATTATTACCTGAACTTCCACATCGATTGGTCATCTCGTACATGATGCATTACAGAACATACCAAGGTATAAGTGGTTGATCATGACTCCTTGATAGTTGGTTTAGAACAACCATGAGTTTCCTCATTGAATCCCCCATTTCATCCAGTCTCTTAATCAGAGAACCACCACAGTTTCCTTCAAACCTATTGTCACTTTGGTGCCTGCTAGATCCATCCATTCACTAAAAACAGAAATTGTAACGACCCAATCTTTTTTAGTAGTATATTAACTTACCCTTAATGATTTAATAAGATGTTAATGGTTAATGCAGAAAGAGGATTCGATGGATTCATCCAGTAGACTCGACCCTTATGAAGCCCACTTATCAGAGCTTGGGAAGGAGGTAGCATCTGTGGGCTTCTATTTGGACCAAGCCCAAGCCGAACTCCAGTGTGTCAAGCTTGAATGGAAACGCCTATGGGAGAAGTTCAAGTTAGTAGAGATTACTACTAGGGCAATGTTATCTGAGCCTCCCTCATATTCTCTCATCATAGCACACCTTACACTTAGGTCTTATGCCGGTGTTATAAGGGGCTATGTGACGAGACCCTAGCTTCCTTGTATAATCCTTTCGAGTGAATAAATTGAGATCTCTTCCTTTAGTGATGTTTGTGGAATTTCTTTTGTCCGAATAATTTTAGGATATATTTTATTGATGAATTTTTGAAAAAGGGATATTTTAAAACATTTATGTAAACCCTAAATAATTAATGATGTGTAATGATTTTCAAAAAATGGTCTTCTACAAAAGTGTTCAGTAAGGAATTTGGAGTCTAATAAGATCAAATTAATTTTTGATGAATAGTAAATTATGAATAGTGATTTTATGCTTAGGATTAGTAATGTGACCAAATGGATTAGTAATTTCACTCAAAGAAAGTTTTAATATAATTTAGACACCTAGATTAAGTAATGTGATTCAATAAAATGGGTAAATAATGGTTTCATAAATTATTAGTCAAGTATTAGTTTTTTCGGGTGAATAGTGTTTTTAATTAAAAATTTAATTAAAAATAATTAGAAAATTATTTTTATAAAAAGGAATTTATTTTTGAACTCAGAGCATCGATATTATGTTAAGGTAATTTTTGGGGATTTTTCTGAAAAAAATGAATTCTCGATGAATAGTGTTTTTATTTAAAAATTAAATTAAAAATATTTAGAAAATTATTTTTATAAAATGGATTTCATTTTTGAAATCAGAGCATTGATATTTGGTTAAGGTGAAATTTTGGGATTATTCTGAGAAAGTTGAATTTTCGATGAATAGTGAAAATATAGTTTTTAAGTTACGAGTGTTTAATGACATCATTAAATGACGTATTAAGTATATATTCAATATGGTCGAATTATGAATAGTAAGATAAGGTATGAGGTGTCCCAAGTGGCCAATACCATGGGAAAATACCATGGGCAAGCCCATGGTTTTTCCAAAACCACTAATGAGGTGTCCCTTGGCCATTAATGCCTTGTCCCCTCACTTTCCCTATAAATACACACCCTTTCCTCCTTTAGTTTTTACTCCCAACTCTCCCCCAACGAATTTCTGGTCTCCTTAACTCCCAAGGAGTCCTCCCAAGGTGCCCCCAAGCCCTCAAGGTCCAAAACTTTGAGTTTCAAGAGTCACGTTTTAAGGTAAGGGATCCGACCTCTCTCTTTCTTTTCATGTAATCTCTTTTATGTCATTCCTTTTATGCTCCATGTTATTATGTGAGAGGATGTTCTTTTATGTTCCTCTTACTGCCCTTTCATGTTTATATAATGAGAGATCCCCTCTTACTCTCATCATTTCTTTTTATGAAAGTTTAAGTGACACCGTTAGGCTGCTGAATTTTTAAGTGATTCTTTCACCCTTCTCATTTTTTTTAGTTCGATTTTCATGTCAAATATTTCAAGTTCCTTTTTATTATGTTGGGGTATGATCTCTATATCTATCATACTGATCTATTATGATCATATGATGAGAGACCCTATTTGATCTGTTCAATTAATTTTTGTTGAAGTTTAAGTGACGTCGTTATGCTGCAGAATTTTCGTCTCAAA
Source organism: Viscum album (assembly GCA_963277665.1). Lineage (NCBI taxonomy): Eukaryota > Viridiplantae > Streptophyta > Magnoliopsida > Santalales > Viscaceae > Viscum > Viscum album. Next base: position 600,927,429 of record OY728142.1, read on the forward strand.
ATGCCTCTCTTCTCTCAAAATTATTTTATGTTATAAAGTGAATACTCAAAGCTCTTATTTCTACAGGGGTATTCACATATATATCAAAATTTTCTATTTTAAATTCTGGGATTTACATACATGATACCCGCTTTCCCTTTCCGTGGGTTTAAAGTAACGTAAAGATCATGTCTTTAAAGCAGTTTTTAAAACGTTATGATTATGAAATGAAACCCATTTATTTTATGCTATATAGGTTATTTATGAAATTTTTGATGATGATATATGTGGCTCACATGATAATAAAGGAAAATTTAATGTTGTGCCCTAATAGCGCTCCAATGCATTGGGTAAAGACTTAATCTCTAGAGATGACCATTTTAACGACGCCTTGGTGAATAACCTTAGTAATTTTTAACGACACCTTGGGGATGGACCTTGGTGAAACGAAACGATTATCAATATTAAATGTTGCAGCCACATCTTCAAGTTATGAAAAATGCTATTTTTATTATGATGTATCTCATGATTTCTTTCTCATGCCTTAAAGTTCTTTTCATGTCCTTATTGAAGTATCTCAAGTTCACATGTAAAATGTTTCTCATGTTTCCCTTACTGGGCCTTCTGCTCACCCTTTCTTTTGATGTATGTCCCCAGGTTATGAGATGCAGTAATGAACCTAGGATGAACTAAAGAAGAAGCCTTTCAAGTGTTTAAGAATAATTTTTTATGTTTTTTTCATGTATTATGTTCCTTGTTTCCAAGACACTAAACCTTAACGATCCTCAGTTCCGTGTAATGAAATGAAAGTTATGTCATAAAAAGACGGGATGCTACAGTTGGTATCAAAGGATGGTTTAGTTATTTGTGGAAATTAGGATATAAAAACTTTAGGAAGAACCCTATAGAAAAGTTTAAATATAGGAAAACTTCCTGGTATTTTGGTAAGTATTGAGTAAGTGGTTTATCAAACAAATACATCCCTATCTGGATACGAGAAGGTAGAGGCGGCTCTGGCACAGATGTACATAGGGGTAAAACCCGAAAACACCGCTTTGAGCTAGACTCGAACGGGAACTGGTGCACGATAACGGGCCTTGCTGCACTCTTGGTTATGACACTCCCGGGGGATATGTTTGGTTAATCACAAGCTTTTTATGAATCATTATGAAGGAATTATAGAAAAGTGTAATTGTCTAAGCATTAAGTCTTAGTTAAAAGATTCATAAATGAAATAAGTTTCTTACTAAGGTTTTATTCTTATAGAAAATGGCGGGCAATAGGAGGAACCGTGCCTATGGTGACCGCAATGCACCATGTGCTGACGGCCCTCCGATGGAAGCCGGAATGGAAACATTCATGCGAATGATGAACCAACTGACTCAAGTTATGAGTAATAACTTGAATCAAGCTGAGTGGCCGACCTCACCACAAAGGGAACAACACTATGTTGAGTCCTTCATGCGTCAACGACCGCCAACATTCAATGGATCTACTAACCCATTGGTTGTGGAACAATGGATAAGCTCCATTGAAAAGATCTTTTCTGTACTTCATTGTTTGGAACAAGAAAAAGTCACCCTTGCTGTTTACCGCCTAGAGGGAGAAGCTGATCAGTGGTGGTCACTGATCAAAAACACGAAGCCACGAGGAGAGATGGAAGCTATGGAGTGGGAAGAATTTAGGGGAATTTTCTTTAACAAGTATTTCCCTCGTTCCATGAGAACGAGAATGGAGAAAGAGTTTCTTGAGCTGAAGCAGAAGGAGAACGAATCTGTCAGAAGCTATGAGATGAACTTCACAAGGATTTCCCGTTATACCTCAAGCTTTGTCATGGACCCTAATGGGAAGGTTGATAGATTCTTTGGTGGACTAAAACCTCATCTGAGGAAGAATCTAGCCAACAGGGACTATGATAGCTATGAAGAAATAGTTCGAAGTGCTATGAAAGTCGAGCTGGAGTTTGGTCAGACACAGTGGTCTCACAAACCAAATGAAAAGAAGAGATCGTTGGAGCCCAGTTTAGGGAAGTCTTTTGATCAGGGAAGAGGTGGAAAGCAAATGCAACTTACCACATGCAATAAATGTGGGAAGAATCATCTGGGGAACTGCTTGAATGGAAGTGGCAAGTGCTAAAAGTGTGGAAGTGGAGGCCATATTGCTCGGAATTGTCATAGTGAGGTGAAGCCTCAGCTTCCCAACACTAACGACAAAGGAAAGATGGTTCTGGCCCTACCCGAAGTCACATGCTTCAAGTGTGGACAGCTTGGGCACTTTGCTAACCAATGTCCAAATCTGAGGGTGGTGGAGGGGAATCACCATCAACCTCAGCAAAGGCCAAGGGAGCAAGGTCGTGCTTTAGTTATCACAACAACTGAAGTTGAAGTTCCGAACGATGTGGTAGCAGGTACTCTTGTTGTCCTCTCAAAACTAGCAAGTACTTTATTTGATTCTGGTTCTACGCATTCCTTTATTTCCTCCAAGTTTGCAAGGAATATAGAATCAATCCCCGAACTGCTAGAGGTAGAGTTCTCAGTCAAGACTCCAAGTGGGATTATCCTTGAATTAACTGTATTTAGAGACTCTAGTGTTTACTTTGGTGAGCACAATCTTATCGCAAATCTAGTAGTCATTCCCATGATGGAATTCGACATTATACTAGGGATGGACTGGCTCTCAAAGTATAATGCTAAGATCAAATGCAGAAGTAAGGAAATCTCAGTAGTCTTGAATGAACGACCTACAGTTATCTTCCGAGGAGAGATATCCCGAACTGATCCCTATCTAGAAGCACCTCCTATAGCTTTCTTTATGGAGTTAATCGGTGATGATGAAGAAGGTAAAGGGAGCATACAAATAGAAGATGTTCTGATTGTTCAGGAATACATGGATGTATTTCCTGAGGAGTTACCTGGACCTCCCCCAGAAAGAGAGGTAGAGTTCTCCATTGAACTCGTACCTGGGTCTCAACCGATATCAAAGACTCCGTATAGAATGGAAAATGTGGAGCTAGAAGAGTTAAAGAAACAACTCCAAGACTTGTTGGAGAAGGGGTTTATCCGACCGAGTGTGTCTCCTTGGGGAGCACCAGTTCTCTTTGTGAAGAATAAGTATGGATCAATGTGGCTATGAATTGATTATAGATAACTGAATGGGATCACAGTGAAGAACAGATATCCTCTTCCAAGAATTGATGATTTATTTGAACAACTTTAAGGGGCTCAATTATTCTCTAAGATTGACCTTCGATCTGGTTATCATCAACTGAGGGTGAAGAAGGAAGATATTCCAAAGACTGCCTTCCGATCAAGATATGGGCATTATGAGTTTAGTGTTATGCCCTTCATCTTGACTAATGCTCCTGCTATTTTCATGGATTTGATGAATAGAGTCTTTAAGGACTACCTTGATAACTTTGTGGTAGTTTTTATTGATGATATTTTGATATATTCAAAAAGTCGTGAGGAGCATGAAGATCATCTAAGGGTTATATTGAAAACTCTGCGGAAGGAGAGGCTCTTTGGGAAGTTCAGCAAGTGTGAGTTTTGGTTACAAAAAGTGGCTTTCTTGAGGCACATTGTAACCAATGAAGGAATCTCGGTTGAACCTGCAAATACAATGGTTGTGGAGGAGTGGCCTCAACCCACAACAGTAACTGAGATTCGTAGTTTCCTTGGTTTAGCGGGATATTATAGGAGGTTTGTGAAAAACTTTTCACGGATTTCTAATCCACTAACCAAGTTGACTCGAAAAGGGGTTAAGTTCATCTGGACAAAGGAATGTGAGGAAAGTTTCCAAGATCTGAAGAAGAGATTGGTTACTTCACCTGTGTTAACAATACCCTCTATCGGAGAAGGATTCGTTATTTTTAGCGATGCATCTCTGAAAGGGCTTGGGTGCGTCCTCGTGAAAAATGACAAGGTAATTGCTTATGCATCTCGAAAGTTGAAGATTCATGAGCAGAATTATCCTACGCATGATCTAGTGCTGGCGGCAGTTGTTTTTGCTCTAAAGATATGGAGGTACTATCTTTATGGGGAGAAATGTGATATATACACTAACCACCAAAGTCTAAAGTATATTTTCACACAGAAAGAATTGAACATGAGACAAAGGAGATGGTTGGAGCTTATTAAAGACTATGATTTTTCAATTCATTATCACCCTGGAAGAGCAAACAAAGTCGTAGATGCGTTAAGCAGGAAAGATCCTGTTGTTCTGGAAACAATGAGGATCCTAGGAGATCCCTTGATTAAATATCTAGTAAAACTGGACATGGGAATTATAAGGAAAGGGACATCACCAACCCTATTCCAAATGATTTCTCAACCTTCATTACTAGAGAAGATCAAGAAGGCTCAAAAAGAAGATCCTTTGCTGTAGGAGAAGTTGGAGGCTGTAAAAGATGGGAAGTTACCTGATTTCAATATTGATCAAGAAGGTGTATTGAAATTTCGTACAAGACTATGTGTTCCATCTATTCCAGAGATAAAGAAAGAACTGATGGATGAAGCTCATAGCTCTACTTTCTCCATACATCCGGGAAGCACTAAGATGTATAGAGACCTTCGTGATCATTATTGGTGGGATAACATGAAGAGGGAGATTGCTGATTACACTACAAGGTGCCTGGTGTGTCGGAAAGTAAAGTCATAATGACAACTTCCTAAGGGGATATTACAACCGCTACCCATACCAGTATGGAAGTGGGATAATATCACTATGGACTTTGTAACTGGTCTCCCGAAAACATCCAAAGGAAACAATGTGATATGGGTTATTGTGGACCGTCTCACCAAGACAGCCCATTTTATCTCTATTTGGGAAGATTTCTCTCTGGATCAACTTGCCAATATATACGTGAAGGAAGTGGTAAGGCTGCATGGGGTACCACTATCCATCGTGTCTGATCGTGACCCAAGATTCATATCAAAATTCTGGAGAAGTCTTCAACATGCTCTGAATACTGAATTGAATTTTAGTACGGCCTATCATCCTCAAACTGATGGCCAATCTGAAAGGACTATTCAGACACTCGAAGACATGCTGAGATTATGCTCAATGGAATTTAAAGGTGGATGGGATCAACACCTCTCATTAGTTGAGTTCTCCTATAACAACAACTTCCATTCGAGTATTCAGATGGCACCCTATGAATCTTTGTATGGAAAGCGATGTAGAACTCCCACTTGTTGGGATGAAACTGGTGAGAGAAAGCTTCTTGGGCCTGATCTTGTGCAAGAGATGACAGAACAGGTTCATGCCATCCAACAACACATAAAGGCTGCTCAGAGTCGGTAGAAGAGCTATGCTGACAATCATCGAAGGTACTTGGAGTTTGGTGTTGGTGACAAAGTCTTCCTTCAAATTTCTCCATGGAAGAGAGTCATGCGGTTTGGGAAGAAAGGAAAGCTCATCCCTAGGTACATTGGCCCCTATGAAATCCTTGATCACATAGGAGCAGTGGCCTATCGTCTAGCACTTCCACCGAACCTAGCTCAAGTTCATGATTTCTTCCATGTATCTCTCTTGAGGAAGTACATACCTGACCCTTCGCATGTACTGAACCCAGAGGTGGTACAAATGGAACATGACCTCTCTTATGAGGAGCAGCCAGTGGAGATCTTGGACCGTAGAGACAAGGCCCTACGAAACAAGACTACCCACCTTGTGAAAGTGTTTTGGAGGAATCATAAATATGAAGAAGCGACTTGGGATCCTGAGGAAACAATGAAGCAAAAGTACCCTCACCTTTTCGACTAGGCCTCAAGTATAAATTTCGGGGACGAAATTTCTTAAGGGGGGAAGAATGTAACGACCCAATCTTTTTGAGTAGTATATTAACTTACTCTTAATGATTTAATAATATGTTAATGGTTAATGAAGAAAGAGGAGTCGATGGCTTCATCCAGTAGACTCGACCCTTATGAAGCCCACTTATCAGAGCTTGGGAAGGAGGTAGCATCTGTGGGCTTCTCTTTGGACCAAGCCCAAGCCGAACTCCAGCGTGTCAAGCTTGAATGGAAATGCCTACGGGAGAAGTTCAAGTTAGTAGAGATTACTACTAGGGCAATGTTATCTGAGCCTCCCTCAGATTCTCTCACCATAGCACACCTTACACTTAGGTCTTATGTCGGTGTTATAAGGGGCTATGTGACGAGACCCTAGCTTCCTTGTGTAATCCTTTCGGGTGAATAAATTGAGATCTATTCCTTTAGTGATTTTTGTGGAATTTCTTTTGTCCGGATAATTTTAGGATATATTTTATTGATGAATTTTTGAAAAAGGGATATTTTAAAAACTTTATGTAAACCCTAAATAATTAATGATGCGTAATGATTTTCAAAAAATGGTCTTCTACAAAAGTTTTCAGTAAGGAATTTGGAGTCTAATAAGATCAACTTAATTTTTGATGAATAGTAAATTATGAATAGTGATTTTATGCTTAGGATTAGTAATGTGACCAAATGTATTAGTACTTTCACTCAAAGAAAGTTTTAATATAATTTAGACACCTAGATTAAGTAATGTGATTCAATAAAATGGGTAAATAACAGTTTCATAAATTATTAGTCAAGTATTAGTTTTTTCGGGTGAATAGTGTTTTTTAATTAAAAATTTAATTAAAAATAATTAGAAAATTATTTTTATAAAAAGGACTTTATTTTTGAACTCAGAGCATCGATATTATGTTAAGGTAATTTTTGGGGATTTTTCTAAAAAAAATGAATTCTCGATGAATAGTGTTTTTATTTAAAAATTAAATTAAAAATATTTAGAAAATTATTTTTATAAAATGGATTTCATTTTTGAAATCAGAGCATTGATATTTGGTTAAGGTGAAATTTTGGGATTATTCTGAGAAAGTTGAATTTTCGATGAATAATGAAAATATAGTTTTTAAGTTACGGGTGTTTAATGACATCATTAAATGATGTATTAAGTATATATTCAATATGGTCGAATTATGAATAGTAAGATAAGGTATGAGGTGTCCCAAGTGGCCAATACCATGGGCAAATACCATGGGAAAGCCCATGGTTTTGCCAAAACCACTAATGAGGTGTCCCTTGGCCATTAATGCCTTGTCCTCTCACTTTCCCTATAAATACACACCCTTTCCTCCTTTAGTTTTCACTCCCAACTCTCCCCCAACGAAGTTCTGGTCTCCTTACCTCCCAAGGAGTCCTCCCAAGGTTCCCCCAAGCCCTCAAGGTCCAAAACTTTGAGTTTCAAGAGTCACGTTTTAAGGTAAGGGATCCGACCTCTCTCTTTCTTTTCATGTAATCTCTTTTATGTCATTACTTTTATGCTCCATGTTATTATGTGAGAGGATGTTCTTTTATGTTCCTATTACTTCCCTTTCATGTTTATATGATTAGAGATCCCCTCTTACTCTCATCATTTCGTTTTATGAAAGTTTAAGTGACGCTGTTAGGCTTCCGAATTTTTAAGTGATTCTTTCACCCTTCTCATTTTTTTTAGTTCGATTTTCATGTCAAATATTTCAAGTTCTATTTTATTATGTTGGGGTATGATCTCTATATCTATCATACTGATCTCTTATGATCATATGATGAGAGACCCTATTTGATCTGTTCAATTCATTTTTGTTGAAGTTTAAGTGATGTCGTTATGCTGCAGAATTTTCGTCTCAAAATGCCTCTCTCCTCTCAAAATTATTTTATGTTATAAAGTGAATACTCAAAGCTCTTATTTCTACAGGGGTATTCACATATATATCAAAATTTTCTATTTTAAATTCTGGGATTTACATACATGATACCCGCTTTCCCTTTTCGTGGGTTTAAAGTAACGTAAAGATCATGTCTTTAAAGCAGTTTTTAAAACGTTGTGATTATGAAATGAAACCCATTTATTTTATGCTATATAGGTTATTTATGAAATTTTTGATGATGATATATGTGGATCACATGATAATAAAGTCAAATTTAAGGTTGCGCCCAGATAGCGCTCCAATTCATTGGGTAAAGACTTAATCTCTAGAGATGACCATTTTAACGACGCCTTGGTGAATAACCTTGGTAATTTTTAACGACACCTTGGGGATGGACCTTGGTGAAACGAAACGATTGTCAATATTAAATGTTGCAGCCACATCTTCAAGTTATGAAAAATGCTATTTTTATTATGATGTATCTCATGATTTCTTTTTCATGCCTTAAAGTTCTTTTCATGTCCTTATTGAAGTATCTCAAGTTCACATGTAAAATGTTTCTCTTGTTTCCCTTACTGGGCCTTCTGCTCACCCTTTATTTTGATGTATGTCCCCAGGTTATGAGATGCAGTAATGAACCTAGGATGAACTAAAGGAGAATCCTTTCAAGTTTTTAAGAATAATGTTTTTTGTTTTTTCATGTATTATGTTCCTTGTTTCCAAGACACTAAACCTTAACGATCCTCAGTTCCGTGTAATGAAATGAAAGTTATGTCATAAAAATACGGGATGCTACAGTTGGTATCAAAGGATGGTTTAGTTATTTGTGGAAATTAGGATATAAAAACTTTAGGAAGAACCCTATAGAAAAGTTTAAATATAGGAAAACTTCCTGGTATTTTGGTAAGTATTGAGTAAGTGGTTTATCAAACAAATACATCTCTGTGTGGATACGAGCATGTAGAGGCGGCTCTGGCACAGATGTACATAGGGGTAAAACCCGAAAACACCGCTTTGAGATAGACTCGAATGGGAACTGGTGCACGATAACGGGCCTTGCTGCACTCTTGGTTACGACACTCCTGGGGGATATGTTTGGTTAATCACAAGATTTTTATGAATCATTATGAAGGAATTATAGAAAAGTGTAATTGTCTAAGCATGAAGTCTTAGTTAAAAGATTCATAAATGAAATAAGTTTCTTACTAAGGTTTTATTCTTTTAGAAAATGGCGAGCAATAGGAGGAACCGTTCCAATGGTGACCGCAATGCACCATGTGCTGACGGCCCTCCGATGGAAGCCGGAATGGAAACATTCATGCGAATGATGAACCAGCTGACTCAAGTTATGAGTAATAACTTGAATCAAGCTGAGAGGCCGACCTCACCATGAATGGAACAACACTCTGTTGAGTCCTTCATGGGTCAATGACCGCCAACATTCAGTGGATCTACTGACCCATTGGTTGGAGAACAATGGATAAGCTCCATTGAAAAGATCTTTTATGTACTTCATTGTTTGGAACAAGAAAAAGTCACCCTTGCTGTTTATCGCCTAGAGGGAGAAGCTGATCAGTGGTGGTCACTGATCAAAAACACGAAGCCATGAGGAGAGATGGAAGCTATGGAGTGGGAAGAATTTAGGGGAATTTTCTTTAACAAGTATTTCCCTCGTTCCATGAGAACTAGAATGGAGAAAGAGTTTCTCGAGCTGAAGCAGAAGGAGAACGAATCTGTCGGAAGCTATGAGATGAACTTCACAAGGATTTCCCGTTATACCTCAAGCTTTGTCATGGACCCTAATGGGAAGGTTGATAGATTCTTTGGTGGACTACAACCTCATCTGCAGAAGAATCTATCCAACAGGGACTATGATAGCTATGAAGATATAGTTCGAAGTGATATGAAAGTCGAGCTGGAGTTTGGTGAGACACAGTGGTCTCACAAACCAAATGAAAAGAAGAGATCGTTGGAGCCCAATCTAGGGAAGTCTTTTGATCAGGGAAGAGGTGGAAAGCAAATGCAACTTACCACATGCAATAAATGTGGGAAGAATCATCTGGGGAACTGCTTGAATGGAAGTGTAAAGTGCTACAAGTGTAGAAGAGGAGGCCATATTGCTCGGAATTGTCATAGTGAGGTGAAGCCTCGGCTTCCCAACACTAACGACAGAGGAAAGATGGTTCTGGCCCTACCCGAAGCCACATTCTTCAAGTGTGGACAGCTTGGGCACTTTGCTAACCAATGTCCAAATCTAAGGGAGGTGGAGGGGAATCACCATCAACCTCAGCAGAGGCCAAGGGAGCAAGTTCGTGCTTTCGCTATCACAACAACTGAAGTTGAAGTTCCGAATGATGTGGTAGCAGGTACTCTTGTTGTCCTCTCAAAACTAGCAAGTACTTTATTTGATTCTGGTTCTACGCATTCCTTAATTTCTCCAAGTTTTCAAGGAATATAGAATTAATTCCCGAACTGCTAGAGGTAGAGTTGTCAGTCAAGACTCCAAGTGGGATTATCCTTGAATTAATAGTATTTAGAGACTCTAGTGTTTACTTTGGTGAGCACAATCTTATCGCAAATCTAGTAGTCATTCCCATGATGGAATTTGACATTATACTAGGGATGGACTGGCTCTCAAAGTATAATTCTAAGATCAAATGCAGAAGTAAGGAAATCTCAGTAGTCTTGAATGAACGACCTACAGTTATCTTCCGAGGAGAGATATCCCGAACTGATCCCTATCTAGAAGCACCTCCTATAGCTTTCTTTATGGAGTTAGTCGGTGATGATGAAGAAGTAAAAGGGAGCATACAAATAGAAGATGTTCCGATTGTTCAGGAATACATGGATGTATTTCCTGAGGAGTTACCTGGACCTCCCCCAGAAAGAGAGGTAGAGTTCTCCATTGAACTCGTACCTGGGTCTCAACCGATATCAAAGACTCCATATAGAATGGAAAATGTGGAGCTAGAAGAGTTAAAGAAACAACTCCAAGACTTGTTGGAGAAGGGGTTTATCCGACCGAGTGTGTCTCCTTGGGGATCACCAGTTCTCTTTGTGAAGAAGAAGGATGGATCAATGCGGCTATGAATTGATTGTAGAGAATTGAATGGGATCACATTGAAGAACAGATATCCTCTTCCAAGAATTGATGATTTATTTGACCAACTTCACGGGGCTCAATTCTTCTCTAAGATTGACCTTCGATCTGGTTATCATCAACTGAGGGTGAAGAAGGAAGATATTCCAAAGACTGCCTTCCGATCAAGATATGGGCATTATGAGTTTACTGTTATGCCCTTCGGCTTGACTAATGCTCCTGCTATTTTCATGGATTTGATGAATAGAGTCTTTAAGGACTACCTTGATAACTTTTTGGTAGTTTTTATTGATGATATTTTGATATATTCAAAAAGTCATGAGGAGCATGAAGATCATCTAAGGGTTATATTGAAAACTCTGCGGAAGGAGAGGCTCTTTGGGAAGTTCATCAAGTGTGAGTTTTGGTTACAAAAAGTGGCTTTCTTGGGGCACATCGTAACCAATGAAGGAATCTCGGTTGACCCTGCAAAGACAATGGTTGTAGAGGAGTGTCCTCAACCCACAACAGTAACTGAGATTCGTAGTTTCCTTGGTTTAGCGGGATATTATAAGAGGTTTGTGAAAAACTTTTCACGGCTTTCTAATCCACTAACCAAGTTGACTCGAAAAGGGGTTAAGTTCATCTAGACAAAGGAATGTGAGGAAAGTTTCCAAGAGCTGAAGAAGAGATTGGTTACTGCACCTGTGTTAACACTACCCTCTATCGGAGAAGGATTCTTTATTTTTAGCGATGCATCTCTGAAAGGTCTTGGGTGCGTCCTCAAGAAAAATGACAAGGTAATTGCTTATGCATCTCGACAGTTGAAGATTCATGAGAAGAATTATCCTACGCATGATCTAGAGCTAGCGGCAGTTGTTTTTGCTCTAAATATATAGAGGCACTATCTTTATGGTGAGAAATGTGATATATACACCGACCACCAAAGTTTAAAGTATATTTTCACACAGAAATAATTGAACATGAGAAAAAGGAGATGGTTAGAGCTTATTAAGGACTATGATTGTTCAATTCATTATCACCCTAGAAGAACAAACAAATTCGCAGATGTGAGTATATCAAAAAAACCATCATGTACAATGAAGAAGATAAACACTAATATATACTTAATCGTTCACTTTATCTAAAACTAGGACTCTTTATGAAATCCTAACCATTATGGTAAAGTCACATATTCCTAGAGAATACCCTAACCTCTAAAGTTATCTAAACCGACCACTAATACCAACTATAAGGCCCTGGCCTTAAACCTTACTTAATATTGAATTATTACAAGATTACACCTTGAGGATCTTTTTAGGTTTAGAGTTTTAGAGAATTAGATCATAAAACTTGCATTACATTCCACATTTAAACAAAGTGGTTACATAAAAGATAGTATTCATTTTCCCATCAACGGAAACATATTTAAAATAAAACATGGATTCTTTCTTGACACTTCCTTGAAACTATCATCATATCATGTACCATTCCCTTGACCTGTGAAAAACATTTCAAAAACTTGTTATGAGCATAAAAATCTCAGTAAGGGTTATAAAAAGTATGGAAAGGAAACATGAGTACATATATACATAATAATGAAATCATACTTTACCCATAAAATATAAGCACTTTAACCTACCTCATAAAATCATGAATAAATCATATAAATCATAAGACATAAAGGTAAATTGAGGCATTCATAACATTCTTACGTAGGGAGTAACCCTCCTGGTTACGTCTAGAATACCCATCACAGTATATCCCCTAAATCTCTTCGGAGAAACCTTAACATTTAACTCCTTCGCGTTACCCAATGCATTGGAGAGCTATATCGAGCTCACCCGCCCTTAGTTTATCATAGAACCACCCGTCTTCATAACAATGCCCAAGAACCATAACATAATCGTATCACATAAAACATGCATAAAGAAAACATAACATTTCCACTTTTCAATCACAAGATATCAATACAACACATAAAAACATTATGAAAACCATTTTCAATACCAAAATAAAAGAAAAGTAAAACAGGGTATTTATTTTTCTTTAAAAAAAAGTATGGCTTGTAGAGGAAGCTGAAACTCAAATAATGGTCACGGCGGCGGAGAAGTCGTTGTCGCCGCATACGTACGACAAAAACATTCCCTTTTGTCGTTTAGTAAAATGATTCATATAAAAAAGATTCCATTTTGGATAAATGTAAAAGTCAAAGGGGTTTATACACCATATAAAAGAAGGTTGTGTATAAAACAAAATATGCCTCAATGAAAGGAGATTGAGACGAAGTCTCATACAAAGACGGTATCCTTGGATTAAGGATAAATCAATTACATAATTATGTGTGACAAACTAATACACCAAATATAAATGGATATTAAGTGTAAAAAAATCAGTGGTTATTCACACATATTCATAGAACCACATATTCAAGGAGTACAAGCTTATCCCAAAGAATCAAAATTGGGTTAAGAGGTTCCCTTGCAAAAATTTGGCAGCCTAACGGCGTCACTACAAAATTCAGAAAATGAGTTGATGAGAGATAAAAAGGGTATCTCATCACTTGGACATAAAATTTAAATCAATAAGGATATATAAGAACATATCCCAACATAATATTATGTGAATTAAAAGACATAACAAAATAAGTCTTTTAAAAAAGAGGAGGGTGAAAGGTTCCCTTACCGACATGGGTATCTTTCGAAACATACACCCCGTGAAAGAAGGACAATACAAAATTGATGTAAATACTCACGATGAGTAAAATAATGGGCAGTACATACACCACTCATAGGAAATTGTGTCAAATGTAGCATAAATCTCACGGGAATAAAAGTGAGATGAAAAATCCCTTACGAAAACTCGGCAGCCTAACGGCGCCACTTAAAACTTACAAAAATGGATTGATGAGATCAAATAGGGTCTCTAATAATATTAACATAAAGTTTAAAGCAAGAGGAATATAAAATAACATCCCCCAACATAACAAATAGGGGCTTAAAAGAAGTTACATAAAGGAGAGTACTTAAAAAGAAAGAGAGAGGTTAGATCTCTTACGAAAATTTGGCAGCCTAACGGTGCCACTCAAAACTTCCAAAATGGATTGATGAGAGAGAATAGGGTCTCTAATCATATGAACATAAAAATTAAAGTAATATTAATATAAAAGAACATCCCAATCACAAGAAATATGAGCTTAAAAGGAATGACATAAAAGAGTGTACTTAAAAAGAAAGAGGGGAGTAGGATCCCTTACCTCGTGTCTGACATGACTCGATCGTTATTTAATCTCCTGAATAATAAAATTTGGTCAATTTATAATTAATTAAGGACCTAATTTAAATATTATTATTCAGTTAATATCACATATTATAATTTTATAATAATTGGTTAATAAAGTGAGTTCATATCAGACGTTTTTGTCGATGTTCGGTACATGAATAAAAATCAAACTTGTTGGAAAAAAAATTTCCATGTAGTTATAGGTACATCATATCCAGAATAGTATTGATGTTTTAAATATCATATATATTCATTATATATTCATTTTATACTATTACACAGCATTTGGAGATAAAAAAAATAAAATCACTGTTCATGGAGACGGTAGGTCGTACGTACGCATGAACGCTACTTTCATTTTTTGTCATATTAATGGAAATAAAACAAAATGAGAGATATATATATTATAATTCCAGAATGATATCCATCATTTAGATGTAATATATTACATATATATCCAATATATATATGTACTTATAATAGTACATAACATTTGGAGATAAGAAATGAAATGTACCGTTCATGGAGACGGTAAGCCGTACATACGCATGAACGCTACTTTCATTTATTTGTTTTTTTTTTTTGTATTAAATGGAATTAAATAATAATTATATAAAGGTATATTATAATTCCAGTAGGATATAATATTTAATATCATTAATTCCATCCTTTATATGTCCCACATATGGCATTAACGAATCAAATCACTTTGAGGGGGCGGTAGTCCGCACTTCCTAAAATGAAGATATCACGTTTACCCATAATGGAAACCATAAAAGTATGCCATAAATGAAAAATACATAATCTTAAGGAAAACATAAACATATTATATATCATATATAAATATAGTGACATCTTAATTGCCACCTTTGAAGGTGTTAAAATAATATTGAACAATCATCGTTTCGTGAGGCAGTAATTCGCCATCCACAGAAACAGTATGTTCTTTAACCATTAGACGGAGGTGTGTGAAATTGTAGCTCGAATACTTCTTATAAAAACATCCTAGTATATTTAAGATACTGTTTTTGTTACAAAAAAAAGTAATAAAAAGATTTTAGGGGTTTGGAGAAGAAAAATAAAACAAAAGAACACAAGGGAAGACATTACCTTTAAATCAGGTAACTCTCTTTGATTTGAGCTCAAAGGCTTCCTTGGAAAGGATTATGCTCAAATTGAGGCTTCAATGATGAATAGAGGGATGTGTAGAGATTAAATGGGTAGGGTTTGTCTGAGCCAAAGGCTTGATAGGTGTGTGTAAGGTGGTAGAGGTGGGGGCCTTTTATAAGAGGAGAGGAGGGGCACTCTTGGAAAGTTATAAAATATTACTTTATTATAAAATGATTTTCGGATTTAAAAGGTACCAAAAGGATATATTTCTAGTATAAGGTTATAAGGTTTCGAAATACACCCATAAAATAGGTTTTTTACAAGTGTAAGACTTATATTTCACCCTATCTTCTCATTTTATTTAAATCGTTCATTTATGAGGTAATCACTGCATCATCACGGTGTCATAAATAAATTAATTTATTTAATGTATAAAAATTATAAAAAAACTATCATGATGTAGTAAATATTTTTAGGATTATAATGAATATTTATAGTCAAATATATGACTTATATAACCCCATATAAAAATTGTTTTAGTAAAACAACTCATGTTTGTGACATTTTTACTTTAACATTAAATAAAAAGATATTAATGTCATTTTCCTTCCAAAGTGGCTCCATGGGGTCCCCAAGTTTACCCATGGATTTTCTTGGTCGGACATGACACATCCAATAAGGGTAGTACATGTTTCAAGCTCATCTCATATTATTAAAACATTATTTTTACCTTAAACTACACTAATTACCTCTAATCGCGATTAAAAACTTAAAAGTTACTATTCACCAAAAAAATATTTTAATCCCATTGAACAACATTTTTATTCTTAATGACAACCATGTATGTAGGATTTTTGAAATTCAAAACACAGAGGTGGTAAATTTTCATTTAAACGAAAAAATCAGTTTTTTTTAAGTACCACTTAGTAGTTTCACTATTCATCAAAAATTGAAGTTTTCCAGAAAAATACCAAAAAATCACCCTAAGCTATATTTGATATTCAGAATTCAAAAATGATGTCTATTTTAAAAAATTCAAAACATATAAGTTACATTAATTAATTTAATAATTAATTTCCACTGTTAGAGCAAATAGCGTGTTTTTATGAAACAATAAGTATCAAAAGATTGACACTAGTTTAAGTCCAATTTCAAGATAAAATTAATTCCAAAGACCACTATTGGATTAAATGGTAATCATATAAATAAATTATATTAAAAAGAGGTTTTGAATTAAAATACAACATTTTTCACTATTCATTAAAAAATGAACTTCATCGGAAAGACACCAAAAATTTACACAAAGTATATTTTGATGTCCCGATTATAAATAAGAATTTTATTTTGTCAAATATAACACATAAAATTGTCAAAAAGTGGATTTAAAAGATGTTCTCCATCAAAAGGCGGTTAATCGACCTTTTAAAGAATATTAGAATGTTTACACTTAAAATTGGATTCATTCACATTTTTAATCCTCTAACATTTATTGTAAAGAGTAAAAATATTTGACAAACATATATAATCATTTTGTAGTTAGTTATGTTCATTCCTGCCATTACAATGGCTAGGCGTTAACTACCATTTAAAATAATATTATTTTATTATTAGATTGCAACGTAAGATTCCCAAGAAACTCGTTGTTGCGTATTGGGTACGCCATCGAGCATACCGTCCCCTTTAAAGTAATATTAATATTTTATTCACAAATATGGATTAATGTGAAAATTTCATATTCTTTATTTACCTGGGGTGTTACAGTTTGTCTCTTCCTAAAGTAATCTCTTTAATCTCATATATTATGAGTTCACATTTCTTTAACTTTCCATAATCGTATTGCATCCTATAGTGAAGTTTTTACTTCATCATATTTAAGTAAGGATGAGTTCTCATCTCTTCCTATTATAAAAATGAGAAAAGATTAAACCTTGCATGCATATCATCTTGCTTTCATGTATATTTATACATTCAAGCTACCATGTAGTATATATAGAGATATTGTATTTCTTCTTCTTAAATTTGTGATTTCAAGAAGCCTAAAATATGCCTCTTACATGTGTGGTTTGCAGAACGTGAACCAGGGATGACACATGCAGCTCGTCATGCAGTGTCTCTCACTATGCATTCAAGTATATTTGCATTGAAAACCAAATTTGCATGCATTGGTTGAAGGTTTCATGGAGAATCATGGTCACTAGAGCTACCACAATCATGTCAAGTGAAGAAAGTGGCCACATGATGAAATTTCAAGTGACCATACCTTATATTTATTCACATGACCATTATACTGACCACACCAAGTGACCACATGTTATATTAAGTGAAAGCACATTATATCAAGTGACTGCATGTCATATGAACTGATTGCATGTTATGAAAACATATTAAGTTAACCAACTGCAAGGCATATACCTCACGATTTCTCAGCACTTGCATTCAGTACACTAATTTATTTATTTTGATAAAATCTATATTTTGCAGTATAATCTATTTTAGCGATATTTTTATATTTTAATTAACTGTAAGTTATTCAATTTTTTATAATTATTCTATTTCTTTATAGAATGAATATATAATCTAATGACCATATTGTAAATTAATTAATGGGAAAATATCATCAAAATTTTTATGGAAATAATAAGTTTCATTTCATTTATTCTATTATATGTTTTTATATATTTATATCATATAATTTCTTAAAAAAAATTGGGATTGATTTTTATAATTTTATTTATTTGAAAAACTATCATTTATTCTAATGATCATATTGGAAGTGTTTTGAAGTCATGTCATACAGAAATAAAAGAGTGCAATAATTTTCTAATAATGAGCGTGATAATTCAAATTACAGGTAAATGATATTATTCTAAGTATTATTATTTTCTAACTCGTGGAATACTATGATTGGTCAATTAGATTCTCCTTCATAATAAATAAGATCTTAGAGTTAATTATATAGGATTAATCCTTTGAAATGTGATCATGGAGAACATGATAATATAAACTCGACATAGTTTATTCAACAATGATACATATATAACTGATAAAATTTTCTTGATACACGATTGAGATCTATTGTGAATATTGTTACATTGGTGAAATCACAAAGAAAATTCAATTTTCTACTCTCTGCTACTAAAATGATCGGATATCATTGAGTTGCATCAACATTCATCACCATCTGCTCCACTGTTGTTCTTTAAATTATTTTGGGTTTTCTTTGTTATATATTTTCTACATCTATTTTTAATTTTAAGAATCTATTTATACTTTTCTCAATAAAAATAAAGTCGTGTCTTGGTTATTCTACCAACAAAAAGGAAGGTTCTTGGGTTGTGACTCCCGAAGAAAAGTCAGGTTAGACTAGGTTGTGACTTTTTTAAAAGTAGAGGTTGTGCCTCTAGGTATTGTAAAAGGTAGTGTCTATAAACAAGTTATCATTCCTTTAAATGAGAGGTTTCTTAGTGGGTATCGATATTCTCACTAAGTATAAAATATTGAAGAGTGAACTAGAAACTTGGTAATTTGAACCACTATAAAAATATTATGTTCATATTTTAATTTCCTCTGCACTATATTCTGATCAATGCTCTACACTATTGATTTATACAATAATAAACTATGATTGATTATTTATATTAAAAAAAATTAAATTAATATTCATCCCACCCCCTTCTAGATCATTATTTTCATGTTTTTCAGTCAAATAAGATGCCAAAAGAATCATACCTATGATAATAAAAGGTTATGTATCCTAACTAGTAGGTGTAGACTGTATAGAATGAAATTGACTCACCTCTCTACCATGGGATTCAATCTGAGTCCCCTATAATGCTCCTTCCTACTGATATTATCACTCCTATATTGAGGTATCGTACCCCATACCACATCCTAAGTGACTAGTGTAACTCTCTCTACCTATCTGTTGAGGGGTAGTTGAGTCCCTACCAAACTCTGATGTCTGTCATAATCCTCTATTGCTACTAAACTACTAAGTTCTTCTATAGAAAATTTGTAAGTGGTATATAATACCAAAACCTTGACACTCCACTACAGAGAAAGAACACTATAATAACTTGTGTCCAACCCTTCCATATTGATATAACTACCCCTATTTGTGGTCCTGAGATGACTATCCACTCCCCTGGATACTATACCCACCGTTTCCCTGTTGAAAATTCTCATAATGGAATTTCTTTTTGCTTGAAGAGGAACTCCCTGATCGTCCTGTTAAAATTGAATAAACTCTACTCAAGGATTCCTTTAGGTTCCCTTCAGTGATGATAGTTTGATTTATCACATCGGGAAAGTTTTTCAAGTGGAAGATTCTCACTTGAAACTTGATTTCATACTAAATCTCATCCTAGAATCACTTCATCCAGGCTATCACATCTCCTTCCAATGATGGAGAAAAATATTATAGGTTAGTAAGCCAACTAGCATAGTCAATAATAGACATACTCTCTTGTGTTAGGTTTAGGAATTATTGATCCCCCTCATCCCTTAATATATATGGGTATAAGTGACCCAAGAACTTCACTAATCATTTCTTGGTTAACTCCTCATGTTTTCTAGCCTATATTATGATTCATTGACAGTTCTTGGATGGTCCTCATAGCATATAGGTATCAAGTTTCACCCTCCTTTCTAAAAGTGTATCCAAGTGACTAAAGATCGTCTAGATGGGCTCGATATAGAACTATATTTCCTAAGGGCCTCCCTCCCTGATGAATATGGTTGGGTGATGCAACCGGAACTCCCTCATCAGATCAAACATCGAAGGGACAATGCGATTAGTATCCCTATCCATAGATCGCATGACCCACATGAAACTATCACGGAGCTAATTATCTATCAGATTCCTTAGAGCCATAGGAAATTCTAGCTCCATTGCATGAGGTGTGTTTTCATTAACACTCTCCTAACATTTAACTAGAATACAACATAGAGGAATTTCTCTACAAGGGCCATCACACTCCACAGATCACAAGGCTCATAACAATATCAAACTCAAAAGGAACATGAGACAATGAATAACCATAGATATTAGGTCACTTAATTTCTTAGATTAATAAGTGAATTAATCATGTTTTAATAGATTCATTTTATTCTTTTTTTATCAAAAATTTCATAAAATTTAAGCATAATTTAAACAAGTAGATTCATATGCAATAAATGAATCCTATAATGAATAGTGCATGTTAACATGTTTTCCTACATGCCTATTATAATACATTTATACACACATTGTTCCATACCATCCTGTGAGTAAAATTTCATAAATCAATAACATCACATGACAAGTGTATCACCTAAGGTGAAATAACATCACAACTAAAATAAGAAAACCTTAAGAAAAACAATCTCATCCCTAATGAATTGGGTTTTCCCCCATACATGGGTTAGATACTCCTAGACATGAGCTAATTACTGATCCCTGACATTTAATATTCTCATGTCTACCTTTCCCAAATAGTAAATAAAATGAAAATACCTCCTTTGATACCAATTTGTAACGTCCCCAACTTGTTTCTCCCTCATGTGACTGAGAAAGGTCACTATGAGAACTCAAGCACACCGCCTCGTATGCCAAAGGCTACCAACTAGTAGCGGGGGTCTAAATAATATATTGGAGAGACTATAACCTTTGGTACCAAATAAAAATCATAGAGTAAACATGATAAACAAATCAATATACATCAATTACAATAGATAAACAAGTAATGGACAAAACAATCAAATATAATCCAACCATGTAATGTCATAGAGAATGTCATAGTAAATTTCATACAAGAAACTAACTGAAAGAAAGTCTCCAAAAATAAAGACTCCCAAAACCGATCTATAATCCCATACCTGGCCCCAACTCCAAGCTCCAGTCCCAAAAAGAAAAATCAACCAATCAAACATATAGCCCCTTTCTCATGTCTAGTCATGCATCCATGACGTCTACCTGGGTACCAAGTGACAATCTGAATAGGGTGTGAGTAAAACTCAGTAGTCCCCCACCAACAATGTCTAAAAAAATACAATCTAGGTATAGTGTATCAAATAGTACATTAAAAATGGTAGTAATGACAAACTGAATGTAGAATAACTAAATAAACTTGACAACTGTTGAGAACTAGGTTGACACCCAGGGTCATCCATACATGCTTCAGTGTGATTTTTGATGTCTCTATCCATAATCACCACCAAATCTAGGTTAATTACTATTCCAAGGACTAATCCCACATTCGGTTCACAATAGGCCCAAGTTGTATTCTCATACTAGGGGTGAAATACATATTCCATGTATCAATGGACCCATTACGATTTCTCATGCTAGGTCCACTTACATAATTAGTTCACAATAGATATAAGGATAATTTCCATGCCATGGACCATTAAAAAATCCATGTATCAAGTGCGAGCAAGATCTAATGCATACCAAAATACCATACATGACAAACATGTTTACTATATTCCATTTTGGATATTTTCAAGTTGAACACCAATTATCAGGACAATTATCATTACATTACAATATTACATTATGATAATTACTATTTTTATCCCAATATTACATTATGTCAAGTTTCATTTACATGCTAAGTTACCAATTCACATATCAATTGTCATAATTCCAATTCACATACTAATTATTCCTAATTACCATTTCACGTGTCAATTATGTCCAATTCCAATAAATAAGTTAATTTATTCTATAAACTAATCTCACAAATTAGTTATAATCATCCAGATTCATAAATTCCAAGTCCCAACCAAAGGTCAGGGATAGGAACACCTATCGGGCGGCTGAAATTCCAGGGTCTCATTTTCCAATAGATGTGATGGGATATGTAGAAGGTTTATGCAAGAGGATTCAAGAAAATTTAGTGGATTCCAATTAGAATCATTTGTGTGTGTGGCATGACAGTGTGATCACACATGTTGGACATACTAAAAACCAAAGTGGACCAAAGGGAGATTCTTTAAACCACCTACCTCAAGCAGTGAAGAAGGATTCAAAGATCAAACATTTGAACCAATTCACAACACCATGAAGCCCAGAGGATGGTGATAAATCCACTTAATTATTTCTCAAATAATAATATACAAGGATATAAAGAGATGAATTCATCAATTATGAGCATGATTTACCAAATCTAGACATTCAGATCAAACCACATATTAAGGAACTAATAGAAGGTGTTGGAGAATCCAAGAAATCTTTGTAGAAACCTTCCAATTCGTTAATCCCAAATTAAGGTTGAAAGGGGGATTAGAAAACTTAAATGGGGGTTTTAGGGGAAGAAAATATGATTCTTCCCCTGAATTACCTAGGCCAGATTGGAGCCACTGGTTAGATGTTGGCTTCCACTAGCTAGTTGGTGGTGTCAGCCAAATTTTCTGCACCTCTAGAAACCCCATTGGATGGTCGATGGGTCTCCACTAGCTAGATGGTGGGATTACTATAGGAATTCCATTCTGAAAATGTGCCACTGGCTATATAGTGGGTCTCACTATCTAGTTGGTGAGCTTCCTATAACCTTACCTAGTTACTTCCCCATCCACTGATTAGTTGGTGGCACCGTAATAGCTCCTTTGTTTCATATCACTACTATCCTTTTCCAAAACCACCCCTTAGAGTCCCTAAGCACATATGAAACACCAATTTAAACCAATAATAGGGAACTTTTATAGAATTTCAAAGGACTCAACTTGAAACTAAAATAGGAAAGTACTTAGATAAAGGATGGGGTCTTACACCCGATACACCCCAGGACCTAATCCATGAAAAATATCCAAAATATAAACCCAAATCAATGACTAATTTAACCCAAACTCCTCCAAACCCCTAAATAAATCTTCCCGGCATCATACCTTGTGATAAAAAATGAACGAAAACTTTAATTCAACCTCTTGGGACCTTTATTACAAGCTGCACATGAAATCCCCATAATGCATAATGATTTCACCATTCTTTAGAGAAATCATTTCATCTAAAACCCTACTATCCAAACCAAAATAAAAAAAGGATAAGAAAAGAGAATAAGGAAGAGAGGATAGGAGATATTACCTTGAATTCATGTAATGAAACACCAATAATATTCCCAAAACTAAGGGGAATGAGGGGGAGGGAGGTTCAACATCCCCTTTGTTCATGTGTCTATCCAAGAGAAGAAACCAGAGGGGTTTCTAAATGAGAAACCCCCTCAACATTTTAAAAAAAACCCCAAAACTGGTTCACAAATTGAATTGGGGTTAACATTGTGAACCCTCCTCTAGGTAAGGGGATAACCCCTCTATTGGACACTTTCATGGTGTAAACCATAGGTTTACCCCATGAATGACCCTTTGTTACTACTCTCAATAGTCCAATCACTCTAAAATTATCCATATTCCCTCCCAAACACTCGAGACACCACCCAAGACTTAAACCTCGTCCAAAAACCCTTTAAGGATGTTAAAACATTTGGAATACAAATTTGAGTTTCAGATATCAAAACAAACCCCTCACCAAACCAAAAAATCAAATTATCTGGGTAATTTACAACCCATAATGATGAGGGTCGTTAAGAACTCCCCACCATGATGTTTCTTTCCCTAAAGAATCACAATTAGTCCTCCAACCATGAACTCTAACCTATATCGATCATAAAAATAATGATAATGCTCTATTTTTCATCTCCAAATGCCTAAGACGCTCTCGTTTCACAACTCTAAACACTGATCCCAAACATATTGGATTTTCTCCAAAAACCTTGGTTCAATCCTCGAACCACATTTACTATTTCATGAATAATGCCCTCAATGTAGTTTCCATCTCACTGTATCCAATTTCATTCCAATGCACTGGTCAGTCCTCCTCTGAACAACTTCTTTTAAAGTGATTGGCCTCACCCATTGACATAGTATCACCTTCATGACCATGATGCCTTAACATATTGAGGCATCATAAAAACACTCAATACCCACACCAAAGTCTGAACCTGACTCCTAGTGTAATTCCTTGGTTGGATCCTCAACTGAACCATTTAACTATCACACTCTACCCAAAAACACTGATGCATCACTAATCTAACTCACCCATGGATCCCACTACTACTATCTCGAGCCCATTTCTAACACCCAGCCTCTATCCAGTATTACACCCGAACTCCCAAAATTAGGTCTACTTTCCAACCAACTTCACCACACTCATGACCTTTCCTATGAAAAGTTCATATCTTTGTGATTGATAAGATATTACCCAACATAGTAGTATCCTTTTAGTTTACTCATTGAACAAAAAACTTGATCTCCATAGCCCCTATCTCATTTTTTACTATTCATAATGATCGGATGTGACCACTCCACCCTCATCCGAGCATCATCCATCAAACACCAATCACCAAGCGCCAAGATGATGCCCAACTACACCTGTTAATTCCAAAACATCAAAGTGTCAACAATTTATTTATCTTGATACTTATGGAATGACCCATTATAAGTCTCACCTACTAAAACCCAAACCAAGTGATCCACCCCATGAAATCATTAAAACGCACAATAAGGGGTCCAATCCTTGAACCCACAAAAATCACATATAGATTATTGATCCCAAAATCAAGCATCATCCATGATCCCATCATAATTGGTTCTCTATAAAAAATCATGGTATGCCTTTTGATTGCACAAGAAATACCCAGATCATCTCATTCCATCATAGAAAACCAAGCAAACCTGGTCTATATAGGCACTAGTTTCTTTTACCAATATCCAACCAAACAATTCCACACCCGCCAATCACACATGTAAGTTCCAAATAATATGACACACATGTCGATAATACAATTAAAGAATCATAGTCACTCCTAGCTAAAACACGCAAAAATCTAAGCAACCAAGTTTACATAGTACTGGTTGTTTATTTCAAAACTATTTCAAAACATTTCACACATTCCAAAACTCACCCAAGTTTTTAAAACACCCCTTTTCATCCAAGGGTTTTCACCAAAAAATGAAATCTCAAAATCCTAATCCTATCCACTCCTTTTTCTCAAAAATAATTATCGTTTCCAAAATCTATTTTGAAATAAAATTTAAAAAACTATTTTCCTTATATTTTATCAAAACCATAAAATCCCAATTATTTCAAAGTAATTGACTTCAAGAGATATTTCTAATAAACCCAACTTATAAAAACTATTTCATGCACATCTCATGCCACCATATGAGTTTTATTTCCAAAACCAGGTTTAAAAATTCATACATCTAAAATTCATTGCCTTATAGTGGCCAAAAAACACATCACAATCACAATCAATCAATCAATCTTCTCAAATCCATATTAATATAATTACCCCTTATAATGTAATCTAGAAAAAATTGATTAATATTATAATTTTCTTAAATTAATAATGGATTCTGATGAGGCTTCATGTCAAACAAAAACACCCATAGAAATGTGTATCATGCCCCTACCATGCCACTATCATGATGCAAATACAACTCACTAACTCTTAGTTGATCCCTACAACTCATCTCGGGTCTCTTCCATCCCACATTGGGAGTATCGGTCCAATACAACCTATCACTCATCCTAGAGAACCTATCCCTAAAATTGAACATCCCATGAAAACTTGGGTTTCAATTAAATCCATGCTAGCCAGGCATGATCTGATCTACCTCTCAGGTTCTTACAACCTACTCCACCTCTAACTAAACTTTCCATCCTAAAAAATACTTTGATACCATTTTGTAATGCCCCAACCTAGATCACCAAAATGACACCCACACTGGGATATTATAACACCTCAATCACGCCTCCCCATATGAAAGAGACTATTGACTAGAAGAAAGGTCATATCATAGTTGTGGAGATACTATGACCTCAAAATAAACTCAAGGGTTCATGCCCAAATTCTATCAAAAATTTGGTATGAACCATTTGTATATCAAACATCCCAAAAATACCTATAGATATAAAACAGGGATCCCAACAGGCCCATACAATCTATAATAGAAATAAATAAATCTATCTAAATGATGCATCATTATAAAATAGAGTATCAACCAATAAGTAATGTATAACATGCACCATATATAACAGTGACACACTACTGATCAATACATGTTGAAATATAACTAAAAAATAAATACACTGGTATCTGGCCTAACTCGCTTACCATCATGTCGTATCCTTGGCCTCCAAGACTTTCTAATTGAACCATATTTCTAGCTCCATGCAATACATATGTCCTGAGATAAAATAGGAAATTATATTCATGTATGTTGAAACCCATGTCATGTATGCAGGTATGGGTGAGTACAACAGCCCAGTAGGTATCCCAAATTACTCAATAATATTCATTATTAATGTGATAAAGTGGATATACATGAAATATATATAAATAAATGAATTTGTATCCATGAAACCCACTCATCTAGAAACATAACACACAATACAAATACAAATACACAGGTCGGGTTGTTGTGTGCTAACTAGGTCACCAAGACACCTAACCCTACCTGATTTAGCTCCATGATCAAAGTAAAAAAGGTTACACATACCAAAAAAACAACCCATACCCAAAGACACTAGGTAGGATGTCAGGTCGAAACAATGCTCATCCCACACTTGAAGACTCGAGGTGAGGCATCGTCCAAACCTAGACCCACTACATTAAGGAATAGGGTACAACCATATGTCTATAAGTCTTGACCCATCCCTCCTCACTTTAGG
Organism: Viscum album; assembly: GCA_963277665.1. Classification (NCBI taxonomy): domain Eukaryota; kingdom Viridiplantae; phylum Streptophyta; class Magnoliopsida; order Santalales; family Viscaceae; genus Viscum; species Viscum album. The sequence goes on from OY728142.1 coordinate 600,954,267, forward strand.
GAGTTCCATAATCCATGCATCATATCATACCATGATTGATCCCCCAACATGGTCCTCAAACTAATCCTATTAAGGAAAGGTTCACTATCTCATATCATGTTATGACCCAACTCTCACATGGGCGGTCCTCAACCCAAACCTGATCACCCTCAACAAGTTTCACTGTCTTGAACCAAGAATACTAAATGTAAGGTCCTAAATCAAGACAGAATATTTCTCACTCAAATAAAGTCCATCCCTCAAGATCCCTCTCCCCCATCAGGTTCATCACCTAGCACGACATGTTCAAGGTACACAAGTCTCGCAACCTATCTCAAATCTCACAAGCTCATCAATATGGCACTACTCCCTTGGGACTTATTCCCATGTATCAAACACATTCCACTACTCATCTCAACCCTATAAGGGTTTTATTATATTCACCCAAACCAAACCATCACTTTGATACTAAAATAAATGTTCTCATAGGGCTACACAACACTACTAGAAAAAACACATATAGCCACAGTTGATCTTGTCTATGGATATATCCCACCTATAGAAATGGGTAAGAAATGTATATTGAAATAACATATTTTATAGCTATATTAAGTATGGGTATAGAAATGGGAAATTTCCATGGATATGTCTCACATATATCCATGGGCATTTCTTGTGGCTATAACCTGTTTTCCTGAGCAATTTTTGTAAGGTCCCAAATTTTTAAAACCCTTTCCTTTGTGTTTTACAAGTCCTAGTGAAGTAAATAGGGGTGTTAAGAGTCTTTTACTATGGTTATTATAATTCCCCTTATTGAGGCCACTTGGTTGGTCATGCGGACAATTTCCATGGTCAGTTGTTTTTTCGTTCGATGGGTAAGTTGGTCGTACAGTCTTTTGGCATGGTCAGTTGTTTGTTCTCATAGCCAGTTGAAATGGATTAGTGGATATATCATCTATGTAAATTGGATACATGGATATATTGACTATGTGAATCATTTTTTCTGTCTAGGTCGTCTATGTGAATCAGTTGCATGGATGGATTAGTTGCATGAATCGGCTATGTGGCTGGATCGACTACATGAATTGGCTACATGGTTGGATATTCTACATGAATCGGCTACATGGATGGATTGATTGAGTTAGTGATTAACTACATGAACTGGTTATGTGGTTGATTATTCTACATGAAAAAACATTTATGTTGATATTTTGGATATGTGGGTCTTTCAGTTATGTGTAATCGACCACATAGAATTTTCTACCAGTTAAGTAAGATGGACATGTGGGTCATTTGGTAGTGTAAATCATGAGCATTCAAAGGCTATTTTGCTAAGTATAATTATATCCTTGAATTTTTTTGATGACTGAGGATATAAATGAATCTTTCCATGTGGAGTTTAATGAGATCTACAATAATTGGGTAATTAAATATTTTGTGATCTAAAATTTCAATCTTTCTATATCTATTGACTCTAAAAGGAAGGAAACTTCCCTTCATTCCTTACTCATTATTTTTTCTCGAGACTAGAGGTAAAAAATGCCTTCCCTTAGAGTCATGGAACCCTACCATTTTCAGTTCAAGTTTCTTCCAGTGGTGATCCCATCTTGCGTACAACCCCTATTTTTGTGTAGAAAATCATATGAAACTTCTTTCTTCTAGGTATTGAATCCCTTAGTTCTTACATTTTTTGTGTAATGTAGGATTGGTTTACTATTTTTTATATATGGGGGATAGTTGTGATGACCTAATAAAAGATAAATAATTGGTTAATTTGAAATTTAAGTGGAAAGGGGAATGATTTGTATGCTTTTTACAACTTTTATATTATTATGATATTGTGATTGTACGATATGAAAACTCTGCTGAAAATTTGTGGTAATTGGGGTATTTGTTTGCACTGATATGACATGAGTTGTGGAACCCATTATTATTGTGATTTTTTGGAATATCCTTAAATAAATAGAAATTGGATAACCACTTATATTTGTCTAATCAAATGGTTGCCCTGGGATTTATGGATTGTCTGATAATACCCTTAAAATAAAGTGAAATGTGATAAAATCTCCTTTGTTGAATCTATAAAATGATCTTTGATGTGTTGTGATGTGTGTTAGTGTTTTAGGGTGGTAATGTGTGGTTGTGAGGTGGTGAGGGGTGATGTATGGTTTTTTTCATGCTTTTAGAGCAGTGAGGTGATGGTTTGTTTGGTCATGCTTTTGGGGTGGTGAGGTGATGGTTTGTTTGGTCATTCTTTTGGGGAGGCGAGGTGATGGTTTTTTTTGTTGTGTTTTTGGTGCGATGAGGTGATGGTTTGTTTTTCCATGCTTTTGGGGTGGTGGGGTGATGGTTCGATAGGGATGATGAGATACTTGTAAGAATGGTTGTGTTATGCTAGATGCCTAGGCATTGATAGAATAACCGGTTAATATTGTTTTAAATGGATTGGGTTAGTTTAGTTAATGGGATGGAAATAATTAATGAAAAAATAAATGATGGGTTATGTGGTTAAATGCAATTTTTGATAAATAATGAATGAATGGGTTGAATAATGATATTGGTTTGAAATATTAAATGTGGATTGTATTTGTTGTGTGGTGTTATGCATTTAGTGGTGGTAGAAAAAGTGAGGATATTGTGAGCTGGTTAGTGTTTTTTTATGAACTCATGGGTTGGGATTGTGTGTGGATATATTTATAAACGTGTATATTCCTTGTGATTTCTATACGCACCCCCCCAGCATTGATCACTATGTGCCAATGCCCATATATTCACATGGGGGTGATTTTCTCAACATCCTGGTGATGAGGACAGAAAGTTGGCTACCTGCTCTTTCCCACTCTATATTCTAGGCAAGTTGGTATGTATAGGCTATGATGAATGAAGGTTTATTAGTGCACTAGGTGATGGCCCTGGTGCCTTTAGTTGAGATGTGATATAACCATGCTATGGGGAAGTGTCTCTAGTATCTTCAGGTGATATGTGATATGACCATATTGTGGGGAATCTTATGGTCAGGGTCATGCATGGTAGGATGAGTGCATGAGGTTAATGTAATTCATGTTCATGATACCCTACTACTCTAGTTATGGCATTGGTTATGGTGTGATGGCCTAGGTGTATTCAGGTGATGTGTGATATGACCATGTTGGGGGGAAATGGCCCAGGTGTCTGTAGGCATGATGTGATGTGACCATGGGGCAGTGGTATATGTTATTAAGAAGGTATGGGATCACCAGGACGTATGAATTTGAGGTATGAGAGTGTAAAATCAATGGGAAAGCGGTGTGGGGTACCCTTTATCAATATTATTCTTATTATGTTATTATACTTGGATTGTGTTATTTGATGAGCATGCCATGGTGAGGTTGGGATTGGTTAGTTGACCTGTTTAGGTGTTTTTGGTTCCTCTGTTTGATCATAGGTGCATTAGTATGATTCTTTCACATGTACATGAGAAACTTTGGTTTTCCTATTGGGTATACTTGTATGCTCACCCTATGTATATAAATTGATTTTTCAGTTTTCCAGGAGGGCTACATAGATCGTTATAGATATTACTAGCTTAGACCTTTAGAAAGTTGTTGTTTCGCTGCTTTAGCTTTGCTTTTGGGTATTTTCATTTGGATATTTTTATCTTTACTTGTTTTATTTATACATTCATTTTGGGATGGTTTTGGTCTTTATTTTATATTTTTCATATATTTGATTGTGGTTGATTTATCATATCTCGTGATCCTATATTATTATAGAGGGTAATGCCTCCCTTTTCATGAGATTTTTATACCTTCAGTGCTAGTCGCCAACCCAGGTCCTACTAGAGGTAGGAATCAGAGGTCATTATCCCTCTCCCTTCATTATGGTATCTTTGGTGGGAGGGGGTCATGATAGAGTGGTATCAGAGGTTATTATTGAGAGATAAGATAGAGTTTGGAGTTGTGTATAGTGATTATTGAATGGGTTGGTATGACAACAGTTCCAGTTTACCTTGGTACGTGATATAATCCAGAGAGACTAGCTAGGACATGATATTTTACCCCCCCCCCCCCCCCGTGATCCATTGCACGGACTCTAATCTTAATTAATGACTAAGTGATGTGGAACTATTTATAGGGTATAGACCTATGATAGGTACATTCATTATTATGAATTATGTTTTTGTTTGAATTTGGTTGTTTTGGGAAAGTTAAAATGAATTAAAATAATATAAATAAAAATTCCATACTACTTGGGTTTAGGAAGACCTTATTTTCCTTTCAACTATGGATCATGGATTTCTTCTACATGTGATTCAGGAAGTAGAGGTTTAGAGAGATGATTTGGTCAATCACTGGAGGTTTTATCCAGTTGAGAAGGATGATTAGTGGTAGAGTAAGTTTCATGCTTCTCAGTGGAAGGATTTGGAGAAGTACGAGGGTAGTGTTTTAGATATAGAGATAGAGAGATGGTTGGAGGATATCGATATCACTTTTGTTTTGATCCAAGCCCTAGTGGGGTACTGGGTCCCTTTGGTAGTCAGTTAGTTATGGGGATATGCATTTCTATGGTGGATTTTGTATCTGGGTGAGTGGAAGGAGGTAGATGTTTCGTGGCTCGACTTTCATAAAGAGTTCCAAGCAGAGTTTCTTTCATCGACTATGAAGTTAGTGAAGAGGTAGGAGATACTATCTATTTGTTATGGGATTATGTCAGTGCGGTATATGGGAATAAAGTTCAAGGACCATCTACCTTTTTCAATAGATATTTTTCCAGATGAGGAGTCTCATATGAGACATCTTGAGGAGGCACTCTGTCCTTCTATCCAGTATGTAGTTACTCCCTTTATGTTTCCAATGTATCTGTAGGTTCAGAAGAAGGTAGATATGATCGAGTGGATTCACTCATAAGGAGGTTTGTCACAATAGGGGAACCAGTAGGATTCCTTTAGGATTAGAGTTGTTATTAGAAGGTCTCAAGTGCCAGGGCCTTTGAGGTTTTGACCAGTAGGGAGTCAACCTCAGCAGCTTCCCTTCCAGCCTTCTAAGGCTAGTGGTTTATATACTTTTCCTAGGGGTATAAAGATGGTGTGTTTTTTCTATGGGGTTTGTTTACATCACCAGAACTAGTTCCCAATGATTCTTTGATCTCAGTTTGGTGGGGGTAGTCAGGTTTGGTGATAGTCCCAACAACAGTTTCCAGTGTGATCATTTCAGTAATAGGGGCAGTTGGTTTATGCTCCACCAAGGGGGGATGTAATAGGTAGAGGTTTACCTTAGGATGTTCCTCAAGTTCAGGGACCTATACCTGAGCATGGTCATGTATGTGGTCATCATTAAATAGGTGTAGGATCTATGTGTTCTCATTTTCATGCAGTAGAGGTCGCAGTGCCAGAGGGGCGAGAGATCATTCAAGGTATACTCAACTTGTCATCTACTCTTGTTTATGACTTGTTTGATTAATGATCTATACACTCCTTTGTTTTATAAACTCTATTACATGCCTTGGGGATAGACGTAGTGAGTTTTTTCATTCCCCTGGTGTTAACTACGTCAGTCTAATGCTAGATCAGCTTGTCTGATGTGTGTCATAGGTGTAGAATAGTGATAGGGCCACATCAGTCTCATAGGGATCTTTTATTTCTATAGATGAAGTCATACGATGTCATCCTAGGCATAAATTAGTTTTATTACATGTGTTCTATTATTTACTACTTATAGAGGAGAATTATGTTCTCATATGTGGATGATAAACATGTGCTTTTCATTAGAGAGCAGAGTTTCTGGGTGGGAAATTAGTGTGTGGAGACCCTTCTTTCCTTGATGGCTGATTTGTATATGGAATTAGTGTACGCTAGGATGGTTGAGGCTAATAGGGTCATTGGGGAGTTTCTAGATGTTTTTCCTGAGGATGTTTTGACTCTTCCCCTTCGATGTGATGTTGAGTATGGGATAGACTTACAGGTCGATGCTTCTTCAATTTCAATGGATCCTTATCATATGACACCTTCTAAGTTATGGGAGTTGAGGATTCAAATATATGATATGATTTATAAGGGTTTTATCCTACATATTGTGTCATCATGGGGTGTTTCAGTGTTGTTCACCAAGATGGAAGATCATAGTATGAGGTTGTGTATAGACTACTAGAGGTTGAATCAGATAACAATCAAGAATCATTACCCTCTTCTGAGGATTAAAGATCTTTTTAACCAAGTGAGAGGGGAGAGTTGTTTTTCTAAGGTCGATCTATTGTCTGGGTATCACCAATTGAGGGAGAAGGTGGATGATATCCTAAATACTACCTTCAGATGTAGTTATGATCACTTTGAGTTTGTGGTTATGTTATTTGATGTCACGAACGCACTAGATATGTTCATGGGACTCATAGAATACATGTTTCATAAATTCCTAGACTAGATTATAGTCGTTTTCATTGATAACATATTGATTTACTCAAAGTCAAAGGAGGAACATTTCGATCACCTCAAAGTCATCTTGAAGGTTCTTTTATGCAACTAGCTCTATATAAATTTGTTTAAGTGTAAGTTTTGTACATAAGGGGTGCATTTCCTTAGGCATGTGGTGTCCCAGTAGGTATTAGTCATGGACCCATCGAAGGTTGAATCATTTCTTTCTTAGGTAACCCCCAAGATTGTGGCATAGGTTCGTAGCTTCCTTTTCCTTATAGGGTGTTATTGAAGGTTCATATCTGACTCATCACATATTGTGGCCCCATTAATATCTTTGACCAGGAAGGAACATGCTTTTATCAGGTTTAATAAGTGTTAGGAAGCTTTCAACTACCTAATAGGGAAATTGATCAGTGCTCCAGTGCTCCAGTTTCTAGAGTAAGGGGTGATGTTTGAGGTGTTTTTTGATTCTTTTCATCTAGGTTTGGGATATGTTTTGATGTAGGGGAAAGAAGTTATCTAATATGGGTTTAGTCAGTTACATCCCCATGGGTGTAACTATGACACCCCTGATCTGGAGCTATCAATAGTTGTGTTTGCGCTAAATTTGTGATGAAATTACCTCATTCGGGATAACTTTTTGGTCTTCACAGATCATAAGAGTTTGAGATATATCTTTTCTCAGTGTGATATGGATCTGTGACAATGGAGGTGGGTGGAGTTTCTTTGATATTATGAATTCAATATATCCTACAGCTTTGGAAAGGGGAATGTTGTGACCAACACTTTGAGTATGAAATTGTGAAAGGATATTGTTATGGATTCTAGGGATGCTTGGAAATAAATGGAGGAGTTAGAAGCAATACACTTGGATTCAAGGGTGGTTGATGGTGGTGATTTCTTGTTCCATATGGAAGTGTGGTCTTCCCTGATACAATGGGTGGAGGAGTCTCAGTGGGGAGACTCAGAGGAAGTGGTAATGTGCGATCATTTTGGTCATGGTGATGCTCTGGAGGGATGGCTAGAGGATGGTTAGAACCAGATATTGTTTTTTGGGAGGTTGTTTTATCTGGAAGTGATGCATGAGATAATCATTAGTGGTTTTCATAGTTCACCGTTGGTGGTACACTCAAGAGTGTCCAATATGTAACAGGGATTGAGGATGCAGTTTTGGTGGCCTAGGATAAAATGGAAGTTATAAGATTTTTTGGCAAGGTTTTTGGTTTTTCAATAGGTAAAGGTTGAGCATCATGTTCCTGGTGATTTTTTATAGCACTTGGATATTACTGAGTGAAAATTGGATGACATCTCGATTGATTCTATCATAATATTTCCCTAGGCTTAGGTTGGTTGTGATTCTATTTGGGTAATTATTGATTGGTTACTGAAATTATCCCACTTCCCAGTGATTAAGGATTTGGACATCATTGATGATTTTACTAAGAGGTATGTGGATGAGGTTGTGTGGTTTCATAGATTTATGAGGTCCACTGTCTCATATTAGGATATATGGTTTACCATGTAATTTTAGGGGGGATTTCAACATGATTTTGGAACTTCTTTATTCCTTAGCACTACTTTCCACCCTCAGATAGATAGAAAAATAGAGAGAACCATACATACAGTATAGAATATATTGAGAGCATGTGTCATGAACTTCGGTGGATCTTAGGTAAAGCAATTTCATTTGGTTGAGTTTTCGTATAACTACATTTATCACTCATATATTGTCATGGATATATTTGAGGCATTTTATGGATGACCATGTCATTATCTATTATATTGGACCAAGGTTGGGGATTCATCAGTTCCTGGTCTTGATGTGGTTAATAACATAATAGATAAAGTTCAACTTTTTTATGAGAGGATGAAATTAGAACAAGACTGTCAAAAGGCTTGTGTTGATTATAGGAGGAGGACCTTGGAGTTCAAGGTTGAAGACCATGTGTTTTTTACGGTCTCTCCTTGATATGGGAAATATAGGTTTGGCAGGTGGAGTAAGCTCTCTCCATGGTTTATTAGAGCTTTTGAGGTGTTAGTGCATGTTGTAAAAGTGTCTTATCAGTTGGCACTTTCGTCGTGATTGGACCAGATCCATGACGTCTTCCACATCTCTTAGATTCATCTATATCTTTTCTATGACTCCCACTTTATTGACTGGGGATAGTTGGATATCAAGTATGATGCAACATTCATGGAGCAGACAATGGAGATCTAGAATCATCAAGAGAAGGTATAGAGAGGACAAACCATTCCTTTGGTTCATGTATTGTGGAGGCATGGTGTTATATAGGAGAGTAATTTGGATCATGAGACATAGATTCATTCTTAGTACCCTGAGGTTTTTTGAGATTTCCTTGATTCTCCTTATTTTTTTTGACAATGTGATGTTTGGATCTTGTTGTTTTATGAGATGTGTTTTTTTTCTTGAAGTGTGATGAGTGATAATGTTCCAACATATTAAAATTAGAGGACTTGATTCCTAATTGAGATGAATTATACTACGATGTGATTAAAATCATTCGAGCGAGTCAGTGTTTCCCATAGTAGATAGAATCTTGACATAGAGTATAAAAGTTCTTGATTTTTATGTTCAGGGCAGTGTAGTTTATTGGTTATAGAAGTTGTTGGTTTGGGTTGAGTGGTGTTGGATGGTTGTGTAGGTGTTTGCATGGTGGATTGCATCTAGTATCAGATATTGTGGTGATGTGGCTATGTGGTGATGATTTTGTGTGAGATGTTTTGTGGCTGTCTAGTTTGGCATGTTTGGTTTGTAGGATCTGGACGCAGTAGAAGCATGGAGTTTGGTAGGGACCAACTTTTATTTTGTCGTAATCTATGATCAATCTGAGATCAATACGATGATGAACACCAGTATCCATAGATTGAAATAAAAGATTTAGACAAATAAATGAATAGAATCAGATCCAATAAAGAGGATCTTTCACTTCATGTTTATAATTAATTTAATAATTTCTAAAGAAATTAAATACCTGGGTCTTAGGTACCTTCTTTGTTGATGATTGTTTATCATCTGAAATGACCCTTCCGGATTTCCTTAATTGCACTTATGAGGATCCAAAGTAGAATCCCTATAGTGGTGATCCACACGTGCTCCAATGGTCTCTGATCAACACCACTCATTCTCTAAGTGCTAGTGCAGCGGAACGAATGTCTTGTGTCGATCATTCTTGATTTCTCATTATTCGGTCTTGAATAACTTCTTCTATTTTTAAGAGGGAGAGATGAGAGGGGTCAAGAGAGAAAATTTTTGGATCAATAATTCTCAATTCATTGGGGTTTGGAATAATAGGCATACCTGCCTATTAATCGACATGGGGTTTTAGTTACAATATTTAATTATGAAAAAGAAATTAAATGCAATTATAACTATTAAAGAAAACCCATACCATGTAATAACAATAACAACTCCATTATTTGTGGAGTTACAACTTACACAAAATAGTACCATAAATGAAATCCTATGCCACATAATGATAATAGTATTATTATTATTTCTTATGCCAACTAGATAAACATTATTTACCGACTTGTAAATAATTAATTTATCAATGGAAATGGTCTTGGTCAATTCGAACTCTTCTTCCATTTATTGAACACACGAATAAAATATTTTATTCTCTTAAATAAATATTTCTATTTACAAACTAGTAAATAAATATTTATTAAATGTTAGATAAAATAAATAAATAAATTTTATTTACAATATGGTGAATAAATATTTATTTAATTTATGTGATAATTTTAACTTGAATAAAATTATTCCTATATCTTGAGAATAATATTCATTCCATTAATTAAATTCAAATATAATTTAATCGAGACCACTAGAAACACTTAGTGTGCGACCCTCTAGGATTATTTCTCATTAGCATTAGGCAGGCTTGCCTAAAGTCCAAGATTACTATCTAACAACGGGTTAAGGCACCCAAGAGAAAGAACTTAAAGTCACAATGACGACATCCACATAAAAATACTCACTGTGTAATATAATCCCTTTGTCACAGTATCTCATCAACTGGGTTTCATGATTGTTTCATCAACCTATATGCTTGATACATTGTTCTTTGACTACCTAAAATAAAATCATTGTTACACCATGACCATGGAATTTAGGGTGATGATTCTATTTTAGTAAAAGGGCCAAGATATCAACTTTCATAAATGGAAGAGACAAATCCTTCCTAGAATTGTCCATTAATAACATGTCATTCATGAAACACCCAACAAACCCTACTTTCCACCAATATATGGTGTGGTAGTTTTTGTCATCAAATCTAAGTGAACGATTCATTAAACATAATAATGATAATCTTAAAGTATAAGGACCATTACACATACTCATAGATAGGAATATTTGATGACACAAAAACATGTGGAATTCCTACTGGCGGGTCTGTTCTCATAATCTCTCGTCTTGGAGATTACCAAGTGTGCTCTTCATGAGAAGAAGTCTCATCTGCTTATGAGTACTTTCACCTGACGGTCTATATACTATGTGTCCCATCATAGTATTTTATCCAACTACAGAACTATATTTAAGAATATTTTCATATCACTTCAAGGTTCTCATCATAATGGGGAACTTCTATGACCTTATTAATGCAACAAATACTCTAGTACATTATTACATTATAGTCATGAAGAACAATGAATAACTTGTTATAATATGTTTAATATTTAAATACATTAAATATTCATATAATAAATGTACAAAAAGTTATTTCTAGGACACCAACTCCAAAAAACTTCTGCTTGGACTAGAGCCAACTGCCTACGACTTTTAATCCGCTAGACCATACATGATGATCATGTTTCTACTAAGTTAAGGGTTTAGTAAAGGGGTCCACTACGTTTTCTTCCATGGAAATAATTCTCACTACAACTTCACCTCTCTGAGAAAAATCCCTCAAGAAATGATACTTATGTATTATGTGTTTTGTTCGTTGATGTGACCTTGGATCTTTTTCGAGAGTCACCACTATAGTATTATCATAACAAAGTGTGATGGGATCTTTACTGATAGGTACCACATCCAACTCTTAGACAAATATCCACATCCAAACTACTTCTTTAGCTACCTCAAAATCTATGATATACTTGGACTCTGCTATAGAATTTGTGGCCACACCTTGCTTTGAGCTCTTCCAGCTCACAGAACCTCTATTCAAAGTGAATATGTATCCCGCTTGTGACTTCATGTCATATTTATCAGTCTGGAAACTAGAATATGCATATCTTTTGATGACTAGTTCCTCATCTCCCCCATAAACCAGGAATATGTCCTTAGTAAACCTTAGATACTTAAGGATGGTATTGACTACCATCAAATGGTGGTCACGTGGATCAGATTGATATCCTCATACCACACTCAATGCATAGGAAACATCTAGCCTAGTACATAGCATAGCATACATGACTGACCCAATCGTTGATGCGTATGGAATCCTTTCCATTATCTTTTTTTCCTCATGCTTTTGAGGACACATTCTCTTGGAAATATGAATTCCATGTGATAGTGGAAACAATCCCCTCTTGGATTGCTCCATACTAAATCTCTTCAGTATCTTGTTAATGTATGTACTTTGACTTAGGCCCAGAAATATCCTAGATCTATCACGATGGATCTTGATCCCAAGAATATATGCTACCTTTCTAAATTCCTTCATGGAGAATAATTTATTCAACCATGCCTTAACAGACTATAAGACTGGTATTTCATTTCCAATAAGTAATATGTCATCAACGTATACTATTAGGAAAACGACTGCACTCCCACTAAACCATTTATAGACACATGGCTCACATTCGTTCTTTATAAAACCAAATTTTTTTATGGCTTCATCAATATGAATGTTCCATGACCTAGATTCTTAATTTAATATATAAATGGATTTTTAAAACTTTCATATCTTATTAGCATCCTTTGGAATTAAAAACCCTTCAGGTTGTGTCATATAGACATATTTATGAAGGTTCCCATTAAGGAAGTCTATTTTGACATCCATTTTTTAAATCCCATAGTCATGGTAAGTGGTAATGGATAATAGAATTATGATGGATTTTAGTATTTCAACTAGTGAAAAGGTTTCATCGTGGTTAATTCCTTGATGTTTTTTAAACCCTTTTGCAACCATTTGTGCCTTATAGGTACTGAATTGTCCTTCTATGTCCAGTTTATTCTTGAATACCCATTTTCAACTAACATTATTTACATATACTGGAATATATACCAAAATATAGACTTGTTTTTAGTGCATGGAATCCATTTTAGAATTCATGGCTTCTTGCCACTTGGAAATGTTTGTGCCACGTACTACTTCCTTATAGGTTATAGGATCATTATTATCAACTAATAATGAGTCACCATCCTTAATAACTAGAAAAATGTACAATTCTAGTTCTCTAAACTCTCTTGTACTCCTACATAGTACTTGTGTCTCTGGAACAGATCTTTCTTCCATGGGGCATTGTGGAATCTTCTCCTATAACAACTCTTGTGTACCTTGATCCTCGACTTCATCGAAGTCTATCTTGCTCCCACTGTCTCTTTTGGTGATGTTCTCCCTCTCAAGGAATATGGAGTGTCTTTATACTATAAACTTTTTGTATGAGGGGTTGTATAGGTAATATCCCCTTGTTTTCTTAGGGTTTCCTATAAAGGAACATTTTGTGCCTTGGGGTGCTAGTTTATTACCTGAAGAGGCCTTAACAAATGATTCACTTCCCCACACATGTAAATTTGATAACATGGCTTTTCTTCCACTCCAAATCTCATATGTAATATCATTTATCGATTTATTTGGTACTTTTTTTAGTATGTGTGCCATTTTTTGTAACATATATCCTCAAAAGGATAATAGAAGACTTTCATGACTCATCATTGATCTCACCATGTCCAACAAGGTGTGGTTCTTCATTTCTCTTACACCATTCCATTGGGGTGTGTAAAGAGGAGTGAGTTGGGATAGGATCTCAAACTCCCGTAAGTAATCAATGAAGTCTTGATTAAGATATTCTCCACCTTGGTTTGATCAGAGTTTCTTAATCTTCTTACCAAGCTGGTTCTCAACTTCACTCATGTATTCCTTGAAATTATCAAAAGAATCCAACTTATACCTCATTAAATAGATATATCCATATCTACTATAATCATTAGTAAAAGTTATTAATTATGAGTACCCACCACTTTATTCAACTATAAATGGTCCACACACATCGGTATGAACCAATTAAATAAGCTCTTTAGCTCTTCCACCTTTCCCACTAAATGGGGCTTTGGTCATTTTTCCTTGTAAACATGTGTGACATACACCAAGTGGTTTTAGTTCGAAAGAATCTAAATATCCATCTTGATGTAACTTTGTTAAGAATTTCACATTTACATGACCTAGATGGTGATGAAAAATCTAGGTGTGGTATGAGTTATATGAAGTAGTTTCATTATTGATTTCCATTACTTGGTTTGTGTAATTCAACACATAAAGACTGTTATATAAATTTTCCTTACCAAAACAAATTATATCTTTATAAAAGAGGCAACATTAATTTATGAACTTAAAAATGAATCCATATATATCTAGTATGGATATAGAAATAATGTTTTTGGTTACATAAGGCACATAATAAAAACCTTTTAATACTAAGATCATATGAGTCGACAACATGAGGTGGTAGTCCCCGACAGCTACAACAACAAGTCTAACTCTATTAACTGCTTGTAGATCTACCTCCCCTCAGTCAATTTTATTGAATCTACTTGGTTCCTATATTTGGATGCATATGTGAGCATCATAGTCTGTATCTAATACCCAATTTTTAGAAACAGATAAATTTCACATGATAACAAATGCACCTGAATCTTCTCATTGCTTCTTTAGTTGGGTGTAATTTTTCTTCTAGTGGCCCTTCTTTCCACATGCGAAAAAAACAGCTTCCTTTTCCCTTTTGTCCCCCTTGATCTTCCTTTTCTTGGAAGGGTGTGAAGAAGCTTTGTGATTAAATATCTTCACATTCCCTTTCCTCTTATTCACCATAAGAACATAATGATTTTCTCACTTCATGTCTTTTTCCACTTGGAGAAGGATGATAAGAAGATTTATTAGTCACTTCTCAATGTTTTTCATATTAAAATTCACAAAAAAACTGGAGAATATCTGACGGAGTGATGCGATAATGAGATAGGTACCCAGTTCTTTAGAGAATTTAAACACTGGAACCTCTAGACACTCAATGTAGCCAATGAGATTGACTACATGAGTCCCATCTGGGGAACCCTCTCCAAGCTTACTCTGAAATAGTGCCTTGTAAATCTCAAACCATTCATGTCTTTCTCTCTCCTAGTAAAGACCATGGAGGTTCTCAAGCATGCTATAGACATCTATGTTTTTATGAGACTTCATGAGTTTACTATACATTGATGATAACATCAAACATTGAATGTTGACCACATTGTTCATATGTTTTTTATAGACTAGGAACTCTTCATCACTCGCCTCTTAGGCAGGCGGATCAGGTAATGAGGACTCCATTATGTAAGATTTCCACTCATGGCATAGAATGACCCGAATGTGTCTAAAAATTTCCTAGAAGTTACTTACAGTAAGAATGTTGTCTTTATATAGTATTGATCATGGGGATATTGTGGTCGACAAGTTTTCCATTTTTATTCTACAATTAAAAGAGTAGATAATTATTACTTTCTTGATTACATTTTATGATAAATAATAAATCAATTTTATTAAGTCTCCCACTATTTTATCAAGTCCTAATGGCCCTCACCATTGAACTCAAAATGTCTAGTTTCTTGGACATTCTAGTGGAAAGGATCCATATCCCCCTTCGAATAAGCCCCAAAAGGGTTAGTCAAGCTATTTGAAGGTATTTAAGTAGGCATGTGTAGACGCCGGAAAAGTCCGTTGTTCCCAAACGAAGCTCCGGATGCGGAAAGCGAGGTCATATTTGGAGTCGGAAGGATGTTTCGGAGGGCCCGGAGGCCTTGCGCGGAATTTCAGAGGCCCGCGCGCAAAGGTGATGTTCCGCGCGCAAACCCCCCGGGATGCGCGCAATGCGCCGGTCCGGCGCGCAATTTCGCGCGCCGCGGGTCCGCGCGACTCCCTTGCGCGCCGCGCCCGATTCCGCGCCCGCGAGGAGAATTTCGCGCTCGCACCCTGGATTCCGCGCCCGGGGTTGCCTATAAATATAAGGCGACCCCCAACGTTTCAAAGGTTGCTGGAAGTCGAAACGTCTCTCGTGCGCGCAATTCAACCCCTTCCGCGCGCAATGACGAACTTCAGGTAACCTCCTTTCTTTCGCGCAAGAAAGCCTCGGGGTCCGCCTTCGCACGCAATCCCCGCTGGCTCCTTTCATTTGAATAAAAACTCACCCTAAGGCCTTTGCGCGCAAAAGAACCCGCTTGCGCGCAATTGCCCCCGGGGTGCGCGCAATCCGGCCCGATTGCGCGCACCCCCCTTCTTTCAAGTGGCCATTCATTAGAGAATGAGCCGTTGCCCCCGCGCGCTATCCGAAGCCCGGTGTGAGCAATCTCAAGCATCCGCGCGCAAGGCGCTGGCCCAATTGCGCGCCAGACGCCCCGATTGCGCGCCGGCCCGCAGTATTGCGCGCAAAGCTTCCTTTTTGCGCGCAATCTGTCAGGGTCGTCCCCTTGACCCCCTGAGGGCACCTGCCTGCGTGGCGCCCGATGCTCCTCATCCTGGGTGCCCGCACCGTGCGTTGTCTTCCCGTGCGGCCCTCCAGGTTCGTGCGAAGTGACATGCACCCATCGTCCGGCAACCTATGCCCAGCATGACGTTAAACTGCACATTCGTCCAAGCTGCACGACGTTAAACTGCCTAGCCCCCATCGTCCGGCAACCTATGCCCAGCATGACGTTAAACTGCACATTCGTCCAAGCTGCACGACGTTAAACTGCCTAGCCCCCATCGTCCGCGCTGCAAGACGTTAAACTGCCAAGTGCTTCGTCCTCAACACATGACGTTAAACTGTACTTCGTCTGGCAAGACGTTAAACCGTCCGCCTCGTCCTCAACACACGACGTTAAACTGTACTTCGTCCGGCAAGACGTTAAACCGTCCGCCTCGTCCTCAACACACGACGTTAAACTGTACTTCGTCCGGCAAGACGTTAAACCGTCCGCTTCATCCGATCCCGTGCTCCGCACGTAGGGTCTCCCCCGGTTTGGACGTGGCCCCCACCCGCTCGTCTCTGCAGGGATGTCGGGATTGTCCCCCTTTTGGGACGATTTAATGGGAGTGGCTTTTCCCTACGGGGGAAGGGTATTACAAACCCCTAGTTTCTCGTGGGAGGCTGCACATGTGTATCTCCATTGCGCCTCCCCACGGCCGAAGCCAGTAGAGGGTCTGACTGGGATCGAGGTGTCTTCTGCTTTCGGTCCAAGTCCCTTCCAACTGAGTTTTGCAGCATCCGGGCTGCCCCAAGTGCGTAAGTCCTGACAGAATGAACTACGTGGACTTTGATCCCTGTCTTCTATACAGGGTACGTAGGAAGCCTCCCTGAGGTCCAAGCCCACCACCTGGTCGTCCCGGTCGTATTTACGTCGGTTCGTCCATCAGTGGACCCCCCAGGGTTCACGCTTGTGTCGATTCACCTATGAATCCGCCCCTGTGGGAGACTGCCCGTGTGTATCTCCACTGTGACTCCCCACAGCCCCTTTTCCCATTTCTCCTTTTATCGTCCAGCATGACGTGAAACTGTGATCCACCCGGCCGTTCCACCCCCCTCTGTGCGAGGTGGTCCGGTTCAATCCTCCGCCCGGCGGCCTAGACCTCTTCGTGAGTCGGCTTGCCGACGTCCAGCATGACGTTAAACTGTATACCCGAACTACGTTGACTTTGATCCGTGCTAACGCGCGGTACGTAGGAATCCCCTCCGGGGTCCAAGCTCTTCACTTCATCATCCATCCTGATCCTTACCCGGGCCGCCACATCCCGGTGGGGTCATGCCACTTCACTCCACTCCACGTTACTTGGGAAGCCGCCCATGTGCTGGCCCCAGCGTCGGAGGTTCCCCGCAAGGGGTTCTGTCATCTGATCCACTTTTCGTGTTGATCGGTCCGATGCCGTCCCCGCTGGACGTTAAACTCGCGGCATACCCCGTGTTAAACATGGGAAGCTGAGGAAAACCTCAGGTGACACAGTTCCCCGCACCCAGTACGGGATGCCTCGGGCCATCATGCCTTCGAGAAGCCCTATTAGGGACGGAAGACAGACGTGCAGAGCTGCAGTGTTACGACACGCCCCCAGCACCCAGAGCCACCCGGCCTTCTCACCGCAGGTTGCTGCCCCACCCAGACTCCTTGGAACGTCCGGGCGGAAGCAGCGTAATTAACCGGTGTCCATGAAGATATGGCGCCGGGAACGAGATTCACGAACATTCTTAAGTCTATGAGGGAGACCCGGATTAGGTGACGAGTTCCGAGGAGACGTCCAAGGAAGGAGGAGCCGACATCCCATCATCCCGGTTTCGATCAAGGAGCAGACGCCCCTGAATAAGGGACGGATGCCGCCCGCCCTTGGAAAGCGGGACTGCGGGACCACAAGCCGCGCGCACCCATCCCCTCGGGTCGACGGGTGCACGCGCGAACGCGTCCTAGCGGAACAGCGTAACCCGACGCACATCCGCACCGAAACAGAAAAATGGTGAACCCGACGTGAATCTCTTCTCCTCGATACGAAGACCGATGGCTTTCAGAGGTGTTGGAAGACCGGCATGTTGCCCGGACAAGCATTCAGTCTTACCCGCCAGGGGCTGGGGAAGTGAAATCGGGCACTCCGTCTCGCAACGTCGAGGGCCTGGGTTCCCCCCACGGAAGGCGTCGTGGCGCTAATGGTTGGTTGACGATTCCTTTTTCCTGTCAGTGTTAATGGGTCTTTCTCCCTGCTTTCAGAAATCAGGTCGCCCGATCCAGTGCCCGATCGCCACCCGCCCACTGGCGCAGGGACAGGGGAAACACCGACGCGGCTACTCCGCGCGGTCCCGCCCGTTCCACAGCCGTCCCAGCAGCCGCAATTGCGGGACGACCACGCCCTCTCTCCCCCTCGGAGGTCATCCAGAGAAGGGTGATCAACACCCTGGTGAGGAGATACGAGGAAGAGGGAGTCATCCCCACTAGGGAAATGGCTCGCCTAGACCTTGAGGAGGCTGCGCCTCGCCACCACCGCCGCCCCCGAGGGCCGCGCAGGGAGGCACCGCTGCCTACCTCAACGTCCAACCGCTTCGGGAGCTTATCCCCGGATCGCTCTGACAGTTCCCTTCCCTACGCGGATGAGGTGGAAGAGGCCCGGGATCACCCTATCCGGGATTCGCTCCAGGGATCTACGGTAAGGACTCCCGCCAGGCCACGGCGACACCGCCGCCAGGCCTCCCCAGTCGAAGAGCGGGCTCTCCACCTGCCCGCGCCGCTCATCCCGACTCGTCTGTCTCGACGCCAACGTCGGGCACGAGCGGAAGAGGATGCCCACCTTGGGGCTCTAGCAACAGCGGCCGCATTGGCCCGAGCCACTGCTGGCTCCAGTCGCCAGGCCTCTGTGCATCCTGAGCGGGGGAACTCCTATGCCCGACCTGGATCGAGGCCCCGACCGCCCCCAAGGCAGGTTGGGTCGACTCTCCCGGTTGCTGGCACTGGCAGTAGCCACCGCGGACCACCTCGCGGTAGCGCTATTCACCGGCAGGACCTACTTTGTGTGGCCGATCCAGGAGGCGTGGGTCATCCCACCTTTCGATCCCGGCCCGGAGGCCTGCCCGGAATCATCTCTCCCCGCGTCCCCTTTGATATCTGTCCCGGTGCCCCTCGCACCTTGGTTCCCAGTCCTCTTGGCCCCAGCACCAGTGCGGCCGGAGGACGCCAGGACAGAGATCAGCCCTGCCCCGAAGAACCACCCAGGGGCAGGAAGGCAAGGCGTCGACGCCGAGGGAAGAATGTTACGGAATTCCGGACGGAGATCCGACCGGTTTGCTTCTCTAACTCAGAGGCGGAGTACGATTCGGCGACAGAGCCCCTTCCCCAATCCCGCCAGTCAAGGGCAGGGGTAGGAATGCGGCACGTCATCCTCGTGCTCCCCGAGAGCGAGATCGATGTGATCCCCGCTTCTCTCCGAAGGTATATCTGGAGTAACGAGGGCCTGGTAGACCCCCAAGGATCATACTTGCGGTTGGTACCAGCCCCTCCGGAAGTGCCTTCCGCCTCGGTCGAAGAAGCCGGAGACTCTTTCTGGGGACCGACGGTCGAACCACGATCTGGTGCACCCTCGGCGAGCACCGATGCTACGGCAGGATGTTCGCTCGCCGGCCCGTCCTATCGTGATGTGGTAGCCAGGGCACCGCCACCCTCAGAGGGCGGCCCGGGATATGGAGGCCATCGGCCTGTTCGCCGTATTCACCGCCGGCCAGCCCGTCAGCCCGGCGGCCCGCCTCGGCACCACTACCAGTCTCCCGTCCGTTCCCAGCCATTGAAGAGGAACAAGGAGATCGGGGTCCCGAGTTTGAGTCGTGGAGATTCTGGACCGTCCTTGCAGAGGGCCACTTCCCCGAGAAGTTTTGGCCAGTCGCAGGACCGGGCTTTGATGCACCCGAATCGCTCACCCCGGATGAGTTCGAATGCTTCCGCCGAACTCTCCGGGAGACTCGCTCCTGTCTTCACCGCCTACAAATGCCATACCCCGGGAGTCAAGCGCACCTGGAGGAAATTGGTGAGCAGTGCCGTCAAATTGACCTGGCCATGCTCCCCGCGGTTCGGCACCCCGGGTCATTTGGGCACCACGAGGCCCTCCAACAACAATGCGTTGAGTGTTTTCAAGTACTCCGCAAAGTTATCGAGGAAGCCACTCCCCACGTGTATATCCGTGGATGGGGGCAGTACGCTGCCCTACGCTTCAGTGTGATCCGCCGACAGCCCGATTCGCTGGGTGGCCCTGAGGGTATATCCCCAGGGACAGGAACGGTCAATATGGCTGACCTGTCGGGAGAGGGGAACGACTTGGAACTTCTCGACGGGGGCTTCCCCCCCGAAGACAAGCCGTCGTCAGACCCATCAGTGAGAGTTACTCGTCATCAGAGGAACCTCCTGGGGCTCCCCGCACCCACTGAAGCACTGACGTTGAGCCGAAACGTCAGCAAAGGAAAAGAGCACAGCGAGGCTATAAGGCCCGCCGACCCATCTGCCTCCATGCAGAGGGCAGAGGAGGATCCCGAGAAGGCTACGCTACGTCAGCAGCTCGCCGAACAGAAGAAGCTGGTTGACCAGCTCCTCGCCGAGCGCGCTGCAGAACGGCGGCCTGACTACGGTGATCCCAGGCCAGGACAGCAGGGACCGGAACAACCGCTCCTCGATGAGACTCTCCCGGGCAACCGTGATTACGCCGTGTTCGCCGACAGGAGAGAGGCCATTGCCTACGGCAAGAGGGCGCGGTATGTTTCGCCACACCCTCCCGAGCGGCGTGACTACCTGAGAGATCCCGCTCGGATTCCTCCCGCTGCCCCAAGGGCCGCTCCGCCCGCCATCCCACGAGCTGCCGAGTTCGACGACCCGGTCGACGACCCGATTGAAGGGCCATGCAATGTGCTCGTGGTTAGAGATCCTCGCCAGGACTGGAACCCATGTCCGGACGATCCGATGGCGGCACTCATTGCCCGCTTGGAAGCCTTGGAGACTCGGCAGGTGGCGATCCCACCGGACGGCAAGCCCTACCCAGCATGGGTGGATGACATGCCGGCGCCTCCGGGATTCAGGAATCCCACTTTCGCCCCCTTCAACGGGACTGGAGATCCGCCACAGCATTTAGCCCACTTCAACTCGAGGTGCGGGCCTATGTTGGGGACTCCGGCGCAGCAGGAGGCCGCTAAGCTTCGCTGCTTTGTTCAGACACTGGAAGGGCCAGCATTTGTCTGGTACAGCCAGCTCCCCGTCGGGTCGGTAACCAGCTGGGAGGACCTCCGTAGACAGTTCCTCTACCAGTTCAGTTCCACGACCCGGAAGACAAGTATCGCAGACCTCTTCAAGTGCAAGCAGAGGCCTGATGAGCGAGTCGCGGACTTCGTCGCCCGATGGAAGGGTCTCACGTATTCCCTTGACATGCCATTGACTCAGGAGCAGTTGCTGACAATGTGCGTCGGGAACGTCAAGACCGAGCTGGTCCCTTCCCTGATTAATCAGAATTACCCCGGAGGGTTCAGGGACTTCTCAGACAAAGCTCAACGTCTTGAGGAAGCCCTGCAACAGGCCAGCCAGGCACACCCGCTGCCTCCTATGATTCCTGCAAGGAGAGCCAGCAGGGCTGAGCCCGCTGCTGTGGCCCAGATAGAGGCTCCCAGGCCGTTGGAGCTGCTGCCGGTGAGGCCAGCTCCGCAGCCTCACAGGAATCCGCCTCCACGGGCTCAGTTCCTGGCCCAGCAACGGCAGCCTCAGAACCGGCCGGCCCCTCCGCGTAATGTACCGCCACAACCTAGGCGAGATAATCAGGGTCCACCTCCTCGGCAGGCCCCTCCAGCCCCTCGTCAAGACCACGCTCCCAGGGGCCCGCGACACCTGACTTACTCATTTCATGAGGATCAGGTCCCCGGTTACTTCCGGAGCGCCCTGGAGCAGAGGATTGTGCGGCTGCCTGAGTGTTGGAAGCCAGAGGAGGCACATCTTACAAATAACCCCCGCTACTGCCCCTACCATCGAGCCCTGGGGCACACCATCCAGCGGTGCTATGTGTTTAAGGACTGGCTCCAAGACCAGATTAACAACAATGTAATCAGGTTGGGCCCAGCTCCAGCACAGGTAGCGGGCGTGTTCGTGGGATCAGATGACGATGGTGGCGATGAGGAAGAATGGCAGCTGGTCTCCGACCGCGGATCCCAGAAGTACAATAACTGGATGGCCCGCAAGACGACCATTCGCGCCCGTGGAATCATCCGTGCGCGCTTGAATCAGCCTGAGCCCCCAGAACCTGCGGGTGCTGCTTCGGCATCGTCGTCCCAGTCTGCCTCTTCCAAAAGGAGCAAACGGCGGCAGCGCAAGAAGGAAGAGCGCGCCCCGCCAGTTCCGCCACTATCTCGTACTCTCGGCGATTTCATGCCCCCGGAGATGGGGGTCCCTCCTCGGATCCGCCCAGTGATGGATGATTCGTCCGATGACGGTATTGGGTACGCTTCGGTTAACACCGTCGAGCTGGTAAATCCCTTTTCGGTTCCCGACGTTGAAGAACACCAGGTGGACCTCCCTAGTGTCCCCGGTCGTCGCCACCGTCGGAAGAACCGCAGCAGCAGGAGTCGCCGGGGCACAGCCGTCGGTACCTCCGGCCAGGCCGTGCACGCCACTGAGACTAGGCAGCAGGCTCAAGATCGAGCTCAACGTGCGCAGGCCCCCCATCCGGGGATGACGGATTCGCCTCCGCCACTGTTTGTGGTGTGGGACCGGGCAGAACCGCCTCAGCCGCGTCGCGACCAGCTCCGCCCTGCCACAAGTCCATCCCGGCCTCCTGACTCCAGTACGGTGACCATTTCCCGGACTGCGACCAGTGAACAGCGAGATGCGCCAAGTACCAGTCGGCCGCCGATCCAACCGGTAAGGCCCGTCATGCCACCAACCGCAGAGCAACCTCCTGCAACCAGGAGCTCGCGCTTGGCCAAAAAGTATGATGTCCTGAAGCACTTGGCCGACATCCCAGCAAGGCTCTCCATCCTTGAGGCTCTGCGCATGTCATCTGAGATGCGCGAGGCACTCTCTGAAGCCCTGAAGAGCCCCCTCCAGTTTGAGACAGAGGTTGCGGCTGCAGAGGCCTTTCACGCCGAAACGATCGAGGACGCCGAATGTCAGGCAGTTATCTCGTTCTCTGGTAAGGATGAAGACCCTCCTATACAGGGACACATTCGTCTGCTGTACGTCACTGGCCAGTTCAATGGCCTTGAAGTCCGGCGTTGTCTTGTCGACACGGGGTCCGGGGTTAACCTGATTCCAACTCGGACGCTCCGGAGATTGGGGTTGTCTGAGGATGACTTGATTCCCTCCGACCTCAGGATCCAGGGGTACGACCGCACCGAGCAAACCCCGGTCGGCAAGATACGTTTGAAGACCCAGTTCGGTGACTTGGTTGCCAACACCGAATTCATGGTAGTCTCTCAGGACACTGCGTATAACGCATTGATGGGCAGGCCATGGCTTCACCTTCACGCGGCGGTTCCCTCGTCATACCACCAATGCCTCAAATACTCCCTTAATGGTCGAGTAGGCGTGCTTCAAGGAGATGCCTCTCCTTTTGCCTCATGTGAAGCCCGTTATCTGGACGCGGACTATTACAAGAGCAAGGATAAGCAGATCCTGGCAGGTGAGGTTGAGCCTGTCGCTGTTGCAAGCGATCCCTGGGCAAGTCTGGATGACGCCTACGTCCTCCCGATCCACCGGTTGGACGTCGCCATGGTCTTGACGGTCCGCGAGTCTCCTGATGAGATGGCCGCAACCGCCCGCGCCAGCACCAGTGGCCCAGCAGGATCTGGTAGCCCCAATGCAGTTTCCAACGCAGTCTCTCCCGTGGACGATCCCTCCCCGAGTGGAGAGGATATGGAAGACGCACCCCCAGCCTTTGAGGAGGGCGTCCCCGCCACGGTCGATGAGTTAATACAGGTGAACCTTGGAACCGAGGCCGATCCAAGACCCACGTTGGTTAGTGCCGCCATGCCCTCTGAGGAGCGGCAACAGTACGTGGACTTTCTCAGGCAGCACCGTGATGTGTTCGCTTGGGGCTATGACGAGATGCCGGGGCTAGATCCTCAGGTAGCCGTCCACCGCCTTGGTCTCCCGGCGAACCATCGCGGGTTCAAGCAGCCTCCCAGGAAGATGCACCCATCCCATGGTGCCATGGTTGAGGCCGAAGTTGACAAGCTTATCAAAGCCAACTTCGTGAGGGAAGTTCAGTACCCCAAATGGCTGGCCAACATTGTGCCGGTCAGGAAGAAGAACGGGCAGATTAGAGTCTGCATCGACTTCCGCGATCTCAACCGCCACTGTCCGAAGGATGATTTTCCCCTTCCAGTGACAGAGCTGTTGATTGATGCCACGGCAGGGTTCCAAGCCCTCTCCTTCATGGATGGATACTCCGGATACAACCAAATTCGGATGGCCCCTGAGGATGAGGAGTTCACTGCCTTCAGGGCCCCCCAAGGTACCTTTTGCTACCGGGTCATGCCCTTCGGCCTGAAGAATGCAGGTGCCACCTATCAACGGGCGATGCACCGCATATTCAAGCCAATCCTCGGCACACTGGTGGAATGCTACGTCGACGACTTGGTTGTCAAATCGCGCCAGCGTCAGGACCATCTCAAAGATCTTGAGAAAGTGTTCAGCTTCCTCCGGTCTCGCTGCCTGAAGATGAACCCGTTGAAGTGTGCCTTTGGGGTCACCTCCGGAAAGTTCCTTGGATTTGTGGTAAGATACCGGGGTATCGAGATCGACCCAGAGAAAATCAGGGCGATTAGCCAGATGCCTCCCCCGGGTACCGTCCGGGAACTGCAAGGGTTCCAAGGCCACTTAGCCTATATACGCCGATTCATCGCGAATCTGGCCGGCAAGTGTAAGCCCTTTTCTCGGCTTATGAAGAAAGGTGCCACCTATGTATGGGATAAAGAGTGTCAGACCGCTTTCGAGGAAATCAAGCAGTACCTGCTTCAACCTCCGGTCCTGATGCCGCCCGTATCCGGAAAGCCGCTGGTCCTTTATGTGACCGCCCTGGAACGGTCCCTGGGTGCCCTTCTCGCCCAGAAGAACAACGAGGGAACAGAGAATAGCCTCTATTACCTCAGTCGCATGCTCCTCGATGCGGAGGTTAGGTATTCCCCCATCGAGAAGAGCTGCCTGGCGCTCGTATTTGCCGTACAGAAATTACGACACTACTTGCAGCACCATGAGGTAGAGTTGGTTTCTCGGGTAGACCCGTTGAAATATATCCTGAGCCGACCTATGTTGACTGGCCGTCTCGCGCGGTGGGCTGTGATTCTCCAGCAGTTCGACATCAGGTATGTGTCTCAGAAGGCCATCAAAGGGAAAGCGTTGGCAGACTTTCTGGCCGCTCACCCGACCTCCGCGGATCAGCCGCTGGATCTAGGCTTTCCTGATGAGACCATTCTCTCGGTTGATCGAGCCGATCCATGCTGGCAGATGCACTTTGATGGTGCATCCCGGAGCCCCACCGGTAGAAGACTCGATAATCCTAAGCTCAACAGAGTGGGTTTGGGCATCGTCTTCATTACCCCGGAGCGAGCCGTGCTGCCATACTCTTTCCTGTTGTCAGAGGGCTGTACCAACAATGAGGCGGAATACCATGCCCTCATCACCGGCCTCGAGTTGGCTCTCGAGATCGACGTGCCCCGTCTGTGCGTGAAAGGGGACTCCGAGCTGGTCGTTAAGCAGATCAATGGCGACTACGTTGTCAGGAAGCCGGAACTTGTGCCATTGTTGGAGTGCACCCTCCTTCTGATGGCCCGGTTCCCTTCTCGGCCGGAAATTGTCCATGTTCCCCGGTCACAGAACGGTCGAGCGGATGCTTTGGCCAGCCTGGCTGCGTCACTTGCGGAACCTGAACAGGACAACCTGATCGTCCGCGTGACGCGCCGCAGGCTCATCGCTCCCGTTATCCCGGAAGAAGATCGCGGCCCGTTGGTAAGTAACCTCACCACGGTTGCCCCTATGCCCGGAGCCCCGAGTACCCCAGATATGACAGTCGGATCAGCCCCTGATTGGAGGACGCCTTTGGTTGAGTACCTCCAACATGGCATTCTTCCGTCAGATCGGGCCGAGCGCGAGCGAGTTCGACGCCGCGCATCGCAGTTTGTCCTCCAGAGCAGTCCCGGTCTGGAGCAGATCCTCTACAAGCGCGGGTTTGATGGTGTTCTCCTCCATTGCCTTCAGGGAGTCGAGATCCCACGAGTCATGTAAGAGGTTCATGCTGGTTCATGTGGCGCCCACCAGACTGGGCCGAAGCTGTCCCACCAGATTCGGAGATTGGGATACTTCTGGCCCTCTATGATCCATGACTGCATCGAGTACGCCAGGAGGTGCCATGCGTGCCAGGTTCATGCGAACTTTGTGCATCGGCCGCCGGAGCCTCTCCATACCACAAGGTATTCCTGGCCCTTTGCAGTCTGGGGACTGGACGTTGTGGGACCTTACCTGCCGGCGACAGCTCGCCAGTGCCGGTTCATTCTGACCGCCACGGACTTCTTCTCCAAATGGGCAGAAGCGATTCCGCTCAGAGAGGTCAAATCATGTTCGATCGCTGACTTCGTGACCTCCAACATCATCTATCTATTTGGAGTGCCTCACGCTATCCTCACGGATAACGGAACCAATTTCCGAGCAGCCGAGTTGAAGAATTTGTACGCCAAGTATAACATTCGCTCGAACCATACATCTCGCTATCATGCGCAGGCGAATGGACAGATCGAGGCGTTTAACAAAACCCTCTCTAACATTCTGCAAAAGATGGTTGGTCAGAACAAGAAGAGTTGGCCGGAAAAGCTCCCCAACGCCCTCTGGGCTTATCGGACGATGACTCTCAATTCCACCCAGATGACCCCTTATTCCCTGGTGTATGGAGCTGAGGCCGTCCTGCCCATCGAGATCCAGTTACCGTCCTTGAGCACCGCGGTCTACGACCAGCAAGCGCCGGACAGAGTTGCTGAAGCCCGTCTAGTCGAGTTGGAAGCACTGGATGAGAATAGGCTTCGCGCTTTGCACAACTTGGAGAGGCATCAAAGCAGAATGGCTCGAGCTTTCAATAAGAAGGTTCGCCTCCGCTCATTCCTGCAGGGTGATCTAGTGCTGGCCCTAAGAGCACCGATGATCCCCGGCAGGAAGCCACCCAAGTTGGAGCCCAAGTGGGAGGGACCTTTTGTTGTCCACAAGGTCTATCCCAATGGCGCGTACTCCCTAGCGACTATGGATGGTGAGCGTGTCACTCCTCCCACCAACGCTAGGTTCCTCAAGCAATACTTTGCCTGAGTGTCACTTCGTCCTGCACGACGCTAAACTGCACTTCGTCCTGCACGACGCTAAACTGCACTTCGTCCTGCACGACGCTAAACTGCACTTCGTCCTGCATGACGCTAAACTGCACTTCGTCCTGCATGACGCTAAACTGCACTTCGTCCTGCATGACGCTAAACTGCACTTCGTCCTGCATGACGCTAAACTGCACTTCGTCCTGCATGACGTTAAACTGCACCACGTCCTGCACGACGTTAAACTGCATTCGTCCAGGCTACAAGACGTTAAACTGTTCAGCATTCGTCCGCGCTGCAAGACGTTAAACTGCCAAGTGCTTCGTCCTGCATGACGCTAAACTGCACTACGTCCGAGCTACAAGACGTTAAACTGTTCAGCATTCGTCCTGCATGACGTAAAACTGCCTCTCAAGAACTACGTGCGGCTTGATTCCCATCCTTATGGGATATGTAGGACCGCCTGAACATTCATGTTTCAGGCCCAGCCCCATCCTTCGGGAATTTCCATCCCATCTCGGGCCCTTGGCCCAGTTGCCCCCGGGTGTGCGGCGTATGGTGCGAGTGCGGGGCTATGCCCTCATTCACGTCGGTTTGCTCGTCACGCTGTACGCCCCCCCACGTTTGGGGATGCCTTCTGCTCCCCCCTTCTTTTTTCCTCATCGTCCTGCATGACGTTAAACTGCACTTCAAGAACTACGTATGGCTTGATTCCCATCCTTGTGGGATACGTAGGACCGCCTGGACATTCATGTTTCAGGCCCAGCCCCATTTCCCGGGAATCTCTATCCCGCGTTGGGCCTCTGGCCCCAGTTCCCCTCCTTTTTTGTGCGAGGCGTATCGCGTGAGCGGGGGATTATGTCCTCATTCACGTCGGTCTACTGGCCGCGCCGTACGCCTCCCCCGTGTGTGGGACTACCTCACACCCCTCATCGTCCTGCATGACGTTAAACTGCCTCTCAAGAACTACGTATGGCTTGATTCCCATCCTTATGGGATACGTAGGACCGCCTGGACGCTTGTGTTTCAGGTCCAGCCCCGTCTCTTGGTTGATCACGGGGATCTGCCCTCTTTTGGTTGCTCTCAGGGTGAGTCCTCCGACCCTTTCCGGAGATCTGTTAACATGTTTTGGGTGCCTCGGTCTATGACTCGTAGTGTCAGATTCAATCCCGACAAGTCCTGTGTTGCTTGTCAGGCCCCGCGCTTCCTCTTGTTCGAGCCTTCACTCAAAGGGATCCTCGTTAGCGGTTTGGGTACGATGCCTCAGTGCTCTCCCACCGCTCCGGGTCGATTTACCGGCGGGTCTTGGGCCGCAAATCGATATGAATCCTGCGATTGAGCGGTTGATGCTCGTTTGCTTGCCCCGTCTTAGGCTGACGCGATCGGATGTTGTGTTGCGAATGCGTCAGCAACATCCTTGATCGCCATGTCGGCTCTTTCAGGCTCCGAACATTGGATTGCGCAGTCCTCATCACACTCCGCCTTTATGCGTTGTAGTGGAATCTTGACACTCTCTTCATACTGACCTCCGGTACGCCTCTACACGTTAGGCAGACCAACCAGGGTAATGATGTCGTTCGAGGCTCCCATGATCTGAGCACCAAGGATATATGCGGATATCCTCCATAAGGGCCATGCGTAGCTGGACCCTCGTCCCCATAAGGAGGAGGGAGTCGCCCGAACAATTGCGTTCTGGGCCCAGTATATCTGGAGGCTAGCATCTCTGCCCCTCGGGTGATGGACATACGCAGACCCCCATCCCAAGACTCTTCTCCTGGAATCGTGCATGACCGCAGGGCTGGGTATGCTCCCACCTCCGCCGTGTCCGCCGTACCGCGGTAAGCGGATTCCTCCATGGTCCGAACCACACGACCTTAAACTGTGTTGTCTGGTCCTACCACACGACCGTAAACTGTGATCGTCTTGGCCGCCCGACAAGAAACGGCACTGCATTGTGATGTCCTCCTCAGGGGACACTCATGTTGGGCGCTGGTTAATGACCACGCCATTCATCAATGCCTTCCATGGCTTGATTATTGTGGCGACGCCAGAGATTTCTCAATCACGGGCATGTCGCCGCACAAAGAAAAACCATTCATCTTTAAGGACAAACAAGAAATATCAAATGCCGCTCCTTTTGTGTGCGAGGGTCAGACCCGCACTCTTCCCCGCGCTGGTGCCCGATTGTGTTGCACCACGCTTCAAGAACTACGTGCGGCTTGATTCCCATCCTTATGGGATACGTAGGAACACCCGGATGTTTGAAACTTCGGGTCCAGCCCCCCACCTCTTAGAGATTCCCCCTTCTCTGGGGAATCCGCCGCCTTCAGGTCACCCTCAAGGCGTGTTCCCCGACCCCTTGCTGTGGTCCACCGGTGTCAAGAGTACTCTGGTTTATTGCCAGGAGGGTCAGGATCCGCTTGGTCAGGTTTCCTCCACTTTTCAGGCTTCGTGCTCCCTTTCATTCGGACCCATCGTCTACGCCCTGGGTGGAGCCCCCGTGAACGGTTCGGACACAATGCCTCAGTGCTCTCCCACCGACTCGGGCCGGTACCCCCAATGGCCTCGGGCAGCAAATCGATATGAATCCTGCGATTGAGCGGTCGATGCTCGTTTGCTGCCTCATTCCACCAACGGTTAGTGCGATATTGATGCTGCTTTTCCGCCACGGTCGGTAGTACTCCCATATCGTTACACCGGTGCCCCCAGTCCTTGAGTGAATGGCCGCATGATTCACATTTTCCACCTCCCATTCTGACCAGGCGAAACCTCGACACTCTTGACACTATCCCTCAGTGCATCTTCGCATATCCAGGGGATATGACCACGATGTGGCGTGCTTTGAGTCCTTATGGTCCGAGCTCTAAGACCTTAAACTAAGATCTCTCTTTATGGTCCGAGCTCTAAGACCTTAAACTCAGATCTCTCCTTATGGTCCGAGCTCTAAGACCTTAAACTAAGATCCCCCCTTATGGTCCGAGCTCTAAGACCTTAAACTAAGATCCCCCCTTATGGTCCGAGCTCTAAGACCTTAAACTAAGATCCCCCCTTATGGTCCGAGCTCTAAGACCTTAAACTAAGATCCTCCACCCTTATGGTCCGAGCTCTAAGACCTTAAACTAAGATCCTCCAGCCCTATGGTCCGAGTTCTAAGACCTTAAACTAAGATCTAGCCCTTATGGTCCGAGCTCTAAGACCTTAAACTAAGATCTACCCCAAATGGGGTCCTACGTCCTGCATGACGTTAAACTGCACTCTCAGAACTACGTGTGGCTTGATCTCCAGCCTGAT
Organism: Viscum album; assembly: GCA_963277665.1. NCBI lineage: Eukaryota > Viridiplantae > Streptophyta > Magnoliopsida > Santalales > Viscaceae > Viscum > Viscum album. The sequence continues at coordinate 600,984,961 of OY728142.1, forward strand.
GGAGTACGTAGGAACGCCCGGGCATTCCAACTCGGGTCCAGCCTCAGGGATCGTTAAGTCCCGCCCCTCCTCGTCGCCGGCCGTCTGGCCTGACTTCGGGTAGAGTGGTGCAGTTGTGATATTCTCCCCGATTTAGCTCGGGATGCCCCATCGCAATGATGGGAAGCGACGGTTTCCTCGTCAGAGAGGTGCTGTCTGAGAATTGAGGTGACTCACGGCCGGATTAGTGCATCTGCCTAATACGCTTTCCCCACGGTGGCGCAATTTTGAGAGCGTTGGATTCTGTCCGAACAAATCGTCACTTCGCCCCACGCTTCGCATGCCCTGTTGATCGGGATTTCCACCCTTGCGTCTGAAGGAACCCCAAAGCGGTATTCATGATGACATGTGGTCCGCCTCCTGCAATTTGAATGATGACCTTTTTCGGTCCGTCTATTGCAGTTGTTATGGTCGATCCACTGTCCGCCTACCGTCTTGGGCATTTCCTGGAAGGCCGACCGTTGTGGATATCTAGATTCGGGACACGCGATTCACCCTTTCTCATTTCCCTATGTTCGGATAAAATCTCAACGCCCCTAGCGTTGTCCCGCTCGTGTGTTGGAACAAGTTGGGGGGATACATTGATTAGGTCTGAGGTCTCCTTTCTTAGGAATGACCTCCCTCTTTTCTCCAGAAATCCAGGCCCGATTCTGGATGCCTGAAGCTTGGTCAACGCTCCCGCGAGACAATTTGTGGTTGAGTATGTTAAACCAAAAGACGCAGATAAATATGGCGATTCATACAAGTGGATCAAAATATTAAGTAGCGGAAGCAAATGTTCTGGGAATGGCAAAGAAAACAAAGCCCCTAGGGATTAGCGTGCTGGATAAGTCTTTCTAATGCCGCTACCCTTTGGCTGGCGGCCTCCAGGGCTACTTCTCGTTCTCTGCGTGCCCTCTCCTCATCGGCGGTCGCAGCACGCAGTTCGTCGATCCTGGCCTGTGCACGCTCCCGCTCGACTTGGAGTGTGACCATCTGTTGGCCCGCCTCCGTCAGCTGTACCTGAGCGTCGATCAGTTGTGCCGATAGTTGCTCCACAAGCTCGGTACATGCTGCGACGAAGGCCTCCTTCTCTGCCGCCTGCCCTTCGAAGCGCCGGACTTCCTGCTCTGCCGCGATGAGCGCCTGCGTGCTCTCCGACATGTCCCGACTTTGTGCGACGTCGGCACGCCGGCGGCTCTCGCGCATCTTCTCGGCCATGAAATCATGGACCGTCAGATGGAGGCGTTGAGCATCAGCTCCCCCGGCACACAGGAAGCGCAGCCAGGTCTGAAGTGATCCCATGCGCCCCAGTCATTCCGATGGGTCTCGCTTGAGGAAGCGCTGGATGCACTTCCACCCCCTGCGTCGCGTTACCCGGCTATCCTCGACCGCCTCCGCGTCCGAGTCATCCATCTCCTCGGGGTCGGCAGGCCGGTAAGCAGGGAAGGCAGCCAGCAGGTCTGCTGCAGGGTCCGCCCCTGGGAGGTCCTCACGAGGGATAGGTTCCCCAACATCCGGGCAACCTTCTTCTCTCTCCCCAGCGGCGCTGACACCCTCATCAGCCCCCAACCTCTCTCCGATGTCAGCACCGCCGATGTCCGGAGCCCCTTGATCAGCAGTTGGTGGGGCCGGCTCGGTTTGGGAAGTCTGTTCCGGAGCAGGCGGCATGTCCACCACTGGTCCACTCGTAGATGGCCCGGGTTCGGCAACCCGATGAGCCTCCAGTGTTGAGATCACTGCGCAGGGCATGCCATGGTAAGTCACGGATCGTCAACGGCAAGCACCAGCAGTAAAGTAGGGAGACTTACGGGAGTTCGGAGCGTCATCTTCCGCTATCCCGGTCGCCGCAGGAACAGTTGCAGCAGGGGACCCCTTAGCGCTTGTCAGTTCGATAATGGGTGCCTGGCCCCCGCCTTGTCCTGCTGGCGCCTCTCCTACTCCTGTTGAGGACGCCTGACCGACATCCGTGTGCTCCTGAGAAGGATGGAGAAACGGGTTAGAAGCTGCATAAGAGAATGGATGAAGCAGGTTGAGTTGGGATAAAAGCGGACCTCGAGGAGCTCAGTGACATCAACGTTGTCAGAGCCGGCCACCTCGCCGCTCTCCCGTGGGCTCCCCCGATGGGACCTTCCCTCGGAGCCTTCATCCTCCCCCGTCTCCTCCTCCTCCTCGGAGTCGTTACTGTCATCTTCTTCCGGCGGCATCTGTTCTGGAGCGGGCTCGAGACCGAGCATCACCTTCACCAGAAGGGATGGCTCCGCACGCTGACCACGTTGGCGCGCGTACTCGTCCATGGCCGTCAGATATGCATATTGCCGGTTGAAGTCCACCCTGTCGGTGATCTGGAGGCGCCCGACCTCTGGCAGATAGATTCCTTCTCTGAGTATCTTTCGCCAGATGACGTCGGTCCCCAGTGACTGCCGCAGGGTCATCCAGGCCGACCATAGCGCCGGGAAGACTGCATCGTGGGAGGGCTCGAGCAGACGCCTCACCTGCTTCCCGGGCCGCTCTTCGACCACCGCACGCGCCCCCTCTCTGGGCGCCGAGGTCGTGGCGGCAGCCTGCGATGCGCCCGCCGCCGAAGTCCCTGCTCGCGCCGGCCCCGCTGCTTGGCGCGCCTCCGTTCTCCCCCGTGTGGTGGCGCCTCGCCTCCTCCCTTGACGCCCGGTCTCCGCACGGGTGACCTCGAGCCGCCGAACTGGCTTCCGTAGAAGCCCCTCAGGGTACGCGATGGCCCAGTGTTCGGCGTACTCGGTTGCCAAGCCTGCGTCAACTCCGGTAGGAGGGAGAGTGATGACGTCGCCAGAGCCGAAAGCGGCAAACATCAGCCACATCTGGCGAAGGACGCAAGGGTTCGTCTCCTCCCGGACGGCAGTGAATACCCTCTTCGGCATCCGTTGAAGGCACCCGAACTGCCTGGCGAACCGGGTCGGCACGTAAGGCTCGCAGATCACCTTCCCGTCGATCCGAGCCACGAGCACCCCGCCCCGCATGTTCAGGAAATATTCATGCTGCTCCAGCGGGCCCTGTCCGTTGTCGATCATCTGGCCGACAGGAGTGGGGAACGGGCTGAAGTTGAAGTTGGCATGATTGCCAATCCGAATCCTCACGCCCTCCTCACTTAGGGTCATCGGAGCGACCCCCGCGATGTTCAGCAGGGAGGGTCGCAGGTCGTTGCCCGGAGGAACGATGGCGTTCGGAAACGTGTACCCACCGAGGTGAGCAGCCACCCAGCCGTGGAAGAACTGAAAGGGCCCACAGATCCTTCGTGGCGACCCCCCTCGTGAGATGCGTCCCAGGATGGCATACAGCCTCGCCAGTACTGGGACCCCGAGGTTGTATCTCTTGTTGGCAGCCATGGCGCCTGCCATCGCCAGTGTCGCCGGGCGGACGCCCATCCTCGCATCCCGCACTGGAAGGAGCCACCCGCTCAGAAAGGCGGCCAGGAACGCCGCGTACCGGACGTTCGGGTCCCGGGCCTCGATGACGCGGTACCCCCATGAGCGGTAATCGCCCGTCTCCAGGACCCGCCAGTACGACCCGTTCCGGCTCCTCTGAGCTGCGGTCGGGCACCGCTTCCCCCTGCCTGGCATCTTGACCGCCGGGTCATGCTCCAGGAACTGGACGAACCAATCCTTGTAGGCTATGTCCTTCTGGAAGTCTTGGATCCCGAGCCGCTGCGTAGCCAGGTCAAGAAGATGCCAGGTCAGAATGGGAGTCCGTGACCTGTCCTCCCAGATGTTCTTCGGTGGCAGGAACTCATCGTACTGGTAGCCCTCCAGCGGGATACCTCCGATGCAGTGGATGTCCCAGAGACCGATGCCGACCTCCCCATGGTGAAGATGGAAGGTGTTGGTATCCGGGGACCAGCGAGTGAACAGCTCCGGCCCGAGCTCAGACTGCTGGTAGAAGTGGAACTGCGACGTCCACACCGCCTCGAACAGGCCGATGTACCGCAGCTCCTCTGCGAAGTGATCGCAAGTGTGGCGTACCCAGAACGCCCAGGCCCATTCACTGGTGAAGTTGCCCCCAGATCGCAAGTCCCAGTCCTTCAGCCAGCCCTTGGTGTCGTCAGTGACGCTCTGGCGATATATGCTCGAGTAGAGGGCTGGAGAATTCTCCGCAGTAGGCTCACCCCCATCAATGGTTCGCGTCCTCGGGTTCAGGACATAGACATCCAAGTGTCTGGTCTCCCTGGAAGGATGCCCATTGTTGGTGATGTTATAGCGGAGAAGCTCGTCCTCCCGGGTCACCCAGGTCCGCGGCGCATCAATCTCGAACCCTGGCACCGGAACCTCATCTAGGATGCCGAAGTTCCAGAGCGGCAGGTTTTCTGACAGGGGATATGTCTTCTGGGCCGGCGTTAGTAAGTCGAACAAGGATTGATTGTTAGAAACAATCTCCTTGGCTCCGTAAACCTCCTCGTTCATCGCCATCTCGGCTCTGCGAGTGGCGGCATCCCCTTCATTTCCTCTGTGCGCGGCCATCTCGGAAGATTCAGGAGTCGGGCGAGTTAAGGGATGAAGCGTGCGGGATCGGACGAGGCTGGTGGAAAAGTTTGAGAGGCGGTGCGCAATCCTAGTGGACGGCGCGCAATCGGGAAGTCCTTCGCGAAAAACCCCGGGTATTCCCGCAAAAACAGAGCGAAGTCCGGACGGTTTTGCGCGACGAGCAAGCGAATTCCGCGCCGGAAAAGGCAATTTCGCGCACGAGAGCAGAGAGGCTTATCGCGCGGAAGGCCAGTGTACGGCACGGAGGGACCCAGTGCCCCTATTTATAGGCGAGGTCGTGGTCCGCGCTGCGCGGAAAAGGCTTTGCGCGACCGCATCGGCCGCTTTCGCGCCCGACACCCATTTTTGCGCGCCACAGTCCCGCGTCGCCCAGGACTTCGGCATTCCGGCGTCTCCCTCGGAACCCGATCGTTGCGACCTCTCGCCGATCAGCTTCCGAGGGGGGGCTTTTGTAGACGCCGGAAAAGTCCGTTGTTCCCAAACGAAGCTCCGGATGCGGAAAGCGAGGTCATATTTGGAGTCGGAAGGATGTTTCGGAGGGCCCGGAGGCCTTGCGCGGAATTTCAGAGGCCCGCGCGCAAAGGTGATGTTCCGCGCGCAAACCCCCCGGGATGCGCGCAATGCGCCGGTCCGGCGCGCAATTTCGCGCGCCGCGGGTCCGCGCGACTCCCTTGCGCGCCGTGCCCGATTCCGCGCCCGCGAGGAGAATTTCGCGCTCGCACCCTGGATTCCGCGCCCGGGGTTGCCTATAAATATAAGGCGACCCCCAACATTTCAAAGGTTGCTGGAAGTCGAAACGTCTCTCGTGCGCGCAATTCAACCCCTTCCGCGCGCAATGACGAACTTCAGGTAACCTCCTTTCTTTCGCGCAAGAAAGCCTCGGGGTCCGCCTTCGCGCGCAATCCCCGCTGGCTCCTTTCATTTGAATAAAAACTCACCCTAAGGCCTTTGCGCGCAAAAGAACCCGCTTGCGCGCAATTGCCCCCGGGGTGCGCGCAATCCGGCCCGATTGCGCGCACCCCCCTTCTTTCAAGTGGCCATTCATTAGAGAATGAGCCGTTGCCCCCGCGCGCTATCCGAAGCCCTGTGTGAGCAATCTCAAGCATCCGCGCGCAAGGCGCTGGCCCAATTGCGCGCCAGACGCCCCGATTGCGCGCCGGCCCGCAGTATTGCGCGCAAAGCTTCCTTTTTGCGCGCAATCTGCCAGGGTCGTCCCCTTGACCCCCTGAGGGCACCTGCCTGCGTGGCGCCCGATGCTCCTCATCCTGGGTGCCCGCACCGTGCGTTGTCTTCCCGTGCGGCCCTCCAGGTTCGTGCGAAGTGACATGCACCCATCGTCCGGCAACCTATGCCCAGCATGACGTTAAACTGCACATTCGTCCAAGCTGCACGACGTTAAACTGCCTAGCCCCCATCGTCCGGCAACCTATGCCCAGCATGACGTTAAACTGCACATTCATCCAAGCTGCACGACGTTAAACTGCCTAGCCCCCATCGTCCGCGCTGCAAGACGTTAAACTGCCAAGTGCTTCATCCTCAACACATGACGTTAAACTGTACTTCGTCTGGCAAGACGTTAAACCGTCCGCCTCGTCCTCAACACACGACGTTAAACTGTACTTCGTCCGGCAAGACGTTAAACCGTCCGCCTCGTCCTCAACACACGACGTTAAACTGTACTTCGTCCGGCAAGACGTTAAACCGTCCGCTTCATCCGATCTCGTGCTCCGCACGCAGGGTCTCCCCCGGTTTGGACGTGGCCCCCACCCGCTCATCTCTGCAGGGATGTCGGGATTGTCCCCCTTTTGGGACGATTTAATGGGAGTGGCTTTTCCCTACGGGGGCAGGGTATTACAAACCCCTAGTTTCTCGTGGGAGGCTGCACATGTGTATCTCCATTGCGCCTCCCCACGGCCGAAGCCAGTAGAGGGTCTGACTGGGATCGAGGTGTCTTCTGCTTTCGGTCCAAGTCCCTTCCAACTGAGTTTTGCAGCATCCGGGCTGCCCCAAGTGCGTAAGTCCTGACAGAATGAACTACGTGGACTTTGATCCCTGTCTTCTATACAGGGTACGTAGGAAGCCTCCCTGAGGTCCAAGCCCACCACCTGGTCGTCCCGGTCGTATTTACGTCGGTTCGTCCATCAGTGGACCCCCCCAGGGTTCACGCTTGCGTCGATTCACCTATGAATCCGCCCCTGTGGGAGACTGCCCGTGTGTATCTCCACTGTGCCTCCCCACAGCCCCTTTTCCCATTTCTCCTTTTATCGTCCAGCATGACGTGAAACTGTGATCCACCCGGCCGTTCCACCCCCCTCTGTGCGAGGTGGTCCGGTTCAATCCTCCGCCCGGCGGCCTAGACCTCTTCGTGAGTCGGCTTGCCGACGTCCAGCATGACGTTAAACTGTATACCCGAACTACGTTGACTTTGATCCGTGCTAACGCGCGGTACGTAGGAAGCCCCTCCGGGGTCCAAGCTCTTCACTTCATCATCCATCCTGATCCTTACCCGGGCCGCCACATCCCAGTGGGGTCATGCCACTTCACTCCACTCCACGTTACTTGGGAAGCCGCCCATGTGCTGGCCCCAGCGTCGGAGGTTCCCCGCAAGGGGTTCTGTCATCTGATCCACTTTTCGTGTTGATCGGTCCGATGCCGTCCCCGCTGGACGTTAAACTCGCGGCATACCCCGTGTTAAACATGGGAAGCTGAGGAAAACCTCAGGTGACACAGTTCCCCGCACCCAGTACGGGATGCCTCAGGCCATCATGCCTTCGAGAAGCCCTATTAGGGACGGAAGACAGACGTGCAGAGCTGCAGTGTTACGACACGCCCCCAGCACCCAGAGCCACCCGGCCTTCTCACCGCAGGTTGCTGCCCCGCCCAGACTCCTTGGAACGTCCGGGCGGAAGCAGCGTAATTAACCGGTGTCCATGAAGATATGGCGCCGGGAACGAGATTCACGAACATTCTTAAGTCTATGAGGGAGACCCGGATTAGGTGACGAGTTCCGAGGAGACGTCCAAGGAAGGAGGAGCCGACATCCCATCATCCCGGTTTCGATCAAGGAGCAGACGCCCCTGAATAAGGGACGGATGCCGCCCGCCCTTGGAAAGCGGGACTGCGGGACCACAAGCCACGCGCGCCCATCCCCTCGGGTCGACGGGTGCACGCGCGAACGCGTCCTGGCGGAACAGCGTAACCCGACGCACATCCGCACCGAAACAGCATGTATTTGCCAACTTTGGGCTTGCATCTCCTTGATCTGTTGAGTGGACTCCCCAATCCTGAAATCTTGACTTGGATTTCCTCAAAACTTTCCTTCAATATTACACCAATTCTAGCAAGGGATAATCCTCTTGATGTAAAATGGTTTAAGTCAACCCAAAACTTTCATAAGGTATTCCTCTATAAAATTAAGTGTCCCAAAAAGGGTTGGTAAAAAACATAGTTTTATTGATTATTTCCCTTAATAAAGTAACTAAAGTCTTAGGTATGACTAAATATTCTATTGAGGGATTTTTATCTCTTATGTGTGAATTGATTATTATCTTTATCACATGCTTATTAATATTAAGTGGAACTTACTTAAGTGATTAACCGTGTCTTGATAATATTTACACATAAGCCTAGTTTATTTTAGTTCCATCTTGAATTCTTGTTTAATTCATTAATTATGTGATTGCGACAACACGTCCATAATGATAAACCATGCAACTGACAGAAATAAAATAAAGTAAAGGGCATGATTGTGAGCTTTTATAATGGTTTTTATCTTATTGGATTGGTTTCATCTTGGATCCTTACTTGAACCGCCTCTACAAGCTTGGGAGCTCCATCCATTACATATTCTTTTTAACTCCCACACAGGTGAGGGTAAAAAGAGGGGTTTACATAAAAGAAACCATGGGTACGCAGGCCCTATATATTAACGAGGAGATATGGCACGCAGGTCAATAATTTTAATTTAAAATAAATTAAATGGAAACCAATCTCATACAACAGACTGGTCTAGCTCATGATCATCCACATAAATTAAACAAATTATGTATTTAATAAAACTAGAATTCAATTATTTAATCATTCTTATTAAGATAAATCACTCTTGAATTGATTAATTATTATCTTTAATTAATCAATACTTTTATCTTAATCCTTTTCTGAATTTCCCTAAGATTCTCATACATAACCTTGGAGGTAACATGGTGAAAACCCGTTCAAATCTACACGATATGTAATTATGAACATTACACAAACATTAAAATTTTAATTCTGTGTAATTTGGTAAATTAAATGGCATGTAGTTCTGACTACACGGTGTGTACCACCTTCACCATCTTATCCAAAGTACATGCCTAGGGACTCGGCATGTGAGGGATACTTCGAAAATCTCAGAGTACATGGAATTTCCAGTGGGCCACACATCGTGTTGTCTCTAGGTTACATGGTTGCCGATAACTTAGCTATGTATAGGATACATGGTTTGGACCTTGACTCGAAGGGAATACACACCATGTCCATTGGTCCACACCATGTCCATTGGTCCACATGACATGTAATTCGGCTGAATATGTGTCAGTTTGTCTTGGTCAACACACATTGTAAAAATTAACTACACTGTGTTTCATTAATTCACACAACTTGAGTAATTTCCAAATTACTCCTGATGCACTGACCACAGCTACACAGTGTGTAATCCGGATTACACGGTGTGTATGGAAGATTACACGGTGTGTAAATCTGAATACACAGAATGTACTATAGTGATACATGGATAGAATTGACGGCACCTCTTGATGAGATCCTCAATTTAATTTTAATTAAAAAATTATTCGTTTCTGTTAGATCTGTGAGAAACAAAAAAGGAAGAACATATCTCTAAATTCAGATTACAAGAACGATTAAAAATGAATTTACATACTAAATTATTAAAGCGTAAATCATCAAAAAATTGTTTAAATAATTGTAAATGATGATGTGACCGCTCTGATACCACTTGTAGGATCTGAATGTAGTGGAAGCATGGTGGTTGGTAGGGACTAACTTTGATTTTTCCATAACCGATGATCAATCCAAGATCAATACAATGATGAACACTGGTATCCATGGATTGAAATCAAAGATTTATACAAATATAAGAATAGAATCGAATCCAAGAAAGAGGATCTTGCACATCATGTTTATAATTAATTTAATAATTTCTATAGAAATTAAATACCTCGGTCTTCAGTACTTTCTTCGTTGATGATAATTGATCGTCTGGAATGACCCTACCGGATTGCCTTCGTTGCGCTTGAAAGGATCCAAAGTATAATCCCTCTAGTGGTGATCCACATGTTCTCTAATGGTCTCTGATCAACGCCACTTTTTCTTTGGGTGATAATGCGGCGGAATGAATGTCTTGTGTTGATTTTCTTGATCGTTCATTCTTAGGTCTTGAAGAACTTCTCTAGTTCTTGAAAGGGAGATATGAGAGGAGTTGAGAGATAAAATTTTTGTCTCAACAATTCTCAATTCACCAGGGTTTGGCACAATAGACATACCTACCTATTAATCGACATGGGGTTTAGTTACAATATTTAATTACGAAACAGTGATTAAATAAAATTATAACTATTAGAGAAAACCCATGCCACGTAATAATAATAACAGAACTATTATTTGTGGTGCACTAACTTGTGAAAAACAGAACCATAAATGAAATATCTTGTCACATAATGATAATAGTATTATTATTATTTCTTGTGCCAACTGAATAAACATTATTTACCAACTTTTAAATAATTATTTTATCAATGGACATGGTCTTGGTCCATTCAAACTCCTCTTCCATTTATTGAACACCCAAATAAAATATTTTATTCTCTTAAATAGATATTTTTATTTACAAACTAGTAAATAAATATTTATTAAATGTTCAATAAAATAAATAAATAAATTTTATTTACAATATGATGAATAAATATTTATTTAATTTATGCGATAATTTTAACTTGAATAAAATTATTCCTAGATCTTGATAATAATATTCATTCCATTAATTAAATTCAAATAGAGTTTAATCGAAACCACCAGAAACACTTAGTGTGTGACCCTCTAGGATTCTTTCTCGTTGGCATTAGGTGGGCTTGCCTAAAGTCCAAGATTACTATCTAACAACGGGTCAAGGAACCCAAGTGAAAGAACTTAAATTTGTAATGAAGATATCTATATACGAACGCTCACTATGTAATATAATCCCTTTGTCACAATATCTCATCAAGCAGGTTTCATGATGGTGTCATCAACCTATATGCTTGATACATCATTCTTTGACTACCTAAAATAAACTCTTCATTACACCATGGCTATTGAATTTATAGAAATGGTTCTATTTCAATCAAAGGGATGAGATATCAACTTCCATAAATGGAAGGGAAAAATCCTTCCTTGACTTATCCATTAATAACATGTCATTCGTGATGCACCCAATGTACCCTACTTTCCACCAACATATGGAATGATGGTTTTCATCAGAAAATCTAAGTGCATGAGTAATGACATATATTAATGATAATATTAAAGTATAAGAACCATTACACATACTCGCATAAATATCCAATGACTCCAAAACATACGGAATTCCTACTAGCGAGTATGTTCTCATAATCTCTCGTCTTGGAGATTACCAAGTGTGAAATTTATAAGAAGAAGTCTCATCTGCTTATGAGTACTCACACCTGACGGTATTTATACTATGTGTCCCATCATAATATTTCATCCAACTACAGAACTATATTTAATAATATTTTCATAGCACTTCAAGGTTCTCATCATAGCGGGGAACTGGTATGACCTTATTAATGTGAAAAATACTCTAGGACATTATTACATTATAGTCATGCAGAATAATGAACAATATATAATAAGATGTTTAATATTTAAATAAATTAAATATTCATGTAATCAATGTACAAACAGTTGGTTCTAGTACACCAACTCCAACATGGTTGGTGGTGGTGTTTGTGGTATAATGATATCCTTGAGAGTTATCTCATAGGGTAATTTTTTAAACCCCTTTTATTTTCCTTGGTTTGGTTTTAATTCTTTAGGATGATAATTTTTTTAGAGGTATCTAATGTAAGTTCTAGAATTTATAAAACCTTTTCCTTTTTGTTTTCTGATTCCTCGTGGAGTCAAGGGCGGTGTTAGGAGTCTTTTCCTATAGTTATTATAAGTACCCTTCTTGTGACCACTTGTTTTGTTATGTGTTTGGTTGGAACATTAAATCGTTTGTTCATGTGGTAGGTAGGTTGGTTGTGTGGCCAATTGGCATGATCAATTGTTTCTTTTTTTGGTGGGTAGGTTGGTCGTGCAGTCAGTTGGCACAGTCAGTTTTTTGTTCTCAAGACCAGTTGAATCAATGACATGGATGGATCAACTATGTGAATCGACTATGTGGATGGATAGGCTATGTGTCTAGTTTTGATACATGAATCAGCTGCAAGGATGGATCAGCTATGTGAATTGGCTATATAGCTGGATCGACTATATGAATATGCTATGTGGCTGGGTTGGATATGTGAATCGGCTAGGTGGATGGATCGGCTATGTGAATTGGCTATGTGAGTGATCAACTATGTGGATTAATCAACTAGGTGGTTGATTTTTCTATGTAAAAATGGTTATGTGGAGATTTTTTCTACATGGGGATTTTAGCAATGTAGAATCAGCCACTTGGAATTTTCTTCTAGTTATGTAAAACAACCATGTGGGTCATTTGGTGGTATAAATCGGGGGCATTCAAAGGTTTTTTTAACAAGGATAATTATATCCTTGATTTTTTGTGATTACCAAGGATATAAATGATTTCTTCTATGTAGAGTTTAATGATACCCACAATAATTACTTAATTAAATCTTTTATGATATGAAATTCCTATCATTTCATATCTGTTGACTCTAAAAACAAGGAAACTTCACTTCATCCCTTCCTAATTTCTTTCTCTTAATACTAGAGGTCCTGAATACCTTCACTTTGAGTCATATAACCCTACTATTTTTTGTTAGAGTTTCTTCCAATAGTGATTCCATCTTGTATGCAAACCCTGATTTTGTGCAGTGAATTGCATGAAGCTTCTTTCATCCAGGTAGGGAATCTCTTATTTCTCACTTTTGTGTGTCATATGGGAGGGTTTTACTCTTTTTTAACTATAGGGTATGGTTGTGCTAGCCAAATAAAATATAAATATTTTTTTAATTTTAAATTTAAGGGGAAATGGGAATGATTCACATGCTTTTATATCTTTGATATTATTATGATGTTATGATTGTATGGGTTGAACACCCTACTAAAAATTTGTGGTCGTTGGGAGATTTTTTTGTGATGATATGATTTTTTTTTGAAGGTTGGGGTCAAAGCCTCATTTTTATTATTAAATCAAAGACCTCTTTTTCTGATTGGGTAGAAGGGGACCCATTACATAGCCCGTAGGCCTGGGGGAATGAAAGCCCAAATAGACGGCCCAAAATCCCATTTTTTGTGCTGATATGACATGATTTGTAGATACCTTACTTATTGTGATTATTTGGAATCCCCTTAAATAAATAGAAATTGGATAATTGCTTATATTTGGATAATAAAATAGTTACCCTGGGATTTATGTCTTGTGTGATAATGCCCCTAAAATAAAGTGAAATGTGATGAAATACCCTTTTTTAAACCTTTCAAATGATCTTTTATGTGTTGTGATGTGTGGTTGAGTTGTGGGGTGGTGATGTGTGGTTGTGATGCGGTGAGGGGTGATGTGTGGTTTGTTTGGTCGTACCTTTGGGGTGGCGAGGTGATGGTTTGTTTTTTCATGCTTTTGGGGTAGTGAAGTGATGGTTTGTTTGGACATGCTTTTGGGTTGATGAGGTGATGATTTGTTTGGTTGTGCTTTTGGGGTGGTGATGTGATAGTTTGTTTGGTCGTGATTTTGTGGTGGTGAGACAGTAGTTCAATGGGTATGATAGACTATTTGTGAGAATGGTTATGTTATGTTAGATGCCCAACTAGTGGTGGAATAACTAGTTAATATTGTTTTAAATGTATTGGGTTGGTTTAGTTAATTGTATGGAAATGATTAATCAACAAATAAATGATGGTTTGTGTGGTTTAATGCCGTTGTTGATAAATAGTAAAATGAATGGGCTGAATAATGGGTTTGGTTGGAAATGTGAAATGTGAAATTTGTTTGATATGTGGTGTTATGCATTTAGAGGTGGTATAGAAAGTGGTAATGTTGTGAGTTGGTTAGTGTTTTGTTTTGAACCCCTATGTTGGGATTATGTGTGTCTATATTTATATACTTGTATATTCCTTTTGATTTCTATACGCAACCCACCCGTGTTGAGCACTATGTGATGACACCCATATATTCACACTGGGGTTATTTTCCTAACATCCTAGTGATGAGGATGGATAGTTGGCTACCCACTATTTCTTTATCTCCCTTCTATTCGAGTAGATATGCATAAGATATGGTGGATGGAGGTCTATTAGTGTACTATGTGATAGCCCAGGTTTCTTCGAGTGAGATGTGATATAATCCTGTTGTGGGATGGTGGTCCAAGTGTCTTCGGATGAGATGTGATATGACCATGTTGTAGGGACGATTATGGTAGGGGTAATTCATAGTATTATGATGTAATGAGGTTGATTTCCTTCATGTTCATGGTACCATACTACTCTGGTTATGGTAGTGGTTGTGGTGTGATGGACCAGGTGTCTTTGGGTGAGATGTGATATGACCGTGTTGTGAGGTGGTGACCCAGGTGTCTGTGGGCATGATGTGGATGTGACCGTGTTGTGGGGTGGTGGTATATGTTATTTAAAAAATATGGGACTGTCAGGATGTGCAACATTGGGGTGTGAGAGCGACAAATCAGTGGTAAAGTGGTGTAGGGTACCCTTTATTGATATGCTTCTTATTATATAATTATACTTGGCTCAAGTTATTTGGTGAGCATGTCATGGTGAGGTTGGGATTGGTTATATGACCTATTTAGGTGTTTTTGGTTCTTTTGTTTACACATGAGTGCATTAGTATGCTTCTTTCACATATACACGAGAGACTTTGGATTTCATACTTAGTATACTTGTATGCTCACCCTATGCATATAAAATATTTTTTTAGGTATCCAGGAGGGTTGCGTGGATCATGCTAGACGATACTAGCTCAGACCTTTGGATAGTTTTTTCATTTCTACTTTAGCTTTACTTTTGGGTATTTACATTTAGATACTTTTATCTATACTGTTTTATTTATACATGCATTGTGAAATGGTTTTTGGCTTTATTTTATATTATTTCATGGAGTTTCTTGTGGTTAATTCATCTTATCTACCGATCCTATATTATTATAGATAGTAATTCCTCCATTTTCATGAGGTTTTTATACCCTCGATGCTAGTCTCAAACCTGGGGCCTATTGGAGGTAGGACTTGGGGGTCATTATCTTTCTCCCTTCATTGTGGTATCTTTAGTGGGATGGGGTCGTGATAATTTTTTTACACAGGAAGAGCATAAGAATTTTTTCCCCACCAAATCGACATGTAAAAACACCTATAACCATAGGAATAATAAGCCTTTGGTTATAGCCACCTTCAAGAATAGTTGTAGACACGGGCACCTAAGGCTTGTGGTTATAGGTTTCTCCACCTGGACTTATAGCCACAGGAATAAGTTCTTGTTCTTATAGGAATATAAAAAATATATTTTATGTATATATATTAATATATTTTCACATTTAAATAACTGGTGTATATTGTAGTTATAAATACTCATACTTTACATACATTGATATTATTTCAAAGTTGAAGAATATTCATTACAAAATATAACAAAGTTACAACATGACCATATAGGTATAGTGTCTTTGGAAACTGGGAAACATAAACAACTGGTTCATAAGACATCTTCATTGTCTCCCACTTATTTCACCATAACTAGACCCCCTTTTGACATATCTTATTGAATACCCTTCTTCATGACCTGGGGAAAAGAAACATATGAAAGGGTGAGATTAGATTATAATTAAGGGTAAACAATGGATATATCAATCATATCATAATCATAAGACATAAGAACATAACATTTGAAAATATTATCCTGCATATGTAAGATCGTGATATCATGCCATGGGATAAATCATGAAAGTTCATAAGAATCAATGAATATAATCCCAAAAGTCATAACATAAGACATGAAGTTTTTTGGAATACATATAAGCATAGAAAATCATTTGATATTAGTCAAGTCTCATTTCCAAGACCATCATATCGTACAAAGTCCATTACTAAACTGAGTTCACTCCTCATTCCAGCCATGTATTACTAAACCCAAATCATTTCCCATTCCATCCATGTTTATCTCATGATATGTAAATATTTACCTAGTGCATTGGAGGTAGATATAGTTCTCACCCATCTCATAATGAAATCATTCTTATGTGTTCCACAAAAACATAAATCATTCATCATAGCATAACCTAAGGAATAAAATGGGTTTCTTAAATATCATTCCATAATAACATAATCCATATAAAACAAATGGATTTCATATATAGAAGTTCATCAAAAAAAATAAAACCATATGAATAATAGTGATAGTATACTTGAAAACATAACCCTATTAAATAATTCCATCTTAGATGTAAAATAATTTTGATATAACACTTGAACTTAATTCTTAAGGAAAATATCATTTCTTCTTCAAAAAAAATTTCTTTTCTCAAACTATCATGCAGTTTTAAAAGAAAATAATTTATTTGAAAATAAACTTGAAATATTATATAGGAAGGTTCATGTAAATAAGTCATTATGAAGACTTAAAAATCTATTCATATCATATAAGTTAAAAAAAACATTCCCCTCGTACTTTTGTCGGAAAAGTTAAAAAGTACCTCGTATTGAATAATGAAAAAAGATTCCTTTCATACCATTTAATAAAAATTCACCAATGGGTAAAATTTAATTTAAAAAAAATTATAAGAATAGAAATAATATTAAATATTTAGGAAACATGGATGTATATGATAAATATACCCCAATAAATACTTACGTATCAATAATCTTGAATAATAATGAGACTGTGAAATTATCTATTACCTTATGTCCAATTTCCTTTGTATGTATCTGAACCACATATATAATGATTTAAATAATTTCATTGACTTATTTCAGAATAATAGTCGTTTTTATGATATCATATATGATCATATCACTACTAGAAAAGGGGGATTTGGAGCCCCCCTAACACGGGAGACCACCATTGGCGGTCGCTATTGGGTACCCTATAGTGACCGCCAATGGCGGTTGCTAAGCTTAAAAAAACCCCTCATCCCCCCCCACCCCCTCGTGCTCGAACCCCCATCGCTCACCCCTCGCACCGCCAGACCTATACCCCGCAGCGCCGACCGCCACTTCCCTCACACCTATCATTGTCGCCCTCGTGTCGACCTTTACCACCCTCGCACTCGTCCTTCCTTGCCGCATCACTGATGATGTCCGCCTCCGCCCCTCCCTCCCTCACCCTCGCGGTTGAACCCCCCTCGTGCTAAAACCCTACCTACAGCGCCTGTTCTCACTCGCTGCACTGCCGCCGCCCATCACTGGTCACCGCCGACATTGCACCACCGATTTTGTGCGACCACCTCCCCCCCCCCCCCCCCCGTGTTCGAACCCCCCTCATGCCTGAACCCTACCCACAGCTTCTGTTCTCCCTCACCGCAATGTCGTCACCCTTCACCAGTCACCATCGATGTCGCACGACCACCTCCAGCTCCTCGTCGTCACCCATCCCCTCCCTCATCACACCGCCTCATACTCCGTCTCTCCTCTACTACCCCTCTTCTATCTCGTAGCACCACCTCCAGCTCCCCTCCCTTCCAGATTTTTAGCACTATCAGGTATACCCTAACTTCCGTTTAAGAGTTTTGATTTTGGGAATTTTACAGTACAAAGTTGACATGCATGAAGATTATATGAATATTGTGTGTGAATAAAAATTGTGGAAATTTAAGTTCATGTGTATACGGGATTATGTGTATGAATAATTATGAATCAATGTGTGTTAATAGTGTTTGTATAAGAATACATCGCACTTTACTTAAGGTTGGAAGTTACATACAATGTACAGTCCATGTATATGTTGACTGGATTAATATTAAGTTGTTTTGTTATTTGATTTATAGAATTCTTGAGTCTGTGTGTGTATCCCATGAGAAAATGTTTGAGTCTTGACCAAATTTGTTTAAATGTTTGTTATACAGATATTATTATGAATAAGAGTTGGATTGATCATCCAAATCGAATGTCTAGATAATATTTTGAAGGAATTATGCAGTTCATTGAGTTCATTGGAGGATTTAAAAGTGACTATATTAGTTGTCCATATAGAAAATGTGCAAATAGATATCAATTCACACGAGATACCATGAGGGAGTACCTATTCATGAATGGATTTCTGAAAAATTATAAGAGTTGGACTTTTCATGGGGAAGAATATATTCATTGTCAAAATACAGATGCAGTTCATATGGATGTTGATGTGAGGATGAATGATCCAATGCATGAAATACTTACTGAAATGGTATGTGGGTTGGATTCTGAAGGCATTGACATCCAGAACGTTGAGACCTATGAAATAAATCTGCGCTCTAGTGCATATCGTGATTCGATAAGGTTTTATGAAGTACTTGATGATGCCAAAACAGAATTATATCCTAGATTTACTACTTACAATAAATTATTGTTTATCATGGAGTTTTTACATTTGAAGAATTTGAATCAATGGTCAGACACATCCTTAGACATGTTGTTGGCATTATTGAAATGGGTTCTTCCTATTGGCGCTAAGATTCTTGAGTTGTATTACCATGCTCGTAAGTTGACAGAGAACTTAGGTTTTACATATGAGACTATAGATTCATGTGCAAACAATTGTATTTTGTTTAGAAAGGAAAATTCCCATTTGGATATTTGTACGGTCTTTGGCACTTTCAGGTGGAAAGATAACACGATAAATCAGACTCATCAAAGTCGGACTGTAAAATAGGGAAAACCTATTATCGTAAAGAAAATGATTTACTTTCCCATAAAGCCGAGGTTTAAAAGATTTTTTATGTCATCTAAAGTTTCTAATTTAATGAGATGGAATGCAGAAAGGAATCAGGAAAGTGATATTTTAAACCACCCAACAGACTCTCGTGCATGGAAGGATTTCAATAAGAGACACCCCGACTTTGATAAAGATGTTCTTAATGTCCGATTGGGGTTGGAAGCATATGGTTTCAATCCATTCAAGTATATGTTTGGTGCAACTCATAGCACATGTCCCATGGTGTTGGTTCTGTATAATCTTCCTCCATGGCTTTTTATGAAGCAACAATTTATATTACTTTCCACTCTTATTGATGGACCTAGAAGTCCAGAGGATAAGATTGATGTTTACCTTCAGCCATTGATTGATGAGTTGAATGAATTTTTGGGAGATGGTGTGATGAATTATGACTGTGAAACAAATGAAATGTTCAAATTGTAGGCTACTTTATTGTGGACAATCAATGATTTCCCGGCTTATGCAAATTTATCAGGCTGGAGTACGAAAGGGGAATTTTCATGCCCTTGTTGCAATAAAAGTAAAATATATGTATGGCTTAAACATTCCAAAAAAATGGGCATACATTGGTCACAGACATTTTCTCCCCCCCCCCTCAGCACAGGTTCAGAAAGGACCGAGTAACATTTGATGGTTCTAGAGAGTTCATCCCAGCACCAAAAATCATTATAGGAGTCGAAATGTTATTGCAGATTGAGGAAGAAAACATCCACATGGTATATGAATTTTAGGATTTAGTGTCTCATCCATTGTGTAATATTTTTGGTGCAGGTAGACAACGTAGACACAATTGGAAAAAGAAAAGTATTTTTTACAATCTCCCCTATTGGAAAACTAACATGCTAAGGCACAATTTGAATGTCATTCACATTGAAAAAAATGTTTGTGATGATATATTGTGGACCATTTTAGGTGTCAGTGGAAAATAAAAGGACCATGTTAATGCACGTCGTGATTTGGAAGAAATGGGTTTAAGGAAACAGTTGCATTTGCAGTTAACTGGGGGAAACAAGTCATATATGTCTGTTGCATAGTATACAATGACTAAAAAGGAGAAAGATACATTTCTTTCCATTTTTAAGATGCTCAAGGTGCCTGATGGTTACTATTGTAATATTTAAAAGTGTGTGAATTTGACGAGCAAGACATTGCAAAGGTTGAAAAGTCATGACAATTGATGTACATGGATGTTACTGACATTTTTTTTCCTATTTTCATTTAGTTTTAATTAATTTTCTAACTGATTCTTGTGTTTTTAGGTTCTTTTTGTAGTATTTTAAATATTTTAGTTATTTTTATAGTTTTTAGTTAGTATTATATTAATATTAGTTATTTATTTTCATTTTTTAGAATTTTATTTTATTAACGTTTCATATTTTATTTTATTTTAATATTACTTTTAGTTTATTAATTAATTATAAATATAAATATTTATATAATTCTATTTATACTAATTTATTATTAATATTATTTAACCCTTTTAGATAATTATTTTTATTTTAAATTTAATTTGAATTTGAATTTTTTTATTTCCCCCCCTAATTCCTACGCCCCAACTTCCCTCCCCCCTTTTCTTTTCTTTTTTTGACCCATTCCACACTCTCTCTTTTTTTTAAACACTCTCTCTCCAATCTCCCTGCTACCTATCTACCCGCCTCCCCCCACTATCCGGCGGGCCCTCATCTCTCAACCCCGCGGCCGCCTCACTCTCCCTACCCTACTCCCCTCACTCGCGGCCGCCTCACTCTCCCTACCACGCTCCCCTCACCCGCGCTCCCCTCACCCCATGGCCTCCAAACCCCGCTCCCCTCACCCGCACTCCCCTCACCCCATTGCCGCCTCTCATCCACAACCAGCACCCGCCGCCCCCCCTGCTTCACGCACAGAGCACCCCATCTCCATCCCGCTACCCCCCTGCCCCTCTCTACTCAGCCAGCACCACATCCAGCCCAGTACCCTCCTCTCATCCTCGGCTTCCTTCGTCGCACCCCACTTCATCCCGCCTAACCTATTGGACTTCCCTTCCCTGATCCATCATCTCACCCTACTCCTGGTTTGCAGCGCATCGGTCACCACCATCTGAGGAGCCGACCAGTAGCCGACCAGCAGCAGCACACCGGTCACCACCATCCGAGGAAGAAAACAGCAGGCGCACCTCCCTCCTTGTACACAGCATCAAGACGTGCGACCAGCCCTGCTACATCACCATCATCTTCCATTCCGGTGGGCACGCCGTTGGTGCGCGACGTCATCATGTGCCGAAGGTTGCTGCGCGCGGTGAAAATAAATATAGACACAATCATTTCTCGGTAACGCAGTGTTATTTCACATGACATATCATTTTATTACTGCGTTTATTATTTCAGTTGTGATGTCGGGGTAATCTTCTTAGTGTCAGGATGTTGGTTGTGTAATTAAAATTATTGTGCATGCCATTCAACGTATTGTTTGATGATTAATTTTCAATTAAATTTATTTTAATTGAATTTTTATCTATTTAAATTATTTTTTCACTGAATTAATTGCTGAAATTGAAACTAGCCCTTTTAACTATAAGTCGACGCGGTGGTCTGAGAAGGTAAACCGCGTTGACCGATGGTAGGTGCAAATTGGTGACACAACTTTGTGAGAAACGGGTTGTGTCATTTCATCGTATAGTTCGGGACTTGAAAGAGTTTTCTAATTTATTTATAACACCAAATAATGGGACTTTAAATAAATTGAGAAATTTAAATTGATCATCTAAAAAATGCTTATATTTTCGGAACTAGCGATAACTAAACAGAATAAATGTTTAATCACATAAAATAATATTTTGCATGTCTGCGTGATAATTTAATTGTGACACCAGCATCCCCGACACATTTTGTTGAATTAGAGTCCATCATCATTCTCATTTGAAATTTTCTTTTTATCTTTTGTCTTCTCCCCTTTTAGTTTAATTTTAAAAAACAGAAAAATAAAACTCAAAAAATATGAATTCCCTCAAACCTTGTCTGTCTAAACATTGTCCAATGAAATATTTTTAGTGAACTAGATTTCGTTCTCTCTATAGTTCAACCCTGCTCGCCACTTTTATAGTACCCAGTCGGTTATAAAAATTTGCAAATTGGACGCGTTGCGACGCGCGTACCAAAATTTCTGGCACCGTTGCCGGGGAGCACACGCACGTCTAGCATTAAGAACATTTCAAGTAGACCTTGCTTTAGGCACTGTTCGCCTAAATGGTGAACACTCATAATTCTGATCCGTCAAAGAACAACCCACCCCTTGATCCACAACTTGAACATCAAAGAAAGGGCAAAGAAAAAATCGGTACCTCAGCCGCAAATGCAATGCATCCACCAGAGGAAAGCGTTGAAACTCGCATTCCGACCCTTCCTAGTGGACAAGTCCACCCACTTTTCCAAAACCATCTCGATAATCAAAGGCCTCAGACTACTATGAGACAGGAGTTGCGACCCAACACAGTCGGAGTTATCTCAGGCATAACAAGACCCAGAATCCAAGCAACGCACTTTGAATTGAATCCATCCACAATCAACCTGCTCCAACAACATGCACAATTTCATAGATTGAGCAGAGAAGACCCTTATATGCATGTGAAGAGATTTCTTTAAGTATGTGACACATTTAAATATAATGGAGTGAAAGATGATGCATTGATCCTGCGACTATTTCTGTTCTCATTGCAAGTGAAAGAAAAGGACTGGTTGGAAAGTCTCGACTCAGAAACAGTTTTCACTTGGGAAGTGCTAAGAAAGAAATTTCTTGATCAATATTACACAACAACTCAATCTTTGAAAAACAATAGAGACCTCTAATCCTTTTGTCAAAGTGAATATGAATCATTAGGAGAAGCTTGGGAAAGATTCAAGTCCATGTTAAGATGTTGTCCTCATCATGGGATGAAGTTGGCAAACCAATTTAAAGCTTTCTACTATGGACTTGAACCCGAGAGTAAGTCTGCAATCAACAAAGCTGCTGGCAATGCATTCATGGAAATGGATCCTGAAGATCTATACATATTAATTCAAAACATGGCCGAACACAGTTTCCAGTGGCCAGAAGATTTTTCAAGAAGAAAGGTAGGAGTTCATCACGTTGATGACCAGACATTCATGGCTGCACAATTTGAAGCTCTCAATAAGAGGATTGAAAACTTGTTAATAAACCCGCCTAAGCCAGTCCATGTTGTTCAAGCTGAACATTGTCCACACTGTGGTGGTCCTCATGATTATCCCATGTGTCTATATAACACATTTGAGACCAAGATGTCTGAAGATAACTTTGTCAGCTACAATAAAGGGAATTATGGAAACAACTACAACACAAAATGGAAAGGAAATAACCAAAATCAAGGTTGGAAGGAGCCATCAACTACTCAACCAATGAACCAGAACATGGGTCCACCTGGATTTCCTACTCAATCTTCCTTCAGGCCCGCCATTCAATCACAATAGCAAGGATATCAACAGAAATACCGACCCCCATTTCAACAACAACAACAATATAAGGAGAAAAAGAAAACAACAGACTTTTCCCCTCCTGCAATGCAAGGACAAAAAGATTGGGGAGCAACTATCGCTAAACTAATGATTTCCAATCAATCAATATTTGAGTTACAAGAGATGGAAACTCAAAATTTGCAGACAACAACCCAAAATTTGCAAGCAATAACTCAAAATTTGCAGACAAAGACCCAAAACCTACAAGATTCCATGCGTAAAATTGAAAATAAAGTCGGTCAGATAGCCGCACAAATGCAGAACCGACAACAAGGAACTCTACCGGGAAGCACAAGAGTCAACCCAAGAGAAGAAGCAAAAGCCATCACATTGAGAAGTGGTACATAGTTACCAGAGCACTAAAGGCCTGATGTTCAACCAATAGATGAGACGCCTATACCTTCCACTGAGGATGGCAACTCAACAAACAAATCAATCCAACTTGAAACCAAAAAGGAGGAAGATCAAAACAAACTTGCAAAAAATGAAAAGGCAAGAAATGATAAGGAAAACGAGGCACTCAACGAAAGAGTCAAAGCTCACATACCACCTCCTCCATTTCCACAAAGACTGAAGTAAAGGAAGTTGGATGTTCAATTTTCAAAATTCATGGAGATGTTCAAAAAGCTTCAAATAAATATTCCTTTTGCAGAATCCATCACAAAAATGCCCCACTATGCCAAATTTCTCAAGGAACTTTTGTCAAAAATAAGAAAATTAGATGATGTGGGAACAGTCATAATGCACGAGGAATGTTCAGCGGTCATACCCAGATCCATACCTCCAAAACTAAGAGACCCTGGGAGTTTCATTATTCCTTTCAATATTGGAGTATGTCAATTCAGAAGAGCTTTGTGCGACCTTAGAGATAGTGTCAATCTCATGCCATCTGGAATCCTTGAAGAATTGGGCATCACCGAATTAAAGCCAACGAGAGTCGCCTTGCAAATGGATGACCGATTAGTGAAGCATCCTAGAGGGATTCTAGAGGACATACTTGTCAAGGTTGATAAATATTACTTCCCTGTTGATTTCATTGTCCTCAATATGGAAGAAGACAAGGACGTCCCACTCATTCTCGGGAGACCCTTCTTAGAAACATGCAGAGCGCTGGTTTATGTCCAAGAGGGAAAGTTAATTTTTAGAATTGGGGATGAGAACATGACATTTGATGTCCTAAAGGATATAGAAAAACCATCTATAGCAGACTGTCATTTCCTGGATACGATTGAAGAATAGGATCAGTTAGCAAGCGATGCACTGGATCTCATAGATTTACACAAAGAAAATAAAGAGTTTACTGAATCAATCGAGGTAGTGGAATTCATCAGGAACATAGTCGAGCCTTTAGATAGACATGAATTCACTTCACTCACTCCATCACTTGAAAAGCCTCCAACAATTGAGCTTAAACCCCTTCCATCAAACCTGAGATATAGTTACTTGGGAGATTTAAACAACTTATCAGTCATCATCAATGTCAATATTTTGAGTGAACAAGAGAGAAAATTGCTCAATGTCCTGTCACAAAGGAAGCCAGCAATAGGTTGGATGATTGCTGATCTAAAAGGTATAAGTCCTGCCATCTGTACTCACAGAATACATATGGAAGATAATTCAAAACCTTTCAGGCAACCACAATGATGCTTGACACCTCCCATGAAAGAATTAGTCAAGAAAGAAGTCATTAAACTTCTTAATGCTGGTTTAATATTTCCAATATCTGATAGTCAATGGGTTAGCCCATTGCAAGTGGTACCTAAAAAGGGTGGAACCACAGTGGTTGAGAATGATAAAGGAGAATTGATAACCACAAGAATAGTGACTGTATGGAGAGTGTGCGTCGACTATCGTAAATTGAATGATTCCACCAGAAAGGATCACTTCCCATTGCCCTTTATTGATCAAATCCTTGAATGATTGGCAGGATGAGATTACTACTATTTTCTGGATGGATACTCAGGATATAATCAAATAGCAGTGACACCATAGGATCAAGAGAAAAGCACGTTCACTTGTCCATATGGTAAATTTTCTTATCGATGAATGCCTTTTGGAATGTGCAATGCTCCAGCCACATTTCAACGATGCATGATGGAAATGTTCCATGAAATGATTGAAGAGTTCTTGGAAATATCCATGGATGACTTCTCTATGTATGGAGATTCTTTTGATGACTGTCTGGAACATCTGGATAAAGTTTTAGCAAGATGTGAAGAAAAGAATCTGGTGATTAATTGGTAAAAGTCACACTTCATGGTACAAAGTGGAATAGTTTTAGGTTATCAAATTTCAAAGAAATGAATTGAAGTCAATGCCGCAAAGATTAGTACAATCTCTGAGTTACCCATGCCTTCTTCCGTTTGTTCCATTCGAGGTTTTCTTGGGCACGTTGGATTCTATAGACGCTTCATTAAGGATTTCTCTGTTATTGCCTGACCCATTACGAACCTATTGGGAAAAGATGTCACGTTCCACTTTGGGCCTAAATGTCAGGAATCATTTAAATTATTAAGGAAATGTTTGGTTGAATCCCCGATAATGATTTCACCTGATTGGGAGTATCCATTCGAGTTAATGTGTGATGCCAGTGACTGGGCAGTTGGTGATTCCTTGGGACAAAGAAAAGAAAAGATCTTTAGGCCAATCTACTATGCTAGCCGCACTTTGAATGAGGTTCAACATAATTACACAACAACTGAAAAAGAGCTGCTAGCAGTTTTCTTTGCCTTTGATAAATTTCGATCCCATCTTTTGTTCTCAAAATACACTGTCTATACGGATCACTCTGCACTTCGGTATCTGATGACCAAGAAAGATGAAAAACCCAGACTCATTCAATGGATACTGTTACTTCAAGAATTTGACATTAAAGTCAAGGAAAAAAAGGGAACAGAGAATGTCGTTGCTGATCATTTATCATGCCTTGACCATGACACAAGTGAAATCAATGTCAAACTAATCAATGAAACATTTCTTGATGAACAACTCTATGTCATTGATACAATCACACCTTGGTATGCTGATTTCATGAACTACTTAGCTTCAGGTGTGATACATCCAGATTTATCAAAGGAACAGAGGAAAATATTTTTGAATGAAGCACTACATTACTACTGGGATGATCCTTTACTTTTCAAAGACTATGCGGATGGAATGATAAGAAGATGCATCCCTAAACAAGAAGTTTATAGTGTTTTGAACTTGTTCCATACTGGAGAAGCTGGGGGACACCATGGGATTCATCGAACAATCTGAAAAGTGTTAAAAAGTGGTTTTTATTGGCCGACCATGAATCATGATATTCGTGAATTCCTCATAAATTGTGACAAATGCCAAAGAACTGGGGGTATAAGCTGGAAGTGCGAAATGCCACAACACTCAATCATGGGCATTGAAATTTTTGACATATAGGGAATTGACTTCATGGGTCCTTTTCCTAAATCTTTTGGGAAATCCTATATCCTTGTCTATGTGGACTATGTGTCAAAATGGGTGGAAGCTGAAGCATTCTCGGAAAATAATGCTCGAGTCGTCATCAAATTTTTGAAGCAACACATTTTTACCCGGTTCGGAATTCCAAGGATCATCATCAGTGACTGTGGTACCCACTTCAATAATGCACTATTTCAGAAGCTAATGACTCTCCATGGATGTCACCACTACATGAGCACCCCATACCATCCACATACCAATGGCCAAGCTGAGGTTTCAAACCGAGAAATTAAGGGTATTTTGGAGAAAATTGTGAATACATCTAGGAAAGATTGGGTCACCAAACTTGATAATGCACTTTGGGCCTATAGAACTGCCTACAAGACACCCATTGGAATGTCCCCATATAGGTTGGTCTTTGGAAAAACCTGCCACTTACCTGTAGAATTGGAACATAAAGCTTATTGGGCTGTGAAGAAACTTAATTTTGATTTCAAAACTTCCCAAGAGAAGCGTTTTCTACAGATGAATGAACTAGACGAGATGAGGAGAGAAGCATATGACAATGATTTGATTTACAAAGAGAAAACTCGAGCCTGGAATGACAAACGGATCCAACAAAGAAATTTTTCAGTGGGTGACAAAGTTCTCCTCTTTAACTAACGACTTCAAATCATGGCAAGAAAACTCAAGTCAAAATGGTCGGGTCCCTACACTGTCACAATTGTTTATCCACATGGTGCTGTCGAAATTTCTGATGGAAAGATTCCCCCATTTAAAGTTAATGGTCAACACCTTAAACTGTACCACACTTCAGATACGATAGGCATCATTGAAGAACTCCAATTAAAATGAGAAGTTATCCGTCTGTCTAAAGACGTTAAACTTAGCGCTGATCGGGAGGCAACCCGACTGCTTCTTCATTCTTTGATCCTTGTTTTCTTACTCTATCTCTATCTCTCTATCTGTTTTGTGGATGCAGCTAAAAAAATTCTAGTTCTTATGATTCTTCTGTGGTCATCAATGCGCTTGTTCTATCTCCCTCTAACTTAGTACGACAGATGACTCAGCATCTGGCTGATATCGAGTGCCGGCTTGAGGAACTTTCATTAGAGATTCGTGCTTAGTAGCTGACACCACCACAAAGAGCACAGATTTCATTCCTTCCTCACCAGCTTCACGCTCACTATGCTCCGGAGGTGGTTAATCCCACTAAGCATCCCCGTGAGATCGATGACACAACCACTAGTTCTTGAAAGAGGCAGAAGAGTTTTGAGCTGATGGACCAAGATGATTGAACATTGTCCATCCATCTGGATGAAGACGTAAAACTTAGCGCTTCCTGGGAGGAAACCCATGTTCTAGTTTCATTTTTTCCCCCTTTTCTTCTTTTAACTGTTCTAGTTTGTTTGAGAAAATAAAACATGGCATGTGTAAAATTATTATTATTATTTTTATCTACTCCTGATATTTGTGTGCACTTGTCACTCTCCTACATATCTGCTTCCATTTATGTGATCCTTGGTGTTATCTTTATGATATGATGTGGGTATGTGTTGTCCATGTGTAGATTTTATAGGTACATCATTTCTGGAGCTTCATCGGATACAAACAGCCTCTCCACGTCTATCGGCACTTACACAGGGAAGTGTTTTATTTTTGTCATATTTTATGCTTCCAAAAACACCATGTAAATTAAAAAAAATAAAAAAATAAAAAAAACAAGAATTTTTTTTTAAAAAAAAACTAACATTCTTTTCATTGATGAACCCACATAAAAGCTGTTGTATTTTTGTCACAACACTTTTGGGAACATACCACTTGTGTCCCTAGGTAGTTTGAGCACCTAATTCTTGTTTTGGAATTCTTTGATCCTTTCTCTCATGACTTAGATGATTGCTGATATTATTTCATGCTTCGAAAATATTTTTCAAAAACTTGTATATTTTTTAGACACTTATTTTCACTCATTATCATCTGTGTTTTCCAAAATTATGTTTCCATACCGGTGAGGACTCTGGCCCATTTTACATAATCTCTTATTTATCTTTTTCTTGAGGGAATCTCAACCATGTTTTGTCTTCTATAACTTTCCATGTTTTTCCATCAAAGCGATAGGAATTTTTGAAAGTTTCACTAAAATGATCGAGGCATCTGTTTGATTTTTCAGCCCCATTGACCCACTGAGCCACCCTCACATTTTCTCCATCATATATCCCTTAGAATCCATGAAGGAGCCTTTTAGGATGAGCCCAAGCTGATACACTTCCCTACCAATTTCTTGATTTTTTACATGATATTTTTCAATCTAAGTGTGGGGGAGAGATTTACTCATGGAGAGGGTTCTTCGAGGGGCAGTGAGTCATTTGATGTACATGGAGTGACATTATCCCATCCTGATCATATGAGTTATTTTTCACATTATCCACATTCATTGTATGTATTTTGATATGGGAATATAGAATTCTTTTGGTTCCAAAATGAGTACATTGGTGGTCATTATGTGGTAACCCTCACCTTTGGGGATACCTATAAAAGTTATGATCCATTACTCCAGGAACTAAAGATTTTTATATATAACCTAGCTTCATTGAGATGTTACATCGTATATGCTACTTGTGTACCATTATTTGGGATTATTATCTGACATTTATCTCATGGGGTTTTTGAGTTGATACTCACCAGTTTTTCCTGACCATATTATTTGATTGAGTTGAGTCTTTAAAAAAATAGTAAAAAAAGAGAATGAAACATTGGATTATCATATGCTTGGGGACAAGCAATGTTTTAAGTGTGGGGGAGAGTTTGAGGGAGACATTTGAGAAAGATTTTGAGGGAGACATTTGGATTGACATATATCATGCATTCATTTCAAGATTCAACCCTCCTTTTTACCAAAAAGATGTCAAATTTTTTTTAACCCACCATCCCACAGCTTCAGAAACATTTGAACCTCATGTAAAGTCCTTGATATTGGTGCATTATTTTGATTTCCACTAGTGGAGAT
Source organism: Viscum album (assembly GCA_963277665.1). Lineage (NCBI taxonomy): Eukaryota > Viridiplantae > Streptophyta > Magnoliopsida > Santalales > Viscaceae > Viscum > Viscum album. The sequence goes on from OY728142.1 coordinate 601,014,579, forward strand.
GTGAAATTCATGGCAAGCCTATGGTAAGCATGCATGTGTATGAGAATTGAGAAAAACTTTGATCAAATCTTTTCAAGTGATGAGTGTAATGGAAAGGTAGGTCACATGATGAATGAGTGCACGTACTTGTTTTAAAAAAATGCAAGTGAAAGAAAAGTTGTTTTTGAAACAAAAGTTTTAAATGAAGCATGATATATTATGAGGAAAGAGATTGAATGATTTTGAACTTGTAATTTTGATGTTTGGATTTGTCTACAGGTCCACTTGTGTTTTATTTCAGATTGTTTTTCCCAGGAGTGTAAAAGTTTAAGTGTGGGGGATTTGATGTACATGGATTTTACTGACATTTTTTTCCCTATTTTCATTTAGTTTTAATTAATTTTCTAACCGCTTCTTGTGTTTTTAGGTTCTTTTTGTAGTATTTTAAATATTTTAGTTGTTTTTGTAGTTTTTAGTTAGTATTATATTAATATTAGTTATTTATTTTCATTTTTTATAATTTTATTTTATTAACATTTCATATTTTATTTTATTTTAATATTACTTTTAGTTTATTAATTAATTATAAATATAAATATTTATATAATTCTATTTATACTAATTTATTATTAATATTATTTAACCCTTTTAGATAATTAGTTTTAATTTTAAATTTAATTTGAATTTGAATTTTTTTATTTCCCCCCTAATTCCTACGCCCCAACTTCCCTCCCCCCTTTTCTTTTCTTTTTTGACCTATTCCACACTCTCTTCTTTTTTTTAAACACTCTCTCTCTAATCTCCCTACTACCTATCTACCTGCCACCCCCCACTATCCGGCGGGCCCTCATCTCCCTACCCCACGGCCACCCCACTCTTCCTACCCCGCTCCCCTCACCCGCGGCCGCCTCACTCTCCCTACCCTGCTCCCCTCACCTGCACTCCCCTCACCCCACGGCCTCCCGACCCTGCTCCCCTCACCCGCGCTCCCCTTTCCCTACTGCCGCCTCTCATCCGCAGCCAGCACCCCCCCCCTACTTCACGCACAGAGCGCCCCAGCTCCATCCCGCTACCCCCTGCCCCTCTCTACTCGGCCAGCACCACATCCATCCCGTCACCCTCCTCTCATCCCCGGCTTCCTCCATCGCACCCCACTTCATCCCGCCTAACCCGCTGGACTTCCCTTCCCCGGGCCATCATCTCACCCTACTCCTAGTTTGCAACGCATCGGTCACCACCATCTGAGGAGCCGACCAGCAGCAGCGCACCAGTCACCACCATCCGAGGGAGCAAACAGCAGGCGCACCTCCCTCCTTGTACGCAGCAGCAAGATGTGCGACCAGCCCCGCTACATCGCCAGCATCTTCCATTTCGGTGGGCACGCCATTGGTGCGCGACGTCATCACGTGCCGAAGGTTGCTGCGCGTGGTGAAAATAAAGACGGACACAATCATTTCTCGGTAACGCAGTGTTATTTCACATGACATATCATTTTATTACTTCATTTATTATTTCAATTGTGATGTCGGGGTAATCTTCTTAGTGTCAGGATGCTGGTTGAGTAATTAAAATTATTGCGCATGCCATGCAACGTATTGTTTGATGATTAATTGTCAATTAAATTTATTTTAATTGAATGTTTATCTGTTTAAATTATTTTTGCACTGAATTAATTGCTGAAATTGAAACTGGACCTTTCAACTATAAGTCGACACAGTGGTCCGAGGAGGTAAACTGCGTTGACCGATGGTAGGTGCAAATTGGTGACACAACTTTGTGAGAAATGGGTTTTGTCATTTCGCCGTATAGTTCGAGACTTGAAAGAGTTTTCTAATTTATTTATAACACCAGACAATGGGACTTTAAATAAATTGGGAAATTTAAATTGAGCATCTAAAAAATTCTTATATATTTGGAACTGGCGATAACTAAACAGAATAAATATTTAATCACATAAAATAATATTTTTCATGTCTGCGTGATAATTTAATTGTGACACCAGTATCCCCGACACATTTTGTTGACTTAGAGTCCATCATCATTCTCATTTGTAATTTTCTTTTTATCTTTTGTCTTCTCACATTTTAGTTTAATTAAAAAAACTCAAAAAATAGGAATTCCCTCAAACCTTTTCCTTCTAAACATTGTCCAACGAAATATTTTTAGTGAACTAGATTCCGTGCTCTCTGTGGTTCGACCCTGCTCGCCACTTTTATAGTATCCAGTCGGTTATAAAAATTTTCAAATTGGATATGTTTTGACGCACGTACCAACAATCATATACTACTTATGCAGTTAATTCCAATTGCATTTTGTGATTGTTTATCCCCCAATGTTGTTCAAACATTGATTGAGATGAGTAATTTTTTTAGACATCTTTGTTTAAGAAATCAACGAATGAGTGATTTAAAAAGTTTATAGGACCGAATTGTACTTATGCTTTGTCACTTGGAAAAACTATTTCCCCCTCATTTTTTGATGTTATGGTTCAATTGAAAGTGCACCTAACTGATGAAGTAATGGCTGCTAGCCTAGCGCAATTCAGGTGGATGTATCCTATTGAGCGGTATCTAAATACATTGAAACGATTTGTACGCAACAGAGCTCGTCCGGAGGCATCAATAGACAATGGTTATGTTATGGATGAGTGTATTACTTTTTTTTACAGAATATCTTAAGGATGTTGAAACAAAATTAGATAATCCCTATCGGATTCATGATGGTCTAGTTGGAGAAGGAACCACATTTGATATGGACAACATCGAGTGGATACAAGTGCATTGATACATCTTTTTCAATACTCCATCAGTTGCACCATTAATGCAGTAAGTGTCTTATCAATTTTATTATTTAACTTTTACATGTTTTGTTTGCATAAGTTTTTCATTTAAACATCGAGATTGATCATTTGTAGGAAACACATTAATGAGATAAAAGAAGAGATGTATCATACGACTGATTATCAAATTCAACAATCTCATTATGCGTCATTTCATGATTGGTTCAAGGATTTTGTGCATATAAATTTATTTTCATTATGAGTGAAGTATTATAATAATTTCTTTCTGTAGAAATCATTATTGAATTCTTTGAATTATGTAGGTTCATAAGCTAAAGGAGTTAGGTGACCCCATACTAACTGAAGAATTTATCCAACTAGCAGAGGGTCCATCTATAATGGCTCGTCGTTATAAATCTATAGATGCTGATGGATTTCAATTTCACATTAAAGATGTTGACGACAAATGAGCAACAAAAAACAGTGACATCGGTTGTCTATTCGTTGATTCTGGTTATTACTATGGTCAATTGACACATATCATTGAAGTTTTATACGCACATGGGTTGAAGTACATATTGTTAAAGTGTAATTGGGTTTATCCAGTGCGTGGAAGTAAAGTCAATAAATATCATTTTACAATGGTGAATTTTAACTATATGTTATATAGAAATGAATGAGTTGATAATGAACCTTTCATTTTGACATCACAAGCGGAACAAGTATTCTTCGTTACTTTGCCTTCGGATCCTAGTTGGCAAGTTGTTGTGAAAATTTCTCGGCGAGGAGTGTTTCTATTTGAAAAAGATGAACCCAAGACTGATCATTTTGTTTCCCAACAACTTGATCAACATATTTTAGTTCAACATGAAAAATATATTTATTGGGTTAGAGCTGTTGTTGAAGGAGAAATGGTCAATTTTCAGGTTTAATAAAAGGTGTATAATTGTTTTCCCGCCAAAGCCTAGACACCCCCCACCCCCCAGACAGCCCCCCCCCAACCCCTGAATTACCCCCCCCCCCCACCACGGACACCCCACCCCCCGGAAAACCCCCCCTCACCTCGGACAGCCCCCACTCACCCCTGACAGCCCCCCCCCCCCCCACCCCCCGGACATCCCCCCCCCCATCACCTCGGACACCCCCCACCCACCCCGGACAGCCCCCCCCCCCCCCCGGACATCCCCCCACACACCAGACAGGCCCTTCTCACCCTTGACACCCCCCCAATCCCCTGAATAGCCCCCCATCACCCTGGACAGCCCCCCATCACCTAGGACAGCCCCCCCCCCCCCACCCCCCGGACAGCCCCCCCCCCCCACCCTCCAAACAGCCCCCCAAGCCCCTGGACTCCTCCCACCCCCCAGACTCCCCCCTCACCCTAGACATCCCTGCCACCCCCTGGAAACCCCCCACCCCACCCCAGATACCCCCCCCCCCCACCCACCCCGGACAGCCCACCTCACCCCCGGACACCCCCCCGGGATAGCCCCCACCCCGAACAGCCCCCCCCCCCCCACCCCGGACACCCACCCCACCCCGGACAGTCCCACAACACCCCCCTCTAAATACAAGCCTTTTTTACATAATTTTATTTCTATTTTGTTGATTTTTTGATTTTTTGAAATCCATTTACAACTAATTATTCTATCCCTTATTGTTTGATTGACTATTGTACGAGTTTTATTTTTTAAAAAACAATCCAATTTATCTTTTTGAAGTTGTGGATGGTCCCCTTATTAATGTTTTGTATGATCGTAGGCATGTCAGGGGAACAGGCATCAGATCCGCATCATTCATTTGAGCCATCTACGTCTTAGGGTCGAGGTATGTTTGAATGTAACTGTTTCTGTTTTTTTATGTAATTTATAAACATATATATATATATATATGAATATCTATCAAATTATGTATAAAATTTTTTTCAATAGGATCGGACTCGACTGCTTCTTCCTCTCACAAGAGAGGCCCTGGTCGTGGCATTTTATCATGGAATTCTGACACGATCTATGATGTTTCATTTGACGACATATTTCATCCTGTGGGACTGACTGCCCCTGCATTTATTCTTCATATAGGTTATATCATATGCAACCTACATTTATTTCCATTGTCCACATGTGATTGGGCTTATATCCCTCAGGATACATTATACCATCTTTGGAGGGAAGTTAAGGTAAGAAGACCAATTTAGTTTTTTCCCTATGTTTAAAAAAATACTAACATGTGTGATTTTTTTCTTAAATAGAATAATATGAAAGTGTGACCCAATGAGTTTCGGCCTATGTATATGAGAAAATGTCATAAGATATGGAAATATTATAAAGGCAAAGTCAAGTGGGAGCACTGGGTACCAAATATGGGTGCGCAGACATTCTGGAAAAAGTCCCGATAAGTGTTCTCCCATCTCAGTGGAGTGACTTAGTTTCATATTGGTCTACTGAGGTCACCATGGTTAGTATATTTATTTTGTTATATATATTTTCAAGAATTTGTGACATTATATTTTCTTGAAATTTTAATTAATTTTATGTAGGAGGTGTCAGCACGCCATTTCGAGAATCGAGCGTTACAGGGACCACCTCACAGGCTCGGGACTCATAACGTGTCTCAAATACAACATGAGGTATTTATTATTCATTTATTATTATTATTTATTATGTATTTTTGTTATATTATTATATTTTATTGTTATACAGTTATGGGAGCATGGTGCACCGACTGATAAAATGTCGGTGTAGATGGGGATTCGTGATCGAAATGATCCTGAGGCTACAGATCTTATAGTAAGTGCTTGTACTCATTACCAGTACTTAAATGCATCTATATATAAACATATATATGTATATATATTTAAATATTTCACAAGATCAATTTGAAGCTGAGTTAGAACAGTTTCCATAGGATCAACGACAACTTCCCATGCGAAGGGATGAGATATTCCATCGCATCATAGGTCGTGACAGACATGGATATAGTTTGACCTATGGAACATGGATTCCTCGTTCTATAGTATCACGTGCTGAGGTTTTCGGTCCTGTTTTTGCTCAGATGACACAGTAGCTTTCAGATTTCGAGGCATGGTTGTGCGCTTCCTAGGAGATAAATACGCAATTGATCACTGAAGTTAGAACACTGCGGGAATATTTGCGTCCGGGTACTGGTGCAGGAGATCATACAACGTAGGTTTATACTAAATTTATTTATTTACTTTATATTATTTTCATTATTAAATCTTTATAATTTTTATTTGTTGTAGGACCCTAGCACACCGGATGGAGGTAGCAGCCATGACCGCGCATGACACGTCATATTCACGAGGTGTGTTTCTTTTATATTTATTATTGAATTAATGTTATATGTTGATTTAGACTTTAAATGTAAATTTTTTTGAGGGGGGATGTCTGGGGGTGAGGGGGGTTGTCCGGGGGGTGGCAGGGCTATCCGGGGTTGGGGGGCTTTCCGGGGGGTGGGGGGCTTTCCGGGGGGGCTGTCCAGGGGTGAGGTGGGCTGTTCGAGGGGTGGCAGGGTTGTTCGGGGTTGGGGGCTGTCTGGGGGGTGGGGTCTATCTGGGGGTGAAGTAAGTTGTCCGGGGGGGTGGCAGGGATGTCCGGGGTGATGGGGGGCTATCTGGGGGGGGCTCTTCAAGGGGTGGGGGCTATTCGGGGTGATGGGGGGCTATCCGGGGTGATGGGGGGATATCCGGGCGTTATTAGAATTATTCATAATAGGGAAATATTATTTTACAAGAATCTTGTATTTTAATTTTATGAATCTTGTATTTGTGGTGATTATCTTAATGGAAGATTTTTTTAATGTTTTTTACGAACAAAAATTCAATGGTCTAATGTATTACTAGTTTGAAGTTCTTTATGAAATTGTCATAAGGATATAAAATTTAGAGATTTTGTGTTGATTGTTCAAAGTTCAAAATATCATGAGAGGAATATCCCTAATTATCCCTTAAGGTAATGAATGTTTTTTGAAGACATTGGATACTCGAGTTTACAAGATGTTTTAAGAATACTCTATAATCCTTATGAAGCATCCATGTAAAATGTATTAAGTGATAGATTTGTGTTTCAAGTTGTCATTGAGTGGGAATGAAAAATTAGAATCCCACCTTTTATCCTACTCACACAACTATAAATAGGATTCATGTATAATATGGTGTAAAGTGTAATCTTCTTGTGTGAAAAAGCTAAGGTTTTTAGAATTTGTTTCATCCGTGAAAACTGTGCGTCCTTACAACATGCGGAGTGAGTTTTCGATCGTCGTGGTCTCACAATACCTCCGATTGACATGTCGTCTGCCCGACCATTTCACAATTCACCTACCCTTTGTTGTTGTCTGATTTCATGGCATTCCGAGGTTGTTCGGCCAGTTTTAACCACCCCACAGATGCTTTTGAAGCATGTCGAACACCCAAAAACACATATTCAGTCATGCCACACAAACCGTGCATCCAAATGACGTGTATTCTCCTCATACACCTCACCAATAATAATTAGGGTGTTCTCGTGTGATTTCAATTCATGCTGATGTCGTTCAGTATGCATTTGACCATTAAACGCATGTTTTGTCCATTTACAACGCACGGAGTGCGTTTTTGGTCGTTGTGGTCTCAAAAAACCTATGTTTGACATGTTGTCTACTCGACCATTTCACAATTTACCCACCCTTTGTTTTCATTCGATTTCATGGCATTATGAGGTTGTTCGACCGGTTTTGACCACCCAACGCACGCTTTTGAAGCGCATCGAACACTCAAAAAACATATATTCAACCGTGCCACGCAAACCGTGTGTCCAAATGACGTGTCGTCTCCTCGTAAACCTCACCAATAATAATTAGGGTTTTCTCGTGTGATTTCAAGTCATGTTAATTTCGTTCGGTATGCATTTGACCGTTAAACACATGTTTTGGCCATTTACGACGCGTGGAGTGCGTTTTTGGTCTTCGCGGTCTCACGAAACCTCCAATTGACGTGTCGTATACCCGACCATTTCAAAATTCACTCACCCTTTGTTGCTGTCCGATTTCAGGGTATTATGAGGTCGTTTGGCCGATTTTGACCACCCAACGCACGCTTTTGAAGTGCGTCGAACACCCAAAAAACACATATTCAGTCGTGCCGTGCAAAATGCACGTCTGAATGATGTTTCGTATCCTCGTGCATCTCACCAATAATAATTAGGGTGTTCTTGTGTGATTTCAAGTCATGTTGATGTCGTTCGGTATGCATTTGACCGTTAAACACATGTTTTGGCCGTTTACGACGCACGAAGTGCATTTTCAGTCACCGCAGTCTCACAACACCTTCGATTTACATGTCTTCTACCCGACCATTTCAAAATTCATCCACCCTTTGTTTTCGTCTGATTTAATGGAATTCTGAGGTCGTTTGGTCAGTTTTGACCACCCCACGGACACTTTTGAAGTGCACTGAACACCCAAAAAACACATATTCAGTCGTGTCGTGCAAACCGCGCATCTGAATGACATGTCGTCTTCTTGTACACCTCACCAATAATAATTAGAGTGTTATTGTGTGATTTCAATTCATGCCGATGTCGTTCAGTATGCATTTGACCATTAAACACATGTTTTGGCAATTTACAATGTGCGGAGTGCGTTTTTGGTCGTCGTGGTCTCACAACACCTCTAATTGACGTGTTGTCTACCAAACCATTTCACAATTAACCCACCCTTTGTTGTCGTCCGATTTCATGGCATTATGAGGTCGTTTTTTGGCCAATTTTGACCACCCAACGCACGCTTTTGAAGTGCGTCGAACACCCAAAAAACACATATCCAGTCGTCCTGTGCAAACCGTGTGTCTGAATGACATGTAGTCTCCTCTTACACCTCACCAATAATAATTAGGGTGTTCTCGTGTGATTTCAAGTCATTCTGATGTCATTCGGTATGCATTTGACCGTTAAATGCATGTTTTGGCCATTTACGACGCGCGGAGTGCGTTTTCGGTCGTCGTAGTCTCACGAAACCTCCAATTAACGTGTCATCTACCTGAACATTTCACAATTCGCCCACCCTTTGTTATCGTCCGATTTCATGGCATTCTGAGGTTGTTTGGTTGGTTTTGACCACCCAACGCACGCATTTGAAGCACGACGAACACCCGAAAAACACATATTCAGTTGTTCCACACAAATCATGAGTCTTAATGATGTTCCTTCTCCTCGTACACCTCACCAATAATAATTAGGGTGTTCTTGTGTGATTTCAAGTCATTCTGATGTCGTTCGGTATGCATTTGACCGTTAAACGCATGTTTTGGCCATTTACGACGCGCGGAGTGCGTTTTCGATAGCCGTGGTCTCACAACACCTCCAATTGATGTTTTGTCTACGCGACCATTTCTCAATTTACCCACCCTTTGTTTTCGTCTGATTTCATGGCATTCTGAGGTCGTTCGGCCGATTTTGACCACCCCACGGACGCTTTTGAAGCGCGCCGAACACCCAAAAAACACATATTCAACCGTGTCGTGCAAAACGCACGTCTGAATGATGTATCGTCTCCTAGTACGTCTCAACAATAAAAATTAGGGTGTTATAATGTGATTTAAAGTCATGTTGATGTCATTCGGTATGCATTTGACCGTTAAAAACATCTTTTGGCCATTTACAACGCATGGAGTGCATTTTCGGTCGTCGCGGTCTCACGACACCTCCAATTGACGTGCTGTCTACCCAAACATTTCAAAATTCACTCACCCTTTGTTGTCATCTGATTTCATGGCATTTCGAGGTCATTCAGGCAGTTTTGACCACTCCACAGACGCTTTTGAAGCGCGTCGAACACCCAAAAAACACATATTCAACTGTGTCGTGCAAATTTCACGTCCTAATGACGTTTAGTCTCCTCGTACACCTAACCAATAATAATTAGGGTGTTCTCGTGTGATTTCAAGTCATGCTGATGTCGTTCGGTATGAATTTGACTGTTAAACGCATGTTTTGACCATTTACGACATGCAGAGTTCATTTTCGATCGTCGCGGTTTCACGACACCTCTGATTGACGTGTCGTCCACCTGACCACCACCCTTTGTTTAAGTCTGATTTCATGGCATTCTGAGGTCATTCGGCCGGTTTTGACCACCCCACGGACGCTTTTGAAGCGCGTTGAACACCCAAAAAACACATATTCAGTCGTGTCGCGCAAACCGTGTGTCCGAATGACGTTCCTTCTTCTCATACACCTCACCAATAATAATTAGTGTGTTCTCATGTGATTTCAAGTCATGTCAATGATGTTTGGTATGCATTTGACCGTTAAATGCATGTTTTGGCCATTTACAACGCGTGGAGTGTGTTTTCGGTCACCACGGTCTCACGACACCTCCGATTGACGTTATGTCTGCCCGACCATTTCACAATTTACCCACCATTTGTTTTTGTCCGATTTTATGGCATTCCAAGGTAGTTTTTCCAGTTTTGACCACCCAACGCACGCTTTTGAAGCGCGCCGAACACCCAAAAAATACATATTCAGTCGTGTTGCGCAAACTGCACATCCTAATGACGTTCTGTCTCCTCTTACACATCACAAATAATAATTAGGGTGTTCTCGTGTGATTTCAAGTCATGTTGATGTCGTTCGGTATGCATTTGACCCTTAAACGCGTGTTTCGGCCATTTACGACGCGTAGACTGCGTTTTTGGTCGCCACGGTCTCACGACACCTCCGATTGATGTGTCATCTACCCAACCATTTCACAATTCACCCACCCTTTATTTTTGTCTAATTTCATGGCATTTCGAGGTTGTTCGGCCGGTTTTGACCACCCAATACACACTTTTGAAGCGCGTCGAACACCCAAAAAACAAATATTCAGTTATGCCATGCAAACCGTGTGTTATAATGACATGTCGTCTGAAAGAGCGTTGTCGTGGGCACCTTCAAATGATTAGTGTGATTTTGGGGTACTTAGGTGCAGCAAAGTGGTTGACCAAGGTCGTCTCTCAAAGGAGGAAGTAAATTTAAACAACTTCTTAAATGCATTATAAAAATAAAATAGAAGAGAATAAAAACACTACTTGAAAGGATGGTGGGTGGTTGTTTATAGTTTATAAAACTATAAGAAGATTGTATTTTTTTTTTAATTTTGAAATGAAGTTTGATTAAAAAGACACAACAAGAAGATGTTTTTTTAGAAAATATTTTAAAAGGATTAATCGATCTAACTCTACCTCTTCACTCTATTATTAATCATTATCATTTAAATTAACATTCACTTAATTATGATCCCTTAATTTGTTAAATACCGAACCCTATGAGAATTAACTTTACCACGAATATGAAGTGAATTTAACCCTAGGCTAACTTTGGGACATGCAATCGCAACACCCTGCTTTGATTGATGTTCTAATATTAGCTTATGTTCAGTGGTAAATTAAGGCACATTTCCCCTCTGGAAATTATAATTAATTGAGTTTAGGGATTATATTTTAACACTACAAATTGATCCCGTATTGTTTTGTATAACCGATTAAGTTCGCACTCTCACAATTTACACAAAATCTCATCCTCACGTGTTTCTGTGTTAATTGTTCAATTGCTTGATTAGTTTCAATTAAATTAAAAACTCAATTAATTGATCATATTATTTTAATTACATTATATCATTGATTCAAAATAAATGAATGTATAAGGTAAGAGATAGATCGATTACTAAAATACTACTCTCCCATGGGTGGTGTAATCATCGTAGAAGCGTTTTGCATGTGCAAAGGTTTATAATGGGTATAATCCAATAACGCTTCTACTCAAGACTTCTAGACCAAATAGGAAGATTAAGAGAAGAATAAATTTAAACAAAATAGATGAAAATAGAATAAATAAAATAATAACAAAGAAGTTTAAAACACAAATGAAAATATTACAACATGAAGAAGAGAAGGAGGCTTCGATGAGGGGATCCTTGATTCAAGAGCTACCCCTCTTTAAATGGTTAGAGGATTTGGGTGAAACAAATTCTACTCTGCATCCAATCTCCTAATACACATCCCAACCCCACAAAATGAGAAAAACACCAATTTATAGAGTGGTGGAGAGGCTAGGTTCAAAGAGGTTTCAAGTGTGAATGGGGAATCTCGTCCAAATATTTTATGCCAACTTGAACCGCCAATTTGACCACCAAAACGCGTGAATCATCTCTACTTCCAGAAGGATCATATGTGAGTATATGGGTCCTCTATCTCTTCTTAAAATTTTGGCGCAATAAAAACCCATATGAAGGAGTTATGTCCCAAATAAAAAAGATTATCAATTCTAGCGTGTCCAGCCCACCTTTGACTTTATGGCCCAATTACTCCATCCAAATTCATTCTTTTGATCTAGTGTACTGAATAAAAGTTGTATTCCACGAAGTAAGGAACATAGTTACAAAATATTAAGTTAAAATAATTCAAATAAAAATATTTATGATTGAAATACTACAGTGATTTTGAAAGGGTAAAACTGGAATTTTCATCAAATATTCAAATGAATGATCTAATCCCAAATACTTTCTAATAAAACATATTTAACACAATATGAGGAAATTATATCATTTATTATCAATAAAATATTCAATAAAATAGTGTTTTATCAACTCCCCCACACTTACCCTTTTTCACTCCTGAGCAAAACCTCATATCAAGTAAACATCAATATCAAATCAAAACAAATTTTAAAACACATATCCTTGAGATCCAACAATTACACACCAAGAAACAAAAGATATCATGCCTCATAAAAAATAATTATTTCAAGTTATTCATTTATAGCATTCAATATATTTCCAATTCATTTATCCTACCATGCACAAAACACTTACCTCGCTTGAATTTTCTCTTATCACACAAATATCAATTTTTTTTTGCAATGTCTTTCTCATCCAAACTCATAAAAGGGTCACCATAGGCTTGATAAATTCCTACATTGCCACCTGATGTGAGTCAAAGACATATTTTTATCATGAGGAATTTTTAGGGTTGTTATGTGGCTTTCGGTTGGTAGGATTAAGGTGTGAAAAATTCTGAGGCTGAATGAGGAGGGCTTGACTCTTTTTGAAGAAAAATTGCATTAATCTAATTTTCACTTAAATATAGTCTCCTCGTCAATCCCCATAGCATCAATTCAGCTCCATAATCATTAAAAGTCATGGAAAGTTTACACCATTCATCATTTCAGCATAAAAAAATGTCAATCTTCTCAAACATGATTTTCTTGAAAGCTCCAGATAGGCACAGCTTTCCACCTCAATTAGAAGCTCCAGAAAAGGAACAACTTCACTTGTCATGAAAGCTCCAGAAAAGGCACAACTTTCAATATAATGACTTTATTCAGCAGCAAACACATCTCTTTAGAATTAAATTTTCCACCCAAAGTATCACAGAATGTGGTAGCACAACACAAGATAGCTTCCCCCACACTTAAGCTCAACTAGATTATGCAATTTCACATCAAGAGTTGCTTGGATAGGGAAAATTGGCTTGTAATGTGTCTAACCTAACAGGATGTGCATGGATTCTAAGGGCTAAAAGGATTAAATGTTCAAGGTAGGCCATTATAAAAAAGTATTCTTTGAAATATGGGCTTTAATACCAAAAAAATGCCTCAATCATTTAAACATAAGTACCTCAAACCCTCAAGTTTTGACAGAAATAAATAAAATTCTGGTTAAATAAAGTGTGGTTTAGTTCTCTCAAGAAGTGAGGTGAATGTAAAGAATATGAAAATAATGGTTTAGAAGCCTCACAGGAAAGTGGTTTCAAATATAAAGACAGTGAGATGTGGCATGGGATTCAAAATTCAATGTATTTTTCATGAAATTACTAAATATTTGAACTTGAAACAAAGTCATTGTCAGTATTCATTTAAGCTCAGTTTCATGGGATAAATTGTTTCTCTCATTGATATGCATTTCAAAATTTTTATGGGAATCATTTCAGCTCAAAAATTTCAAAAACACAAAGAAAATTGAAAAATAAACACACAAAATTTGAAAAACACACAACAAATTTTTTTTTGTTTTTTTAAACAGGAAAACAATTGAAATTACTAAACTAAAAGGTTCCCTCCCCCACACTTAAAATATTGCATTGTCCTCAATGTGAACCCATGAGATGATATATGCACATGAAATACAGAATTTTTAAATAGGACAAATAATATAAAAGTAAAAGGGTTAGGAACAACCTGATGTGCTCAAGTGATGATGGGGTCATGCAGTGTGATAAAATCCACTACATTAGTAGGAAGTCCCTCAATGTATCTCTTCAAACGTTGCCCATTGAATGTAAAACTCCTTCCAGTGTTCTCTTGTGTGATCTCCACTGTACCATAAGGAAAAACATTAGATACAATATAAGGACCTAACCATCTGGAACGCAACTTACCAGGCATCAGCTTCAGTCGTGAACTATAGAGAAGGACATTCTCTCTAACATGAAACTACTTTTGTTGGATCATTCTATCATGATTTTCTGTTGATTTTTCCTTATAGAGCCTTGAGTTCTCATATAAAGACAATCGAATATCCCCAAGCTCTTGAATTTGCAGCTTCCTTTGGATTCCAGCTTGGGCCAAATCCATGTTGCATTTCTTTATAGCCCAATAAGACCGATGCTCAAATTCCACGGGGAGATGACATGATTTCCCAAAAACAATCTAAAATGGGAAAATACCAATGGGTGTATTGTATGCTGTCCTATAAGGCCACAATGCATCATCCAAGTGCCTGCTCCAATCTTTCCTATTTGGCTGCACAGTTTTCTCCAAAATTTGTTTCAATTACCTATTTGAAACCTCAGCCTGACCATTTGTTTGAGGGTGGTATGGTGTTGATGTTTTGTGTGTCACCCCATACTTCCTAAGAAGGGAAGCAAGATTCCGATTACAGAAGTGTGTCCCTTGGTCACTGATGATGGCCTTCAGTACTCCAAACCTACAAAAAATTTGCATTTTGACAAAGGCCACAACAACATGAGAATCATCAGTCCTGGTGGCCTTAGACTTCACCCATTTACTCACATAATCAAAAGTAACCAAAATATATAAAAATCCAAATGAACTAGGAAAAGGAAACATAAAATCAATGCCCCATACATCAAAAATCTCACAGAATAAAATGGGTTGTAGGGCATCTCGTGTCTCCTTGAAATGTTTCCAGTGTGTTGGAAACGAGATCATAACTTACAAAACACATGGGAATCATGGAATCAGCTAGGTCAATATAATCCAGAGACTAAGACTTTTCTAGAAGTACGTTGGGGTTCAAAGTGTCCACCACACGCAAGTGTATGACATAAATGCAAAACAAACTCAAAATAATGATCGGGAACACACCTCCTAATGACTTGGTCACTACACATGTGTCATAGGTATGGATCATCCCAAACATAATACTGAGACTCACTTTTTAATTTTTTTACTTGATGTTTCTTTAAATTTGCAGGGATTTCAGAGGCAACAAGGTAGTTAACTAAATTTTCATACCAAGGATGCGTACCTGAGATGGAATAAAGATGATCATCGGGGAAAGTGTCTCGAAGTGGTACCTGGTCCAAGGTGTCATCCTCTAGTGTGTGAGTAATCCTAATCATGTGGTCTGCCACCAAATTCTCTGACCCCTTTTTTTCCTTTATCTCAATATCAAATTCTTGAAGAATGAGCATCCATCGGATCAGCCTGGGTTTTGCATCTCGCTTCTTCAAGAGGTACCTCAGAGCTGCATGGTTCGAAAAAAAAACTAATTTAGATCCCAATAAATATGAACTTAATTTATCTAAATAAAATATGATAGCAAGAAACTCCTTTTTTGTTGTGGTGTAGTTTGATTGGGCAGAATCCAACGTCCTCGATGCATACGAAATCACATGTGAACGTCCCTCCGCCTTCTGAGATAAGACAGCTCTAACCGCGAAGTTGGAGGCATCACACATAAGCTCAAAAGTAATCTCCCACCGTGGGGGTTTTATGATAGGTGGAGTGGTTAGACACTTCTTTAGCTCATCAAAGGAATTCATGCAAGAATCATCAAACACAAATTCATAATCCTTTTGAAGTAATCGTGACATAGGAAGAGCAATCTTACTAAAATATTTTATGAAGCACCAATAAAATCCTGCATGCCCTAGGAAAGATATAACATCATGCACACATGAAGGATAGGGTAAGGATGAAATAATGTCTATCTTAGATCGATCAACCTCTATCCCATGTTTTGACACTACATGCCCTAAGACAATGCCATGTTCTACCATGAAATGACACTTTTCAAATTTTAGGACCAGATTCTTCTCAATACAATGATTCAACACTTTTCCCAAACTATTTAGACATTCATAAAATGAGGATCCATACACTGTAAAATCATCCATAAATACCTCCATGTCGGTCTCAATAAAATCAGAAAAAATACTCACCATGCATCTCTGGAAGGTAGCTGGGGCGTTGCAAAGTCCAAATGGCATCCTCCGGTAGGCAAATGTGCCAAAGGGACAGGTGAATGTAGTTTTCTCCTGATCCTCCGGAGCAATAGGAACCTGAAAATATCTATAAAATCCATCCAAGAAACAATAGTGTGTCTTCCCAGCTAGTCTATCAAGCATATGATCAATAAATGGGAGGGGGAAATGGTCCTTACGAGTAGATTGATTTAGTTTCCTATAATCAATATACACGCACCAACTATTTTGCACCCTCATTGGAACTAACTCATCTTTCTCATTTTTAAAAACAGTAACACCACTTTTCTTAGGCACAACCCGAATAGGACTTACCCACTGAGAATCTGAAATGGGATAGATTATACCTTCCTCAAGAAATTTTTCAACCTCTTTTTTAACAACCTCCAAAAGGGTTGGATTGAGTCTCCTTTGTGGTTGCCTCACCGGTTTAGACCCATCCTCCAAAAGAATCCTATGCATGCAAATGGAGGGACTAATACCTGATATGTCAGCCAAGGTCCACCCGATTTCCCTGATGTTCTCCCTCAAAAGATTCAAAAGTTTTTCTTCATGTTCAAAAGGGAGATTGTTAGAAATGATAACAAGTAATTTCTCACCACTTAACAAGTATGAGTATTTTAGATTTGGTGGTAATGGCTTGAGTTTCAGTGTAGGGGGGTGGTGTATGGATGGGGTCATAGAAGGAACTGAAATATGTGAACAAAGAGCATCAGTATCAGAATATACATCATCAAAATCAGAGAATAAAGCATCAAATCCATCAGCATACTCAACAACCATGTCATAATTAGAGTTCACATGATCAAAAACAGAATGTGATTCCATTTCAAAATCAAATCTTAGAGAGTTTTGTTCCTTAGAAACAGGTGTGGAAGTTCACTTAGACATAAAACTATAACCAATACTCATAATCTCCCTAAGAATAGGACAATCAAAATCCATTTGTTTTTTACTTGGTGGTTCAAAATTGGAGATAACAAATGCATAATGATCCTATGAGGGGTACTTCATGGAATCCATAACATTAAATATCACAACTTCATCCCCAAATTCCATGGAAAGTGTACCCTCATTGAAATTTATGATAGTTTTTTGTAGTTTTGAGGAAGGGTCTACCTAAGATAATGGGGGCATGAGAACTTACCTGACCATCCTCCATGTTAAGCACGTAGAAATCTGCTGGAAAGATCATGTATCTTACCTAGACAAGTACATCCTCAAGGACTCCTGCTGGATATGCCGTAGCTCTATTCTCTAATTGCACCACTACTCTCGTCGGCTTCAACTCACCAACCTATAAAGAAGTGAATACAGAGTGAGGCATCACATTTATGGAAGCTCCCAAATCACAAAGTGCATCAGATAAGTGCAACTCCCCTATGGTACATGGGATAGTGAATGTCACGGGATCCTTGCACTTCGTTGGCATTGCTAGAGTTGGTGTAATGAGTGCTGATACATTCCTTCCAAGGTTGATCCTCTCATTTTCCTTGATCCCTCTTCGATTGGTGAGGAGTTCTTTTAAGAATTTGGCATACCTTGGATTTGTTTGATGGCTTTAAGTAGAGGAATGATGATCTCCACACGCTTGAATGTGTCCAAAACCTCTTTTTTCATTGCCTCTTCAGCCATCTTCTTGGTTTGAACAACCCTATTTGGAAAGGGAAGAGGTTTAGGAGGAACATCATCAATATTTTTCTTACCTTTATCTTTCTCCTTGGATTTCTCATCAGTTGGTATGGAATGGGGCTTCTCTGAAGTTAAGGTGAATCCCGGTGGAATGGTAGGTACAGATGTATCATTCATTTGCTTCTCACTTCTCAATGTGATGGCACTGACATTCCCCTTTGGATTTGGAGTGGGTTGGGAAGGTATATTTCCAGAATTCTTACTCACAAGTTCATGGAGGGCAGTGGCAATCTGGCTCATTTGAGTCTTCAACTCCCTCAACTCTGAACCTTGACTCTTCATCTCATTCTGTTTATTAAGAACAATTTGCTTCAAAAGGTCATCAGTGTTAGAATCTACCTTGGGTGGGGGATTCCCTTGTTTTTGGCTTGTTGATGATTGAGATTCAAATCTCCTTTGGGGTTGTTGGAAACCCTGCTGGTAAGGTAGAGGCTACTGGAAGTTTGGTTGAAAAGCAGGACTTTGTTGTTGTCTAGAGCCATACCTCATGTCTGATTGATCCTTCCACTCTTGGTTGTATGTTGGATCAAACTTATTTTGGGGATATGGTTATTGTTGTTGTTGATGATATGGTCTCCCAGGGAACACTGCTGCACAATCTTCTGTTTCTTGGAGTTGTGGGAAACAGTCTGTTGGGTGGCTTGTCTCAGTGCAAATTTCACAAGGCCTTGAAGGAGTGGGTTGGGATGTCTTTTGATCCAAAGAAATTTTCCTCGCCATAGTGGTCAATTCTTCCAACTTGGTATCAATCAAATGACTTTCAAGAGAAGAAGGACTTACCTGATGTACTCCCCTGACATGTGGTGTACCTCTATCGCCAAATTTTTGGGAGTTTTGGGCCATCTTGTCGATAAATGCACGTGCGCCTACTGGTGTCTTATCCACCAATGCTCCTCCAGCTGCAGCATCTACCATGCTTCTCTCCATAGGTGTGAGTCCTTTATAAAAGTATTGGATGAGGAGTTGCTCACTGATTTGGTGATGTGGACAGCTTGCACACAACTTCTTGAATCGCTCCCAATACTCATACATTGACTCCCCTTGTGCTTTCTTGATCCCCGATATCTCCTTAAGAATAGAAGTGGTCCTCGATTCTGGAAAAAATCTCTGCAAAAAAAGACGTTTCAAATCATTCCAACAAGTTACATCTTTGGGTTGTAAATAATACATCCAGTCTTTCACAACTCCATCAAGTGAGAATGGGAATGCTCTTAGTTTGATTTGATATTCAGGAACATTTCTGTGTTTTAGGTTTGATCAAACCACATTAAATTCTTTCAAATGTTTATTGGGATCCTCACCAGAGAGTCCATTAAACTTTGAGAGTAAGTGAATTAACCCAGATTTTAGTTCAAAGTCTGATTCGAGATTTGGGTATGCAATACAATTTGGTTGATAGTTAATATAAGGTGCAGACAATTCTCGAATGGTTCTATTAAGTTCATTTCCATTATTGTCATCAATTGGTTCTTGTTTTATGGTTGAATTTTAATTGATTCTAATTTCAATGTTTTGATATTGGAGTAATTCTCCAACTGGTTGAATGTTGAAACTTCCCATAGACTGAGAATGTCTAATTCGAGCCCTAAGGATATGTTCAATCTCAGGGTCAAGATCTAAGAGATATTTGGGATTAGTTCGTATCATAAATCAATGAAAGATGAAAATAAGGAAAGTGGGCTATAATAAAATAAAAATTATAAGTTTGAGTTGATGGTCCAAAAATAAGTAGAAGAAAAAAAACCAGATTGGGTAAAGAAGGAAGAAAGAAGAGATGAAGAGAATAAAATGTAAAATAAAATAAATACCTCTAATTGGTTGAAATAATTACTTGCCTCCCAATAAACAGTGCCAATTTGAAAGAGCGCTGTCGTGGGCGCCCTCAAATGATTAGTGTGATTTTGGGGTACTTAGGTGCAGCAGAGTGGCTGACCAATGTCGTCTCTCAAAGGAGGAAGTAAATTTAAACAACTTCTTAAAGACATTATAAAAATAAAATAGAAGAGAATAAAAACACTACTTAAAAAGATGGGGGTGGTTTTTTATAGTTTATAAAACTAGAATAAGTTTGCTGGAAGAAGATTGTATTTTTTTTTAAATTTTGAAATGAAGTTTGATTAAAAAGACACAACAAGAAGATGTTTTTTTTTAGAAAATATTTTAAAAGGCGTAATCGATCTAACTCTACCCCTTCACTCTATTATTAATCATTATAATTTAAATTAACATTCACTTAATTATGATCCCTTAATTTTTTAAATCCCTAACCCTACGAGAATTAACTTTACCATGAAGATGAAGTGAATTTAACCCTAGGCTAACTTCGAAACATGCAATCGCAACACCCTGATTTGATTGATGTTCTAAGATTACCTTATGGTCAGTGGTAAATTAAGGAAAATTTATCCTCTAGAAATTATAATTAATTGAGTTTAGTGATTATATTTTAACACTACAAATTGATCCCGTATTGTTTTGTATAACCGATTAAGTTCGCACTCTCACAATTTACACAAAATCTCGTCCTCGCGTGTTTCTGTGTTAATTGTTCAATTGCTTGCTTAGTTTAAATTAAATTAAAAACTCAATTAATTGATCATATTATTTTAATTACAGTATATCATTGATTCAAAATAAATTAATGTAGAAGGTAAGAGATAGATTGATTACTAAAATACTACTCTCCCATGGGTGGCGTAATCATCGTAGAAGCGTTTTGCATGTGTAAAGGTTTATAATAGGTATAACCCAATAACACTTCTACTCAAGAATTACAGACCAAATATGAATATTAATAGAAGAAGAAAATTAAACAAAACATAAGAAAATAAAAGAAATATAAGAAGATCAAATAATTTTAAAACACAAATGAAAATATTACAATATGAAGAAGAGGAGGAGGCTTCGATGAGGGGATCCTTGCTTCAAGAGATACCCCTCTTGAAATGGTTGGATAATTTGGATGAAACAAATTCTCCTCTGCCTCCAATATCATAATACACTTCCAAACCCCACAAAATTAGAAAAACACCAATTTATAGAGTGGTGGAGAGGGTAGGTTCAAAGAGGTTTCAAGTGTGAATGGGGAATCTCGGCCAAATATTTTATCCCAAATTTCACCGCCAATTTGACTACCAAAACTCGTGAATCAGCTCTGCTTTCAGAAGGATCATATGTGCAGATATGGGTCCTATATATCTTCTTAAAATTTGGTCACAATACAAGCCCATATTAAGGAGTTATGGCCCAAATACAGATGCTTTTCAATTCTAGCATGTCCAGCCCACCTTTGACTTTATGGCCCAATTACTCCATCCAAATGCATTCTTTTGATCTAGTGTCCTGAATAAAAGTTGTATCCCATGAAGTAAGGAACACAGTTACAAAATATTAAGTTCAAATAATTCAAATAAAAATATTTATGATTGAAATACTACTGTGATTTTGAAAGGGTAAAACTGGAATTTTCATCAAATATTCAAATGAATGATCTAATCCCAAATACTTTCAAATAAAACATATTTAACACAATATGAGGAAATTATATCATTTATTATCAATAAAATATTCAATAAAATAGTGTTTTATCATCATCTCCTCGTACACCTCACCAATAATAATTAGGGTGTTCTTGTGTGATTTCAAGTCATGCCAATGTCATTCGGTATGCATTTGATTGTTAAATGCATGTTTTGACCATTTACGACGCGCGGAGTGCGTTTTTGGTCATCGTAGTCTCACGACACCTCCTATTGACATTCTGTCTACCCAAAAATTTCACAATTCACCCACCCTTTATTGTTTTCCGATTTCATGGCATTTTGAGGTCGTTCGGCCGGTTTTAACCACCCCATGGACGCTTTTGAAGCGCGTCGAACACCCAAAAAACACATATTCAGCCATGCTGCGCAAACCGCGTGTTAGAATGATGTGTCATCTCCTCTTACACCTCACCAATAGTAATTAGGGTTTCCTCGTGTTATTTCAAGTCATGTCGATATCGTTCGGTATGCATTTGACTATTAAACGCATGTTTTGGCCATTTATGACGCGCGGAGTGCGTTTTTGGTCGTCGTGGTCTCACGACACCTCCGATTAATGTGTCGTCTTCCCGACCATTTCAAAATTCACCCACCCTTTGTTTTCTTCTAATTTCATGTCTTTTTGAGGTTGTTCGGCCAATTTTGACCACCCAACACATGCTTTTGAAGCACGTCGAACACCTAAAAAATACATATTCAGTCGTGTCGTGCAAACCACGCGTCCGAATGACATGTCGTCTCCTCATGGGGGGGTGGAAGTGGTGGGATATATAAGGTTGAGGGGGGTTTCTGGGGGTGAGGGGGGATTTTCGGGGTGGGGGGATGTCCGGGGGTGGGGGCGGTCCAAGGGTGGGGGCGGGGCTGTCCAGTGTGGGGGGCTGTTAGGAGTGAGGGGGGGTTGTTCGAGGGTGGGGGGATAACGTGCTAACGCCGCCCAAATTCCCTAGTGGCATATTAGTGTAATGTTGTAATTACCAAATGTACTAATGGCATATTAGCCTATTGACCTAATCACCCGATTTGATTTATATATATACTAACTTAATAAATATGTTCAATTTGCATTTGGTTTGTTTAATTGTTTCTTTTTTATCTTGTTGTAGGTTTATTGAAGAATAATATTGGAATGGATTAGAGTTGTTTGGATCATTGTATGTGAATAAGTATGTTCTTTATTTATTGTTTTTGAAGAACCTGATGTTTATGCTATTTTGAATTGTTTTTCTTTGTCATTTTAGTTGTGTTTCTTCTGTTTGGAAATAGTTTTTGTGATTGATGGAAATGTTATGTATAAATGAAATTTTTTTTAAAAAAAATCCAAAATTGCAGCCGCCATTGGCAGTCTCTATTGGTCGATACCAACAGTGACCTCCATTGGTGTTCTTTTCCTACAGCGACCGCCAATGGCGGTCGCTTTAGGTCAACCCAATAGCGACTGCCAAGCGGTCGCGGTGGACTGAATTTTCGGTCACCTATAGGGGCCGCCATTGGCGGTTGCTATATCCCTAGAGAGACGGGCCAAATGCAACTTCCATTAACGGTCATTTTAGGGATAGAGCGACCGCCAATGGCGGTCGCTATAGGCCTAGTTTCTAGTAGTGTATTATCATTTGTTTGTTAATAATATTTCATTATTACTTGTTATTCGGGTATTAACTGTTTCATTTCCTTATGCATGTTCTGTAGAATAGGTTCTGGTTATCCTTCATAGGTCATAGTTATATCATTAAAAAATGATATTAACATAATATATACCATGTTTATTATTTATTTACATTTATATAATCATTATTTAATGAATATCATGTAGAATAAATCACATCATATCATGGAGATGGTAAGTTGTATGTACGCAGGAGCGATGATATCATTACCATATTATTGAATGGTATTGAATTAGATGGTGTATAATATTTAATAATTAATATCAAGTTATAATAATAATATATAGTTATTATTTATATTATTATAACTATCCAAGTAAGGTGGTGGTGAAGAACAGATCACACCACGGCATAGAGATGGTAAGTCGTACGTATGCATGCGTGATGATTTCGTTTTTCATAAGATGGATAGAAGGGGGAATATAGTTGTTTCATAATTATAATAACATCTTAGTATATAAGTGATACTGGAGTTATTACTTTATAATTAAACAACTCATTAATAGGAAGTAGAAGAAGAAGGAAGTTTGAAAGAATCGGTAGAGGAGGTTACCTCATCTTCAATGTACTTCCTCTAAATCTCCTCTTAGAGCACTAGAGTTGGTATTTTAAGAAGAACAACACCTCTAGAAAGTAACTGGGGAAGTTTATAAGGGAAAATGGTAGGGTATGGTTGGTATTTAAGGCTAAAAGTTAAGTTAATAGGTGAGGGAGGAGGTGTCATTTTAAAATTAAGGTGAGGGGCACTTTTGGGATCTCCAAAAATATTAATTTATAATAAAATAAAACCCCATCCAAAAACCTCAAAAATGTCACAATTTAAAATATGATATGATATAGGGTTGTAATATCATCAACCAATAAATTATATACAAGTTTTTATGTCAATCTAAAAATTATCATTTTAATTAACACTTAGTTAATCTATTTAATTTTAATTAAGATAACAAATATTTCAATATTAAAAGGGTGTAATATTTATTTATTTGATGTAAATTAGAACATAAATAAATACTTTAGAAAATTTTCTACCATATCATAATTATTTTATATATTTTAAAATGTTTTATGATTTTTTAAATAATTTAATTAAACATTATTTTGATCAACAATCAATAATGTCAATTTTGAGAGTATTCAATTCATTGATTTTTTTTAAAAAAAATATTAAGATTACAAGTTAACTTCACTAAGAGGTAAAGGTTACCTATAAAATACATTAGACATATTAATTAGTCAAAATTATATTTATTTTAATATTTTTAATAACATATATTTGTTATCTCTATTAATAAAATAATTACTACATCAATTTTGTGTAATTATTTAATATACTTATTTGTAGAATAAAAGTTAAAAATAAAATATTATTATGAATATAAATCTACTATATTTCATAATAATATTTTTAGTTGAATTTATCTTCTGGAAAATCCAACATTTAAAATGTTATACTTATTAAATTATGAATGTGAAAACTTTAATATCACTTTAAATAAAATAATATAAGTCTCACAATCTCTCATATAAGGCTCGAAATGGTCACTAACCCAACCCTTGGATGGTTATGGTCAAGATATACTCAACCAATAATATTTGGTCAAGTGTTTGGGTCTTTTGATGGTTATTAGAATTTTAATAAAAAAAATTATTGATTTCTCGTCAATTAATTAATTTTTACACCATCAAAGTATAAGTCTTTAAGGTAATTATTTATTTCCTAAAAATTATAAATAAATTATCATGATAAATAAAAACATTTTTTTTTCAAATGAGTATTTATAATAGAATTTATATTTTGTATAACCTTATATAAAAAATGATATAGTAATTAAACTTTGAGTAAGACATTTAAATTTTTATTAAAAAAAATTAAATTAAATATCCTAATCTCACCCAAATGACTTCCAAAGAACACCATTTCGAACTAAGGATGGTTTATTTTGAAACACAATCATCTAATAATATTAATACAAGTGTTGGGGTAATTTTATAATAGTATTCTTATCCTTGATTACTCGATTTATCCTTTTACCGTATTAATAAAAATTACCAAAGTTACTATTCATAATGCCCAAAAATAAAATAAAGCTATTTAAAAAAATTGGACCTACTGATGCAAAATATGGAATCCATTTTTCAAAATTCAAAACATAGAAGTTACAGTAATTAATTTAAAATTATTCTCGTTGTCGGAAAGAGAGAATGGTTTTTTAAAAGTTAAAACATTGCAAAAGATTGAATTGTTTTTACATCTGAATTCAATGTAAAATTAATGCTAATGACATTAATTATATTTAATGATAAAAGTATATTTTATTTATACTTTAAAACCATTCAATATTATAATTTAATCATATTGATTTTTTTGATGAAAAAAGTTGCTTTCAATTAAAATTTAGTGTATTTCTATTATTCATTGAAATCTAAAAGTTATCAAAAAAATATTAAAAATTAATCCAAAGTAATTTTTTATATCCCACTTACAAATAAAAAGTTTTTTTGTCATATAAAAATTATTAATGTGTAAAAATATTAATTTAAAAAGGGTTCTCCATTAAAAGGAGGTAAAAATTTCCCTTTTAAAAATATAGGTTTTTATACATAAAATAGGGTTTATTCATACCCTATGACAAAAATATATATTATATGAATATATATTTCATTAATTTTATTTACTAAAAGTAATTCACAAAAATAAAAATATATAATTGATTTATATTTTTCATAAATAATTGGAAGCGAATGACTTCACCATAAATTTTCATAAGCTAGTTATATTTATTCCCACTAACCTAACGGCTAGGTTAAAATGGTCATTTTATACTAAAGCATCTCGCGGTTCCTTTAAACTCACGATTGAGTGCAATGAAAGCTATTAAAGAATTAAAATTATTTATAGAAAATATTTCATAAAAACATATGGGTGTCATATTCTAACCCCCTTAAACTAAATTTTTCCCTTGAAATTCATCACTTGGATACAAATAGATGAGGATATATCTCCCTCATCATATCCTCAAGTTCCCACATAGCTTCTTCAAATTTGTGGTTCCACCACAAAACTTTAACCAAGTGAGTGGTCTTGTTTCATAGAACTTTTTCACTATGATCCAGAATCTCTATCAGTTTTTCTTCATAAGAAAGATCGTGCTCCAGCGGTATGACTTCTAAGTTTATTACATATAAATGACCAGGTATGTAATTTCGCAGAAGAGATACATGGAACACATCATGAACTTGAGAGAGATTCGTTGGAAGCACCAATTAGTAAGATACCTTCCCAACATGGTCCAGAATTTCAAAAGGACCGATATACCTAGGGCTCAGCTTAAACTTATTTCAAAATCTCATTACTCTCTTCTAGGGAGATATTCTTATAAACACCTTGTCACTCAATTCAAACTCTAGGTCTTTTCTTTTATTATCAGCATAACTTTTTGTTGACTCTGAGCTGCTCTTATGTGTTGTTGAATAGATCTAACCTTTTATTTCATTTCATCAACAAGATCAGGTCCTGATAGATTTCTTTCCCCAACTCCATCCCAGCAAGTTGGAGTTATACACTTATTTCCATAGAGGGCTTCATAAGGATTCATTTGAATACTAGAGTGAAAGCTATTGTTTTAAGAAAATTCCACTAAAGGTATGTGTTGATCCCAACAACCTTTGAAATCCATAGAGCAAGCTCTAAACATGTATTCTAGAGTTTTAATTGTCCTCTCAGACTGACCATCTATCTAAGGATGATAAGCAGTGTTGAATCTTAACTCTGTATCCATAACCTGCTTAAGACTTTGCCATAACTTCGAGGTAAACCTCGGATCCCAATCAAATATAATGTAAAGTGGTACTCTATGAAATCTTACCACTTACTTTACATATATACTAGAAATTTGACCAAGAGATAAATCCTCTTTAATAGAAATTAAGTGTTCCGACTTCATAAGGCGATCAACTATAACACATATAGCATTATGGGATTTAGATGTTTTGGGAAGTCCGACGACAAAGTCCATAGTGATTTTTTTACATTTTCATTGTGGTAAGGGTAATGGTTGTAACATCCCCTTATACTTCTATCTATCAACCTTAACTTGTTGACAAACCAAGCACCGAGAGATATAATTGGTAGCATCTCTTTTCATGTCAGCCCACCAGAAATACTCTTTCAGATCCCTGTACAAAATATTACTTTCATACTGTTTAATAAAAAATCACCAATGGGTAAAATTGACTTTAAAAAATTATAGAATAATATAAATAATATTAAATATTTAGTAAATATGTATGTGGATGATAAATATATCCTAGTAAATACTTACGTATAAACAATCTTGAATAATAATGAGATTGTGAAATTATCCCTTTCCTTAGGTCTGATTTCCTTTGTATGTATCTTAACCTCCTATATAATGATTTAAATAATTTCATTGACTTATTTCAGAATCATAGTAATTTTTATGATATCAAATATTATCATATTATCATCTTTTTGTTAACAAAATTTCATTATTACTTGTTATTCAGGTATTAACTACTTCATTTTTTTATGCATGTTTTGTAGAATAAGTTCTGGTTATCCTTCATAGGTCAAAGTTATATCATTAAAAAATGATATTAACATAATATATACCATATTTATTCATTATATACATTTATATAATCATTCTTTAATGAATATCATGTATAATAAATCGCATCGCATCGTGGAGGCGGTAGGTCATATATATGCATGAGCGATGATATCATTCCCATATTTATTGAATAGTATTGAATTGGATGGTGTATAATATTTAATAATTAATATAATGTTATAATAATAATATATAGTTATTATTTCCATCATTATAACCATCCAAATAAGGTGGTGGTGAAGAACATATTACAACATGGCGTGGAGATAGTAAATCGTACGTACGCACGTGTGGTGATTTCGTTTTTCGTAGGATGGATAGAAGGTGGAATATGGTTGTTTCATAATTATAATAAAATATTAGTATATAATTTATAATATAGTTGTTACTTTATCATGAAACAACTCATTAAAAGTAAGTAGATGAAGAAATAAGTTTGAAAGAATCTGTAGACGAGGTTACCTCTTTTTCGACGTGCTTCCTCTAAATCTCCTCTTAGAGCACTAGAGTTTGTATTTTAAGAAGAACAAAACCTCTATAATGTAACTATTTAAGTTGAGAATGGAAAATTTAAGGTTATGGCCAAGATTTAAGGCTAAAGGTGAAGTGAAGAGGTGAGTAAGGAGGTTTCCTTTTATAATTGAGGTGAGGGGCACTTTTGGGATCTCCAAAAATATTAATTTATAATAAAATAAAACCCCATCCAAAAACCTCCAAAATGTACCAATTTAGAAGATGATATAATATAGGGTTTTAATTTTATCAACCAATAAATTTTAGACAAGTTTTTATGTCAATTTAAACATTATCATTTTAATTAATACTTAGTTATTCTATTTAATTTTAATTAAGATAACATATATTTCAGTATTAAAAGGGTAAAATATTTACTTATTTGATGTCAATTAGTCCATAAATAAATAATTTAGAACATTTTATACCATATAATAATTATTATATGTTTTTAAAAATGTTATATGATTTTTTAACTAATTTAATAAAACATTATTTTGATCAATAAGCAATAGTGTCAATTTTGACACTATTCAATCCATTGATTTTTAAAAAATTATTAAGATAACAAGTTAACTTACAACTATTTTATTACATTCCTAAGAGGTAAAGGTAATCTATAAAATTTATTAGACATATTAATTAGTCCGAATTATATTTATTTTAATATTTTTAATAAGATTTATTTTTTATCTCTATTAATAAAATAATTACTACATTAATTTTGTGTAATTATTTAATATACATATTTGTTGAAAAAGATTAAAAATAAAATAATATTATCAATATAAATATACTAACTTTCATAATAATATTTTTAGTCAAATTTATCTTATGGAAAATCCAACATTTAAAATGTTATACTTATTAAATTATGAATGTGACGACTTTAACATCACTTTAAATAAAATAATATAAGTTTCACAATCTCTCTTATAAGGCTCAAAATTGTCACTAACTCAACCCTTGGATGGTTATGGTCTATATATACTCTACCAATAATATTTTTTCAAGTTTTAGGATCTTTAAATGATTATTATCATTTTAATAAAAATTGTTTTATTGATTTCTCATCAATTAATTAATTTTTACACCATCAAAGTATAAGTCTTTAAGGTAATTATTTATTTCCTAAAAATTATAAATAAATTATCATGATAAAGAAAAAAATTATCTTTAAAATGAGTATTTATAATCTAATTTATCTTCTATATAACCTTATATAAAAAATGATATAGTTATTAAAATTTGAGTAAGACATATTTAAATGTTTCTTTAAATAAAATAAATTAAATTTCCTAATCTCATCCAAGTGGATTACAAAGGACACCATTTCTACCCATGAATGATTTAGGTTGAAAAAACTCATCTAATGATATTAATACAAGTTTTAGGGTAATTTTATAATATTATTCTTACCCTTAAATACCCAATTTACCCTTTTACTGTACTAATAAAAATTATCAAAGTTACTATTCATAATGCCCAAAAATAAAATAAATCTATTTACATAATTTGAACCTAATGAATCAAAATATGAAATCCATTTTTAAAAATTCAAGACACAAAATTTTTAGTCATTAATTTAAAATCATTCTCGTTGTTGGAAAGAGAGAACTAGTTTTTAAAAGTTAAAACATTGCAAAAGATTGAATTATTTTTACATCTGAATTCAATGTAAAATTAATGATAATGACATACATTATATTTAATGATAAAAATATATTATATTTATACTTTAAAACCATTCAATATTATAATTTAACCATATACATTTTTTGATGAAAAAAATTGTTTTTAATTAAAATTTAATGTACTTTTACTATTCATCAAAATTTGAAAGTTATCAGAAAAATATTAAAAATTAATCCAAAGTAATTTTTTATATCCCACTTCCAAAGAACAAGTTTTTTTCATATAAAAATTATTAATGTGTCAAAATCTTAATTTAAAAATGGTTCTCCATTAAAAGATGGTAAAAAATTTCCTTTTAAAAAAATAGGTTTTTATACACCAAATAGGGTTTATTCATACCCTATGACAAAAATATATATTGGATGAATATATATTTCATTAATTTTATTTACTAATATTAATTCACAAAAATAAAAATATATAATTGATTTATATTTTTCATGAATAATTGGTAGCAAATGACTTCACCATATATTTTCATAAGTTAGTTAAATTTATTCCTGCTAACCTAACGACTAGGTTAAAATGGTAATTTTATACTAAGGCATCTCATAGTTCGTTTAAACTCAAAATTGCGTGCAATGTAAGATATTGAAGAATTAAAATTATTTAGAAAAAATATTTTATAATAACATTCGGGTGTCACATTCTACCCCCCTTAAACTGAATTTCTCCCTCAAAACTCATTAATTGGATACAAATAGATGAGGATATATCTCCCTCATCATATCCTCAAGTTCCCACGTAGCTTCCTCAAATTTTTTTCTCCTCCAAAAAAATTTAACCATGAAATTGTTCTTATTTCGTAGAACTTTTTCACTATGATCCAGAATCTCTATTAGTTGTTCTTCATAAGAAAGATCATGCTACAGTAGTATGAATTCTAAGTTTAGTACATGTGAAGGAAGTATGTACTTTATTAGGAGAGATACAAGGAACACATCATGAACTTGAGAGAGATTCAGTGGAAACTCCAATCTATAAGCTACCTTACCAACACAATCCAAAATTTCAATAAGACTGATATACCTAGGGCTCAGCTTTCCCTTCTTTCTAAATCTAATTACTCTCTTCCATAGAGATATTAGTAGAAACACTTTGTCACCCAATTCAAATTCTTGGTCTTTTCTTCTATTGTTAGCATAACTTTTTTGTTGACTATGGGTTGCTCTTATGTGTTGTTGAATAGATCTTACCTTTTCTTTCATTTCATCAACAAGATCAGGTCCTAATATCTTTCTTTCCCCAACTTTATCCAAGAAAGTTAGAGTTTTTTACTTCTTTCCATAGAAGTCTTCATAAGGATTCATCTGAATACTATAGTTAAAGTTATTGTTTTAAGAAAATTCCACCAAAGGTAGGTGTTTATCCTAAAAACCTTTGAAATTCATATAGCAATCTCTCAACATGTCTTCTAGAGTTTTAATTGTCCTCTCATACTGACTATATGTCTAAGGATGATAAAAAGTGATGAAACTTAACTCCGTATTCAGAGCTTGCTAAAGAATTCACCAGAACTTCGATGTAAATCTCAGATCTCGATCAAATATAATAAAAAGTGGTACTCTGTGCAATCTTACCAATTCCTTTACATATATCCTAGCAAGATGATCAAGAGAGAAATCCTCTCTAATAGTAATGAATTGTGTCAACTTTGTAAGGTGATAAACTATAAACCATATATAATTAAGGCATGTAGATGTTTTGGGAAGTCTGATGACAAAGTCTATAATGATGTTTTCCCATTTCCATTATGGTATGTTTAATTATTGTAACATCCCCTTAGACTTCTATCTGTTAGTCTTAACTTTCTAACAAACCAAGCACTGAGAGACATATTTGGCAGTATCTCTTTTCATGTCATCCCACTAGAAATACTCCTTCAGGTCCATGTACATATTTGTGCTTCCAGGATGAATAGAGAATGAAGAACTATGAGCCTCATCCAATATCTACTTCTTTAATTATAGTATGTGAGGAATAAAAACCTGATTCCTAAACCTTATTATTCCATCATAATCAAGGTTGAATTCAGGAATATTTCTCACCATCTTTTGTAGCTCTACATCTTCCTTTTGTACCTCCTTAATCTTCATTAGTATAGATGGTTGAACATTCATTTGATAAAGATAATATTTCTCCCCTTCCTTTAAAATTTCAAGATCTATCCTTTGTAAGTCCATAAATATTATATCTTTTGTGATCCTAATCATGGATAGGATAGAATTGTCCTTTCGACTCAAATCATATGTCACCTTGTTCGCTTTCCCAGGGTGGTAATGTATTGAGAATTCATAATATTTAATCAACTCCAATCATATTCTTTGACGTATATTCAAATCCTTTTGTGTTAAAATATACTTAAAATTTTATGATCAGTATATATATATCACACCTTTCACCATAAATATAATGCATCTATATCTTTAGTGAAAAGATTACTGTAGCTAACTCCAAATCATGAGTTGGGTAATTTTGCTCATGGATTTTCAATTGTCGTGAGGCATAATCTATCATCATATAATTTTTCATGGGAATACATCCCAGCCCCTTTTTGGATGCATCACTTTAGATCACAAACTTTTCTCCACTACAAGCCAATGTGAGTACAAGTACATTGGCTAACCTTCTTTTGATCTCTTTCAAATTCTCTTTGCATTCCTTTATCCAAACAAACTTAACTCATTTTCAATTCAACTTGGTGATTAGATTAGATAATCATGAAAAAACTTTCAAAAAAATTCTTTAATATCCAGACAAACCAAGAAAACTTTGGATCTCAGTTACCGTTGTTGGTCTCAGCCAACTTTCAATAACTTATATTTTTTCTGGATCCATAGATATCCCATCTTTAGAGATTATGTGACACAAAAATGAATCTTTCTAAAGCCAAAATTCACACTTGGTAAATTTTTCATAAAGATTCTCCTTTTTTAGGGTCTTCAGTACAATTCTCAAGTGATATTCATGTTCTTCATTTCTCTTTGAATAGATAAGAATATCATCTATAAAGACTACCACAAACTGATCAATATAGTCTCTAAAGAGTCTATTTATTAGATCCATGAAGATAGCAGGGACATTAGTAAGACCAAAGGGAATCACTATAAATTCATAGTGTCCTTACCTTGTACGAAATGTCGTCTTTGGTATATACTCCTTCTTGACCCTTAATTGGTGATATCCTGAATAAAGATCAATCTTGTAAAAGTATTGAGCTCTTCGTAGTTGGTCGAATAATTCATCAATGCGGGGAAGAGGATATTTATTCTTGATAGTGATCTTGTTAAGTTCTTGAAAATTAATAAAGAGTCTCACTGATCCATATTTCTTCTTAAAAAATAGAATAGGTTCACCCCAAGGTGACGCACTAGGGTGTATGGATCCTTTATCAATATTCTCTTAGAATTTCTTATTCAATTCCTACAACTCAATTGGGGCCATTATATAAGGTTTCTTTGAAATAGGAATATAACCTAGTGTGAATTCTATTGAAAACTCAACTTCACAATTTGGTAGAAGACCTAGTAATTATTTTAGAAATACATCATCAAACTCTCATACAATGGGTGTGTTCTTAATTGTGGGTTTCCCCCCAACCATTTGAGATAGATAACCTTCATTTATAGGGATAAAGACCCATAATATGGAATAAATTTTCACTGGAAGGTCATACTCATCCTTGCATCAATATATGATCATATATTGATCTGGAATATGAAATGTGACTTCCCTTCCTTGGAAATTGATATGATCTCTATATAGAGAAAGCCAATACATGCCAAAAATCACATCAAATTCCATTATATGAAGGATCACAAGATTTTTAGGAATTATTTTCCCACAAACTTAAACAGGAGAATAATTATATACTTTTGATGCGATCGTTATGCCATTATGAGTTGTCACAACTAACTCAACATCTAATTGTTGAGCTAATATGGTGATGACCATAGAAAATTCTTCATAAATAAAAGATTGGGTGGATCCATAATCAAATAAAACATTTTCTACTTTAGGGTGGATGGTAAGTGTACCTTTCACCACTTCATTATCATACTCCACATCGTTAATAGTGATTGCATGTTACTTTCCTTTGTCTTTGTCCTTAAGAGTTTGCTGACGTTGATCATAATCAATAACCCTTGAGTTGGGGAATTGATTGGCATAATTTCTCATTTCCTTGAACTTGTAACATTGAAGTGTAGGAGGTGCATTTTGTGTATCATTTTCTGTATTCGTATCACTAGACATCTTTTTCCCATCACTTTGGCATTAAACTATCTGATGACCTTCTTTTACAAACTTAAAACATTTTCTAGTCCCTTTAAGACAATTTCCTTCATGTTTTTTTCCACACTTTGAGTATAAGGTAAAAATAATCTTCTTTTTAGTGTGGTCTTTAGATTTTCCCTTGAATTCCATTTTTCTCTTCTTATCAAACCCATAGGACTGATGGGTTACTCCAATCTCTATCTTAACCTTGAGAGCACATCAAATTATGTTCTCATAGCTATTTAAGTCCCTTATGGATAATACCCTTCGGAGACTTGGTTATAATCCACTAAATAATTGATCATTTTTACTATTAGGTTGGATAATAATTCCAGAAGAATACCTTGAAATTCATGTAAACTTTTCTTCATAGGTACCAACAGGTTTATTATCCTTTTTCTTAAGTTTAAATAACTCCTTCTCCATATTTTTTTCAAGAATATGAGGAAAGTACTTATTGAAAAATAAGTTCTTGAACTCATCATATTCCATGGATTAGATTTCATCTCTTTGCCTCGTATTCTTTATAAGGTTCCACCATTGACCAGCTTCACCTTCCAAATGATAGACTGCTAAGATGATTTTATTATGTTCTGGACATTGGAGAACTAAAAATATATTTTCAGTGGTACTGATCCATTGTCCAGCCATTAATAGATCAGAAGACCTGCTGAAAGAAGGTGGACACTACCTCATAAAGAACTCAACATAATATTGTTCCCTCCTTTGCTTGTTTGGAAGTCCTACAAGATTCATAGCTTGATAAAGTTGTGTGAGCATAGCTATAAGATTTTTCATTCCATCTCCCATAACATTTGGTTTCTAAGGAGGCCAATCATTGCATTTCCTGTCACATTCATCATTAACATGGTTCCTTCGAGTTCTATACTTTGACTAAAACCAATAAGAATAGTGTGAGCAACACTAATCATAATGGTAAAACAACATAATCAAGAATAAAATTTCAATTTAGGACACTTTAGGTTTTATCTTAGGTTATTCATGATCATTTCTAAAACACTAGGATTATAATCTATACTTATACATATCCTTAGGGTTCTTTCTAAGGTTTTCTCATCCTAGTTTCCAAAATTTAATTATACCTTTCCTATGATACCAACTATAACAACTCATACTTTACATACATTGATATTACCTAAAAGTTAAATAATATTCATTAAAAAATATAACAAATATATAACATGAGCATATAGGTATAGTGTCTTTAGAAACTAGGAAACATAAACAATTGGTTCATAATACATCTTCATTGTCTCCCACTTGTTTCTCCATAACTAGACCCCCTTTTGATATATCTTACTTAATACACTTCTTCATGACCTCGAGAAAAGAAATATATGAAAGGCCGAGCTCAGATTCTCAATAAGGGTAAATAATGGAGATATCAATCATATCATAATCATAAGACATAAGAACATAACATTTGAAAATCTTATCCTGCATATGTAAGAGCATGATATCATGTCATGGGATAAATCGTGAAAGTTCATAAGAATCAATGAACATAATCCAAAAAGTCATAACATAAGACATAAAGTTTTTTGGAATACACATAAGTATAGAAAATTATTTTATATTAGTCAAGGCTCATTTCCAAAACCATCATAGCAGACAAAGTCAATTACTGAATGGAATTCACTCCTCATTCCAGCCCTATATTACTAAACCCAGATCATTTCTCGTTTCATTCATGTCTATCTCATGAGATATAAATATTCACCCAATGCATTTGAGGGAGATATAGGTCATACCCAACTCATAATGAAATAATTCTTATGTGTGCCACAAAAACATAAATCATTAATCATAGCATAACCCAAAGAATAAAATAGGTTTTTTAAACATCATTCCATCATAACATAATCCATATAAAACAAATGGATTTCATAAATAGAAGTTCATTATAAAAAAAATAAAACCATAGGAATAATAAGGATAGTATACTTTAAAATATAACCCTATTAAATAATTCCATGTTAGATGGAAAATAATTTTGATATAACACTTGAACTTAATTCTTGAGTAAAATATCCTTTCTTCTTCAAAAACGTTTTCTTTTCTCAAAATTCCACACAATTTTAAAAGAAAAGAATTTATTTGAAAATAAAATTGAAATAATTTAGAGGAATCTTCATGTAAATAATTCATTATGAAGACTTAAAAATATTTTCATGTTTTATAAGTTAAAAAAACATTATCCTCGTACTTTTGCTGAAAAAGGTCAAAAAGTACCTTGTATCGAATAACGACAAAAGATTACTTTCATAACATTTAATAAAAATTAACCAATGGGTAAAATTTAATTTAAATAATTGTATAATAATAGAAATAATATTAAATATTTAGGAAACATGGATTTTGATGATAAATATACCCCAGTAAATACTTATAAACAATCTCGGACAATAATAAGATTGTGAAATTACCCCTTACCTTAGGTCTGATTTCCTTTGTATGTATCCAAAAATCATGTATAATGATTTAAATCATGTCATTGAATTATTTAATAATCATAGTAATTTTAATGATATCATATATTATTATATTATTATCTTTTTGTTAACAAAATTTTATTATTACTTGTTATTCGGGTATTAACTGCTTCATTTGCTTATGCATGTTTTGTGGAATAAGTTCTAGTTATCTTTCATAGGTCATAGTTATATCATTAAAAAATGATATTAACATAATATATACCATATTTATTCATTCTTTACATTTATATAATCATGATTTAATGAAGATCATGTAGAATGAATCACATCGCATTGTGGAGACGGTAGGTCGTACATACACACGAGCGATGATATCATTCCCATATTTGTTGAATGGTATTGAATCGGATGGTGTATAATATTTAAAAATAATTATCATGTTATAATAATAACATATAGTTATTATTTCCATCATTATACACATTCAAATGAGGTGGTGGTGATGAACAGATTACACCGCGGTGTGGAGACGATAAGTCGTACGTACGCACGTGTGGTGATTTCATTTTTCGTAGGATGGATAGAAGGTGGAATATGGTTGTTTCATAATTATAATAATATCTAATTATATAATTTAAACTGAAGTTATTACTTTATAATGAAACAATTCATGAAGAGTAATTAGAAGAAGAAATAAGTTTGAAAGAATCAGTAGAGGAGGTTACCTCTTCTTCGACGTGCTTCCTCTAAATCTCCTCTTAGAGCACTAGAGTTGGTCTTTGAAGAAAACAAAAACCTCTAGAATGTAACTAGGGAAGTTGAGAAGGAAAAATTTAAGGGTATAGATAATCTTGAAGGAAAAAAAGTGAAGTTAAGAGGTGAGGGAGGAGGTGTCCTTTTATAATTGAGGTGAGGGGCACTTTTGGGATCTCCAGAAATATTAATTTATAA
Organism: Viscum album; assembly: GCA_963277665.1. Taxonomy (NCBI): domain Eukaryota; kingdom Viridiplantae; phylum Streptophyta; class Magnoliopsida; order Santalales; family Viscaceae; genus Viscum; species Viscum album. The sequence goes on from OY728142.1 coordinate 601,052,242, forward strand.
TAAAATTAAACCCCATCCAAAAAACTCCAAAATGTCCCAATTTATAATATGAGATAATATAGGGTTTTTATATAATAAATCAATAAATTTTAGAAAATTTTTTATGTCAATTTAATCATTATCATTTTAATAACATTTATTTGTTATCTCTGTTAATAAAATAATTACTACATCAATTTTGTGTAGTTATTTAATATAAGTATTTGTTGAAAAAGATTAAAAATAAAAATCTATTATGAATATAAATATAATATATTTTGTAATAATATTTTTAGTTAAATTTATCTTCTAGAAAATCCAACATTTAAAATGTTATACTTATTAAATTATGAATGTGACAACTTTAACATCACTTTAAATAAAATAATATAAGTGTCACAATATCAATCTCTCCTATAAGGATCCAAATGGTCACTAACTCGACCCTTATATTTTTATGGTCTAGATATACTCAACTAATAAGATTTGGTCAAGTGTTTGGATCTTTTTATGATTATTAGCATTTTAATAAAAATTGTTTTATTGATTTCTCATCAATTAATTAATTTTTACACCATCAAAGTATAAGTATTTAAGGTAATTATTTATTTACTAAAAATTATAAATAAATTATCATGATAAATAAAAACATTTTAGCTTTAAAATGAGTATTTATAATCTAATTTACCTTCTGTATAACCATATATAAAAAAATGACATAGTTATTAAAATTTGAGTAAGACGTATTTAAATGTTTCTTTAAATAAAATAAATTAAATGTCCTAATCTCATCCAAGTGGCTTCCAAAGGACAAAATTTCAACCCAATGATGATTTAGGTCGAAAAAAAATCATACAATTATATTAATACAAGTGTTAGGGTAATTTTATAATACTATTATTACCCTTAATTACCCGATTTTCCCTTTTACCGTATTAATAAAAATTATCGAAGTTACGATTCATAATGCCTAAAAATAAAATAAATCTATGTACATAATTTGGACCTAATGATTCCAAATATGGAATCCATTTTTCAAAATTAAAAATACATAATTTTTATTAATTAATTTAAAATTATTCCCATTTTTGAAAAGAGAGAACGAGTTTTTAAAAATTAAAACATTGTAAAAGATTGAATTGTTTTTGTACCTAAATTCAATGTAAAATTAATGTTAATGACATAAATTATATTGAATAATAAAAATATATTCTATTTATAATTTTAAACCATTCAATATTATAATTTAACCATATAAATTTTTTTGATGAAAAAAGTTGTTTTCAATTAAAATTTAGTGTATTTTTACTTTCATCAAAATTTGAATGTTATCATAAAATTATTAAAAATTAATCCAAAGTAAAATTTTATATCCTGATTACAAAGAAAATGTTTTTTCTATCATATAAAAATTATTAATGTGTCAAAATCTTAATTTAAAACGGGTTCTCCATTAAAAGGTGGTAAAAATTTTCCTTTTAAAAATATGGGTTTTTATACACCAAATAGGGTTTATTCGTACCCTATGACAAAAATATATATTGGATGAATATATATTTAATTAATTTTATTTACTAATAGTAATTCACAAAAATAAAAAAATTGATTTATATTTTTCATGAATAATTGGTAGAGAATGACTTCACCATACATTTTCATAAGTTAGTTATATTTATTCCTATTAACCTAATGGTTAGGTTAAAATGGTCATTTTATACTAAGGCATCTCATGATTCATTTAAACTCACAATTTCATGCAATGAATGATGTTGAAGAATTAAAATTATTAAGATAAAATATTTCATAATAACATTCGTGTGTCACATTCTACCCCTCTAAAATTGAAGTTCTCCCTCAAAATTCATCACTTGGATACAAACAGATGAGGATATACCTCCCTTATAATATCATCAAGTTTCCATGTAGCTTCCTCAAATTTTAGATTCCTCCAAAAAAAATTAACCATGCGAGTGGACTTGTTTTGCAGAACTTTTTCACTACGATCTAGAATCTCTATTGGTTGTTCTTCATAAGAAATATCTTGTTCCAGCAGTACGACTTTTGAGTTTAGTACATGTGAAGGATCAGGTATATACTTTCTCAGGATAGATACATGGAACACGTCATGAACTTGAGATAGATTTGGTAGAAGTGACAATCAATAAGATACCTTCCCAACACGATCCATAATTTCAAAAGGACTGATATACCTAGGGCTTAGCTTTCCCTTCTTTCTAAATCTCATTACTCTATTCTAGGGAGATATTCATAGAAACACCTTGTCACCCAATTTGAACTCTAGGTCATTTCTTCTATTGTCGGCATAACTTTTTTATAGACTCTGAGCTGCTCTTATGTGTTATTGAATAGATATGACATTTTCTGTCATTTCATCAACAATATTAGTTCCTAATAGCTTTCTTTCCCCAACTTCATCCCATCAAGTTGGAGTTCTACACTTCTTTCCATACAGGGATTCATAAGAGGCCATCTGAATACTGAGTTGAAAGATATTTTTGTAAGAAAATTTCACCAAAGGTAGTTGTTGAACCAAACAACCTTTAAAATACATAGAGGAATCTCTAAACATTTCTTATAGAGTGTGAATTGTCCTCTCGAACTGGCCATCTTTCTGAGGATGATAAGTAGTGCTGAAACTTAACTCTGTATCCAGAGTTTACTAGCAATGCGAAACGGGCGGGGCGGGGCGGGGCGGGCCAAGCCCGCGCGGGCTTGAGCCCATGCGGGCTAGACCCACAAAAGCCCGCATAAAAAACGGGTGGATTTATCAAGCCCGCCCCGCCCCGCAGCGGATGCGGGCAAGCCTGCGGGCAACCCGCCTTTTAAATTAACAAATAAATATGTGATATAATATTTATTGATGTTATATGTTATTTTTTAAATTTGCATTAAAATGTTATGAGATATATAGAACAAAAATATGACAAATATTAAAAATTAAAACAAAAAATTAAAATAGTTTATCATAAATCAAAAAATTTAAAAATAAAAATCACCTACGACGTGCTTACCTCGTCGGTGCCACAGTTGAAGTAACAAAGGCGGAAGACCGGAGGAGGCCGGTACCGTAGGTGGCAGGCCGGGAAACCTAGGGGTGGCGGAGAAGGCTGAAGTGGCGGAGGAGGTGTAGGCTAAGTAGGTGTGAGAGGTGGAGGAGGTAAGGGGTAGCAGGAGTGGGCTGGGGTGGCGGCGAAGGAGGCAAGGGGTCGCGGCGGAAAAAGCAGCGGAGGGGGGGAGGGGGTCGTGGAGTAGGCGTCGGAGGCGAGGTTGCGGTGCGGCCGGTCTGGGGTCATAGAGAAATGGGAGGGCTCGGGGGCGGGGCGGGATTGATGTAGAGGTGGCGGGGGGCCAGGCAGGGATACCAGAGGTGGCGGAGGTGGGGGTCGCGGATGGGCTGAGGTCGCGGAGGAGGAGGCGGGGGAAGGTTTGGCGCTGGGTGGGGTTGGCGCGGAGGTGGCGAGGGTGGCCGGGGTGGCAGTGGTGGCGGAGGGAGGAGGTGAAGGCCGAGCGGGGATAGGGGAGGTGGTGGAGGCGGGGGTCACAGACGGGCTGGGGTCGCAGACTCGTGGAGGAGGAGGAGGGCGACAGTGCAGGTCCGACATGGGGGAGGTGGAGACAGCCGATGGTGTAAGGTGTGGCGGAGGCGGGTGACATAGCTGGAGATAAAAATAAATATTATGAAGGGAGGGCGGGATGCGGTGCGGTAACAACAGTCTTGGGAGAGGAAGGGGCGGCGGGGCGTGATGAGGCAGGCTATCTCGGGGAGAGGAAGGGATGAGGAAGTGGGATTCTCGGAACTCACAATTGCCGAGCGGTCTCGGGATGATACGCCCCCCGTCTTTTTCATTTAATTATTTAGTTTTTTTATACCTTGAAATGAAATCCTGTATTTTTTTTAATTTAAAAAAGCCCGCGGGCAAGCCCGCATCCGTGCGGGTAAACCCGCATGGTCTGGCTGCCCGTGCGGGCTGTTCGTCTAAGCCCGTTTATAATACGGGTAATTTTTCTAAAACCCACCCCGCCCCAAACCCGCCCCAAGCCCGCATAACCCGCGGGCCCGCAGCCCGTTTCACATTGCTAGAGTTTACTAAAGACTTCACCAGAACTTTGAGGTAAACCTCAAATCACGATCAAATAGAATGGAAAGTGGTACTCCATGAAATCTTACCACTTCCTTTATATATATACTGGAAAGATGATCAAGAGAGAAATCTTCTCTAATAGTAATGAAGTGTGCTGACTTCATAAGTTGATCAACTATAACCCATATATCATTATGGCATTGAGATGTTTTGGGAAGTCTGATGATAAAGTCCATAATGATGTTTTCCCATTTTCATTCTGGTATGGGTAATGGTTGTAACATCCCCTTATACTTCTATCTCTCATCCTTAACTTGTTGAAAAACTAAACACTGAGTGAAGTATTTGGTAGCATCTTTTTTTATGTCATTTCACCAGAAATTCTCTTTTAGGTCCCTATACATCTTTGTGCTTCTAAGATGAATAGAGAATGAAGAACTATGAGCCTCGTCCAATCGCTCCTTATTTAATTCTAGTATGGGAGAATACAAACCTGGTTCTTGAACCTTATTATTCCATCATAATCAAGGTTGAATTTAGGAACATTTCTCACCCATTTTTGTAGCTCTACATCTTCCTTCTGTGCCTCCTTAATATTTACTTGTATAGATGGTTGAACATTCATTTGAGAAAGATAACATTTCTCCCCTTCCTTTAATATTTCAAGATCTATCCTTTTCAAATCCATAAATATTGTATCTTTTATAATCCTCATCATGGATAGGCTAGCATGGTCCTTTCGACTCAAAGCATCTACCACCTTGTTCACTTTCCTAGGGTGGTAATGTATTGAGTAGTCATAATCTTTAATCAAATCCAATCATCTTCTTTGATGCATATCTAGCTCCTTTTGTGTGAAAATATACTTTAAACTTCTATGATTAGTATATATATCACACCTTTCACCATAAAGATAATGCCTCCATATCTTTAGTGCAAAGATTACCATAGCTAACTCCAAATCACGAGTTAGGTAATTTTTCTCATGGATTTTCAATTATCATGAGGCATAAGATATCACCATATCATTTTGTATGGCAACATATCCCAGCCCCTTTTTGGATGCATAACTATAGATCACAAATTTTTCTTCACTACAATGTAGTGTGAGCACTGGTGCATTGGCTAACCTTCTTTTGAGATCTTTGATATTCTATTCACATTCCTCCATCCACATTAACTTAAATCCTTTTTCGATTCAACTTGGTGAGTGGATTAGATAATCATGAAAACTCTTTCAAAAAATATCAATAATATATAGAAAAAACAAGAAAATTTTGGATCTCAGTTACCGTTATTGGTCTCAGCCAACTTTCAATAACTTCTATTTTTGTTGGATCCAAAAATATCCCCTATTTTGAGATTATTTGACCCAAAAATGAAACCTTCTAAACCCAAAATTCACACTTGGTAAATTTTTCATAAATCTTATCCTTACTCAGGGACTTCAGTACAATTCTCAAGTGATCTTCATGTTCTTACTTTCTCTTTGAATATGTAATAATATCATCTATAAAGACTACCACAAACTAATAAATATGGTCTCTAAAGACTCCATTCATTATATCCATGAAGATAATGGAGGCATTAATAAGACCAAAGAGATTCATTATAAATTAATAGTGTCCATACCTTATAAGGAATGCCACCTTTGGTATATCCTCCTTCATGAACTTTAATTGATGATATCCTGAATGAAGATCAATCTTGGAAAATTATTGAGTTTCACATAGTTGGTCAAATAAGTCATAAATACGGGGAAGAGGATATTTTTTCTTGATAGTGATCTTGTTAAGTTCTCGATAATCAATGCAGAGTCTCATTGATCCATCTTTCTTCTTAACAAACAGAATAGGTGCACCCCAAGTTGATGCACTAGGTTGTATGGATCCTTTGTCAAAATTCTCTTGGATTTTCTTCTTCAATTCCTACAACGCAATTGGGTATATTCTATAAGCTATCTTTGAAATAGGAATAGCACCTGGTGTGAGTTCTATTGAAAACTCAACTTCACGATTTGGTGGGAGACCTAGTAATTATTTCGAAAAGAAATCATCAAACTCCCATACAATGAGTGTATTCATAATTGTGTGTTTCTCCCCAACCATTTGAGATAGATAACCTTCATTTATAGGGATCAAGACCCATAAGATGAAAGAAATTTTCACTGGAAGATCATAATCATCCTTGCATCGATAGATGAGAATAGATTGATCTGAAATATGAAATGTGACTTCCCTTCCTTGAAAATTGATATAATCTCCATATAGAGAAATTCAATCCATGCCAAGAATAACATAAAATTCCACTATAGTAAGGATCCTGTGATTTTAGTAAGTACTTTCCCACAAACTTCAACAGGAGAAGAATTATAAACTTTTGATGTGACTGTTGTTCCATTAAGAGTTGTCACAGGTAACTCAATATCTAATTGTTGTGGTAATACAAAGATACCCTTAGAAAATTATTTATAAATAAAAGAGTGGGTGGATCCATAATCAAATAAAACATTTTATACTTTAGATTGGATGGTAAGTGTACCTTTAACCACTTTATTATCGTACTCCACATCGCCGATAGTGATTACATGTGACTTTCCTTTGTATTTGGCCTTAAGATTTTGCTGACATCGATCATCATAAATAACCCTTAGGTTAGGGTATTGATTGGAATAATTCCCCATTTCCTTGCACTTGTAACATTGAAGTGTAGGAGGTGCATTCTATGTAGCCTTTTCTCTATTCACACCATTATATATCTTTTTCCCATCACTTCAGTATTCAACTTCCCGATGACCTTATTTTCCATAGTTCAAACATTTGTTAGCCCCTTTAAGAGAATTTTATCCATGTTTATTTCCACACTTTGAGCATAATGGAAAAGTCATATTCTTTTTAGCGTGGTCTTTAGATTTTCCCTTGAATTACATTTTTCTCTTATTATCAAACTCATAGGACTGATGGGTTACTTCAATCTTCATATTAACCTTGATATCACATCGAATGACTTCCTTGAAGCCATTGAATTCCATTACGGCTAATTCCCTTCATAGACTTGGTTTTAAACCACTAAAGAATCGATCAATTTTACTCTCAGTTTGGATAATAATTCCAGAATCATACCTTGCAAGTCTTGTAAAATTTTCTTTGTAGGTACCAATGGGTTCATCATCCTTTTGCTTAAGTTCAAGGAACTCCTTCTCCGTCTTTGTTTGAAGAATACAAGGAAAGTTCTTATTAAAAAAATAAGTTATTGAAATCATAACTTTCCATGAATTCAATTTCATTGGTGTCATTCCATCCAAAGTATTATTTTTCGGCAACCTGAATTGATATTACCTAACTTGTAACTAGTATAGTGTAAGTATGGGGTCAAACTATAGTGATTATTTAAGGTGTAATGCTTCTCAAATTGTGATTAATTAATTAAAGAGGCCAAATTTTTAAAAATGATTGTTTTTTGGTTATGATAATTATTTTCCAATAGAGAAAATGGTAATATTCTTTCAATTCAAAAATGATTGAACTTAAAAACAGAAAAATACACAATCTGATTTTTTTTATGCTTAAGGATAAAAATGTGTTGGGTCTGTGAAGGATTGTGTGGTTCGTCGAAAATCTCTTTTCCTATTGTGTTTTGTTCATGATAACTCACATTTCTGGGTTTCAAATGTGTCATAACCCCCTTGGTCCGGTGGGTTCTGATGAAGTTGATAGAAATCAATTCCTTGGTCTGGGATTTGATTTCTATTAACTTTTAGTAGAAATCCTTACAAAATGAAAAGTGCACCCAATTATTATGGATTTACTTGTCGTAATTCCCCTAGGGATCCCTCGAAACTTCTTTCTTGGTCTAAGATGGGGTTTCTAGTGAAATTAAATAAGAAACATCAGAAGAATTATGTGAGCAAAAACAAACACAAAAACATAGGAAAATCAATCCTTAATGAACCCACATTTATCCATAGCCCCAACACAAGGGGGATTTAGTTAATCATGGAGAAAAGGATGAAAAACATACTGAAATTACCTTAAGAATCCATTACAGCGAAAGTAAAAAAGAGAGAACCGACAATTACAAAAGAAAAATGCCAAAACTTCATTCGAATGGGTTTCAAGCTCCTTAGTAGCCAGAACCAAACCTCTTGGATCCTATCATTTTCTTCCCAATGTCCCCTATTCATTATTGGGAGTTCCCCCACTTTTCATGGGCAGTTAGGAGTCCATTCGTTGGGTCAAAAGTTGGGTAGGGGGTAGATAGGGGTAGGTAGGGTGTTGTGGTCAATCGTACGGTTACGGCGCACAGTTTACAAAACTGTTCACCAATTGTATGCCCAACTCTATCCATCAAAGAAATGTCACATAGTCTGGTTGGATGGGTTGCATGGTTTGGTAAACCATATGAAGACCGTGTGCGTAGGCTCTATCTCCAAAAATGCCACCCCGCACGGTTTGAGGGTTGTACCACACGGTTTGGTAAACCATGTAGAGACTGTGCGGGGCCTTCTATCTTGAAAAAGTGCAGGGTTGTCCAGCCTCCAAGTCGGGGTGTTTGGCCCAGGTAACTTCACAGTGTCAAACATCATGGAAAAAGGGTCCAAAGCCTCCAATTTTCTTATAAATCACCCAAAAATGCAATGTCTTTGTGATTCTTCCCTTGGTGACCAAAAGACCTATCAAAACATGTTTAGCTTGTGAAAATCATTAAAATTCCACTCACACGACTGTTTTCAAGATCCTAAAACAAGTGGAAACACCCTATGCACAGTAGTGCATCAAACTCCCCCACACTTGATTGATTTTTTTTCCTCAAACAAATTCCTAGACAATTATTTCAGAGGATTTACCAAAGAAATGGGTAGAAATGTCACAGACTATAGCAATCAAATAAATATGGATTTTAAATGAATTATCGTTAAAAATTACAACATTAATACTTCATGTCTCCCCATGTTTGTGAAGTTATATAACATGGTAGACTTAATCCAAAACATCCAACCATTCATTCATAAATTACTAATGCTTAAAACTAAATTTTCCCTTATTCATTAAAAGAAAGTCCCAACTTCCATTTCCATATCATCATACACTTAGATTGATTAAACTTAGGTTTTTTCATATCCAATTGGCAGGCTACCACTTTTATAGGTCACACACCCTCATTGACTTGCAAATTTTGGAACATGATAAAAGATCATCAAAAATGTTGGACATGCTTTTACATATCTCAAAAAATTGTTTCATTGGGATGAGATAATAGCATCCAATTGGGACCAATTGTTCATGTCAACACATGATGAAATTTTGGATCATGTTAAAAGTTTATGAAATTAAGACCACGTGATAGCCACTAGTGAGGCAACAAAAATTCCCAAGCCTCACATCTCTTTATGTGCAAATTGACTTCCATTTTAAGGGGTTCCTTAATTTAAATTACTCCATCACAAAAGTCATTTTTAAACAATATGTTTTTTAAATAAATAAATAAAGGTTCCTTTTCAAGATTTAAAATGTTCATTCATATCACAAATAAGGTTTTTTAATCTATACATATGAGTAATTTTTAGAAATAATCCCCAAAATTCATTTTTATCCAATTGATATAAGCCTATGGCACCTATAATCAGGCGTTTAGAAAACTCCTAAGAAAACGTGACATCCTAGGAATGTGTTCAAGGAGTCAATAAAATGGGGTTCCATATGTGAGTTCCCTCCCCCACACTTAAAACCGAGCATGGTCCCCCATGAAGGTAGTAAGGTGGAGAAGGGTGGAAAGGTATGTAGGCCATGGAAGGGATAAAAATAAATGAAAGCGAAATTTTAGAACTAATAACTCCCCTGGATAGTTGGGATGTAGTGGAAAAAAATTGGTGTGCGAGAGCCCAGAAAACGGAAGGGTGGATTCAAGATGGAATATGTGAGGCGTCGGCTGACCAAACAAGAAAACCATAAGAGTAAAGCAAGAAAAACCAAAGCAAGCAGTAGGGAGAAAAAAATGAAGTACACAATCACACCATGAAAATTAAGAACAATATTTGGAAATAGAGTGCAACAAATTCACACAAGAAAAATGGGAAAGAAGAAAAATAACAGAACATCATCAATTCCATCCCATGGAGGGATCAGAGTGTAACGTCCCGGTTCTGGAATCCACCCAGAGGCGCCCCGTACCTGGTTGGTCACATGGCCTCAAGCGCATTTCCCCAAATGTCAGAGGCTGCCGACTAGCAGCGAGGGCCTTGGGTGTGATAGTGGGGAAACTATGCCCTCATCGGCAGAGTACACAGCGGAAGAAAAATAAACGTGCAATAGCAAAAGCAGTAATAACCAGCAATATAACAGCGGAATACTAAATCAAAAAACTAGAGCACATATGTATATAAGAAATGATGCATGATACATAACTAGGAAAATAGCCAAACAAGTCACAATGTTGGAAAACACTACAGTACCAAAACAAGTACAAAATAAAAGTAAACAGTTCCTCAGCATCGCGAGCCAATCTCAGTCCCATGCTCCCCTGCTCCAAGCAATCAAGTTCCAGAAGTCAAAGGGCGCTTGCCCTTGTCTATACCTGCAACAACATTGTCTGTTTGGGCCCAAAAGCATGGCCCAAATAGGGTGTGAGATAAAATCCCAGTAGGCATTCACCCGAAGATCTGTGTCTAATAGTTAGTGAGTATATGGCAGGTAAAAGTACAAGAAGCAGTAAAAAGAAACAGCAAGCAATAGGCAATAACAGTAAGCAGTAACATAGAATGATACATAGCAGGAAACAATCCACAACCAATCAACAGCAGTGAAACAAACAGCTGATAAGCCGGAAACCCTCTGGTAAGTACTCGCAGCCATCCCCTCTGGTCCTATAAAAGAAGTACCACAACCCTCTGGGCAGTGCACTCAGCCTAACCCCTCTGGCTTGGTCATACGCATTTATGAGACTCTCTGGGGAATCTCACTCGGTCAATTCCCCTTATAGTCTAGGTTAGTCAGGGACTCTCTTGAGGAAGATCACGTGGTCTAACCCTCTTAGCCCCAAGGTCTAGAGACTCTCTGAGGAAGCTATCTCGGTCAATTCCTCCTATAGCCTCAGGTATACCACAGACTCTCTGAGGAAGCTCACTCGGTCAATTCCTCCTCTAGCCTAGGAAGGTTCTTAAAGAGATTCAAACAAGGTAAGACTCTATGAGGAATCTCAATTGGTCTACCCTCCTGTATTCTATAATATCCAAGACTCGTTGGGAGATCACTCGGTCCATCCCCTGTGTAGTCTATAATGTCTAAGACTCTCTGGGAATCTCACTCAGTCTATCCCTTATAGTCTATAGCACCAGGTTATCTCAGCCCCGTGCCAGTCAGTGCATAATAATTCTATAAGGACAAAGTACACCTATAGAGCTACTTGGATAACCAAATTACACCTATATAGCTACTTAGCTAACAGTCTACAAGGCAACAAGCATGTCATGAAAAACATTCCATCCTACGGTCACAAGGCATGGAAACAGGTATAGCAGCCAAAGGAAAACGAGACCCAAAGGTCGTAAACCAAACAAATAAAGGGAAAATACATCCAAGCACAATAAATTTTCCTCCAACATGGTCAATTTACCTCTACACAAACATACAAGCAAGGCAGGAAAACCACAAGGGAAAAAAGGTAAACACGCAATACCCCGTTCATGGGTATTGGTGGAATTTGCACATAAAACTCAGAGAATTTGAACGGTAAGGCACAAACAACCTACCTTGATCTTAGGAGATCGATATACTTGAACCATGACAGCTGATTCTCCCTATAATGTTGTAGATCTAAGGAAACTCACAAAACATTCCACCTTAGATAACTTGAGAATGAGGGAGAATTGGAAAACAAGGTTCAAGCAGAAGGAAGAACTCACCGCTGCGCTTCCAACGCAAACAACCATTCTCGAATCAGGGAACGGATGGAGTGGTGGGATCTCGGGGAAAATCTGGTCGTACGAGTCACTCTCGGGCGAACCAGACCTAGAAGAAGACAAATATCGCGATGAGGCGCGACCCCGGTCCGTTTAGTGAAAAAAAAGTACACGGCGTGTATTTTTAAAGTACACAACGTGTAGTGGGTTTTTCCATAATCCTATAAAATAGGCCTCCATGTCACCCCTACACACCGTGTGTGTGGCTCGGGCATGGCCAACACACAGCTTCGAGCCAGAGAAGAGTACATGGCGTGTACTCAGAAAGTACACGGCGTGTACTTCAAAAATTTCCAGAAATTCCAAAAATTCTCAAAAACTCCAGAAAAGTAAAAACATACATGAAATGAAGATCTGGGTTCTTATACAGAGGGGTCGAAAAATAAAGCATGAGCGGCTTCATCCCAAGTCAGATCAGTAGTAGGAAGAGGTGTGGTCACTGTGTCAGCAGGAGCAGAGGTGTTGGAGGTAGTGCTCGTCGATGCGGAGCCCCAAGCAGGATCAGGCTAGAACGGGGTAGATCCAGACATTTAGTAGGAAGGAGGATGGCTAGGAACGTCCTCAAAGATAGTGGGAGGTTGAAGATTATCCAGGACGATCCCTTCCGCCTCTATCCAAGTTTTATCCAACTACTAGTGGAACATCTAGTACTGGTCCTGCTACCATTTCCAGAAGAGGTCTGGGTCAGCATATGGTGTACCCTGCAGGTTGGGGTAGGAAGGATAGGATGGGTAATGGGGTGGGATATTATAAGGAGGGTAATTTGGGGAATAAAATGGTTTGGTGTGGGGAGAGGAGTGGTGGGAGGTAGTAGGTGCCACTGGAGGTGCTGCTTCCGCAGTGGTCGCGTGGTGGGGTTCAACTAGGGTGGCTCAGGGATGGCCATGAAATCTAAATTTGTTTCCATATGGTTCAAGATTACTTATTCACCATATGAGTGTGATATCAAAGAACAGGGATGGTGGTAGCTCAATAAATTCAGTCTCATCAAATTTGATGTCCAATTGATCCATGATCAGAGTGACAAAGGGACCGAAAAAAATATCCCCCTTTGGCTTGGTAAACATAGTCTTTAGATACTGAGAAAAAGAGGAAGGAAAGGTTGACTTCAGCGCCCATGATCATTGAGTGCAGAATAAATAAATCTTGAATGCTCACATTACCTTCGTTGTCCGATCGAGCGGTAAAACAGGTGGTGACAATTCGATGTAACACTCGATGGATTGGGTTGAGTAATCTGGATGCCTTGGTTATATGAGGCACATAAGCATCACTGGGTTGGGAAATAGTGACCCAAAAGTTTCGGGCCGTTGTGTTATCCCACTCAAGAGGTGCCTCACCATAGGCGATACTCGGAACATACACACTGTCGTAAATCCCAATAAAGGTAGAAAACTCACTAAGCCGGAAACTGTATCTCTTGTTCATGAGGCAGAATGTAACATCACCGTCAGTCTCACACATAAGGACCTGCTCGTCCTCACTGTACCCATTTCAACACCGGAAGGTGGCCCCAAATTCTAATACGAGCTCTTTGAAAGTGGGTTCGTGAACGGCTAGGGCATGGGTGAGGTTTCCTTGAGCGATAAACATTTGCAACTCCTCTGTAATCCCCAAGGGTTTAAGGTTCTCCAATGAAAATTGGTGATGGGGACTCACTTCTTGAGTTAGAAAAGTTCTATACCACAGGTTCTCCTCCTTTTTACTAAATTTCAAATAGGGGCCATGGGTGGAGGTGGAACCGGAACCACGTGCTCTCTTGGAGGATGACATAATGGGTGGGGGTTTGGGAACCTGCAGGCAATGGGCGACACACAACAAAATCACACAATTCTCAACAAGTATAGATAGAAAATTGAATTAATAAAATGAAAGAACTTAAAAACCTAAGTAAAATCTCAAATAGGTAAAATGAAGTTCCAAAATTAGGGTTTTGGTGAGAAAATTTTTGGTGAGAAAATTTTTGGTGTGTAACTGTGTGGATGTGAATTAGTGAAAAACAACAAGAAAAAGAAGATAAATGGACGCCAAAAAGAAGAGAAGAGAAGAAAAGGAAAAAAAATGGGGGAGAAAGGGGCTGGCCGAACCCTAGTAAGAAAATAGAGAAAAAGGAAGAGTAATAAGAGGGGAAAGAGAATAAGAAAGAAGAATAAGAAGAAGGAAGAGAGAAAACGTACCATGGTGGAAGATTCAGATGAAGGGGGAGGCAAGCTTGAAGAAGAATGAGGGGAGCCTGGCGCACGGTGTGAATGAGAGAGTTTGCACGGTAATGGAGGAGAGGACGGGGTTCATGTTTTAAAAGATTTTGGGGTTTAAGTGGCTGCACGGTTTGGAAAAATGTGCGCCAACCATGCAGTTTCCACTGGAAGGGAAATTCCAAGTCACACGGTTAACGCACGGTTTAACCAAACCATGTGCCAACCGTGTGGTGGGTTATATTTGAAATCATTTTGAAAATTTTCCTCTTTTGAACTCAAAACACCCCTTTAAAATTGAAATCCTTGGTCCCCCATAAAGTTTAAAAGATAATTTGAGATTTTCCCTAAGCGATGCGAGCTTTTCATTATAAAAAATCAATAAGATATCTTTACTTATTGTGATGATTCTAAACTAAAACAAACATGAAATGAAAATCACACTAGCATTCATTCCTAAGCGCACTCGATCAAACAATTATTTTTAATAAAAGTTGTTCAAAATGTCGAGCTACCTCACAGTAAGTGCTACATTTATAGTCTTGAGATTGACTTACATGGGCCTTGAGCTACCTAAAATGAATGTTGGAGACAATTCCCACCATTTCCTCCATGTTCAAATAAGGTTTAAGGCACTTCCCATTCACCTTGAAAGTCTAACCGTCGGCACCAGCCACTTCCACCGCACCATGGTGTAAGACCTTGATTACTTGGTAAGGTCCCGACCACCAGGACTTCAATTTTCCTGGAAAAAGTTTTAGATGGGAGTTAAAAATCAATACCTCATCGCCAGTTTGGAATTACTTTTGGGATATCATGTGTTCATGCACCGCCTTTGTATTCTCTTTATATAACTTGGAATTTTTATATGCCTCCCACTGTATCTCGTCAATCTTATTCAGTTGAAACTTTCAATTTTCTCCCACAGTCTTCAAATCATAGTTTAAGTCTTTGACAGCCCAATAAGCTTTATGCTCCAGCTCCATCGGAAAGTGACATGGTTTCCCATAGATTGGTCGAAAAGGAGATATTCCCATGGGTTTTTTGAAGGCGGTTCGATATTCCCACAAGGCATCATCCATATTTTTGGACCAGTCCCTTCTTGAAGCGCCCATCGTCTTTTCCAAAATCTGTTTTAATTCACAGTTGGACACCTCTACTTGATCGCTTGATTGGGGATTATACGGTGTCCCCTGGTTATACTTTACTCTATACTTAAAAATCACATTCTTTATCAATGTGTTGTCAAAATGTGTTCCTCAGTCACTTATCAAAAAATTTGGGACTCCAAACTGACTGAAAATATTCTTCTTGAGGAAGGCAACAACGACCTTCTCTGTGTTGTGTGTTGTGGCCACAGCTTCCACCCATTTGGTGACATAGTCGACACAGATCATAATGTATAAATTCCCAAAGTACGGGGGAAAGGGGCCCATAAAATCAATTCCCCACACATCAAATACCTCCACTTCAAGAATAGGATGTTGTGTCATTTCAACACAGAAACCCATGTTGCCAGTTTGTTGGCACTTATCTCAGTGAGAAATAAAATACCTAGCATCCTTGTGCATGAAAGGATGGAAAAATATAGATTTTAAGATATTTTTTATAGTTCAATATGGCATGTGATTCCCTCCATCTTTAGAGGAATGAAAAAATTCTAGAATGCTTTGAATTTCTTAATCTGGGACACATCGACGAATCACCCCATCACCACATGAGCGTAAAAGCAGTGAGTCTTCCCAAAAATATCATTTTTCCTCAGATAGAAATCATTTTTTCTGTTAAAATGTAAAATCTAGATGAAAAACTTCTATGAACAAGTAATTATCAATGTCAGCAAACCATGGATGAGGTGTTACTTCAACTTAGAATAGCTGCTCGTCTGAGAAATCCTCCTTAATCTTCTGTTCATCTTCTCTTTCTTAAATGGGGTAATTCCAGCTGGGAGAGATGGCCGGCCACAACATTTTCACTGCCCTTCTTTTCCCGGATCTCCAAATCGAACTCTTTGAGGAGGAGTACCCAACGTATGAGTCATGGTTTAGTGTCCTTCTTGTTCAGTAGATAATTGAGTGTGGCATGGTCGGTATAGACAACAACTTTAGATAGCACCAAGTAAGAGAGAAACTTGTCGAACGTGAAAACTACAGCTAACATTTCTTTTTCCATTGTAGTGTAATTGATTTGTGCTTCATTCAGTGCTTGACTTTCATAATAAATTGGTCTGAAGATTCGATTTAGCCATTGTCCAAGCACCACCCCCACTACGTAATCACTCGCATCACACATAACCTCAAATTACTCCTCCCAATTCGGGGCAACCATAATGGGATCCTCAACCAATCTTTGTTTCAAAAGCTGGAAGAATACTGTATAGGTTTCGTCAAACTTGAAGATGGAATCCTCCAAAAGAAGATTGGTTAATGGGTGAGAAATTTTGGAGAAATCACGAATGAATTGCCTATAAAATCCCACATGACCTAGGAAACTCTGAATGGCTCAGACAAAAGTGGGAATGGGTAGCTGTGAGATTACCTCAATCTTAGTTGGATCAACCTCAATCCCTTTCATGGAGATCTGGTGGCCTAATACGATCCCATGTTGTACTATAAAATGGAACTTCTCCCAATTTAACACTAGATTAGTGTGCTCTAAGTGTTCAAGAACCGACTCCAAAATTCTCAAGAAGGTATTGAATAAATTCCCATGTACGGAAAAATCATCCATGAAAACTTCCAAAATCTTCTCTACCATGTCATGAAAGATTTTTATCATGCACTGTTGGAAGGTGGTTGGGGCATTGAACATACCGAAAGACATCCCTCGATATGAAAAGCTTCCATACGGGCATGTAAATGTGCTCTTTTCTTAATCTTCGGGGGCAATAGATATTTGGTTATATCCTGAATTACCATCTAAGAAACAGTAAAATCCGTACACCACCAATCTCTCCAGCATCTGATCTATAAATGGGAGTGGGAATTGATCCTTTCTCGTGGCATCATTGAGTTTCCGATAGTCTACACATACCCTCCATCCCATCACTGTTCTTATCAGAATAAGATCATTTCTATCATTGGTTACCATGATAATACCTCCCTTCTTGGGCACAACTTGTAGGGGACTTACCCATGGGTTTTCAGATTGGATAAATAACTTTTACATCTAACAACTTGATCACCTCCTTTTTTACTACCTCCTTCATTGGGGGATTCAGCCGCCACTGTGGTTGGCGAGAGGGCTTTGCCCCTTCTTTGAGCAGCACCTTATGTGTGAAAATTGTGGGACTAATACCCTTGAGATCAGTGACCATCCAACCAATGGCTTGTTTCCTACTCCTGAGAACTTTTAAGAGAGCCTCCTCTTTCTCTTTTGTGAGTGATGAATTGATGATCACTGGCAGTTTATTCTCATCTCCCAAGTACCCATACTTCAAGGAAGATGGGAGAGGTTTTAATTCGAGCTATGGGGCTTTGAGAACTGAAGGTACAATCGGCTCAACCTCAGTCTTCTCTAGAAAATCTGGAACCACTTCCCACTACCCATAATGGTTGCATGGGCCTACGATAAATTGCAGTTGGTTTGGTTCCTCTTCGGGATGGATGTCCTCTGCGACATGTTCCTCAGTGACTGAGTAATAACCCACATCATCTCCCATGTGTCTAAAGTGATCATCCACCATTTTCAAGTAATAAAAATCATTCTTTTCCATTAGTGATACTTGTTTAATAACCTTGAGGATGTTGTAAGAAACTTTATCATCCCCCACTCTAAAAATCAACTCACCTTGATGAACATCGATTAAAACTTTTCTGATATCCAAGAAGGGTCTTCCTAGAATCAGATGTGCCTCTTGGCCTTCTTCCATGTTTAGTATGATAAAATATGTAGGTAGAATCAATTTTCCCACTTTTAATAACACATATTCTAGCAGCCCTCGAGGATATTTGATGGAGTGATTGGCCAGCTTTAGTTCCACTCGAGTTGGATTGAGACCATTTATCCCCAATTTCTTGAAAACTCCAAAGGGAATAATATTTACACTAGCCCCCAAATCAAAAAGGTTCTTCCCAAACTCACAAGATAAGATGGTTCATGGGATTTTAAAACTTCCCGTATCTTGAAGCTTAGGTGGCAGGGTGTGTTAGACCACTACCGAGCACTCCTTGGTCAAGGGAATGATGCCCAAGTCCTCCATTTTCCTCTTATTCAATAGAATTTCCTTCATAAACTTGGTGTATGTTGACATTTGAGTTAATGTCTCTATGAATGGAATATTGATATGAAAATTCTAGAAGACCTCCATAAACTTATCAAATTGTTGATCCATCTTCCTTTGCTTCATTCTTACGGGAAATGTCAATGTGGGTTCATAAGGCTTAACCACCTACTTACCCTTACCCTGTGAGGCTTAAGGTTTCTTTACTAATTCATGTGTTGAGGGGGAATCCTCAGCTTCAACTTCTCTATCATAAGAGTATGTAAGCTGATCTGGATTGGTAGGTTCACCTTGACTTATAGTTGTTTTATAGGGAAGCTCCTTCCCACTTTGTAAAATCACATCATTGGATTCCTCCCTTGGATTATTTTCAGTATTACCTAGTAGTGTACTGGGTTTCCTAGAAGAAAGTTGATTAGAAAGCTACCCAGTCTGATTTTCGAGGCTTCTAATGGATGCATCTTGATTTTGTAACCTTTTCTCAGTAGTTGTTATAAACTTGGACATCATTTCTTCCATCCTTGATGGAGGTTTTTGCTGAGGTGGTTGGGTAGCTTATTGAGGAGGTGGCTGCCTTAGCGGTTGAGTAGGACGGGGGTTTTGATACCCTTTTTGTCAGTAAGTTCTTTGTTGAAACTGATTTCCTTTCTGAAATTGGTTTCCTTGCTGCTACCTTGGATACAGATTCTAAAATTGTTGTTGACCATAACCGGGTGGTCTCTGTGGGTAGGGATGAGGATTTTGCAGTTGTTCCCCCCACTCTATATTTTGATTCTCTTGCCAGGCTGGGTTCTAGTATTGAGGGTATCTATTTGGCCCTTGGTTCTACGAAACATAGTTCACTTCGCTTGTTGATGGTCCAGCACTTTCCCCCATGCACTCACTCATGGCATGATTATCTACACACTTACTACACGTCGGGTGATTAACTGATTTAACTTGAGATGTGTGTTTTAGATTCAAGGCATATATCTTATTATATACGGAATCGAGTTGGGATGCAAGAATTGTAGTGGCATCAATGTTATTCATGCCTCTATTTTGGGTTCCTCGCTCAGAATTCCATTGAAAACTGTTCTCCGAAATGTATTCCAATAAATCAAAAATTTCCTCTAGATATTTTCTCATAACTATACCTCTAGCCACTGCGTCCACTACTGACTTGTTATTCATGGTGAGACCTCCATAAAATGTTTGGACTTGCATCCACAATGGTATCCCATGATGACGGCATTTTTTCCACATCTCTTTGAAGCACTCCAATGAATCATATAACGATTTTTAATCATGTTGTTGGAAATTATGAATCTCATTCCGCAAAGTGACCATTTTGGAGGGAGGAAATTACTTTGATAGAAATGCTTGGTCCAATGCCTCCCAAGTGAGTATGGACCATTGAGGTAGTACCTTAATCCAATATTTCGCCTTATCCCTCAATGAGAAGGGAAATACATAAATATGAATTGCATCCTCGGACACTCTGTGGCAACGGAACATGTCACAAATTTCTAGAAAGTTTGATAGGTGATCATTGGGATCTTCACTTGGTAAGCCTCCAAACTGAACCGTGTTCTGAATAAGTTACATGATTGTCGGCTTGATATCAAAGTGTTGGGCTTGCACTGGTGGTCTCACTATGTCGGTATCTGCTCCATGGATGGAGGGCAACCCATACTCCATAAGAGTATGGCGCAAAGGCATTTTTTTTCTGAGGAATTTGTGGTATATACTACTACTACTCTAGAGGGAAATACCTCTGCTGATTTAGAGGTAAGTACGGGGGCTAATCTTGTGGAATATATTGTTGTGGCTATGGCTATCCAAACCCCAGCATAAACTGAGTCGATGGTCATTACTGGTTCTATGGCATATACTCCATGAAATTTGTTAGTTGATTCTGATGATGCTCCTCCTCAATACCCAACTATGGGTTTCTGTCAATATCAAATGGCTTACCAATTCTTTGGACAACAACTATTTCTTCTCCTTCCACATTCTCCATGGGGGCATTTGGGTTGTGATCTCACATAAGTGAACGACGTTGCCTAGATAGGGTCCGTTCAATTTCCGGATCAAGAATAAGTATTTCTGATGACTCGGCACTCTTGGAACATGTGACTAGGCCACTCATACACTTGTGGTCCTACATAACACCAAAAAAGACACCACGTGTAAAAGGGAAAAAACAAAAGTAATTAAAATAGAAATGGGTTAAAGAATAGAATTTTTTTCACATAGTTAATTAAACTCAAATTAACAAAACATCATTAATTTAGCTCCCTAAAAACAGTGCCATAATTTGGTGTTGTTTCAGCTGAATTATTATTTTTGGCAACCCAAACTGATATTCCCTAACTTGTAACTAGTATAGTGCAAGTATAGGGTCGAACCGCAGGGAGTATTTAAGGTGTCGTGCTTCTCGAATTGTGATTAATTAAGTGAAGAGGCTGAATTTTTAAAAATGATTGTTTGTTGGTTGTGATGATTATTTTCCAACAGATAAAATGGTAAGATGCTTTCAATTCAAAAATTATTAAACTTAAAAATATAAAAATTCTCAATCTGGTTTTTTGATGCTTAAGGATAAAAATGTTTTGGGGATGTGAAGGCTTGTGTGGTTCATCAAAAATCTCTTTTACTATTGTTTTGTGTTGTTCATGATAACCCACATTTTTGGGTTTCAAATGTGTCAGAACCCCCTTGGTCTGGTGGATTCTGATGAAGTCGATAGAAATCAATTCTTTGGTCTGGGATTTGATTTCTATTAACTTTTAGTAGCAGCCCTTACGAAACGAAAAGTGCACCCAATAATCATGGATGTACTTGTCATAATTCCCTAGGGGATCCCTGGAAACTTCGTTCTTGGTCTCATATGGGGTTTCCAATGAAATTAAATGAGAAATGTCAAAAGAATTATGTGAGAAAAAACAAACACAAAAACATAGGAAAATCAATCCTTAACGAACCCACATTTATCCACAACCCCAACACAAGGGGGATTTAGTTACACATGGAGAAAAGGATGAAAAACATACTAACATTACCTAAAGAATACGTTACAGCAAAACTAGAAAAGAGAGAACCAATAATTACAAAATAAAATTCCAAAACTTCCTTCGAATGGGTTTTAAGCTCCTCAATTGCCAAAACCAAGCCTCCTGGATCCTCCCCTTTTCTTCCCAATGCCCTACCTTCATTATTAGGAATTCCCCCACTTGTCCTGGGTAGTTAGGAGTCCATTACCAGGGTCAAAGGTTGGTTAGGGGGTATATAGGGGTAGGTAGGGTGTTGTGGTCAACCGCACGGTTACGGCGCACAGTTTACAAAATTGTGTGTCAACCGTGCACCCAACTCTTTCCATCAAAGAAATGGTGTACGGTCTAGTTGGATAGGCCGCATGGTTTGGTAAACCATGTGAAGACCGTGTGTGTGGGCTCTGTCTCCAAAAATTCCACCTCACATGGTTTGAGGTTTAGGCTGCATGGTTTGGTAAACCATGCAGAGACCATGTAGGGCCTTCTGTCTTGAAAAAGTGCAGGGTTGTCCATCCTCCAAGTTGGGGTGTTCAGCCCGAGTAACTTCGCAGTGGAAAACGTCATGGAAAAAGGGTCCAAAGCCTCCAATTTCCTTCTAAAGCACCCAAAAATTCAATGTATTCATGCTTCTTCCCTTGGTGACCAAAAGACCTATAAAAACATGTTTATCTTGTGAAAATCATTAAAATTACACTCACACGACCATTTTCAATATCCTAAAACAAGTAGAAATGCCTTATGCATATCAGTGCATCATTCATCTCTTTGCCTTGTATTCTTGATAAGATTGCACCATTAATCAGTTTCACCTTCCAAATGATAGACTACTAAGATGACTTTATCATGTTCTAAACATTGGAGAACTAAAAATATATTTTTAGTGGTACCGATCCGTTGTCCTACATGATTCATAGCTTGAGAAAGTTGTGTGAGCATAGTTAGAAGATTTTTTATTCTAGATCTCATAACATTTGGTTTCTCAGGAGGGAAATCATTGCATTTCCTATCGCATTCAGCAATAATGTGGTTCCTTCAGGTTTTATCTATTGACTAAAACCAAGAAGCATAGTGTGAGAAACACTAATCATAATGGGAAAACCACATAATCTAGAATAAAATTTAAATTTAGGACACTTTAGGTTTTATCTTAGGTTATTCATGATCATTTCTAAAACACTAGGATTTTAACCTATACTTCAACATATCCTTAGGGTTCTTCCTAAGGTTATGTCATCCAAGTTATCAAAGGTTAACTATACCTTTCCTATGATACCAACTATAACGACCCATACTTTACATACATTGATATTACTTCAAAGTTGAAGAATATTAATTACAAAATATAACAAATCTACGATAGGACCATATAGGTATAATGCCTTTAGAAATTGGGAAACATAAACAACTTGTTCATAATATATCTTCATTGTCTCTCACTTATTTCACCATAACTAGACCCCCTTTTGACATATCATACTTAATACCAATCTTCATGACCTGGAGAAAAGAAAGATATGAAAGGGTGATCTTAGATTCTCAGTAAGGGTAAAGAAAGGAGATATAAATCATATCATAATCATAAGACATAAGAACATAACATTTAAAAATCTTATCCTACATATGTAAGATTGTGATATCATTCCATGGGATAAATCATGAAAGTTCATAAGAATCAATGAACATAATCACAAAAGTCATAACATAAGACATAAAGTTTTTTGGCATACAAATAAGTGTAGAAAATAATTTCATATTAGTCAAGGCTCATTTCCTAGACCATTATAGAGGAAAAAGTCCATTAATAAACTGAGTTTACTCCTCGTTCTAGCCCTGTATTACTGAACCGATAACATTTTATGTACCATCCATGTCTATCTCATTATATATAAATCTTTACACAATGCATTAGATATAGATATAGGTCTCATCTATCTCATAATAAAATTATTCTTACATCTTCCACAAAAACATAAATAATTCATAATAGCATAATCTAAGGAATAAAATTAGTTTCTTAAAGATCATTTCATCATAACATAATCCATATAAAACAAATGGATTTCATAAAAATAATTTCATCATAAAAAAAATAAAACCATAAGAATAATAAAGATAATATACTTGAAAACATAACCCTATTAAATAATTCCATCTTAGATGGAAAATAATTTTGATATAACACGTGAACTTAATTCATGAGGAAAATATCCTTTCTTCTTCAAAAATGTTTCCTTTTCCCAAAATGTCACACAATTTTAAAAGAAAATAATTTATTTGAAAATAGAATTGAAATAGTTTATAGGAAGATTAATATAAATAAGATGTTATGAATATATAAAAACCTATTCATGCTATATAAGTTAAAAAAATATTCTCCTCATACTTTTGCCGAAAAAGTCAAAAAGTACCTCATATCAAATAATGAAAAAAGATTCCTTTCATACCGTTTAATAAAAATTCACCAATGGGTAAAATTGACTTTAAAAAATTATAGAAGAATAGAAATAATATTAAATATTTAGGAAACATGGATGTGTATGATAAATATACCCCAGTAAATACTTACGTATAAACAATCTCAGATAATAATGAGATTGTGAAATTATCCCTTACCTTAGGTCTGATTTCCTTTGTATGTATCTGAACCTCCTGTATAATGATTTAAATAATTTAATTGACTTATTTAAGAATAATATTCATTTTATGATATAATATATGATCATATTATTATCTTTTTGTTAAAAACATTTCATTATTACTTATTATTCGGGTATTAACTACTTCATTTGCTTATGCATGTTTTGTGGAATAAGTTTTGGTTATCCTTCATAGGTCATAGTTATATCATTAAAAAATGATATTAATGTAATATATACCATATTTATTCATTCTTTATATTTATATAATAATGATTTAATGAATATCATGTAGAATTAATCGCATCACATCGTGGAGACGGTAGGTCGTACGTTCGCACGAGTGATGATATCATTCTCATATTTGTTGAATAGTATTGAATTGGATGGTTTATAATATTTTATAATAGATACCATGTTTTAATAATAATATATAGTTATTATTTCCATCATTATACCTATCCAAGTAAGATGGTGGTGAAGAACAGATTACACCACGGTGTGGAGACAATAAGCCGTACATACGCACGCATGGTGATTTCATTTTTTGTAGGATGAGTAGAATGTGAAATATGGTTGTTTCATAATTATAATAATAAGAAATTATATAATTGATACTAAAGTTATTACTTTATAATAAATCAACTCATTAAGAGTAATTATAAGAAGAAATAAATTTGAAAGAATTGGTAGAGGAGGTTACCTCTTCTTCGACGTACTTCCTCTAAATCTCCTTTTAGAGCACTGGAGTTGGTCTTTCAAGAAGACCAGAACCTATATAATGTAACTAGGGAAGTTTAGAATTGAACGGTTCATGGTATTTCCAAGATTTAAGTATAAAAGTGAAGTTAATAGGTGAGGGATGATGTGTCCTTTTATAATTGAGGTGAGGGGCACTTTTGAGATCTCTAAAAATATTAATTTATAATAAAATAAAAACCCCATCCAAAAACCTCCAAAATGTACAAATTTAAAATATGATATGGGATAGGGTTGTAATATCATCAAAAAATAAGTTTTAGACAAGTTTTTATGTCAATTTAAACATTATCATTTTAATTAACACTTAGTTATTCTATTTAATTTTAATTAAGATATTAAATATTTCAATATTAAAAGGGTGTAATATTTAATTATTTGATGTAAATTAGACCATAAATAAATAATTTAAAATATTTTACAGAATATCATAATTATTCTATATTTTTAAAAAAAATTATGACTTTTTAAATAATTTAATTAAACATTACTTTGATCAACAATCAATAGTGTCAATTTTGACAATATTCAATTCATTGATTTTTTAAAAAATATTAAGATAACAAGTTAACTTCGAACCAACTATTTTATTATATTACTTATAGGTAAATTTCATCTATAAAATTCATTATATATATTAATTAGTCCAAATTATATTTATTTTAATATTTTTAATAACATTTATTTGTTATCTCTATTAATAAAATAATTACTACATCAATTTTGTGTAATTATATAATATACTTATTTGTTGAATAAATTTTAAAAATAAAATATTATTATGAATATAAATCTACTATATTTCATAACAATATTTTTAGTCTAATTTGTCTTTTGTAAAATCCAACATTTAAGATGTTATACTTATTAAATTATGAATGTGACAACTTTAATATCACTTTAAATAAAATAATATAAGTATCACAATCTGTCATATAAGGCTCTAAATGGTCACTAACTCAACCCTTGGATGGTTATGGTCAAGATATACTCAACCAATAGGATTTGGTCAAGTGTTTAGGCCTTTTGATGGTTATTAGAATTTTAATAAAAATTATTTTATTGATTTCTCATCAATTAATTAATTTTTACACCATCAAAGTATAAGTATTTAAGGTAATTATTTATTTTTTAAAAATTATAAATAAATTATAATCATAAAGAAAAAAAAATTATATTTAAAATGAGTATTTATAATCTAATTTATCTTCTATATAACCTTATATAAAAAATGATATAGTTATTAAAATTTGAGTAAGTCATATTTAAATTTTTCTTTAAATAAAATAAATTAAATCTCCTAATCTCATCCAAATAGGTTCCAAAGGAAACCATTTAGACCTAAGTATGATTTAGGTCAAAACACACTCATAGAATGATATTAATACAAGTTTTAGGGTAATTTTATAATAGTATTCTTACCCTTAATTACCTGATTTACCCTTTTACTGTATTAATAAAAATTACCGAAGATACTATTCATAATGCCCAAAAAAAGATATTTAAATAATATGGACCTATTAATTCTAAATATGGAATATATTATTCAAAATTAAAAACACAAAAGTTGTAGTAATTAATTTAAAATTATTCTCATCGTCGGAAAGAGAGAATGGGTTTTTAAAAGTTAAAACATTGCAAAAGATTGAATTGTTTTTACATCTAAATTCAATGTAAAATTAATGATAATGAAATAAATTATATTGAATGATAAAAATATATTATATTTATACTTTTAAACCGTTTAATATTATAATTTAATAATATAAATTTTTTCGATGAATTTTTTTTTTCAATTAAAATTTAGTGTATTTTTACTATTCATCGAAATTTGAAAGTTATCAGAAAAATATTAAAAATTCATCCAGAGTAAAATTTTATATCATTCTTCCAAAGAACAAGTTTTTTTGTCATATAAAAATTATTAATGTGTCAAAATCTTAATTTAAAAAGGTTTCACCATTAAAAGGCAGTAACAATTGCCCTTTTAAAAATATAGGTTTTTATACATTAAATAGGGTTTATTCATACCCTATGACAAAAATATCTATTAGAGTAATATATATTTCATTAATTTAATTTACTAATATTAATTCAAAAAAATACAAATATATAATTGATTTATATTTTTCATAAATAATTGGTAGCGAATGGACTCACCATACATTTTTATAAGTTAGTTATATTTATTCCCGCTAACTCAACGGCTGGGTTAAAATGGTCATTTTATACTAAGGAATCTCACAGTTCGTTTAAACTCATGATTTCATGCAATTCAATCAATTTAAGAATTAAATTTATTTAGAGAAAATATTTCATAAAAACATTTGGGTGTCACAGTAGTGATGTGGTTTAGCTCTCCCTTAATTTACCTAAAGCCCCGCGGTCGAATATCAACAAATTTTATTTTTTTCCTATGACTTTGTATTTATTTATAAAAATATGTGTATGATATTAAATTGAATATGAATGTCAACATAGTGGAAGGAGGCATCATGTATTACCTTTGAACTGAAGGGTAGCTTTTTGCTGACCCTTACATATATATTTATATATGTATATAACATGTCATTCATATAAACTAAAAAAACATTTTTCAACATAGTAAAGATTTCAGGTGAGTTATATGCATGAAGGATTGGTTTGATTCCCATTCAGAATGTTTTTTTAAAAAAATAAAATAAGTATCCATGGTCGGAATGATTGTGGAAATAGATTTGATGTACATGTAGTTGTTGGTTCCGCATAGACCAACCAACATATAGCCACAGGAACTGCCTATCACTATATTTAATAGAGCTTGTGGATATAGCTTTCAGGCTATAGCCATGCTAATCATAGCCACTAGCACTATGTATGTGGCTATAGTTTACAACCATGGAAATTTAGGATATAGAAATGGGCATGGAACATGGATATAACACCATTTTCTACTTGTGCACACAACATCATGCTTCAAGCAGTACATAAGGCAACCACGTCAAGGGTACATACAAAGCACACAAGCTTTAGAACATATATCATTTCCACACATGGTCAAATAGACCAAAACCAACTCACATAAAGCCCTTCCATCTTTCCTTTGGAATTGAAGTCAAAATACTCTTTTCAAATAATTTCAAAAAGGTGTAGCATGTCATTTAACTCACGCTAGGCCCTTAGACAAATCTCAACAAACATTCTTTAGAAAACCCTCATTTCCCTTTTTAAATACCATTTCAAAACTCATTCTCAAAACCACCTAATTTACATTAAACTTCTATTTTAATAAAATTCTATTTTTAAAACCACATTTTAAAAAGGAAACCATTTTCTATTTAAAATCCAACACATGCCACCAAACAAACCATAAAGAGGATTATAGGTGCTTGTTCGACCAAGGTGCCGCCATAGAATCATTTAACAAGCTATACGGTCCATGTTGACTATTATGTCGATGTGAGACCATCCCAACCTTATATAAATTC
Source organism: Viscum album (assembly GCA_963277665.1). Classification (NCBI taxonomy): domain Eukaryota; kingdom Viridiplantae; phylum Streptophyta; class Magnoliopsida; order Santalales; family Viscaceae; genus Viscum; species Viscum album. The sequence goes on from OY728142.1 coordinate 601,080,595, forward strand.
ACACAAACCATGCAATATTGTAACATCTTGACTCAGGTGCCACGCGATGGTGCCCCAAGCCGGTTGGTCACAAGACCTCAAGCACGCCTCTCCATATGCTAGAGGCTATCAACTAGCAGTGAGGTTCAGGTAAGTAAGTCATGGGGAGACTATGCCCTCTTTTATCAGAGTAAAACACTAGCAGAAATAGATAAATAAATGTGAAAGCATATATAATCAGAACAATCCCAATGTCATAAGATAACCAAAACAACAAATACAATATTCAACTGAAAGGGAAAATGTTATGCCAATATAAGTGTCAAAGTGATTAAAAATTCTACTAAAAAATAAAGACACTAACAACTCCCAAGTGGGTCCTGAACCACATCTAGTTCCCTCATCCAAGCTCCAACCCCAATCAACAATCTCAAACAGGACCCTTGCCCTTAACCTGACCTAAAATAGTAAAGTCTATTCGGGTACCGATTAGGCAGCCCGAGTAGGGTGTGAGTAAAACTCAGTAGGCCACCACCAACGGTGTCTAAAACAATTCTGGTCAAAATATTGTGTAATCGGTTCTATAAAGAAAAGAAAACAATGCATAAATAAACAGTTATAACATTATCATTTATTCTTTATTTAATCATATTAACTCTAGGGTTCTCGAGAATACCCATACCTCTATACTAGCTTTGGATCATGTTGGAGCCCAAAGTGTTCCTTAGGTAATATCATATCTTAATATATGCTTCGACTTATGTTGGAGCTAAAAGTATTCAAAGGTGATATGGTATCTCAGTAACTCATTCAACTCATGCCGGAGTTTGAAGTATTATCATGTGAGTCCATTTCTCAGAGTACCTTTATTACCATTCTTTAAATTCACACATAAATTCCAAAGTAACCAATAACAAATTCATAAGTAAGATGACCATGTTACCATTCTTACTTATCATTAGAATGACCATGTTCACATTCTTTTACTCATAAGCACAATGACCATGTTACCATTTCTACTTCTCAATTGAATGACCATGTTACCATTTATACTTCTCATTTGAATGACCATGTTCCCATTCTTTCACACATAATTAATTCATAATTAATTATCCACCCCAATTCCATTACTAATTCAACAATTAGACAAATACATAAATATCCTTAATTAATTCCCCAATTAATTAAGTACGTCAATCCCATTAATTAATTCATCATTTAATTAATCAATAACACAATTCATAACCCATAATTAATTTTCCAAAATTAATTATCTCATTTTAAATATCAACTCTTTATAATTAATTCTAAAATTAATTATCTAGATCATAATATCAAGGCACGTAATTAATTCATGATTAATTATATTAATCTAGCTGATTCAATATCTCATAATTAATCCCTTGATTAATTATATAGATTACAACCCCAAACTCTCATAATTAATTCCACCAAATTAATTATCTAATAGGTAAACCCCTTAGTCTCATGATTAATTCCTCAATCAATCATTTAATTCAACAATGCTTCAATAAATCAATTAGTCAACCTAAATAACTTAATTTAGGAATTCAATTACTAAAGAATGCTAGAAATTCTATAATCTTTGATACATGCATCAAATACATGACTATGGGAATTAGATTTTAAACCACATACCTTAATTCATTGACAAGCGTTCGTTCAATGGAAATCCCCAAAATTCGAGCAGCACAATGACATAGATCTGAGTTCTGAATCTAACTCCCTAAATCAAGATCAAGGATATCAAGATCTAATCAATCTAGATCTATATCTATAATCCTAGATCTATATCTCACAAAAAAGGTTTAGAGATAAAGAAATAGAGGATAAACTCCACCAAAATATTAAGGAAAGAGAGAGGAAAGATCCGAATAGGCATCGGTATGAGATCCACTTACCAGGAGAAGAGAGGATCTTGGATTTGGTCTTTGAACCTTGAAGAATGGAGGTCAAACAGCCTTGGAACCCCTCTAGAAAGCTCTTGAATTCCCCAAAAAAATTTAGTCCCAAGTCTAGGTCGAATAGGAGGTGTTTGGTGGGTTTGGAGGATTTTAAAATAATTTTCCAGGTGATTAATAACCATGTGCACAGTTTTTTGGGTAGGGACACACAGTTAGGTAAACCGTGCGCCAACCGTGTAGACCTTACTGTCCAGGGTTGCATGGTTACCTGAGTTTGGGTGCATGGTTTTCTATAACCATGCACCAACCATACACAGTCCCTTTTTCCTCAAATTTCTCTTAAAACTCCATCCAAATGCACCCCAATTTATAAATCCAAACAAAGGTACTTAAAAATAAAAAAGGTTCCTGAAATCGTGCTCGATATAACTCCAGAAATGGTCTAGATATTACAATCTCCCCACCTTATAATAGCCCATCCTCAAGATGTACTTCCAAGATTTTATAAGATTTTGAGCCAAAAATACCAGGCCATTGATCCCTCATATCTATTTCTATATCCCATGTTTCTTCTTGCACACGTCCATATTACCATAACACACGAACTATTATCATGGTCTTTCCTCACAACACTTTCTCACTGCGATCTAGAACACTTATCGGATGCTCCTCAAAGGATGAATCTATCTCAAGGTCCACCTCATCTACATCGATCGCATGAGAAGGGTAGAGGTGATACTTCCATAGTTGTGACACATGGAATACATCATGCATAATTTTTTATCTTTATGGAAGGGCCAATCGATATGCCACAGGCCTGATTCTATCCACTACCTCAAACGGTTCAACAAACCTGGGCTCCAACTTGCCCTGCCTCCATATCCTATTGTGACCCAACCTAGGCAACACTCATAGGAACACAGGACCACCCTTTGTAAACTCTAGGGGTCGTCTTCAACTATCAACATATTACTTATACCTACTTTGAGTCATATCCATATGTTTTCGAATTAACTACACCTACTCTGTTGTCTCTTACACGAGACTCAGTCCTAACAACTATGACTCACCTACTTCCATCCATCATAGTAGTGATCTACATGGAATACCATAAAGAGCCTTGTATGGTGCCATTTGTATAGTTTCTTGATAACTATTGTTGTAGGAAAACTCCAATAAAGCTAAGTAATTCTCCCAAGACCCACCAAAGTCAATCACACAAACTCATAACATATCCTCAAGCACTTGTATAGCACACTTTGATTGCCCATATATTTGTGGGTGGAAATCCATACTCAATAACTGTATACCAAGCACTTTTTGCAATCCTTTCCAAAAGCATGAAGTAAAGCGTGAATCACAATCTGAAACTATAGTCCATGGCACCCCATACAGAAAAACTATCTCCCAAATATACAGTTCTCCAAACTACTCTACTATAAAGGTTTCCCTTATAGACAATAAATGTGATACATTTGTCAGTTGATCCACAATGACCCAAATAGTGTCATTTTTTCTAAGCATGTCTGGAAGACCCACTACAAAATCCATTATCACATCATCACACTTCCATTCCAGAATAGGCAATGTATATAGTAAACCTCTAGGTCATTGATTCTCTACCTTCACTTGTTGATAGATGAAGCATCTTGTCACAAACCCTACTATTTCCTTTTTCATGTCTGGACACCAAAACTGTTGTTGTAGGTCATGGTATATTTTGGTCACACCTAAATATACTTCCTACTTTGAGGCATGAAATTATCACATGATCTCCTCTCATATGCTCGTAGGCACAAAAACTCGATTCTTTACAGAGACGATCTCATCCTCATCTATCAACCATTCCAAAGGTGTCACCCCACCTTTAAAGATTTACCTCAAGGATAAGCACTTTAGATCCTCATACTGTTTGTCCTTGATCCATCTCAAAAGTGTAGACTCCACTACAAATGAAACCAGGGTCATATAATCCTGACTCTCCTGAACCACCACGTGCATTTCATCCAGTAAAGTCATCATCTTCCACTATTCACTCAACTCCTAAACCATCTGAGTCTGAGTTTTCCTACTCAAGGCATCAGCTACACTATTTCCCTTCCCAGGTGTATATGCCAGTTCAAAATCAAAAGGTTGCATATACTCTAACCATCTTCACTGTCGAAGATTCAAATCACACTATGAAAAGATATAATTCAAACTCTTTTGATCTATATAAACTATAAAATTTTATCCCAAAAGGTAGTGTCTCCAACACTTAAGAGCATAAACCACTGCTACCAACTTGCACTACTGGAATTCTTGGTAATTACGATGGTCTATTTGCGACGGGATCCCGTCTCAAATAGACTTTAGCGAAGGGGCCCCGTCGCAAATAGCTCGTTGCAAAAAACGCTGTCGCAAATACAATTATTTGCGATGGGCCCATCGCAAAAAATATTATTTACGATGGGAAACATCTCCGTCACAAATAAGCTTCCGATTATATGTATTATATATACATAAACATTTTCACGATGGGCCCATCGCAAAAACTATTTGCGACGGGCTCTTGTCCCGTCTCAAAAAATATATATATATAAAAATTTCTGCGACGGGCCCGTCGCAACAAATTATTTGCGACGGGCAAGTAGTCTCATCGCAAATATGTTTTTAAAAATATTTAGTTAGACTATTTACGACGGGACCCCATCGCAAACGTTCCCGTCGCAAATAATAAATTAATTTTAAAAAAAATAAAATTTAATAAAATTACAATTAATGAAAAAATAATATTACTATTATTAAAACAATAAAAAAATAAAAAATATTAAAATTCTCAATATTCACAAAAAAATATAAAAAAATAAAAAAAAATTAAAAATTAAATTATGTAATATTTGCACTGATATAAAAGACAGAAAATGTAAATAATTCATATTACAATGTTAAATTCAAATGTTTGTAACATAAAAAATCACTGGGGGTCGTCTTCTGGAGGAGGTGGAGGAGATGAAGGAGCTAGTGGAGGAAACTTCATCCCTAAACTACGAGTCAGACGGCGCATGTACTCCATCTGCTCATTATCCAAGCAGATTTCGTTTACTAATTATTAGTAATAAAAAAATTATATTATCAATATTTACGAAAAAAATATTAATATTATTAAAAAAATAAAAAAAATTATAAAATATTAAAATTATCAATATTCGCAACAGACTTTGCTCTATTCTTAACATGTTGAAATCTCAAAGGGTCGTCAATTGTCAAGTCATGCGCAATAAAAAGTTTGTGTCAGTCATGTCCAATGTAAAATCTATAATTGTACTTGCATGGTTGATCACCTCGCAAGTAGTGTTGCAATAGGAAGACCAAAGTAATGACATTCTCATCTCTAAGAATCATCTCACATGACACTTTACATAGATCATTCTTCCTTAAAAATTTGAGGGGATATCAGTATCTTTCCCTTAAATTTTCAAGGAAGAATGGTCTATGTAAAGGTTCATGTGAGATAATTATTATAGATAATAAGGGAATGACTTGGTTTGTCCTATTGCAACACTACTTGCTAAGTGATCAACCATGCAAGGACAATTATAAAGTTTACATTGGACATGGCTGACACAAACTTTTTATTGTGCATGACCTGACAATTGGCGACCCTTTGAGATTTGAACATGTTAAGAATAGAGAAAATCCTATTTCGAATATTGATAATTTTAATATTTTATAAATTTTTTATTATTTTAATAATATTAATATTGTTTTTTCATAAATATTGATAATATAATTTTTTTTATTACTAATTATTGCTAATTATTGAGGTCGTGCGTAGGGTAGTTCTGTTCGTGAGGTATCAACTATTGATATCCATACACCATGACTCGATCCCCTTTCATTAACACAACTCTGAGTCAGATCCCAGAAGCGTTACAAATAACCATGTACTCCTCACCTGACTTAGGTAGGATCAAAATTGATGGCGCCGTTAAATGTTTCTTCAACTTCTAAAAATAATTCTCACGTGTTCTATCCACTCAAACTTAATACCCTTTTTGGTCAAGCATGAAAGTGGTGCTTCCAAACATGATACATATTTAATGAATCTCCTGTAATGTCCATCTAATCCCAAAAAGCTTCATATATCGAAAACATTCTTAGGTTGATCCCAAGAAACCACTTCTCGAACATTATCTAGGTCCACTGACACACCTTCCTCTGAGATTATGTGTCCTAAGAAGTGTACTTGATCAATCCAAAACTAAAACTTAGATAGCTTGGCGTATAACCAATGCTCTCTCAGTGTACTCAGGATGATGTCAATATGCTGGGCATGATCTTCATGACACTTAGAGTACACAAAGATGTTGTCCACAAACACCACCAAAAACCGATATAGATACGAATGAAAGATCTTATTCATCAAATCCATAAACACTACTAGTGCATTTTTTCTACCTAAATGGAATTAAGAAAAACTTATAAAGGTCATACCTACTCCTAAAAGCAGTCCTCGGTATATTAGAAGTTTGACTCTCAATTTATGATACCCTGATCTCAAATCGATCTTTGAGAACACACAAGCTCCCTTAAACTGGTCAAATAGATCATTGATACATGGGAGAGGATGTCAGTTCTTCACAGTAATTTTGTTCAACTTCCAGTAATCGACACACAAATGTAAACTATCGTTATCCTTCTTTGTGAACAATATAGGTGACCCCCAAGAAGATATACTTGGATGGATAAATATCGTATCCTCTAATTCCTCCAATTGAGTCTTGAGCTCTTTAATCTCAGTCAATGCCATTCTATATGGTGGAATAGACACTGGCTCAGCCCTTATCATGAGCTCAATAGTGAATTTCACATCTCTCTCAAGTGGTATCCCTGAGAAGTCTACAGGAAAGACATCCCGAAACAGTTGCACTACTGGTGGAAGGACATCTTATCTAGCACCCCCATCATTTAGCAATAGACTAGAAACTTGGGTTGTGAGCTCTCCTAGTTGCTAAGTAATTGGCCCTACTCAGCCCACCTGGATATCCCACTCTCCACAGTGAATATAAAGGTCACCCTTAGGAGATGTAAATGCAACTCTCCCACGGTAACAATATATATGGGCTCAGTATGCAACTAGCCATTCCATACCCAAAATTAGGTCGAATCCTGTCATATCAAGAATATAGAGATCCCATAGAAAATGATATTCCCCGATCTCTAGTGAACATCCCATGCATAGACCGATGTCTCCATACCATGTTCCCAACAGTGTATCGATAGTCATTACTCCTCTCACGAATTCCACCTCCAGGCTCAAACCATTAACAAGTTTTTCTGATATAAAGGAATGAGATTCATCAGTATCAAATAAGGAACTAGCTAAATTAAAAGCTACTATAATAGTATCTATCACTGTCGATGGCTCAGCCTCTCTCTCCACAAGTGTAGGTTACAATGTATGTAATTAACCTTCCCCTCTTCCCTATGATGTTGTCTGACCTCCCTGAGTAACACCACTTTGCTGATATGGGTGATCTAGCCCTATAGCACCATTTTCACTACCTCTACCACCTCGTCTAGTAGAACTCCAACCGGCAGACCGATATGGTGTATAAGAACCCCTTCCCACACTCTAACTATGCCCAGCTGCTCCCTAAGCACCAGTATGTCGCTGAAACCTGTAGAACTTATGTAGGTGTCCCATCTTGTAACAAGGATGACACTCTACTAGTGGTCAGGGAAAGTGTCGAAGATAGTGTCCCAACCTACCACATTGATGACAGATCACCCTAGTAAGGTATTATCCAACTGACCCTAATATCTGTGTACTCTTCTTCCCATTGTCTTGGCTAAAGTTTTTATAATGATGTTTTCTTCTCTCAAAAGTTTCACCTCCTGATTGTCCAATAACAACTACCTATCCAGTAATGGAAGCCTCCCTCGGGTTCTCTTCAGTTATGAGATTCTTATCCATAACTTCATCAAACTTCTTTAACCAGAAAATATTGACTTGGGACTTAATCTCACACTTAAGTCCATCCTAAAAGAGTTTTATTGTAGCTGCCTCATCTCCTGCTAACACTGGAGAAAAGCATTACAGATTTGTGTAGCGTCCAACATAATCCATCACGAACGTCCTCCCTTGAGTTATATGTATGATCTATGCATCTTTCTCTTATCTCAGCGTCTCTGGATAGAAGTTCTCCAAGAACCTCTCTAAGAAGTCATTCTATAACATACCATTAGTTTGTCCAGTTTGTACCTAAATTTCCCACTAGCAATTCACTGATCCCCATAGAATATAAGCATCCAACTTGACCCTCCTCTCAACTGGAGCCTCCAAATGTTCAAGTATTGTCTCTATGGACTCAACCTATAATTTAGCTCCCTCAGGTCCACCCTCTCCAGTGAAAGTCAGAGGGTGTTTTAACTGAAACTCCCTTATCAACTCAGATATTCTCTTCACAACCCGCCCTGGGTCTCTTTCCATGAATTGCATGAAGTGAGAAAAGTTCTCCTAGAACCGATCCCCTTCATCTTCAGCTGGAACCATTGGTTTCTCAAGTTCCCTAACTGGAAGACTATTCCTAGCCATGCCCCTCGGTCGTCCCCTCAACAAGCATCATGGAGGCATATTCTCTATAATTCCAAACACACGTCTTAGGTATTATAACACAACCTTATAACATTTACATAAGAGGAAATAATAACAATAGGTCAAAACATGTATTTTCCCCCAAATCTCGCCACACAGTCAAACTGAGGCACTATCACTTCCCTTAACCATCCTACTCTTAGGTTTTGGTTAAAAAGGGTAAACACACTATCATAATCAAGATTCTCATTTAAAAACCCATTTATTCTCATTTTACAACCTTTTTAGATTCATTTCAGTCACCGTTTTTCATTTTAATTTCACAAACAGGGAAAATAGTTCAAGTTCAATAACTTAACCATAACTTGTTTTCTCATGTGTTTCTAAAATGATGCATGTCACAATAACCCTGAGTGCCTAGAATGATTCAGGCAGATCAACTCTCATGCCATTATAGGCCACGAATCAATACTCAAAAATTCTTAGAAACAATAATCATATCACACCAAAAGTGCGTCACCCAAGGTGAAATAATATTCAATGATAACAGCAAACAACAATAACAAAAATCTCACCCTGAGTACTCAGGTTTCCCTCATACATGAGTTTAAAACTCCCATGACTGAGCTCATTACCAAGCCCCTATTCTTCCCAGTCTCCTATATACCTTTCCTCAAACAGTAAGATAAAAGAAGATGAAAGAAAACAGTCTCTGATACCACTTATTAACATCCCGACCTATGTTCCACGTGACGGTGCCCCGAGCCAATTGGTCAGATGACCTCAAGTGAGCCTCCCTATATGCTAGAGACCACCAACTACTAGTGAGGGTCTAGTAAGTGAATCATAGGGATACTATACCCTCTTTTATTCAAGTAAAACACTAGTGGAAATAGATAAACAAATGTTGAAGCATATATAACCAGAACAATCCCAATGTCATAAGATAACCAAAACATCAAAAACAATATTCAACCAAAAGGGAAAAAATTTATTTCGATATAAGTATAAAAGTTCCTAAAAATGAAACTAAAAAATAAAGACACTAATGACTCCCAAGTGGGTCCCAAACCACGTCTAGTTCCCTCATCCAAGATCCAACCCCAATCAACAATCTAACACAGGACCCTTTCCCTTAACCTGTCCTACAATAGTAAAGTCTATTCAGGTACCGATCAGGTAGCCCAAGTAGGGTGTGAGTACAACTCAGTAGGCCACCACCAATGGTGTTTAAAATAATTTCATTCAAAAGATAGTGTATGCAATTCTATAAAGAAAAGAAGGAAATGCACAAATAAATAGTTATCACATTATCATTTATTCTTTATTTAATTATATTAACTCCAGGGTTTCTGGGGATACCCATACCTCTATACTATCTTTGGCTCATGCCGAAGCCCAAAGTGTTCCTTATGTAATATCATATCTTAATACCAGTTTTGACATGTGTCGGAGCTCAAAGTATTCAAAGGTGATATGGTATCTCAGTACCTGATTCAACTCATGTCTGAGTTTGAAGTATTATCGTGTGGGGCCATTTCTTGAAGTGCCTTTATTACCATTCTTTAAATTCACACGTAAATGACAAAGTTAATAATAAAAAATTCATAAGTAATATGATCATGTTACCATTATTACTTCTCAATAGAATGACCATGTTCCCATTCATTTACTCATAAGTATAATAACCATGTTACCATTTATACTTCTCAATTGAATGACCATGTTCCCATTTATACTTCGCATTTGAATAACCATGTTCTCATTCTTTCACTCATAATTAATTAACAATTAATTATCCACCCCAATTCCATTACTAATTAAATAATTAGATAAATACACCATTATCCTCAATTAACTCCCCAATTAATTAAGTACGCAAATCCCATTAATTAATTCATCATTTAATTAATCAATACCATAATTAATAACCAATAATTAATTTTTTAGAATCAATTATCATATTTTAAATCTCAACTCTTTATAATTAATTCCACAATTAATTATCTACATCATAATATCAAGGAACATAATTAATTCATGATTAATTGTATCAATCTAGACAATTCAATATCTCATAATTAATCCCTTGATTAATTATCTAGATTATAACCCCTAACTCTCATAATTAAGTCCACCAAATTAATTATCCAATATTCCAACCCCTTAGTCTCATGATTAATTCCTCAATCAATCATTTAATTCAACAATGCTTCAATAAATTAATTGGTTAACCTAAATAACCCAATTTAGGAATTCAATTTCTAAAGAATGATAGAAATTATATAATCTTTCATACACACATCAAATCCAAAACTATGGGAATTGGATTTTAGACCACCTACCTCAATTTGTTGATGGACATTCATTCAATGAAAATCCCCAAAATTCGAGCAACACAACGACATAGATCTGAGTTCTGGATATAAATCCCTAAATCAAGATCTAGGATATCAAGATCTAATCAATCAAGATCAAGATCTACAATAATAGATCTAGATCTCACCAAAAAGGTTTATATCTAAAGAAATAGAGGATAAAATCCACCAAAAATATTAAGGAAAGAGAGAGAGTAAATAAAAAGACAAGCATCGAGATGAGATCCATTTTCCAGTAGAAGAGTAGATCTTCAATTCGGGCTTTAAATCTTGAAGAGCAGAGGTTAGACAACCTTGGAACCCATTTAGAAATATTTGGAATTGCCCAAAAATGTTTAGTCCTGAGTCTAGGTTGAATAAGAGGTGTTTCAGAGGTTCGAAGGATTTTAAAATAATTTTTCAGGTGATTAATAACCATGTGCATGGTTTTCTAGGCAGGGGCGCATATTTAGGTAAATCATGTGCCAACCGTGCGAACCTCACTACCCAGGGTCACATGGTTACCTGGGTTCGGGCGCATGGTTTTATCTAACCATACGCCAACTACACAGAACCCCTTTTTCCTCAAATTTCTCTTAAAAATCCACTCAAATGCACCCCAAGTCATAACTCCAAACAAAGGTACTTCAAAATAACAAAAATTGCCTGAAATCATGCCTGAGATAACTCCAGAAAAGGTCAGGATCTTATAAATATGTAGGCAGATATACTAATGAGACACAAAAATATAAAATCACCCAATAAACAAGAGACTCAAATAAATTCAAGAACCTTACCTCAAATGACATTTCAATTATCTATCCCAATCCCATATTGACTTCCATTGAGTCCAAAATCACCCACATCATCAATAAACACCATAAAATTAATTAATTAAACATTTAAAGCCAATTTCCCGAAATGGAATATATGATTCCAAACTCACTGGGTGACCTCGTGGCATTGAATCCATAAGAAATAGGGTTTTACCCACTCCCAACACACCCCTAGACCTAAGCCAGGAAAAATCTCCAAAATATAAACTCGAATCAACAACCAATTTAACCCAAACTTGGCCAAAACCCTAAAGAAATATGTGGGGCATCATACCTTGTGATAAAATGATGAACCATGGCTTGAATACGACCCCTTGAGAACTCCTTTGGGAGTCTTACACAAAATCCCCATCAAGTGTAATGATTTCATCATTCTTCGGTGAAATTGTTTCATCTAAAACCCTACCGGCCAAACTGAAATCAATTCAGACCATCAAAAGAAAACAGATAAAAGGAGATATAAGATATTACAATGAATTTGTGCAATGAAACACCAAGAATATTCCTAGAAGAAAGGGTGGAGGGGGGAGGTAGGTTTGGCCTCCCCTCTGTTCATGCGATCATCTGAAAGAAAAACCCCAAGGGGTTTATAAATTAGAAATTCCCTCAACCCTTTTAAAAAAAGGCCCCAACACTGGTTCATGATATGAACAAGGGTTCACACTGTGAACCCTCCTATAGGAAAGGGTACAACCCCTCTACCTGATACTTTCACAACATAAAACATCATTCCAGTCACTTCAAAATCTTCTTGAATGCCCACCCAAACATCCAAGGCACCGCCTGAGCCTTAAAAATCATCCAAAACACCCTTTAAGGATGTTGAGATACTTGAAATCCCAATACGAGTCATGGTTCTCAAAATTAAATCCTCACCAAACCAAAAATTCAAATTCTCCTAGGAATTTACAATCCTTAACAATGAGTCTCATAACACGGTCGGTGGATTTTGGATCAATGGTAAGGATCAAGCTGTAAAAAATTGACGATCGGTGATGATGGATCACATGAAGGCATGACGGTGTAATATATTCAGGGAAGCAATGCATGGAGGTGTCATGGTTTTGTGCAAACCCCTTCAGAATAATTTTTTCAACGAAGCACGACAAAAAAATGATCATTGGAGGCACGAAAATGATGTTCAAGGCTTTAGGTGGTGATTTGGGAACGATTAGAGGTGATAATGATGACGATATAATGACTATGAGCATTTTGTAGAATTATGGGCTCGAAGACGTGTCACACGATGAAGGGTTGGTCACAACGTGGTTTTTTGGTGTTGTGGCATAGCCGCTTCCATCATAGCATGATGGGATCTAAAGAGAATTTTGATAAAGGGAAGACCCTCACATGTAGAATTATTACTTTAATATGTTTCCTTTTATCATTTCTTTGGTCGTGTCATGAATAGCTTTAGTCACTATGTTAAGAGCCTTGGTCGTGGCATGGAGAGTGTTAATCGTGATGTGAAAGTTGGACAAGGGTTGGAGATCACGACGTGGCAGAGGGGAACCACAGAGTGAAAATCTCAAGTGGTGAAAATAGTTGATTCCAATATCATACATAAGGGTCATCTTGTGCAATGATTTATCCTACATATGGTCATGATGTGGCGAAGTGTTCCATGGTGTCTGGGCTGAGAGTCCATGACATGGCGGTGGGTGCCATGATGTGACGATTTGGAAACAGGGAGGCTCGTAGGTGGTAGGGGAAAGGGGTCATGCTATGAGACCCCCATTAGGTTAGGCCATCATAGTGTGACCAACACGCTATGATGATGTCTTGCCAGCAAATCAGTGTGACCAAGTTTCTTTCTGCGTGGGATGCAATAGTACACTTCTCTTTGGCATACAAGGTGATATGCATGGTGATACATGTAATTTGGTCTTCTTAGCTCCGTAAGGCAGATGATGGGGATCGGGCATGGAGATCAGAGTGTTAACAAGGTTAGGTGCTCCCACATCTGTTGTATATTACTTAGCGAGGCGTGGGTCCCCCATATTACTGATAGAGTTTGGTACCCCCTGTATTCTCGGGTTGCAGGTCCTCTATCTAAAGAGTTAGGTCCTCATTGATCTATTGTGTGCTACTCGACAAGGTGAAGGTCCTCTATATATGGAGTTAAGTACTCCCTCATCTTTTGTGTGCTACTCGATGAGGGGTGAGTCCTCCACTACAATTTCTGTAAGGTGGTGTGAGTGTGCTCATAGTTGAGTAGTTATTATGGTAGGGGTTAGTAATCCCTTGGTTGACACATATCCTTGGTTGAGGTGTGGGTTCCCCTATGGATTTATATAACAATGACTCGATGATGATGAATAGTAAATTGTGATAATCCCTCGACTGATACACGTACCTTGGCAAGAAGCAGGTCCCCCTTAATAGTTTCTGATGGTGGTGTGGAAGAAAGGCTAGGTAGATCGAATTTTTGAGCCTTGTGACTTCTCAAACACCTCTTGGTTGCCTCCAAGATGTGACCTACTATCAAGCTGTTGATTTCAAACTTCATGGGATTTTCGGTACCCCGAGCATCCCTAGTTGCTCATGAGATACAACTGCTGAGCATTGAAGTTGAAATGATTGTGACTTCTTTGTGTCCCTGAGATTTCTAGTGGTAGAGCATCTCTGGATCTTTCCTTATATTCATCCTGATTGTTTTCCTATACCAGAGTTTGTGTCGACCTGTTTCTTGTCTTCCCTTTGTGGTTTCAAAGCATCCTACTTGATGTGTTTATACTCACCTCTACACAAACTTTGTGCCCACATGTGTTGTGTCCATGCAAATAAAGTAGGGTTTGGGGATGATGTTGGTGGACGCAGAAGTGATATTGTTTATTTGGGGCAGACGTATGGTGATGCTTGGCGATGCATAGTGAAGCTTTGTGAGCTTGGCGGTGACCATTGCGTCTGGAGATTAATACCGAAGTACATGAAGCGAGGAGTAGGGGCGTAAATGATACAGTGGTACTCGTAAGCCACTCGAGTTGAACTCGAAAAATAATCGAACCCGACTCATTTTTTTAAGTCGAGCTCGAGCTAAAGCTACTCGAGTACTCCATCGAGTTGAGTTTGAGTACTATAATAAGGTGATCGAGTAGTGGAGTAATTAAAATATTAGTATGTAAATTAATATTCTTATATATTTTATTTAAAATTTATCAAGGATTATATATATATATATATATATTATCACTTAAAAACCCGAAATCTCCAGATAATTTGGCGTAAGTGTTTTTTTTAGTTTTTGGGGGTAGAGTTTGTTTTATTTGAAAAAATGGGGTAGTCTAGTACCAATTGAAGTGGCGCTTTGGGTTCCCAAAGTGCCAATTCAATTGGCGTTGATGGGTTTATTTTTTCTAAATCCCCACGCCACCCCTCCCCAACCCCTCTTATATATATTTATGTAATTATAATTATAATTATAATAAATATATTAATAATAAATATAATCACTAAAATAAATATAATAAATTTATAATTATATTTATTATATTTTTAACAATTACATAATTATAATAAATATATCATAATAATAAATATAATCATTATAATTATAATAGTTATATAATTATAATAATTATATAAATATAATAAACATATAATAATTATAATAAATATACAATTATAATTACAATAATTATATAATTATAAATATAATAAATATATAATTATAACAATTATATAATTATAATAAATACATAATGATTAATATAATAATTATATAATTATAATAGATATACAATTAAAAAAATATATAACAATAATAATTATATAATTATAATTATAATAAATATATAATAATTGTTTATTTGCCTTTCTTTTTATAATAAGGGGCTTGGCCCTGAACTTTTTTGAATAATTATTATAAATAAACAATTATAATAAATATATAATTAGAATAATTAAATAATTACAATTATAATAAATATATAATTATAATAAATATATAATTATAAATATAATAATTAAATAATTATAATAAATATACAATTATAAATATAATAAATATAAAATTATAAATATAATAAATATACAATTATAATAAATATATAATTATAATAATTAAATAATTATAATTATAATAAATATATCATTATAATACATATATGATTATAAATATAATAGTTATATAATTATAATAAATATACAATTATAAATATAATAAATATATAATTATATATATATATTATATATATAATAATTATATAATTATATATTTATTATTATTATAATTATATTTATATTTATTATAATTAAAATAAATATTTAATTATATAATTATTATAATTATAATTATAATCATAATAATTATATAATTATATAATTATTATAATTATAATAAAAATAAAAATATATAAAAATATATAATTATATATTTATCCCTGAACACCTATAATATATTTTATTAATAATTATATATTTATTATATTTATAATTGTATATTTATTATAATTATAATAACTATAATTATTATAATTATTATGAATATAATATATATATAATTATAATAATTATACAATTATAATAAATATACAATTATAAATATAATAAATATATAATTATATTTATTATAATTATAATTATAATTATATATTTATTATAATTATAATTATAATTATATATTTATTATAATTATAATTATAATTATATATTTATTATAATTATATAATTATAGATACAATAATTATATAATTATAAATATAAATATAATAAATATATAATTATTATATTATTATATTTATAATTATATATTTATTATAATCATATAATTGTTATAATTATATATTTATTATATTTATAATTATATAATTACTGCAGTTATAATTTTATATGTATTATAATTATATAATTATTATATTTATAATTATATATTGATTATAATTATTTATTTATTATTATAATTATAATTATAATTATATAATTATAATAAATATACAATTATTATAATTATATAATTATTATAATTATATAATTATTATATTCATAATTATATATTTATTATATTTACAATTATATATTTATTATAATAATATAATTATTATAATTATATTATTATTATAATTGTATTGTCCCCGAACCTTCTTAGTATTTATTATAATTTTATATTTATTATAATTATATATTTATTATAATTATAATTATATAATTATTATAGTTATATATTTATTGTAATTGCATATTTATTATAATTATATAACTATTATATTTGTAATTATATATTTATTATAATTATATAATTGTTATAATTATATATTTATTATATTTATAATTATATAATTATTGTAATTATAATTGTATATTCATTATAATTATATAATTATTATATTTACAATTATATATTGATTATAATTATATATTTGTTGTTATTATTATTATATTTATAATTATATATTTATTATAAATATACAATTTTTATAATTATATATTTATTATATTTATAATTATATATTTATTGTAATTATATATTTATTGTATTTATATAATTATTATAATTATATAATTATTATAAATATATAAATATTATAATTATATAATTATTATATTTATATAATAATTATAATTATAATTATAATTATAATAATTCTCTCACGACCCCCTCCCCACAAAGTGTACCCCTTCTAGGCCGGCAATGTGAGAAGGGAGATAATGACCCACGAGTCCCGCCTCCAATAGGCCCCAGGTTGGCGACTAGCACCGAGGGTATAGTAAACACACAAATTGGAGACATTACCCTCTAAGAGAACACATGCAGAAGAGAGAGATAAGATAGACACCAACCAACTCCAACTCAACCAGCAATATAAAAGAAATCCCAAGTACACATATGAAATGTCATGCAAAACTACTACAACTAAAATGGGAAAACTACAAATACCCAAAAGAATGTAAAAACGGTAGCGACCACATATCCCGAACAGCTCCTGCAACCCCAAGCTAGTAGTAACCAGCCTGATCTCTAACCTGCTCCAAGTGACCTGAAAAGCAGTTTATATATACATAGGGTGAGTATAACAGTATACTCAGTAAGATCCTCCCCGGAGTCTCTCGTACAAATGTAAAGAAAGCATGTTAAAGCACAGTGAACAACAAGTGAAACTAACTCGTCGCCTAAACATGTTTACTAAGTTTTGAGCCTCACCATGGCTACTCTCACCAAGTAACGCATACAAGAGTATATAAGATAATAAATAATATCAAGGGTATCCCGTTACTACTTCCCCACTTGTTTGTCGTTTTTCCCCAATGTCTCACGTCCTAAGCATCTCTCTCCAAAAAGGCTTGCCCGCAAACACCTGGGTGAAGCACCACAACATGAACCTCATGCAACAAAACCACCACGTCCACATAAACAAAGTAACCAGGTAGTTTATGGAAGCCACCATAGCTCACATAACGTGCATCATATGTCGGGTATTATACCTCAAACCATTACAGCCCATACACCGAGTAAGGATCCTCAAGCCATCACAGTCTATACACGTTATACCTATAGTATTCCATAGGAAACTATATCCAGAATATGTGTGTGTGAATAACCACAAGCCATTACATCCCTCTACACACATATATGAGGAAAACTAACCGTTGTGCCTACCAGCACAAGTAACTACCAAGAGAAGAGAGCGGGGCCAAAGGGGGTAGTCAGTCATCCATCCTCCCACTCGAATGTTGGGGAAAACACCCCCCAGGGATCAGAATCCCCGGGGTGTCAGTTTCCCTAACTGACAGAGTGGAGTAGCGTACAGAAACACAAAAGTACAGAATATACTATAGCTCACAACCACACTATGGGCATAACCTAGTCTTAGACTCAACTGCAGCTAACGTCTCTCGGACTCCCAACTGCCACTTCTAAGACTAGGTATCCTATAAGCACAAAACCATTTAAATAGCTTTAATACATTACTTCATTCCCTTTTTATCAGTTGCACTTTACGTTAATTAATTCTTTAATCATTAATTAACCATTAAGGATTTACACATTATATTTCATTAGCATCACACCCAAGGTTCATTGTTCCTTCAAATTACACCCTCGGCATTGCGCCCCAGCAAGATCTAACCCCATGGGTTAACATCATTTATTCAATTATTCATTTACAAAATTACTTTCCCATATTCCCAGGCATTCTATAAAAACATTCTATGCTACTAAACACAAGGGGTCTCAACACGGTGAGTAGATAAACTATATGTCGAGTCTTTGCCTCCCATAGCAAGAGCTTAGACCCATCCTCCCTTGAGATGCAAAACACTAAAAGCATGTGGCATACCCCGCACGTCCTTGCCCCTTTCAGAAGAAGGGTAAACAAGACCAGCTGCCTTAAGGAGTGGTGAAAGTAAAGCAGATAAACAACCAAAAGAAACAACATAATCCAATCATTCACATCCAACCCATTTCATCATCTCTGGTGTCCTCCCTGACACCCACATGCATAAACCGATGCATCTCACCACTCTAGGCTTCAACTGCTGCCACAACTCGTAGGCCTCCATGCCCCCGCATATTACAATAGCCATCCAGGCTCACATCACAAACACAAGAAGCAGGAAAACAAACATCGTATCAATTGGGCTCTTAGCCCTTAAACAAGTAATAGGGTAACTCAGAACCCTACAAGGAATTATCTTTTATCAAACAACCAGTTCTTTAATCCATATTGGATTAACCAATTTATTATTCTTAGGTTCCAAATTCGAGAAACCTAACCAGTAAGCTATCACAAATAAATAAACATGCTTACTGCACCAATTTGATTAACATCAAATTACAACAAGAAGAAACAAATTCATTTACATGCCTCTTTATCTTTAGCCAAAAAATTATTGATTAATTCCAGCTTTACATTCTTTCCCAATTTCCATTAAGAAAGAAAATCCAAAAAATAAAGCATTGATATCACACTATATTGCAAAACAAGAGGCAATAACATACAATCGATATCAATTTATTTATCCGATTCAAATATTTATTATGTCAATTACATTGTGATTCAGTGGGATAAAACATGTTGACTCTACAGTTGCACGTAAAAGAAAAGGGAAGCAATGAATCCCCTACCTCAAACAGTTCTTGACGTTCTTTATACGAGAATGATCCACACAACGGATCATGATCGCCTTATCTCGTGACAACTGCATCCACCCGAGGATTCCACGGTACAACCGCACGAACCGAAACCCAAGAAAACTCTATTAGAACATGGAGGTCACATGCCATAACATGGAAAGGAGTAATAGGAGAAGATTAACCCAAAAGAACCACGATAAAACATACCTTATTTCGATGAAGGATTGACCCTTGCTGCTTGTACCAAAGCAGGGGGTGCGCATGCAGTAGGAAGAACTTCAAGGGGAAAAATATTCGAGGATTAAGGTTCGGTCACACCACTACTATGGGAAGAAGGAAAGGTTTTAGCATCTCACACAAGGTAGAATAAGTAGGAAGAACAAGGAAGATATATCATCCCTTTATAAGATTTAATGAAGAATCAGTTTAAGATATGCTGGATTTTTCATTAAAAGAGGATCGCATTAAACAACACGGTTTGACCAAGTAAAGACATCCCGAGACTTATTAAAATTAATATAGGATTTATGAGATTTGATTTGGCCTTAAATCCCTTAAAATAAGGCCTTGAATGCATTTTACATCAAAGAAAATGTCAAAGGGGCGAAACTGTAGGAAGCTGGAAACAGTGTTCATGATCCTAGAAACACTGCACACCTACCGATCCTAAAAACACTGTACACGATTCTGGAAACATTGTACACTCACCGATCCTGGACTCACTGATCCTGGAAACAGTGTTCACAGAATGACTCACCGATCCTAGACTCACCGATCCTGATACTATTCACAGAATGACTCACCGATCCTGGTACTATTCACAGAATGACTCACCGATCCTGGACTCACTGATCCTGGTACTGTTCACAGAATGACTCACCGATCCTGGACTCACTGATCCTGACAGTGTTCACAGAATGACTCACCGATCCTGGACTCACCGATCCTGGTACTATTCACAGAATGACTCACCGATCCTAGACTCGCCGATCTTGGACTCACCGATCCTGGTACTGTTCACATAATGACTCACTGATCCTGGACTCACCGATCCTGGTACTTTTCAAAGAATGACTCACCAATCCTGGACTCACCTATCCCGGTATTGTTTACAAAATGACTCACCAATCCTGGACTCACTAATCCTGGACTCATCGATCCTGGACTCACCGATCCTGGTATTGTTCACAGAATGACTCACCGATCTTGGACTCACCGATCCTGGACTCACCGATCCTGGAATCACTGATGGAATTGTTCACATCGGTCTCCTCAATGGAACTGTTCACATCAGTCTCGCCGATGGAACTGTTCGCATCGCTCTCCCCGATGGAACTGTTCCCATCGGTCTCGCCGATGGAACTATTCACATCGGTCTCACCGATGGAACTGTTCACATCGGTCTCGCCGATGGAACTGTTCACATCGGTCTCGCCGATGGAAGTGTTCACATCCGTCTCTCACATCTCCAAAGGAAAAAAAATCCTTCCATCATACAACACTCGGTGTTGTTCATCCTCAGTCCAACCATCAAGGGGCCCACCACAAACAACTTAGTCTCTCCAGACCTCCACCTCAAAATCCCCCAACTGGGAATCTTCCACCTGCTGCACCAGAGAGGACTATACCGTCATCTAAAAAAGACAACCTCTACCCACAACTTTTCCCATATCAAGATGTAATGTTGATAGTTCTTCCATTAATCTCCAGGAATCATCAGATTCATGCACAGTATCGCTACGTGACTTCTGACTCAGTGCATCAGCTAAAACATTCCCCTTTCCAGGTGTATACAATATTTTGAATTTGTATTCCTGTAAGAACTTCATCCACTGACATTGTCATAAATTCAAGTCACGCTGGGAGAAAACATACCTCAGGCTCTTATGATCGGTGAAAACCACCAAGAGCTCACCAATGAGGTAATGTATCCACAACTTCAGAGCAAAAATCACATATGTCAACTCAAGATCATGGGTGGCATAGTTACGTTCATGGGGACACAACTGTCGAGACCCATAAGAAACAACTGATCCTTGCTGCATCAGAACACAGCCTAACCCCAGATGCAAAGCATCGCAGAAAACGTCAAACTGAACTCCCCCAGCTGGAAGAAAAAGAACTGTAGCACTTACTAACTTCTCCTTCAAATACTCAAAAGTTTCCTGACATTGATCAGTCCATATGAATGTCTGATCCTTCCTGGTCAAAGCTTTTAGAGGAGTCTCAACTCGAGATAAATTGGCTATGAACCTCCTATAGTAGCCTGCGAGACCAAGGAAACTTCGCACCTCTGACATTGTCTTAGGGGCTGTCCAAGACACAACTGCCTCTATCTTCAATGGATCCACAACTAATCCCTATTGGGTCACAACATGCCCTATGAAAAGGACTTCTCGAGCCCAAAACTCACACTTCGACAACTTCCCAAATAGCTGATGTTGACGAAGAACTCCCAAAATAGCGTGTAGATGCTCTGCATGCTCCTCTTCAGATGTAGAGTACACAAGGATGTGGTCAATGAAAATCACCATGAACTTGTCTAAGAACTCGCGAAACATAGCATTCATCAATCCCATGAACACAACTGAATCATTTTTTCACACCTAATGGCATTACAATGAACTCATAATACCCATGATGATAACGGAAAGCAGTCTTTGGGATATCCTCATCCTTCACACGCATCTGATGATATCATGACCATAAGTCGATCTTTGAGAACCAACTTGCACCCTTCAGTTGATTGAATAAATCATCAATCCACAGAAGAGGGTAGCGATTCTTCACTGTCACTTTGTTTAAGCGGTGGTAATTGACACACAATCACAAAATGTCGTCAGCCTTCTTCACAAACAAAACTAGTGCACCCCACGGTGACACACTCAGCTGAACAAAACCGCACTGTAACAGACCATCAAGTTGTATACGTAGCTCTCATGACTCATAAGGGGGCATCCTATATGGAGACATATAGATAGGATATGCTCCTGGTTGTAGCTCGATCCCAAACTCAATCTCTCGTCGAGGGGGTAATGCTACAACCTCTTCTGGAAAGACATCAGGGTACTCTTCTACGACCCTAGGAAACTCCAACTACTGAACCACTGAAGGACTCAACATCAGCTCAGCCATCATGGATGATAAGGACGAAACATGCCTCTGACCCATCCAAGCGTCTCACTCGCTAACAAACACTGCTGGCTCTCCATCATCATCGAAGAACGCCACCTGAATCCTGAAGAAATCCATGATAGCCTGCACCGAATACAACCAATCTATGTCTAGTATGACATCATATGGTTGTATCCATAAACATAGGAAATTTTCCCAAGAGCGGTGCTGCCCCAACACTAGCTCACAATCTCTACATACTTCAAATAAGTCAGCTCGACCTCCAACTGGCGTAGTCAACACCAAGGGCACTGGAAGCCTCTCTACCTCAAGTCCCAAAGCATGGACAAGGGTAGGTGATATAAAGGATCATGTCGCTCTCAAATCAAACAAGGCATACACCAAGGTAGAAAACAAGCAAAGGGTACCTCGAATGATGTCTGACTCAACTGGTGCTGGCAATGCTAAAGCATGAAGCTGACCACGACCTCCTCCACGGCCTCTCTAACCTTGATGAAGACCACCACCATGGTCGCACTCTACTCTCTGAGGATGGGGGGTGTCACAGGGTTGTCCTCTTCCTGCCCCATCTACCTTCTGCTGATCTAAAGTTGGTTCAATCTATTGTTGTTTCCTCGGCTGGAACTGCCTCAATGGAGGAGCCTTGAGTGGAACACCTAGTGCACGATGACTGTTCTGAAAGGTCGGGCAATCTCGCTACTAATGACCTCGACCAGCACAAGAAAAACAAGCTCTTGATCCCTTGGCATAGGCCTGAGAGTTGCTGCCTCCGGAGAAACGAGATACGGAGGGTTGGGACCTACCCCCGGTTGAACGGAAACTCTTCTTCCCTGAAAACCGGGAACCTCGGACCACAGCTCTGCTTCATGAGGAATCATGATGACTCCCCTATTGTGATGATTTGGTTCTGGCTAATGTCCTATTGATGACCTCTTCCTTCTCCAGCACCTCAATATATGTCTTCAGCATAAATGGGGTGACCTGACGTTGGATCTCTGGATGCAAAGCCTCCTCAAAATGCCTCTTTCTGGCCTCATCATATGGAAACAGGTCTGAAGCATATCGTAAAAGGTTCCTGAAATGGATTCCAAACTCTCGCACACTAGAGCTCCCCTGTCGAAGGGTAAGAAGCTCCTGGCGACTGGACGCCTTCACGGTTGAGGAAAGAAACTCGACTCTAAACTTATCTCGGAACTCCTCCCATGAGATCATTGACTCCTCATGATCCCTAAGGAACAAAAACCACCACTGCCTCGCTACTCCATGCAACATCGTCACAACCAATGACACCCAGTGCTCCTTCTGAGCATGGATCAAACGAAAGCCTATCTCGACCTCCTCCAACCAGTCTTTTGTGACTACATCTGAAACGGAACCTTCGTACTTATGTAGACTCTGGCGCTGAAACTCTTGGAGTGTCCTTCTCCAAGTGTCGTCATCGTCAACCTCTACCCTACGGTGATCTGCTGGCACAACCTGCTGGACATCTTATATGCGATCCTGACGAGGACATCGACCTGGAGCCATACCTGTAAAATAACAAATAGTTAGATCTCCTAAACCTGGAATATGTAAGAATAAACATTAATTAATTGATTTTCTTCTTTTATTAATTTTAGTTTAACCTATCCCAAGGTCTACCCATTCAAACATAGGCACAAAGAAGAATGATGCATGATCATTTCCTAGGTCTCTACCCAGCAACTAGTATCACCTTGTTTAGTAGCCATTGTAAACTTAAAGGTCCGTACATCATATCATAGGGGGGCCTAAAAACCTATGTCTCAGCCGGTCTCTAGTGTTTACATCACTTGGTAAACATGAATGACACTATTTCCCTACCAACCCATGCAACCACGCTTGTGCCTAACACCAAACTTCATCCTATCCCTCAACCAGACCTCTGATACCACTCTATCATGACCCCCTCCCCACAAAGTGTACCCCTCCTGGGCCAGAAATGTGAGAAGGGAGATAATGACCCCCGAGTCTCGCCTTTAGTAGGCCTTAGGTTGGCGACTAGCCCCGAGGGTATAGTAAACACACAAATGGGAGACATTACCCTCTAAGAGAACACATGCGGAAGAGAGAGATAAGATAAACACCAACCAACTCCAACTCAACCATCAATATAAAATAAATCCCAAGTACATGTATTAAATGTCATGCAAAACTACTACAACTGAAATGGGAAAACTACAAGTACCCAAAAGAATGTAAAAATGGCAGCGACCACGTAGCCCGAACAACTCCTGCAACCCCAAGCTAGTAGTAACCAGTCTGATCTCTAACCTGCTCCAAGTGACCTAAAAATTAGTTTATATATACATAGGGTGAGTATAACAGTATACTCAGTAAGATCCTCATTGGAGCCTCTCATGCAAATGTAAAGAAAGCATGCTAAAGAATAGTGAACAATAAGTGAAACTAACTCGTCACCTAAACATGTATACTAAGTTCCTAGCCTCACCATGACTACTCTCACCAAGTAATGCATATAAGAGTACATAATATAATAAATAATATCAAGGGTACCCCGCTACTACTTCCCCACTGGTTTGTCGCTTTTCCCCAACGTCGCACGCCCTAAGCATCTCTCTCCAAAAAGGCTTGCCCGTAGACACCTGGGTGAAGCACCACAACATGAACCTCATGCAACAAAACCACCACGTCCATGTAAAAAAAGTAACCAGGTAGTTTCTAGGAGCCACCATAGCTCGCATAACGTGCATCATACGTCAGGTATTATACCTCAAGCCATTACAGCCCATACACTGAGTAAGGATCCTCAAGCCATCACAGCTTGTACACATTATACCTATAGTAGTCCATAGGAAACTATATTCAGAATATATGTGTGTGAATAACCACAAGCCATTACAGCCCTCTACACACATATATGGGGAAAACTAACCATTGTGCCTACCAGCACAAGTAACTACCAAGAGAAGAGAGTGGGGCCAAAGGGGGTAGTCAACTATCCATCCTCCTACCAGAATGTTGGGGAAAACACCCCCAAGGGCTCAAAATCCCCAGGGTGTCAGTTTCCCTAACTGATGGGTGGAGTAGCGTATAGAAACACAAAACGTACGAAATATATTATAGCTCACAACCACACTATGGGCATAACCTAGTCTTAAACTCAACTGCAGCTAACGTCTCTCAGACTCCTGACTGCCACTTTTAAGACTAGGTATCCTATAAGCACAAAACTATTTAAAGAGCTTTAATACATTAATTCATTCCCTTTTTATCAGTTTCACTTTACGTTAATTAATTCTTTAATAATTAATTAACCATTAATAATTTCCACCTTATATTTCATTAGCATCACACCCAAGGTTCATTGTTCCTTCAAATTACACCCTCGACATTGCGCCCCAGTAAGCTCCAACCCCATGGGTTAACATCATTTATTCAATTATTCATTTACAACATTACTTTCCCATATTCCTAGGCATTCTAGAAAAACATTCTATGCTACTAAACACAAGGGGGGTCAACACGGTGAGTAGATAAACTACCCGTCGAGTTTTTGCTGCCTATAACAAGAGCGTAGACCCATCCTCCCTTGATAGGCTAAACACAGAAAGCACGTGCCATACCCCGCACGTCCTTGCCCCTTTCGGAAGAAGGGTAAGCAAGACCAGCTTCCTTGAGCAGTGGGGAAAGTAAAACAGATAAATAACCAAAAGAAATAGAAGAATCCAATCATTCACATTCAACCCATTTCATCATCCCTGATGTCCTCCCCGACACCCACATGCATAAACCGATGCATATCTCCACTATAGGCGTCAACTGCTGCCACAACTCGTAGGCCTCCATGCCCCCACATATCACAACAGCCATCCAGACTCACATCACAAACACAAGTAGCAGGAAAACAAACATCGTATCAATTGGTCTCTTGGCCCTTAAACAAGTAATATGGTAACTCAGAACCCTACAAGGAATTATCTTTTATCAAACAACTAGTTCTTTAATCTATATTGGATTAACCGATTTATTATTCGTAGGTTCCAAATTCGGGAAACCTAACCAGTAAGCTATCATAAAATAAATAAACATGCTTACTGCACCAATTTGATTAACATCAAATTACAACAAGAAGAACCAGATTCATTTACATGCCTCTTTATCTTTAGCCAAACAATTATCTATTAATTCCGGTTTTACGTTCTTTTCCAATTTCCATTAAGAAAGAAAAGTCAAAAAAAGCAAGCATAGATATCACACTATCTAGAAAAACAAGAGGCAATAATATATGATCGATATCAATTTATTTATCCGGTTCAAATATTTATTATGTCAATTCCATTATGATCTAGTGGGCTAAAACATGCTAACTCTACAGTTGCACGTAAAAGAAAAGAGAAGCAACGAATCCCCTATCTCAAACAGTTCTTGACATTCTTTATATGAGAACGATCCACACAACGGATCACGATCGCCTCATCTCTTGACAACTGCATCCACCCGAGGATTCCACTGTACAACCGCATGAACTGAAACCCAAGAAAACTCCATTAGATCATGGAGGTCACATACCATAACATGGAAAGGAGTAATAGGAGAAGATTAACCCAAAAGAACCATGATAAAACATACCTTATTTCGATGAAGGATCGACCCTTGCTGCTTGCACCAAAGTAGGGGGTGCGCATGAAACAAGAAGAACTTCAAGGGAAAAAAAATCTGAGGATTAAGGTTTGATCACACCGCTCCTATGAGAAGAAGGAAAGGTTTGATCGTCTCGCACAAGGTAGAACAAGGAGGAAAAACAAGGAAGATATATCGTCCCTTTAGAAGATTTAACAGAGAAGCAGTTTAAGATATGTTGGATTTTCCATTAAAAACGGATCGCATTAAACAACTCGGTTTGACCAAGTAAAGACATCTCGGTCCTTAGGGAAATTAATATAGGAGTTATGAGATTTGATTTGGCCTTAAATCCCTTATAAAAGTCCTTGAATGCATTTTATGTCAAAGAAAACGTCAAAGGGGCGAAACTATAGGAAGTTAGAAACACTGTTCACGATCCTAGAAACATTGTACACCTACCGATCCTGAAAACACTGTACACAATTCTGGAAACACTATACACTCACCAATCCTGAACTCACCAATCTTGGTACTGTTCACAAAATGACTCACCGATCCTGGACTCACCGATCCTGGTACTGTTCACAGAATGACTCATCGATCCTAGACTCGCCGATCCTGGTACTGTTCACAGAATGACTCACCGATCCTGGTACTCTTCATAGAATGACCCACCGATCCTGGACTCACCGATCCTGGTACAGTTCGCAGAATGACTCACCGATCCTGGACTCACCGATCCTGGTACTGTTCGCAGAATGACTCACCGATCCTGGACTCACCGATCCTGGTACTGTTCGCAGAATGACTCACCAATCTGAAACTCACCGATTCTAGTACTGTTCACAGAATAACTCACCGATCCTAGACTCATCGATCCTGGACTCACCGATCTTGGTATTGTTCACAGAATGACTCGCCGATCCTGGTATTGTTCACAGAATGACTCACTGATCTCGGACTCACCGATCCTAGGCTCACCGATGGAACTGTTCGCATCGGTCTCCCCGATGGAACTGTTCCCATCGGTCTCCCCGATGGAACTCTACACATCGGTCTCACCGATGGAACTGTTCACATCGGTCTCACCGATGGAACTGTTCACATTAGTCTCACCGATGGAACTTTACACATTGGTCTCACTAATGGAACTATTTGCAGAAATGGAAAATTTAGAAAAGTGTTGGGGATGAGTCACCTCGACCACCAGAACACCTCAAACACTAGAATTTTGGAGAGGAATGGACCGGAGAGGTCTGAGCCATTACAATTTATATTTATTTTTATTTTATATTTATTTTAATTGTATAATTGTTATAAATATAATAAATATAATTATAAAATTATTATATTTATTTTAGTGATTATATTTATTATAAATATATTTATTATAATCATAATTATAATTATATAAAAGATATAAAAAATATATATATATATATATAGGGTTGAGGAGGGGTGGCGTGGGGATTTTGGAAAAAAAAAACTTGAACCCCAATCCAATTGGTGGTGTAGTGTGTTTCTCAAAGCGTCAATTGAATTGGCGCTCAATAAACTCATTTATCTAAATAAAAAAAAAATCTAAACCCCTTAAATTAAAAATAAAAATAAAAAACCCTTTTAACCCCCAAAATCTCCCTTAACACTAACCCACCCCTATCGTGCTCCTCGCCCCCTTTCTCCCTCACGTAACTCCCGCCCGGTCCCCGACTTGACTTTCGCCCGTGTCTGCTTCACCCTCGCACCATAGAATCACCCGCCAACTGGCGATGACGTCCCCTCTTCTCCCTCGCTTTTCCTCCTCTGCTCCCCCCTGCCGTTGTCCGTTCCCCCTCCCCGCACTGCTTATTATATTTATAATTATATATTTATTATATTTATAATTATATATTTATTATAATAATATAATTATTATAAATATATTTTTATTATAATTGTATTGGCCCCGAACCTTCTTAGTATTTATTATAATTGTATATTTATTATAATTATATATTTATTATAATTATAATTATATAATTATTATAGTTACATATTTATTGTAATTGCATATTTATTATAATTATATAACTATTATATTTATAATTATATATTTATTATAATTATATAATTGTTATAATTATATATTTATTATATTTATAATTATATAATTATTTTAATTATAATTGTATATTTATTATAATTATATAATTATTATATTTACAATTATATATTGATTATAATTATATATTTATTATTATTATTATTATATTTATAATTATATATTTATTATAAATATACAATTTTTATAATTATATATTTATTATATTTATAATTATATGATTATTGTAATTATATATTTATTGTATTTATATAATTATTATTATTATATAATTATTATAAATATATAAATATTATAATTATATAATTATTATATTTATATAATAATTATAATTATATTATTATTATAATTATAATAATTATATTTATTTTTATTATATATTTATTATAATTACATAATTGTTATAAATATAATAAATATAATTATAAAATTATTATATTTATTTTAGTGATTATATTTATTATAAATATATTTATTATAAATATATTTATTATAATTGTAATTATAATTATATATATATATAAAAGATATATATATAGGGTTGAGGAGGGGTGGTGTGGGGATTTTGGAAAAAAAACTTGAACCTCAGTCCAATTTGTGGTGTAGTGTGTTTCTCAAAGCACCAATTGAATTGACACTCAATAAACTCATTTCTCTAAATAAAAAAAATCCAAACCACTTAAATTAAAAATAAAAAATAAAAAATTAAAAAACCCTTTAACCCTCGAAATCTCCCCTAACACTAACTCGCCCCTACCATGCTCCTCGCCCCCTTTCTCCCTCACGTAACTCCCGCCCGAGTCCCCGACCTGACTTCCGCCCGCGCCTGCTTCACCCTCGCACCATAGAATCACCAGCCAACTGGTGACAGCGTCCCCTCTTCTCCCTCGCTTTTCCTCCTCTACTTCCCCCTGTCGTTGTCTGATCCCCCTCCCCGCACTGCTCATTCACCCCTTCCTCCCTCACCCCGACCTGCCTCAGAGACGCCGGAAAGGCGGTTCGCCCATTCTGTAACTTATTCAATGTTCCTTCACTTAACCCTGGAGGACCGCCTCTTCAATTCTCACATTTTCCTCCCAACAGTTTCAATCATATAGTAGTTTTCAGGTTTCATCCTCTCATTCTTTCGAAATCGGTGTTCCTGCATACTCTCACTTTTCCCTTCTTGATAAGTTCCGCCGCCTCTTAGTTCTTCTGTCGGCATCAGCTCTCCTGCTCGATTCATTCCCCTTGTAGTCTGATTTCAGTTCCCCATTTTCCTTGCCTCGACCTCCATCGATTCTCTTCAGCATTTGGGATAGTCGACAAGCGGTATACATAAGTCTGGTTGCTTTCTCTTTAATTTTTTCTACCCCCAATATCTCAATTTTTGTACATATGTTCCCCAACTTCTTTGCACAGGCCTCGATCGGAGCAGTGACAAGATCTTCTATTTCGAATCCTAACCAACGGCCTGAATTTCAGGTCTCCTAAAATTTTTATATTATTTTCTATTCCATCTCATGTATTTCATCTTCAAACAACTTTTAAAAATTTCTAAATTCCCATCGCCTTGCAGTATTGGTACCAATATCTTTAAATCTACTGCATATTTGTTTTACCCTAAATTTTTCACTATGTGAATTTTTTGAAATTAAGAACTGTATGTATTTTCTTTGCATATACACTTTAACCGCTGCATGCATTTTTTATATCCAATTATCTTTCATGTTTTAAAATTTCAGATCATGTCTCAACTATGGTTTTAGGAAATTTTCACCTCATTTCCTATTGCATCTCACTTATTGTAGTCACAAACAACTTTTGGAATTTTTTTAATATATTTTATTAGTTCTTCACTGTAGGTTTTTTCTTTACATATTCACACTAATTGTTGTATGCATTTTCTGTACTCAATTATTTCTCATTTTTAAACTGCTGATTATTTTTACCTATTATTAATTTGTATGGTCAAATTTTATATCTTTCAAACATGTTACTACAACTACTGGTTGTTTAAATGTTTCTCAAAAAAATGATGATTGTTCCCAATTGTATAATATATCCAAATCGTGTATATCGTTACATCTACTACTTATTTTCCTTTATTTTATTTTTTTTCATCCCGAACAAAACCATATTTTACAGTACATTTTCAAATTGTCTACCTGAAATTTCTCCTACATCTTATTCTAATCAAAATTGTATACCTGAAATTTTTGTTAGCCTTGAACTTTATATAATCTATGCAAAATTTAATTTTAGTTCAAAATTACCGTCAAATTTTGTTTTGTATTTGTCAAATTTTTTTCAATGATTATGCTTCTGTAGTTTTATTACAAAATTTTTGTCATCTGGTAATAAAATTCAACATAAGGATTGACAGTTTCATTTTTCAAACATGAAAAAATTTTGTATACAAAATTTGCTAATGTGTTAAAGTGTTAGTATTGAATTGTATATGTTGGGGCTACATTAAATTACACATGTATTGACCGTGTCATTTTGAAATACAAGAATATTCTGAAATGCATGGGGTGCTCTGAGTATTCATTTTCAAAATTTTCATTTTGAAAATTGACATTTTAAACTGTATATCCACTTTCAAACTTGTCATCTTAAACTGTCCATTCAATTCATGAAATGATTCAGTGCATGGAATGAACTGTATATTCATTTTTAAAAAAATTAATGTTGAACTTCATATTTCCAACTGTATAATCATTTTTAAAATTGTCATTTTGAATTGTATATTCAACTAGTTACTCAATTTTCATGGGCAAAATACTAGTGTATTTATAATTAGGTTAGGGTTACAAATCTAATGCAAAATCAGTTTTACCATGACAACAAGTACATAACCTAATTAAGTAAAAACCAGGAGTTTTTAGCATGTCTTCGAAATTGAAAACAAAAAGGAAAGATGAAAAACTGATAAAACCAAACTAAAAATATGCATGGATAAAAGTTATGATAGAATCATCTCACATGTTCAACCCTCATCGACACCCCAACAACAATAACAATAACAATCACCTCAAAATATTGATGCATATAATCAAAAATAGGTTTCAAAAACAAAACGATACTTGCAATGCAACTAAATTTTTTGTCTTTAATATAAAAATATTATTAATGTAAAAATTATCTTAATAATGAATAAGTTTGAATAAAATACTCCTTTGTAATGGATTTAATAAAAACACAAATGTAAGCAATGATGCTTAATAAAACAATTTAGAGAGATTTAATTGTAAATCCCTTTTTAAACTTTTTTATTAGATCTGTTTTACAATTTTAAAAACATTGAACATCAGTGATATAGCGACCCGAGCTAAACATAACTTAAATAATACATTAATCTCACGATTTAAATAATACATCACACAACAGTTGCAAAATCCAAGGACCAAAAGCTTTAGTGTCTTTAAAATTAGTTACATAAACATCTTATTTTATAACACTTGCAAATATTTTTCCATAATTGTGCTCCTCTAGGCCCTTTCCTAGACATCTCACATGATGTAATCATCTTTATAACCTGGGGAATGAAAACATAAGAAATAAGTGAGCTCAAATTCTCAGTAAGGGAAACAACATATCATAAAGTATTAGATCATAAGCACGTGGAGAATAAGAGGAAAACATAAATATCTAAATAAGAGATCATAAGACCATGTATGATAATCACAAAACATGATGAAACCACATATGATCATAAAAAGATCGTTAAGGTAACATAAAAGATAAAACATATAACATATGGACATGACATAAGGTGCAAGATACTTGAAAAGGCATAATCATGAAAACCTGACATTTCTTGGAAATCAAAATGCATCTTGAAACTTGAAATAACTTGATAAATAACATGAAAATGTGTCATAACTTGATAAACTTGAAAATGTGGCACATTAATAAGCATAGGAAAACCTGTGTGAGCACACCCATTATGCCCACGCCTATGTGAAAAAACTCATTATGTCCATGCCTGAAAATGTGAGCAAACTCATCATGCCCACGCTTGTGTGAACAAACCCATTATGTCCACGCCTGACTATCTCATGAGATATAAGCTTATGTCAATGCATTGGAGGGATATATAGGACCCCTCCACCCATCATCAGCTATACTATGTGCCACTTGAAAACAATCCTTATCATAACTTAAATAACCCATGGAAAAAGAATGAGTTACTTAAACATATCACATAACATGAACTTAAGAAATCATAGGATATCAAAATCTCATTATCCAAAAGGGTTCATAATGTAATAAAATATAACATTACTTAATGAGAGAAAGATTATTTGAAGATAATGAGAACTAAATCATGAAAAGAGTTTTTTGAAAACATTTTGTATTCATCATTGTAAAAGTCACAGTTACGAGTCCCTTTTCAAAAAGCCCCCTTTGTTTTTAAGAGAAATGAAAAGAATACCTTACATGAAATTGATTTTGGTTCAAAAACTATTTTTCCCCAAAAGGAAAGAACATCAATCAAAATGGAAAGTCTTGGAAAAACGATGTTCAATAATAAATTGTGCAACTCAAAGAAAGGATTTTGAGTTACCGAGTCCCTTACCTTTACCTTTTATTTCCACAGAATGCTTCAACTTTTGTATCATAAAGATAAACATCTTAATTACTTATTTCAGAACCTTATTCTTATATACTTATATTTATACTCTTCATTAATAGCAATTCTCTTCGTGTGTTAGATTGATGTAATCTCTTTTCAATGTTGGTTATTAATAATCTTAACCATTTTGAACTAGGTTTGTAAAAGCGGTGTTGATCTTCCTTTTTCTCCCAAAGATCATCATTTTGAAACCACTAAGGGTTCTGAAATTGATTTTTTATAAAGATTTATAATGTTATAATTCCATTGTATGGGAGTTTTAGTCACGTTTCGTGAAAAAGAAAACGGTGAAGAACTAGTTTTGACTTTTTTTTAATGATATCGATGGATTACCTTATAACGATTGTTACTTTTTGTGTTATTAAAAAAGAACCATATTAATGATATTTATCACTTATACATATCATATATTCTTATAAAATATAAACTAAAACCATCCGTGTTTGGAAGTGAAATAAAAACGAAACACGTTTATTCGTGGAGGCGGTAGTCCGCACAACACACCATTCACCTTTTCATTTTTCTTAATGGAAGAGAGGAGGGTTATTAATGCTTGTATCATCATTATAATAACATACATGTATAATAATGATACCGATGTTATCATTTTAAGATGGTGAAATGGAATTTGAAGAAGAAGAAAAGCATATAAAAAAAGAAAAAAAGAAAAGGAAGTTTAAGAACTTATGCTTCACTTCTTGGATTATCGCCTTTGCGGGGGGGATTAAACATTTGAGGGGTGGTTTTTTGAGAAGGCCAAAACCTCCTTATGGTAGATAAGAGTTTAGAGGAGTTTTGGACAGAGTATGAGCCAAACTTTGGGGTTTTTGGAGCAAGGTAAAGTGAGGAGAGGAGTAACCCCTTTTATAAGTAAAAAAGAGTAACATTTTTATCAATACTCAAAACTTTTCAATAATTGGAAGTCAATCTCAAGGTGTCTTCAAAATTGATAAATAACGGAGTGGAGGGAAGATAAGGTTGAACCACACCTCGAACATTCAAAAAGAAACATGTTTTAAACGTGTTTTTCCCTTTACCTCTAAGGTTACTCACTTTTACCATTTTAGTTTTTGTTAGGAATATAGGGGGTTGCCTGTTAGTTTTTGTTGAGGCTTGACCATTATTGTTTGTTAGTTTGTTAGAGTTTGTTAGTTGGTTAGGGGCGGTATTGTATTTTGTATTGATGTGCCAGCTATAGCTTTGAGCTGGTGGGGTATTAAAGTGGCAACAGGGGGTTGGGATGGGTTACAAACTCATTTATGGGATTATTTGACAGCAGGTTGCTGCTGAGGGCTGGTGCGTTGGGACATCCAGTAGGAGGGGGCTCAGAGGAGTGGTCTTCCACGGGTTTCCTCTCTCTCTCACTCTCTCCATCCAACTCCTTTCTTCTCTCCCCTGCTGTAATTGTTGTTTTTCTGCTACTGTAATTTTGTTACTACTTCAATATACACAGTTTATTTCTCTTTTCTCCCTCTCTCTCA
This sequence comes from Viscum album, assembly GCA_963277665.1. Lineage (NCBI taxonomy): Eukaryota > Viridiplantae > Streptophyta > Magnoliopsida > Santalales > Viscaceae > Viscum > Viscum album. The sequence goes on from OY728142.1 coordinate 601,116,286, forward strand.
AATCGTTACATAACAATTTGGCAACTCTGCTGGGGAATTGTCGTGCGAGAGGACTGATCGCATGCTGGAGGAGAGGCGACACAAGTGAGGTGGATCGCTGCTGGAAAATCATAGCGACATGAAGAGAAGAAAAAAAGGAAGAAGAAGAACATTGTTGCTGCATAGGGAGGCTCAGACACCTGGAAAATATTTGCAGTAGGAGAGTCGAATGCAGAATATTTGCAGTAGGAGAGTCGAATGCAGCAACAGACGCTCGCTGGAGGAGAGGCGTTGCAGGAGAGCAGGACAATCGGCGCTGGGGTATTGCGTTTCGGAAAAGGAGACGCAAGCACTGACTGAAGCAGTCGAAGGCGACAAGAAACACGACGTAGCAGAGAGGCGCTTACGAGAGTTGTTGTAGAAGAAGTCCAACATGGTTATATTAAAAAAAAGATCGGAGCAAGCGATCGCAGGAGTCGGTCGAAGATCCAGCTGGAGCTGCGTACGCTGCTGGAGACGCGGGAGGCCGACACGTTTTCTTGTCCGCAATCGCGCGAGGGAGGCATTTGCGATTGTGCAGTCCGGTCGCAGGAGGGAAACATGCGAGCTATGAAGTCGGACTGAGTTGGCCAAGTACTCGGTCAAGGTGGGCAAATGCTGGGAGGAAAGGATCGCGACAGAGACGCGATCGCTGTTGGAAACTTACAAAGTTGGGACACGTGAACTAGAGAATTGATCGCTGCGGTAGAAGATAGTTCACCACAAAGAGAGAGTACGAAGTTGGAAAGGCTTTTTTCGGCGGCAGTGAGGAATACATACATGCCGTACATAGCCTTGTGTCGCACGTGCATTAGAACAGGGCAGATACGAGTACAGTTAAAAAGAAAGAAAAAAGGTTGTTGACGACTACGTGTAGGGAAATAGGGGCGTACGAACTGGGGCTTTCATAGGGATAGTTTAGTCGCTGAAGTGGAGAACGAGACCGCAACTGTTGACGGACGGACGAACCAATTCATTGCACCAGGAAGTTTTTGTGAGCAAGCTGAACAATGCAGGGACAATCTGCAGATGCACAGAGACAAACATCATTTTTGGAAGATTTTACTAGGAGACAAGTGAGGATCGAAAGGCTATTTAGGGAGCTAAAATTTGACCTGGAGGAACAAAAGTTGGTTCCCGTTGTTCATGTAGAGTGTCAGAGTGCTTTTGGATAGTTGAGGTGTAGGCCATCGGAGCAGAAGGAGCAAGTACAATTGCGGACAAATGGGAGGACACTGAAGAGGATAAAGGATTTGCAGTCGCGGGGAGAACAAAGTTCCGTGTCCATAACCCGAAACCAAACAGTTGCAGCACGTTCTCTTCGAAGCAACGTCGGGGCAGTGGAGTTCAGAATGAAACATGAGAAGAGTTCTATGCTTGACAATTTGTCGCTAGTTGATAAAATGAGCAGTATCGTAACAAGAGCTGCCTATTTTTTCAAGTAAGGAACCACTTAGTTGGATCACAAAGGCAGAGACATATTTCTTGGAAAATCATACAGCATAAGACATGAAGATACACTATGCGAAGTTAAGTTGGAGTACACAGTTTTGCTTTGGTTTTTGTCTTGGCTGAACAAAAATTTGGGTTCAGAATGGGAGCAGCTGAAGCCAGTGCCGTTAGAGAAGTATGGGTCCGGCAAGGAGCAGGAGGAGTTTTTACGACGACAGTGTGACAAGCAGCAGTCCACGCAGGCTCTGGGAGACATAGAGGAGGACATGTCAGCTCTTCAGTGCTTAGGACAAGAGAAGGTTGATTTAATTGGGATACACCAAAGCATGGACTGGTCTGAACTGGAACAGGAGAAAAAGAGGAAGGCGATCACTTCGTAATGGAAGAAATAACAACATATTTGGGGGAATTTCAGACTGGACAGGAAGGGGACATTTGTAGTAATCTAGAGGAGAAAATAGTCTCTAGTTAGGCTTGGACGGAAGGAAAAAAAAGGAAGTGGTGCCAAAAGTAGTTCCTCCCGTTGGCATCACAAGGGATCATGTACCAACACCACTACTCCAGATGGAGCTATTTCATTTACCAGATTTTATAGCAAGTGAGAAAGTTCAAGTTACTGGGTTGACTCATACTATCAGAGATAAATTTGATTTTTGGGTCTTGAAGTGTGGCCTCCAAATAAGCAGTAGACACTCACCCATCCCACTTGCTACTACGATAGGATTTGGTAGGAGAAATTCTGTTGTAAAGATGAAACGACCAGCAAGGGGAGCAATAGTGGCAGTGCTGAATGAACTTGTTGGAGGTGCCTTAGTTACGTTTGAAAATTGCGTTGTAGTTCTGAAGGGCGGCTGGACAACCAGGAGCCGAGTATGGTGTTGGTTTGAGCCTGAGTTGGATGAACTCTTCCACAGTGATGTCGATGCTACTCCCAGGATGCAGTTTTCCCAGCTGGCTATGGTTTTGAAAGGACGGGTAACAACATGTTCATTGGCACCGGTTGTTGCTGACCACCTATGCCTAAAGAAGTTTCACTGTATTCCAGCTGCTGATGTTATAAAGGAATTTAGATTTTCTCTTGTTGTTTTTCCCGCAATGGATGGTTTAAGAGCTGGAAATACCATTTTTGGGTGCCCTGAAATTCTCTATTGGGACATTAGTAATGTTAACAAAATTCTGCTTACTAGAAGGTCCGTTTTTACTCCAGAAACCTGGTGTTTAGCCCAATTAAAATTGGCCAAAAAGGTGGCATCAACTCTGTACAAGGAATCATGGTTCGTGGAAAGACTATACACTTCTAGTCCGTTGTTTGGAGCAGCTGTTGGGACCGAGTATGGGAAGTTGAAGGCAGAACTTATTAATATAGTTACTTCAGGAAATGTTGTAATCGTTACCCAATAGCCACTATATTCTCAGCACGCCAAGACCGTGAGAGAAGGCATTTTGGAAATTTTTTCCAGCACCAATGATGAAGCTTTAAATGTCGAGCATCCCTTTGATCAAATAGTGGGACTCTTATATTTTGAAGACACACTTTTGGATGAGAATGATTTGAATACAAGGTTCACTTGGGCAGCAAGACCAAAGCTTACCTTACCAACAAGGGGCTACTAATCCACTTGCACTCAGCGTCTTAATTTTCCCGAGTGTGTTGCTGATTTCCAATGAAGATGCAATGATGCCGAGGCCTCCACCGAAGCTGCCGCCGGGTGCTGCTGTCCTAATGCACAACCGAGCAAAGATTGAGTTGTTCCACCTTGAGGACAACGTGGTTTTTAGGTGGGAGAGAATTGTTAGGAATATAGGGGGCTGCCCGTTAGTTTATGTTGAGGCTTGGTCATTATTGTTTGTTAGTTTGTTAGAGTTTGTTAGTTGGTTAGGGGCAGTATTGTATTTTGTATTGATGTGCCAGCTGTAGCTTCGAGTTGGTGGGGTATTAAAGTGGCAACATAGGGTTGAAATGGGTTACAAACTCATTTATGGGGTTATTTCATAGCAGGTTGCTGGTGAGGGCTAATGCGTTGGGACGTTCAACAGGAGGGGGCTCGGAGGAGTGGTCTTTCACGGGTTTCCTCTCTCTCTCACTCTCTCCATCCAACTTCCTTCTTCTCCCCCAACTGTAATTGCTGTTTTTCTGCTACTGTAATTCTGCTGCTACTTCAATACACACAGTTTACTTCTCTTTTCTCTCTCTCACAAATCGTTACATAACATTTTTCACCATGATAACTAGTTTTTATCTAGATAATTTATCTTTAAAGAAAATGAGTCTTATTAGATAATTTGGACCAACAAATTCTAAATATAAAATCTAATTTATAAAATAATCCCATGTGTCTGAAAAATTAATTTCAACACACTAAAAAAAACACGTTTTTTGAAAAAGTTTATTTTTAAGCAAAAAGATTTACGATTAGGGTAGAATTATCAATGCCATTGATTTCAACGAATTTAAAATAATTATTATTATTCAAAAATTACTTATTCAACATTAAAATAAATCTAAAACTTCATTGCATCATGTTATAATTAATTAAACAAAACCGTCTAAAAAACAATTCATTAAAATGCTACATTAAATTTTAAAATGTTGAGCATGAGTTTATAAATTCAAATTAGTATTTTAAAATGCTTTATTATACTTTATAATATATAATTTAATAGGAAAAACTTTCAAAAACTTTCAATTATTCATATAATAAAATAATTTTATAAAAGTGATGTCATTAATAAAATAGGTATTTCGACTATTCACGTGAAAATTAATTATTTCCGAAAAATTTCAAAAAATCACCTTAAACTAATACAACTATGGTAAATTCAAAAATGATGTTAATTTTCTCAAATTCGCATCCTAAAATTTATAAAGTTAACATTAAAATAAAATCATAAAATATTGCGAAAAACAACTTTTTATCATAAATCATTTTTTTGACATATTAACTATTCTTTTAAAATTAGTGCTAATCATAAATATATCAAACTTGGAAAATATCCATTTTATAAAATACATTTTAAGCATGGGATAAGATTTTATTAGTTGCTTAGGTGTACTAATTGTGCCGATATTTGAAATTGAATTTTGTTTTGTTTTGTTTTATTTTTATAAATATATTTATTTATATATATTTCATAATTCCCTTAATACTGTTTATACTTTTCACGGTCGAGCCCCGCGAGACCGATGGCTTGGGCAACACCTCGCAGAGGGGCAACACAACTCACCCCCCTCACTCCCTAACCCTAATATCCACTTCTGTCGTTGCTCTCCCGCACGCTCCTGTTGGTGGGTGGCCTCGCCGCCGAATCATCTTCTCCCCAGCTCTTGCGAATCGACGATCTCCTTTGGCCTCGCCCCGACGCCCTTGCCTGCACTCCTAGCTCCGGTGAATCCGTGATATCCTCTGTCTCACCCGACGCCCCCGCCCGCACTCTTGGAGCATCCTGTTTCTTCAATCCAAATCGACCCGCACTCCTGGTGAATCCTGTTTATTCAATCCAAATCGATGGATTTTGGTGCTTGGTTCAACGAAATTAATTTTTTCTTATGTTTTTTATTCTGATTCTTCTAGGAGTTTATCAGTCGAACCCCTAAATTGATGACTGACTTCGTTCATCCGGACTCGACCGATTCCACACCATCCAGCTCAAGTTTATATGATTTTTTTTAATTATTTCAACATTTTTATTTTATATTTGTATTAATTGCTTTGTTTAATATTTAAGAATTGTATAAATGAATTGAGGATTCACCCCTCTTTCGTCCATCTTATTTTCAATTTGTCCGTCTCAATTTCAATTTGATATTTGTTGTCCATAGGTAATTAGAGTTTTTTTATAATCAATTATTAATTATTATTATTATTTTTAATTTATATTAATTGTTTTGTTTGATTTTCATAAATTATCTGAATTGCAAATTTATCGTTGTCTTTATCCTCTCAATTGAAATTTGGCTATTTCAATTGCAATTTGTGTTTTGTCTCTAGGTAATTAGTGTTTTTTATAATCATTTTTAATTTTAATTTTCTTTATTTTTATTAATTGTTTTGTTTAATTTTCAGAAATTATCTGAATTGCAGATTCGTCGGCGTTTTGCATGTCTCAACTATAATTTGCTCATCTCAATTGCAATTTGAGATTTGTCCACATATAATTAGTATTTTTTTATAATCATTTTTATTTTATTTATTTTTGTTGAATCAGAAATCCCCCTTACTCTCAAGGTGATGAGAGGGCCCTCATTTATAGAAAAGAAAGAAAAGTTACAAAGAGAAGTTACAAAGGAAGTGGGGCAGGAAGTTACAAAGGAAGTGGGGCAGGAAGTTACAAAGGAAGTGGGGCAGGAAGTTACACATACTCCAACACTCCCCCTCAAGCTAGGTGTACCTAGCTTGGACACATAATGAAAAAAAAACAACGCAAGCAACAAGCTGCAAACACTCCCCCTCAAGCTGGACATATCCAGCTTGATGACAAAACTAGACGAAAATAGAAGAAACAGAAATAATAAAATCGTTGATGATGCTGCTCCCCCTCAAGATTGTAATGTGATGCCGCTGAAAATGATGGGTCATCGCCGAAAAAGTGCGGGGCCGGACAACAGAGCGCCGGGAAATCCACACTGGCGGGGTGCTGGTCGTCAGAGCGTCGGGAAAATCCGCACTACGGGCCGGTCGTCAGAGCGCCGAGAAACCGTAATGTCGGGCCGATCGTCAAAGCGCCGAGAAATCCGCTCGGGAGGGCCGGTCGTCAAAGTGCCAAGGAAATCCGCAATGGCGGGTGCCGGTCGTCGAAGCGCCGGGAAATCCGCAGGAGGAGGCCGGCGATGAGATGCGGTGATTCCGCAGGAGATGCCGGGCAGAGAGGCGGGGATTCCGCAGGAGATGCCGGGCAGAGAGGCGGGGATTCCGCAGGAGGCACCGGGCAGAGTGGCGGGGATTCCGCAGGATGCAGTAGGAGGTCGGCATGGAGGGAGCAGTTGAGCAGAGGTGGCACGGGAGGCCGGCAGGGCTGTTGGCCGACTGCTGGAGGAGCCGGTAGGAATGGAGGCCAGCTGCTGGAGGAGCCGGCAGGAGTGGAGGCCGGCAGGGGTGGAGGCCGGCTGCAACAGAGCCGGCGGGAGACTCGCATAGGAGGCGGGCTGCCGGAAAGAGCCGCAAGCCGGGGAAGGGAGGCCGCCGGCGTCAGGGAGTCGTCCGGCAGGGAGCAGCCGGGGAAGGGAGGTCCGCCGGGAAGAACAAGGCGGGAAAGGCGCAGCCGGCCAACCGGAAGGGTCGCCGGGAACTGAAGCTTGGACTCGCGCGGGAGGAGCGCCGTTGGGGAAAACCGCCTTGGGAGGGGCGGGAGCCGCGCGCATGGAGGACGGGAAGACGCCTCTGGGCGAGAGGGCCGCCGGGGAAAGCCGCAGGAGAGCTGCCGGGTGAGCCGCGGGAGGCGCTGGGTGATCCGCGGGAGGCGCCGCTCGCAAAGGAGGAGGGCCGCCGGGGGGGAAGGCCGCCGGGATGGGCGCCGCTGCGAAGAGAGGGCCGCCTGCAAGGGGAGTCGGAGGGCAGCAGCGATCCGGCGCGCACAGAGCCGCCGGGATGGGAAATCCGCCGGGAAGGGATCGCCGGCGGGGGGGGGGAGATTTCCTATGGCTCGTAGGCCATGGAGGCCGCCGCCCCCCATGGGGGAAAGAAAAGATAAACCCTAGAGCAGGGCGGAAAAAAAAAGATAGGAGGGGGGGTCGGGTTTATCAAACTCCCTCTGATACCATGTAAAATCAGAAATCCCCCTAACTCTCAAGGTGAGGAGAGGACCCTCATTTATAGAAAAGAAAGGGAAGTTACAAAGGAAGTGGGGCGGGAAGTTACAAAAGAAGTGGGGCAGGAAGTTACACATACTCCAACAATTTTTATTAATTATTCTGTTTAATTTTTATAAATTATATAAGAATGTAGATTCATTGCTGTTTTGTCTGTCTCATTTGTAATTTTCAATTTGTTGATAGTTGATTAGTTTCACATTTATATTTCATTTATTTTATGATTAATTAATTTTAAGATCACATTACTTGATTGGTTTATCAGTTTTACGAATAATCAATTTTAATTTACAAACTATTTTATCTTCCTAATCATCCATGCAATTTTCATATTATGTCAAACCGTGTTTTAACCATCTATTATAAAATATATTAGATTATATAAATTTAAAAAAAATAATGAAATGAAAATGCAAATAATATATTTTTAAAATAAAAAGAAAACTAAAATGCATTTGGTTTTAGATAATATTTTTTTCTTTCATTTTTTTAACACATGTTAGAAGTTATACGATTTAAAGGCTTGTTTGACCTTCCTTTTTAGTAGTTTTTCAAGCAATACAGGTGTAGTTTTAAACACATAGTTTTATCTTGTTTTTTTTCTTTTTAATACTATGCGGGCTAACATATGAATTGGTACGCATGGGGACTGAAATTATTTTTCGAAGTCCACATGTAATGCGGGTTTAGATGGATTTCTGATTTTAGGACTGCAAAGTGTGTGCTCTGATCAGGTTCGCTCTGGTCTAATCCTTTACACATACAAATTTAAAGGGCAACATTTTCATAATTTGCCTTTGGCAACAAGATTGTCCGGGCCGGTCCTGTACCTTATAACGGTCTATATTTGTTTGGTTTCGGTGTGGCGTGTGAAGCAAGTCATTGAACACAATATTTAATCAAGGAGTAAAAGCTCGGTTCATTACTAGTAAATAAGTTAAAATAATGAATTTATCAACGTTTTTTAAATAATTTTAATGATAAATTAAGGATATTTAAATATGTAAAAGGGAGAACTGATCTGCTAATTATTTTTCTTGAAAATGGGTGGAGAGAGGCAGTCGTGTCTGGCGTGAAGCGAAAGAACATTGAATTCGATGATCCTGTTGCAATCTCATTCCAGATTTCTATTGCAGACCTTGCAAAACCGAGTTCAGAAGTGAGTTTTTTGTATTTGTGTTTCTCTATATCGTGCCTTTTTTCTTCATATCTCGTCCGCTTTGTTTTTATATTTTCTTATTCGAGTGTTGCTGTGATAATTTGTTTCAATTCTGTTTGCCACCGTCATGTTCCTGGTATCCACTGGTGCCTCTTCTATTTGTTTTTTTGTAAATACTGCTTGTTTTTTATTTTTGTCTTTTCCCTTATTTATTTTCATAGAAGGCTTCATTCACACTTTTCCTGGACGCTCTTTTCAATTTTGCTGGAGCTGTAATATACTGTTTTCAGATTATGCTGAACGATAACTATTCCACTCATAAGTTTTACACCCCCTTCCTGATAAACCCTACCCAAAAAATTGACTGGATTGGTTGAGTTGGTGTAATTTTAAATGAAGATTGGCTTGATTGTAGGCGTTTGTATTCTTCTTTGCATCAGCGGAATTCCTCGGAATCAGGAAATCTTGCTTTCAATCCAACATTCATAATCATGGCTCTAATATTTCGTTGATGACCAGACTTGCTCCCTTGGTGTAGTGGCATTGCCCTCTTGTCATTGTTTCAATAAAAAGATGAAACACCCACGTGTTAATGGCCAAGATAACCAATTGCATGGCCCTATTCATGACACTGCAGTATTATGGAAATGAAGCTTCGACTATGCTGAATGACTGCAACTTGGGAAACCATTGGACCAAAAAGAGTCCTAGGAGATACTTGTGATGTTAATTTTACTTTTCTTCCATGGGAAATCATACCAATCCAATTTTGTGTTGATAAGCATGCTTGGTGCCCAAATGATAAAACTCCTTAGCCTGAAATCCTTAATCGAGGAATATTAATTTACCAACTTTTACTTGTTCCTATTTGCTTTGTTCAGTTATGTTTCCTTTAATTAGGTTAAAAATGGTTTATTTAACATTTAATTGGTTTATTTTGGATCTTTCATGCAATTACCAATGGTCTTGGAAATGCAAGATTATTGAGTTTTTATCACATGGGGTGATAATTATTTTTCAACTGCTCACCATATTATGGGCTTTTCATATAGTCAAGTTGATGCTTCAGTTTATATGGGGTTATTGTTAGATAGGCTTGTGCTAACTTGATTTTAAGGATTAGGTGATTCATCATATGGCTAGTTGTCCTTAATGCCAGAGAAGTGAGTTCCACTTGCAAGACAAATAATGCGAGTATCATCTCCTTTGGTGGGAGGCCTATTTAACATCAACAAAGACGGGATTGAAACCATGGTGATGGGCCCGTTTTTGTGGTTGCCTCAATTTTAGAGCCATTACTTGAAAAACTTTTACATTTCTTATTTTATTTACTTGTGTTTATTTTTTTAATGAAACTACTCTTCTTTAGTGCCTTAAGCATGAACCCTGATTTGAAAATGGCTGATTTAAAATTCATTTGATTTCCTTGGTCTAAAATGCAATTATCAATAGTCTTCATGGGAGTGTAAGATTGGTGAGCTAATTATTATTTTGAATGATTATGTTTTTTTAATAGTTCTTTTAGTGTGAACCTTTTATATAACAAGACTGTGATCTAAGTTGGGTAGGGTTGCAGGGATGAGGTTGTGTCAACTTGATTTTAGAGATTCTGGCACATTCCAACCATCTTTTGATATAAGTGGCTCCTCTCTATTAGTATTAGACCCATCACTTCTCAACAATTTTTTTTGTCTAGTCCTTAGGACTTTCAGTAACACCTTGATTGCCTCTTTTGATCCATTGCGAATTGTTATCTTCCATGGTCATTTATTGTACTAATGATGAGCTCCATAAGGCCAATACATATCCTTTTAGCATATTTTGTTCTCAGATGCACATTTTTGAAAAAAGCTTACTCAGAGGTTACTCATCCTAAGGTTGCTTCAAGCTAAACTCGCTTATCAGTGAAGTTCTTTTTAATTAATGCACTTTATTGAAATGAGTACTATCATCAAGTCCTTTAATATTTCATCCATTGGGGTATTCCGCCTCCTTCAAAGTGTAATGTCATTTTTATTGATCCTATATTTCCAATTCATCCATCGGGGTATTGCATCTTCAAAGCACAATGTCCTTGTTGCTGGTCCTATATTTCCAAATCCAGACAGTGTTATCATACTTTTAGTTGAATATTGACTTTGATTCCATTTCACAACATTCAAACATTTTGTGGCATTCGATGGTATCTTTTAACCCGCATTTGATTATAATCCATTCCTAGTTAGAATCACTTATTAGATCATTTACTCATTTAACAAACAAACGCATATTTTTTTTAATGTGTTTTGTCTTCAGTCATATATATATATTTTAGGAAAACTTACTTGTAGACCACTCATCCTAATATTGCTTTATGTTTGATTGTGAAGTTTTTATGGGTTAAACTTTTGAATAGAACGATGCACATTGTTGATATGAATAACAACGTCATGTTCTTTATGTCTTTTGTTAATGGGGTCATGCCCCCAAATTTTGTGGGTCCACACCTATAAAAATTAATAATCCTCCCACTTTTGAAATCTCATAGTTACATGATCCGACAGAGGTGGCGGAAAAATATTGAATGCCTCTACTACCATTCAAGTTGGTCTTGTTTTAGCAGTTGTTAATGGCCCCTATAGTATTCCACAACCTGAGAAGTTGCTGCACGGTGGTCTTGTGGACTGGGATGGTATACAACCTACTGATACTTTGAATACGGACACTGCTAGTGTTCCGGATTTACATGCTTCATCTTTTAGCACTGCGCTGTTTCCATAGATTTTCTCAGGGATGCAGCAACTTCAAGCAGCTGCGTAGTTTTTTGCGTACGGATTTTTAATCTTAGACGCAGCACCTGATGAGCCATGTACGGTAACAACTTTAAGATCTTCTGAAGTGGGGAGTAGCATCTGGGAGATAACTTGACATGGAAGTGTCTAAGGGGGGCCGTATTCAAAACCATCAACTAGTGACCCTATATAACTGTTCTGTTCTGCTGCGTGATCTTTTATTCGGGATATCGATCATGCTGCTCAAAGAAAAGTTCACAAACAAGATGCAGTTGAAGCAGGAACTCCTTTAATTCTCTCTTCAGGAGGTGAGCTAATTGGAATACAGCGAGATTGGGATGAGGAACTGCAGTCCTTTCAGGCGATTTTCCATACAAATCCTCAAGAATGGATCTGGCAGGCTAGGGCCCTCTACATGGTGACGGCTGTCTTTGTTGATATCGTACTGTTAAAGGATCATATGTCAGACATCGATAAAAATATTGTGAGTGATAAAAATATTGTGAGTGAAAACTGTGCGGATGGTTTATCTGGAAAGGCTACCAACAACTGGTTGCATGTAGCTTGTGGAGTTTCTAATGGGGGACGCTGTGTTGCCTCAAGCATATGCTGTTCTCGATGCCTCTGGTGACGTTTTCCTGTTAGGTGCGCTGGTAAACATCAAAGGAGCTGCTGGCAGCGAGAACAGGCGTTGCAATTTATACCACATCAGAGTAACTCCCTGCGATGCTATCTACACTGGGCATGAGTTTTGTTTCTGTATTTTTCTTCCAGCGGAAGAAGCTATAAGAGGGATGAGTACTCTCTCAACTGTACTCCGTTTGATTTCCTCATTCTTGAGGACAAGGTTGTTTTTCAAGGTGGTGTGAGTGATAGAGACGTGGACTCCACAGTACAGCCTGGAAGACATATTACGGAATGGTAAAAGGAGTGGGACAGCCTGGATAAAATATTCTAGAAAGGGGAAAAGGGTCCCAACAGGGTGAGAAATACATCCTGGAAGCAATGACCACAATTGTGAAAATAGAGGAGCGCAACAGAGCCAGGACACCTTGGATGGAATCTTCTAGAGGGATTATTTTCTGGCTACGTGGGGGGGGGGGTGCTGTTTTAAGGGGGAGGGATGGAGAGAGTGAGGCAGGGAGAATATTGTTAGTTCAGTCGGCCGAAGGGTTTGGGCGGGAGAACCTGGGGATCTCTTGAGTACTTCTCTTTATCTCGCATTCTTCTTCTTTCTCTATTTTCCTTCCTCTTGTAAACCCAAGTTCCTCACAACTGCCATACCTTAATACATAGTCAGCTCCTGTTGATTTGCTGGTGGAGGGACTTATCACCGATCTGCTTGTTTTGCATGCCTGCTCAACAGTGTTGCCCTCTCAGATTGCGTCCGATCGCCCATGGGGAAGAGCACTGCTTAGGAGGATCCGTCATTAACTGGGCATATCATCATTCGTGCATGCGATCTCGTGAAGAAAATAAGTTATGCTCATCTCGAGTCTGATCGCAATCCTGGAGGTCATCTAAGACATCACCTCCGTATCTAAGATCCGTCGCAAAAGCATCTGTTCCTTGTAGGCTACATGCCTAGTCGCTATATCTCACATAAGGCAAAAGCCAACCATACGGAGGGATCCGCTCCTATCCTGAGATCCCGACTCCTGCTGATGATCAAAACAACGCTGAGTCTCTCAAAACCTAGCCTCAGTTGTTAATCGAAACAACACCGGATCCAACCCACAACATGACAAACCTTGCCCACAAGGTCGATGGTGACATCCTCACCCATCTCTCGAAAATCCATGACCCATCTCCTAGCAGTCATGAAAACCAAGGAGTCATAGACTTTTGAGAATCTCTAAGGACACTTCCCAAGGTCCCAACAAACGTACGATCAACAAGGGACCCATCACACATCCCAATCCAATCTAACCAACCCATCATACAAGGGAAGGTTTCACATGCAATTAACACACATCATCATGCAACTACGAGAAGCCATGCAAGGCAACATCAAATCAAGCGAGCACTCACGCACATCATGCTTTCAAAAGAGGCTCCCACCCATACGTGGTCAGTCAGACAAAACCATCTACCAAAACCTGTTCTCTTTTCTTTTCTTTAAAGCACTCATCAAATACTTTTTGTTTAAAACATTCAGAAGACATCTCATGCCCTCTTTACTCACCCAAGGCCCTTAGCCAAATTCATTTGAAAAATCCTCTTTTGAAACCATTCACTTGAAACTAAATTCCATTTAAAATCTATTTTCAATCCTTCATCCAAAACCTATTTCCTTTGCTCTGAAGTCTCATTTCGAAATCACTAATTTCCTTTAATTTTTTTAAAGGTCAAGCCATTTCGTTCCATAAATACCGACCGATGCATCAACTTACACGACTAATGCAAGCCTTAAAGTGGGCCGTCGACACCAGTTCAACTAGGGCGCTACCAAACGAACCGTTTAGCTTGGTTATGCGATCCTTTGGTGACTCTTAAGTTGACCCGAGCTTGTCCCATTTTACAGGGTCTCAAGGTACCACACAATAATGATAATCATAATATCAATATGGAAACATGAAATAACCAGGAGGCAAAACAATAACCCACATCAATTAAAATAGTCAAATGAGTAAAGACCATCTATGAGCTCCTGCTACATTAAAAGCCTCGCAATTCCATAAGCCAAACAATCCACATAGAATCCCATATCGACATAAACCTGTAAAAACTCACCAAATGACATAATGATGCCAAAGCCACCACCAACGAGGTGTAGTTGGCTCACGGCGTACACTCTATCCTCCTATGAGAAAATGTCTCCATTTCTTATCCTGAATCTACGATCAATTTTACCCAAAATCGATGAAATCGCTAGAAAAACTCAATGGGTGATTTGCACATTGAATGATATGTGTTCATCCTCTCTCTACCTCTAGCCACCACACACAAAGACCCCATCTTTGGAGTGATTTCACCATGCTCCGGTGAAATCACATAATAAACTCCCTAAATCTAGGTGCTCAAAATCTAACGAGAAAAGGAAGAAAAGCAAAGGGAGGAGTGATTACCTCGCTTCACTATGAAGAATAACTCTGGATTGACCTCTAACCAGGTGAGTGGGGACAAAATGGCTTCTCCAACCCCTGCCCACATATAAAAAGAGGGGGCCACAATTGTAAAATTACGGTCCTGCCCCCGCTTTAGAAAACTTTTTGTCCACCATCGGGTACCTGGTGTCTCCCACAGGTCACGTAGTGGACCAGGTACCCGGTGGAAGCTAAGTTGCCACTCGGTGACCAAATTAGTGGTGTAACACCGCTGGTTGACCCACCCGACATGATAGGAACTTGGAAAAGAGGCCATGTGCTGGGCGTTGTTTCTACTGCATGAGGGTCCAAATGCTGTGTAGGGAGGGGCAGTATTGTAAATACAATAGAAGGTTGTTAGGAGGTTGTTAGTTAGTTAGTGGGGTTGTTAGTAGACAGCTAGCAGGTTGCCAGCTGTTGCTGCCCCTGAAAGAGGATTTTGGAACTGTTGTGGAGTGCAACCAGTATCTACTGTTGCCTTAACCAGCTTCCAAAACATCAACCAGTGCCCCAATCTTCCCTTTTGTGATGCCGATGTAAATGCGATATCCTTAAGGTGCTGTAGTTGGGAATCATATACCTGCTGTGAATATTCAGATATAAGTTGTCCAAGGACATCAGAATTGGGAGACACAACACCACCAAGTCCATCCATCCACCCTCCTTTGTTTGCTGTTGAAGAAAACTCCAACTGACCAACTGTGCTCCCAAAAGAATCAACTCCAACTATAGAAAAAGACTCAAAGTTCTCTGCAAGCCACATCCTAACCTGACACTGTAGTTTTTCAGCTGGAATACGAACACAGAGAACAACAAGATTATACTCTCTCCTCATCTTCAGAGGTCCTAGAACACAATCTGGATTTGCAGCTTTGGTGGCCTGCATATGAGCCAGAAGTTGAGGACATCCAACAACGGTACCCCCTAATCGCAGGACATACTCCATTGTATCTTTGAAAACATCTTCTGAAAACCAAAGGTCTTGCCAGATAAGAGTTAAGTATGCAGTTTCTCCAATTTCCAACATTTCTAAGTCCTCATAAGGATGTTCAGACCCCAATTGGAAAACACAACAATGGATAACTTGGAGCCCCTTTCTCAGCCACAAAGCTAAAAATGTAGAAATTTCATGATCAGGTCCAGCCCAATCCCCATAAATTTGAACCTCGGCTGTGGTAAAATGTGAACTAGAATTCGGAATTTCTCATCACCACATGAATCTAAAGTGAGCTCTCCTAGCACCGGTGACTTCTTCTCTAAACAACAATAACGGTCCACCCCATCTAACCAGAGCCTGTTAGTGGAATTAGTTGAATCGATATCAACAAACACCATTTGAACATCTTTAGATTTTGAAGAAGCAACTTCTATACACTGTAAATACCATGGAACCTCATATTGAACAAATATTAAGGCCGAAAAAACCATCAAGTAATTTTTGGTGTCTAGCTGTGTTCTCCCATCTTGTAATGCACAAAAGTCACAGCCTTCAAGGGAAATAGGGTAACAAACTTCAACAGCGGAAACAAGTATGCCATATTCCAAAGGGTCAATTTCTGCTGTTTGAAAATTGTCTCTAGTTAGTCCGGATTTTGGAAGATGGTCCAGGTAAAGTTCCCTTTTACCAACAGTGTCCCTCTTCACTTTTCCATGCCACACACGAGCCATTAATTGGACCACTACTTGAGTTGTAAGCCTGCTATCAGCAAAGCACAAAGTATTCAGAATATTTTGCCAAGGACAAACCCATGGTGGTGGCTCAGGCGGAGGCTTGGGAAACAACGCACCTCCTGCTGGTAAAAGTAGTCTTCCCTTGGACAACACTTCTATCTGGACATGATAAATACCAGCTCTGTCATCCTTCTGCAGCAGACACTTTCGAGTTTGCATATCAACTTCACAGTCTCCAGCATACACTTTCATTCGGCGCTGCTTCACCAACTGTAACTTTTGCTGCTCTTGTGGCTTACCGTAAAGAGCAAGGAAAGAAGCATTTTTGGCTAAACCTTGCCATTCATGTGCAACATCGGGTGTTGGCGGAAACTCAGCAAAGGACTGAGTTTGTGCTTGCCTGGTCTCTGCCTGCCGTACCGGGGTGGAAACAACCTGCTCTAGCGCCAGCTGCTCCCGTTCTTCATTGCGCAAACCTACAACATCTACTTCTGTAACTTTCCTCCAATCTTTGTCCTTAATTGCTTTCACTACCACTGACTTTCCCTTGACATCGTTCCAAGCAGAACTCTTAGACTGAGTAATCAGAGTCTCCTCACCTTTGTCCATTGCCGCACTGCCATATTTCCGGAGAATCTCTTCTTTGAGTTGAGACCACGAGAACTCAGGCTTTGACACTTCCAACAACATAAACCATTCACCAAACGTTCCAGGCATATGTATTCGTGCTGTCCAGATCTTCAACTCTTCTCGTGTTTGATTGTACGAAAAATATTTCTCAGCTTCGGTGATCCAAGATGTAAGATTGACTTCAGTAAAAATCGGCATCCTAGGTATCACCTGCCACTCCTCTAGCCTCCCAGACAGTCCGAACATAATCAACCTTACCTCCTACATTGGATCTTCCTTGTGTGTGGGAGTAGGGCTGCTCTGCTGCGAATTGTTTGCCTCTGCAGTGTCGTGTTCTCTGCTACTGTGCGTCGGACTCCACTTCTTGGAGTACATAGTTGCTTAGTTGTTTTTTTTCCTCTGCTGCGTCGGTGTCGTCCGCTTCCTCTGCCTCAGCCGCGTCTTTTCCAGAACCAGAAAAAAAAATCTGTTGCGTTGCCCCGTTAGCCTGCTATGAGACAGACGCCTTCTGCAACTTTGGTCTCCAAACTGCCGATTTCAAGAACCTCTCCCTTCTAATTTCTCTCTCTAGAAACCTCTCTCTAAAATCTCTCTAGAAACCTCTCAATTAAAGCACCAATTGATAGGTTTCAATTGATGAGAGAGAGAAAATCAGTAAGAACTACTATTATTTCCAGTAGAATTTACAGAAAATCAAAGGAAGAAGAAGAAAGATAAGAAGAGGAAGAAGAATCTCCAGGCAGTGCTCCCCGAAGCCTTAGGCCACAACCCCCTTCAGCCTTGGCTGAATTACTACAAAAATATCCGTATCCCCCCAGACAACAGCCTCTCCCTTATTTATAAACTGCACTAGAACCTTCCAGACAACCTCCCCTCTTAACAGCTGGCAACCTGCTAGTTGTCTACTAACAACCCCACTAACTAACTAACAACCTCCTAACAACCTTCTATTGTATTTACAATTCTGCCCCTCCCTACACAGCAGCTGGACCCTCATGCAGTAGAAACAACGCCCAACACATGGCCTCTTTTCCAAGTTCCTATCACGGCGACACCATACTAGGTACCCAGTGGCTATCGGTAGCCCTGACCCTACTCCCTTCTGGAAAACTCTGGAATAACCTCCTTTGAGCTTTTATATCCATCTTTCCATATCCGATCTCCCACCTTAAACCTCCGAGAATCATCATCGACTTCCTCCCTCTCGATCCAAATCCAAAATTTCACATTCTTTCAGATTTTACTCCATTTCAATCCAACTTTTCCAAATTTCAGTAACACTCAAACCCACAACACTATGCTCTCATAGTCGTATGAGCAGTTGAGTTGGCGCCACACTACTTATCTCTTTGTCTGACACCTGCTCAACACCGTACTTGAGCGGGGACTGGTTGAGCAGGTGGCACCCAAGGGGATGTCTTCTCACCCATTGTCATTGACATGGTGGGGGTCGTGGGTGCATCCCAGTAGCAGTGGAAAGAGAGATCAGAGCAGTTGGCCATCCCTTTACAGTACGAGTTGATGGTGTCTGGTCGAGTTGACGATTGACTCATCAAAACCAGGTCGAAACACTGAAAAGTCAACAAATCTCTGAGCTCCACAAGTGCCTTCCGTTCAAGTGCACCATTGACATGACCCTGCCAACACACCCAAAGTCACCATACCCCCCCTCGAAACATGACCTTCTCACCATTTTGACATCCTTGAATTGCACACCAAGACCATTCGGTGCACTAGTTGCCCCATTGACAAATGAAAAAAGTTTCAAGCAAAGAAATCAAAAGATTTTTGTAGAAAACTGTCAAACCAAGCTGTAAAGATTGAAGCCGTAGGTTGGGAGTCACTTATGGGCTTATAGGACATCCTACAAAACCCCCATTGGAATGAGTCTATGCAGGTTGATTTATGGAAAGAGATGTCACTTGTGGAGTTGGAGCACAAGACCTACGAGGCCGTGAAATCAATCAATCTGGACATGGATAGAGCTGGAAAAGGGAGAAGATTGTAGCCGTAAGAATTGGAGGAAATCAGAAGAGAAGCTTATGGAAATTTCAGAATTTATGAAGTGAGAACAAGAGTGACTCATGATAAATTGATTCAACAAAAAGACTTCCATTAAGGGGACAAAGCGTTGCTGTATGACTCAAGACTAAAGCTGATGCTGGGTAAACCATTTATAACCACTCATGTCTATCCTTTCGGTGCCATGCAGATTGTGAAAGAAGAAGAGGAAAACCCATTTACTATTAATGTGCACATGCTGAAGAAATTCCATGAAAACTTGTCCGAGGAGCCAGTGGTTGAGATCACACTCTTTCAACCTGTTTATCAATGATGACCCATTAGGTTGTACCTCTGCCTAACACTTGCATGTTGTGGTTCCATTTAAAATCCGCTTTACATGATGAATTTGTTAGAATGCATCGAGGACATTGCATTATTTAAGTGTGGGAGAGAGAACCTTTGCAGTTTAAGATTTTCAATTTTTTGTTTTTCAAATTTTGTGTCCATTTCAATTTTTTGTGTGTTTCTTTTTCATTTTAAAGTGTGTTTTTGAAACCTGTTGAGTTTAATTTGAATACCCTTGCAAACTTTAAATCCATGTCAATGGTGACAAACTGATTTTACCCATTTACTCTAATTAGATGAATGCTGAAATGAACTTGTTTTCAAATTCCGAGTGAGAGAATTTGATACGACCAAACCAGAACGAACTCCTTTGAATTACGAGCAAACATGGAAAACAGGAAAAAGAATGGAGAAGTACAGATACTTGAGGGAGCAAACATGGAAAACAGGAAGAAGAATGGAGAAGTACAAATACTCGAGGGACCCCAGGTCCACTCGCCCAAGCCCTTAGGCCGATCTGCTCAAAGTAGCCCAACACGTTTCTCTTTTTGTGGATGCTCTTTTTATCAACCTAATCCCTTTATTTATAACTAAACCCCTCCCCTAACAACTAATAATATTCCCAGGATATTCCGTGGGCCCCAAAGGCATATTCCATATATTCTCCCAGCACATTCCTCTGTCTTCTAACTGTTCTAAGTGGCCAACATGGTATCTATCACTGTCACCGTCACCCTCCCGAAAAATCACCTTGTCCTCAAGGTGGTGGATCCTGCCGGATGCCAAACAATTTCTCATATCAACCGTGCTCCATGTAATTTGACTCCATGTATTCCTCAGGCAATCTCCCAAATGGACCTTCCACCACTGTGGACCCTTTATGTGTGCTGCGGCTCGAGCATAGCTACTTTCCAGGCAATTTTCCATATAGTCCTTCTCGGATGATGATTAGCCTGCAGAAGGTCTGTCAACGGTTTGTGATGCTACTCCTTCCGGTGTGAGGGGTGGTGATTCATCATGTGCTTCCGGCGATTCCCTGTGATCTCCATCTGAATAAATTTTGCCCCCTCCAAAGGAAGCTGAGGGAGTGGCGTGTGCTGCTTCGTGGATGGCGCGATCGGTGTTTGTCGAAACGAATGTACGGTCACCCCCACTATGCATTCCGACGCCATGAAAGTACTAGACTTTACCGGTGGTGGCCACTGCTTCCGGCTGCCCCTTGCACACAATAACTAATGGAGGCGCGCCGATGTCCAGCTCATCCCCCTGCAGTGCCCTCGCCTCGTGATGGCGTAATCTTACAACTGCCGGATGTACCGCGCCGCTGGCAAGTGTTAATTCCACTGTCGATGCTTGGTCGGGCAACACCGCTGCGTCACACTGCTTCGCCGCCACACCGCCCGAAGTGGTAATTTTTATGTTGCTTGTAACAGGGGTTGTGAAAGACGCATCCCGTTACGTGTCCGCCCCCGGTTTTCCTTATCCATTAATGTCATCGTCAGCAACGGAGACAGAGTGCACCTCCTTCCGCGGGGTCATTTGTGGAAGCGGATGTACCGCCTGTGAACGTGAGCTGATCGCCTCCGTAGTCGGCGCCGACTGAGTAGTTGCCCTGCGAGTCTTCGACACATCCTTTGGCGCACATTGCGACATTGGTGGTGGAGCAAACTCTTCCGCCGGCTGCTGCAAGTCCTCCCGACGACTCATCCAGTGTATCGTTGTTTTCTGAAATGCCGCCTCCACGCGCTAGTGGAGGTCCCATTTCTCCTCCCACGTCAGCGGGGTGGACAACATTTGTAACAGTTGAGAGTCGACCCCCCAGCAAGAAAGTGTTCTGTGGTGTTTTTGTTTTTTTTTTAATGTTTTTTTTCTTGCTATTCCCTCTTGAGGCAGAAAAGCGGGCCGCCCGACGCAGTTAACCTCATTTTTTTTAGTAGCGCTACTTACATGTGCGAAAAAAATCTGCAGTCCGCCTCCTCTCGCGTGGATTGTTCTCGTGATTTCCTATAAGCTAGAACCGGATGGTTTTGTCGTGCTAAGCCGCTGATCCCGCATCCCCTGGGTTCGACAGTGGTTGAAGACGAGCTCCTGGTGGTGCGTGGCTCCTCGGGTCATGAGTTGGGAACATGCGTTGTCGCTGAACAATAAGAACTCGGCAGGGTGCGAAGCGTCTGATGGAAACCGGTAGTGTGCGGCACCTTGGACGCGAGCAGGAAGTGGCGTCGCCTTCTGCAGAAGTCGGCGACAGTGGATGTGCACGACGTCAGTGAGAGTCGGCCGGGCGTCGTGCTTCAAAACGTGAAGCGGGACTTCGTGTTGCGTCTGAGTGGACTCCCGGTAGTGCGCAACTCTTCGAAGAACTGTAGATGCAATCTAGCGGCAGGACGAGGCACAACAAGTTGAGCGTCCGATGAAGATGAGGGGAAAAAAACGCTCAACGACGTCGCGTTTGGGAGCAGCGAACTCATGAGTTTCCGTCGGCAGCGGTCGTTCCTGGCGAAGTCGACGTCGCTGCTGTGTTCAACTCAGAAGGAGAGTGCGCACCCTGGCGCGTCTCACTCCAACAGCACAGGTCTTGTTAGCAAAACCGGGCATGTGCGCCTCGACAGGTTGGATCAAATGATACGACCCAACTAGAACAAACTCCTTTGAATTACGAGCAAACAGGGAAAACAGGAAAAAGAATGGAGAAGTACACATACTCGAGGGAGCAAACAGGGAAAACGGGAAGAAGAATGGAGAAGTACAAATACTCGAGGGACCCCAGGTCCGCTCGCCCAAGCCCTTAGGCCGATTTGCTCAAAGCAACCCAACACGTTTCTCTTTTTCTGGATGCCCTTTCTATCAACCTAATCCCTTTATTTATAATTAAACCCCTCCCATAACAACTAATAATATTCCCAGGATATTTTGTGGGCCCCAAAGGCATATTCCATATATTCTCCTAGCATATTCCTCTATCTTCTAACTGCTCCAAGTGGTCAGCATGGTATCTATGAGAATTTCATGGAGCCCATTGAATTTTGAATCTCATGCCATGAAATATTGTCCTACATTTTAATCACTTACCCGTTTACAATGCCATTTTTCTTGAGAGAACTAAGACTTGCTTGTATAACCAGAATTTGTTGAGTAATCTAGTCAAAACCCTAGAGCATTCCAGGACTTTGTGATATACATGATTGTGGTAAGGACCCTTGTCCCAGAGAGACAAATCTAACAACATTGCTTGCATTCAATGAGTATAGTGGAATATAGAATGGCGAAAGAAGAATTCAAGAGAGCACCTGGTAACCGGTTCCCCCCTTATATAACATACTCCCTTTAGCCATGCATGTGGTCCCAAGCTAACAGATCCCCCCCACCCGAATGCCTTGGTCCCCGGCCAACTGATTCATCCCAGGAATGCCTTTTCTCTACCCCTTCTAGAATACCAAGTGGCCAACTGCTTCTCAGGCTGGATCCCTCTTCTAGAACATGCTTTTCCGGGCCGAGTTAGGGGGTCCAGGTCTCTATCATTCGCTTCGCCCCACCTTGAGATTCAGTGATAGGTGCGGGAGAGAGAAAACAAGTCTATTGATAAGTCCGTAACTAGCAGCACCTATGGGCTGTACAAACTAGAGAATAACAGAAGAAGGAAGAAATATGATGAAGAGGAAGAAAAATTCCCTGGGAGGCGCTGCACCCTGAGACCGAGGCCTAACCCTCCGCTCAGCTTCTGCAGAAAGCTAATCTCCAAATACAATTCCTGATTCCCTTCCCCAGCCACTTCCCCTTATTTAATACCCCTCCAACCACTAACAACTCCCCTGATAACTATAAAGGGAAATTACAAAGTTGCCCTTGGGCAGTTAACACACCGTTTCTTGCCCCACCCTACGCTCCCTATTAATTCCGCCCTCTTAAAACCTCCTTGTCCCCTAGGTGATTTATCTGGTGCCTTTGGCGGTGGCCTCAACAGCCAGCCAACGTACGCAATAGCAATTGAAATCCTCGGGTAGTGCTGCCAACCATACAACGTGGTCATATAGCAGGAATCTCTATTCTGTGATGCCCACGAACCGAGAGTCCCCCCACGGTCAACCTCCGTCCGATGAGGTGGTTCGAAGACACCTATGTCGACCCCAACACCGACAATTTGCACTCACAGCTCAACAATCTGTTGCTGCATTGCCAAGGGCCGTTCGTGTTGTGTCCTCAATATTTCTCACGGTTGTAGAGTGTCGGCGGTAGGGGTCTGCTGCAACTGCTCCTCGCAGGCATGCACAACGTCCACGTATCAAATGGAAGGCATAGCCCCAACCAAGGTCTGCACGACCGCAATCACCGGTCGACATAGCTTCGACGCTTGTGCCCGTTGCTCGAGTGCCGTTTGCTGCTGCCATTCAGGACTGTCTAGAGAGACCATTGAAGTAGCAGATTCCATCACCCGTTCCTGCTGCTGATTAGGCGTCTCACACCACTGTGCTTGTGTTGGCTCGGACTGAAGCTCCTCAAACGGCTATCACACCTTCTCATCGGGTTGTTCCAGCTGTGTCACCGGTGCCCTTGGTGTGGATGAACAGGACACGCCGCTGGAGCAGGTGGTTGCACCTGCAGATATAGCGGCGTCGCTTGTGGTTACAACTCACTTAACTTTGTTTTGTTTACTAAAGACCGTTCCTGCTCCAACTCCAGCTCTGCATGCCTCAGCGACTCACGTTGCTGAACTTGGTCTGAGAATTGTTGCACCATGTTTTGCATCTTCCGGTTCTCTTTCATCATCGCCGCATTCTCTTGCTGCATCTGCTTGAGTACGAACGTCATAGATTCCAACAAAGCCACTGGTGTCGCCATCCCGAACTTGTCTGTTTCTCCTTCTGTGAGTTGTCCTCCTTTACTCTCGATCAAAGCTCTGATGTTGCGTCCAGTTTTGTCGGACCAAAGATTGTTGCATCAGAAATTGTTGTGTTTCGTTTCTTTGAATTTTTTTCTCTCAGGCAGTGATCAAGGCGTTTTATTTTGATGCGATTTGTCTCATGCTGCTTCGTCCGCTTCCGTCCTTCGACCAAGGCAGCAAGAATACCAGAAACAAGCCGATCAAGGTCCTGCTGTCTGCTTCAGACTTCTCAATTCGGCTGGCATGTCTGTTGCAAGTCGTCTGCATTTGCCTCAACCTACCTCAGATGCTTCTTCTTGAGTTCATCTTTAGAGCTCGTCTCTCTCTCTCTCTCTCACAAGATTTTTTCTCAATGAAAGCACCAATTGATAAGTATGAGAGAGAGAAAACAAGGAAGTCTATTGATAAGTCCGTAACTAGCAGCACCTATTGGCTGTGCAAACCAGAGAATAACATAAGAAAGAAGAAATATGGTGAAGAGGAAGAAGAATTCCCTGGGAGGCGTTGCACCTTGGGACCGAGGCCTAACCCTCTGCTCAGCTTTCGCAGAAAGCTAATCTCTTAACACAATTCCTGATTCCCTTCCCAACCACTCCCCATTATTTAATATCGCTCCAACCACTAACAACCCCCCTGACAATTATAAAGGGAAATTACAAAGCTGCCCCTGGGCAGTTACACACCACTTCTAGCCCCACCTTATGCTCATGATTCAGTCTTGTCCTCAATATTGAGGAAAATGAATGGATTGCAATTGGTCAGACAAGTAGTTCTCTTGTCAACTCCCTCTCCTCCCCTAGAACAATGTCATCCCTCTGTTTCATAAACTGTGCCACCTCTGTTGTCAACTCCCTCTCCTCTCCTAGAGCAATGGGAAAAATTAACTTCTTCTGCAAATTTCCCTTCTTCATGCTTGCTTCAGGACCCCTCCCGAACACTATTGGTATTCCTTTGTTCTGAATGCTCGGGAGAAAATTAATTCCATGGCCATTTTCCATGTGCCAAGATGCACAGTCCTCCTTGAAGCTTGCCCATTCATTGCTTATAGTCATCACAAGAGGTATAGACTGTAACTTACTCCACACACCTTTTTCCCATAGAAAACTTAATTTTTACGCACTGGAAGAGTTTTTGCTCCTTGAATTCCAAGCTAGGGTGACCTAGACTTATCCATGGATATATTTTTCTAAAGCAGCGAGGAATGTGTTGCGAGTCTTGATAGCTCTCAGCACATAACACCATTCGCCTGTTCTTCCATCCTCATCATTTAGTTTGACAACTTCAACAATGTCTTGTTTCAACAATGCGACAACCAAAATAATGTTTGGATGATGAGTGTCCAATCTGGGGGCTTGGTTCTGACCTCGGAAAAGAATCACTGTTATGTACAAAAATTCATCACAACTGTTGTGTGTATTGAATACTGATCCAGTCTGTGATCCCTTCATTCCTCGTAAGTTGTTTGCGACTGTGTCGGTGGTGTTGCCCTTCTCCTCCTCCGTATTGTTGTGGGGCAGTTTATCCGTAGTCTGATATGGCTGGGTCAAAATCTGGGACAATATCCTATCTTGTTCAAATCCTTCAAAGTGGAACCGTTTAATTGGTACTCGCAATTTGCTGCAAGTTTTATGAATGCTGAATTGCATCTCAACACATATAGCCCAAACAGATGGAACAATTGGATCGCCTCCTACTGATGTCAGCTTCACAGGTCGCTTTGAGATAGTTCGTAGTTCCTTCCTCCACTCTTATGCACCCTCGCCTCCCTTGTTAATGTGTTTTTGATATGAGTCTAGCCAAACAAACTTTAGCTCCCGCGCTTGCAGTATTCGCACAAGGAAAAACTACTTATTGAGATTCCTGCCAATGTGCTTGCTCAGTCTTGCTTCTGAAGATTTAGTTCTGCTCGAGTGTTCCAGCTCGCTAGGTCCCTTTTACCAGATACAGGAAATTCAGCTCCGTGATCATCTTGCGTCCGAGCATACATGTTTGTGCGCGTACTCCTTTCCGACTGCCACTTTGTGCTACTTCCCGGGAAGGGGTGCTGTATTGTTCAGCTGAGGTTGGACATCTCCGAGGCCAGTTATTTTTTACGTCAAAAATACGTCTCGCCCCTGATCTTTGGTACCCAACTCCACTGTTTCCTTTAGCTATTGAGCGACTGATGGTTGCTCGGCCCCCTGCAGTGGCGTTTTCTCCCGACGATGCCCTGGGAGTTGCATCTCCCTATCGTTGAGTCGAGTTCTTCTGATCGCATGCCAAACTCCCCCATGTTTTTTGGCGGCAACGCGTTGGCAGCGGCTTCTCCAAACATTGCGTCGCTGTGCTAGGAAAAATTTCCCGCGTTTCGCCTGTTTTTTTTTCCGGTGTCATAGCTTCCTCCGTCGACACTGGTCTGGACAATGCCGCTTCTTCGCACTGCTTCGTCTCAATAGCTTCAGATGTCATGAAGTGCACTTCGAGCAGCTTCATTGATAGAGATGGTGGAGTCGCCTCCTCGCTGTCGTCCGGTTGCACCTTCCGCTCAAGAGAAGACTGTTGTTTTGAGAATTTTGTAGACATCTTTGGTTCTTGCTCCTTTTTTGCTATTCCCGATGTAGATGTAATTACCCCCGGCTTTATCACTGTGTTATCCCGTAGCGGACAGAAAGTAGATGATTCATCCAACACATTGTTAGTATTATTGGCCTCCAAAAACGCGTTCTGCCCCAACACCTTCGTTCTACTTTTTTGCTTCTGAATGTGTTGCAATTTTCCTCATCGCCTGTGGAAATCACTCCTCTCGGTGTGACATCGTCTCCTCGTGTTGCAGAGTCTCTGTGGTTTTGCGTACCACACCAGTAGCATTCACTATCCTGGACGCTGTCGACTTACCAGGGTAGTAAGATGTTTGCGGAACTCTGCCCGGTCCTTCATCTCCTACTCCATTCGCTGTTGGCCCTGCAAGAGGCCGTCGATGCGCAAAGTTAAATCCGTGAGAGCTGTCTTGATTCGTCCAAGGCGCTGCTTGACACAATTGAGTTACTGTTGGTTCCTGGTTTCCATCGTTGGTGGCGGAAGATCGAAGGTTGAGAGGAGCAGTAGTGGAAGGGGTATGGAAGAGGAGAAATCCGGCAAGTTGGACCAAGTGGTAAGGACTTCTGTACAAGACAAAGACAAATTGAACTATATAGCTTGTATTCAATGGGTATGGAATGACTCTTACAGTAGAAAGTAGAATGATGAAAGAAGAGTACAGGAGGCCACCTGGTACCCCCCTCCCCCCCCCACACACACACAGGAATGCCTTTTCTATCCCTTCTGGAATACCGAGTGGCCCACTGCTTATCGGGTTGGATCCCTCTTCTAGAACATGCTTTTCCAGGCTGTGTTAGGGGGTCTAGGCCTCTATTAGATTGTGGCACTCCTTCGATTTTTAAGCCCCCCATTTCAATGAATTTTAATTTCTGTCCTATCTTTTCATTTGACCCTTAGCCCTTAGTAGCGGTGAATGACTTTGTTATGTAACCACATTATAAGCCAAGAATCCGTACTCACCTTGCTCTAGAAGATGATGCATGGTCTAGGTTAGATTAAGTGTGGGGGAAGTGAAAAAATGAGCTGGAAGAAGCCGTTCTGACAGGTCTTCTTTGGCTGGAGAGGAAGTGCTGCAACTTTTGTGAGAAAAATCAAGCTGAGAAGGATGGAAAGATGGCCTAAATATTACCCCAAGCTGGGCATGGAAGTCTACCACCCTTTGAAGTAAAGAAAACCTCTCTTTCCTTCTGAAAACTCAAATCTGCACAAGAATTTCAGAACAGAAATGTTGGAACCCGATCTGAATGCATAGCTGAAATAATGCCACAAGGGGGGAAAAAGGGAGAAACATATCATTGATGTTGAAATTGCTTGAAGGCGGACTGCCCAAAAAGATGAAGAGGAGTTTGAAGGATATCTAAAGTTGAATGAGAGCTGCAATTTGCTGTGAAAATTCTGAAGTCTGTTAAGTTGTCTTGGAGAAGCTGTTTGAAAAGAAGCGCTGGAGCCGTTGGAAGAAAGGCCTTGGAACACATCATAATGGAAGGAAAATACTTCATAATCCGGGGCAAGACAGATCTCACACCTACTGAAGAAAATCTAAAGTCCCTCTCTGCCTTCAAGAGCAGAACCAAAGTAAAAAAAAAAAAAAAACTGAAAACCCGCTGAAGGAAACAGAGAGAGGAATGTTTGCTACTATTTAAATGTTAAAAAGGTGTGGGCTGTCCTTGAAGAATTCAAGGGAGAGGAGATTGATCAGTGGGGAGAAGAAGAGAGGAAGGATGCCATTCTTGAAGGCAACTGAAAATCATGCATCATGTTTCAAAATGGAAACTACCAACTTTAAGCCGCAGGACAACCCTGAAAAGCCTTCATGATAAGCACAAATAATCGTGTCATAGGGTGGAGATGAAAAAATTCATCAAGCCTGTGGTGAACCTTGTATGAGCTTGGAATGTGAAAAATCAGTCAAATGATGATCGCAAGCAGACTACTGGGCATTCACATGTCCTTCAAACTGAGACTTTGGGATGCCACTTCAACATGTATGCAACCAATAAGAGGATGCCATGTGAATCTTATTATGTGAAATATTTCGATCAAGAACAAGGAAAAAAGTTGCAGATTTTCAGGAAGAATGGATCACGGGAAGATTTGAAGTCGTGAGGTGAAAAAAAAGACTTTCGAGAAATTCAAAAGAGAAGATCTTGGAGGTTTGACCGCGATCGAAGAAGATGAAAACCGAAGCTCTTATAAAGGATCACGAGGCTGAAGCTTGTTGCTGTTGTTTTATTTTCTTCTTTTTATTTTTTGTTTCCCTAAGTTATGTAATGCTTTCTTCTTCCCCATTCACGTCTCCTACCCTTCGAATGGAGGGGTAATTCTCGAGTGATTGGGAAGGGAAAGTTCTCCTTTTGTAATGCTCGAGTCCTAACACTTCATTGGATAAAATTCTCTCTTTTGTCAATTGATTTCGATATTCAGTAGTAGTCCTTGATATCAGATGCGATTGTATTTGGTTTTAATTCTGTGATTTGTTTATTGCTTTGGTCTGTGATTTGTAATCTCCCTCCACTTAGTTTTGGTCTATATGATGGAATAGGCCAGGGCTGAGTAGTGAAGTACTCGGCGATTGTCAACACATGTGGAAGGGGTAGTGGACACTCTTGGTTGTTTAGGGAGAACAACACCCAATCAGGCATTGTGTAAGTCGATTAGGGGTGATTCACTGCAACTCTTAAACATAGGATGGAGGGCAGACCAAACTTAGATTTCAATTAGGAATATTCTCACCCACACCATTCAACCAAGGGTGAGAGGGTAAGTGATTGTGGATCCTCTCACTTATCAGTTAACTAGAAGAAGAGTTGAATAATTTAAAGGACTAGGATAACATTGCAAGTGGAAAACCAATCCTGACCCAATCACCCTTCACTTAATATTGGTTTCAATCTCTTGTTTTCACTTAATTTTCAAAACCGAACAAATTTTAAACCCCCTATTTCTCCAACTCTCCAAAAAAAGTGACAATTGTTTTTGTGCACTCCTCTCTAGAGACAACTCTAAGGTTACACATGGGTTTTTGGAAGAAGTTTATATGCAACAACCACATGAATTCTTGGATTCCGACTCTCCTTTAGTGGTATGTCGACTTCGGCGCTCGATTCATGATCTCAAACAATTCCCTCGGGCTTGGTTTGGCAGGTTCTCCCATGGGCTTAATCAGAGTATGAAGACTTCATTCGTCTTCTACCAACATACTATATTTGGCTTCACCTTACTGATTTTCTACATTGATGATATCATTATTACTGGTAGTGGTATAGTTGAGATTGCTAATCTTAAAACCCCGGGCTTACTAAAGTATTTTCTTGGGATTGAAGTCACTTGCAGAGGTGCTTACCAGGCTGGACTGTGGCGAAGCGAGCTCATCTCGCATGGTCCGGGTCTAAAAATGCTCGATTCGTTCAGGCATGCATTTAATTTGGGTTTTAAAAACTGAGTCTGGTCCAGTTTGCATTTTAAGCGGATCAGCTCGTGGTGAAATGGGTTTTTCCCGCATGGTCTAGGCCTAAAAATGTTCGATCCGTTTAGGCCCACATTTAATGTGGGTTTAAAAAACCGAGTCCCGTCCGGTCTGTATTTTAAGTGGATCGGTCCGTGGGCTAGCCCATGTTTATAATTAAAATTATAAATATTTTTTTATAATAATTAAACCCTTATTACTAAAGAATATTAAATATTAAACCTGTGATTGTTATCACTTAAATGTTAGTTGTAGAATGGGAAAACCCCCTTACCTTCAAGGTGAGGCGGATGCCTTCTTTTATAGATTGAGAAAGAGGAATACAAATAGGAGTATTCCGATGTGGGACTCGGAAATACCCAAAATAATAAAAGAGGGTTTAACACTCTCCCTCAAGCTGGACATGCCCAGCTTGGACAATGAGTCCCACAAAAAAAAAGATGACATCATACAAGACCAGACACACTCCCCTTCAAGCTGGGTTGCAGATGCTGTGGATGCCCAACTTGGAACTGAGCGAGGCTAGGCGAGCCCCTAGGAGGCCTTTGGTGAAGATGTTAGCAAGCTGGTCCGCCGTCGGAATGTGGCTAAAACTGACATGATTGTGCTCCAGGTGGTGTTGAAGAAAGTGGTAGTCCACCTCAATATGCTTCGTGCGTTCATGGAAGACGAGATTCGAAGCAATCTTGGTGGCTGCCTGGTTGTCACACCAGATGTGAGCAGATGTCTGCTGAGGAAAGCCAAGCTCCTGGAGGAGTTGTCGAAGCCAAAGGATCTCCGTGGTGACGGTGGCCATGGCACGGTACTCGGACTCCGCACTGGATCGGGAGACGACGGTCTGTTTCTTGCTGCGCCAAGAGATGAGGTTGCCTGCCAAGAATACGGCAAACCCAGAAGTAGATATCCGAACAGCAAGACAACCAGCATAATCAGCATCACAAAAGGCCTCAATATGCAGATGAGGATGCTGGGAGTAGCGAAGACCACAGGCAGGATCTTGCTTGATGTATTTGGCGATGCGGAGGGCAACATCCTAATGAGAGGTGGTCAGATGCTCCATAAATTGACTCACTTTGCCAACAACGCAGATAATGTCAGGACGAGTCATGGTGAGATAATTGAGTTTGCCCACCAGTCGACGGTATCGCTCTGGATGTGGATACAGTGCCGATGAGACATAAAGAGACCGTTCCCTAGGCTCTAGAGGAGTGTCCACAGCAGTGGCCTGTGTCAGCCCAGCATCCTGCAGAATATCCAACGCATACTTCCGTCGGCAGAGGGAGATGATGTCCGAAGAATAGGATATCTCGATGCCTAGGAAGTATGTGAGAGGACCGAGATCCTTAGTGTGGAAGTGCTGGTGAAGATGCCCCTTGAGATGGGTGATACCCGCGGAGTTGCTGCCGGTGATGATGATATCATCCACATAAACGACCAATAGGATGCAGCCAACGGAGGTCGTCTCATAGAACATAGTGTGGTCCTTCATGCTGCGAGAGACTCCAAAGTCGGTGACGACAGTGCTAAAGCGGCCGAACCAAGCACGGGAAGACTGCTTTATGTCGTAAAGAGAGCGGCGGAGTCGACAAACTTGAGACTCGGCGCCGGAGGCACAAAATCTAGGGGGCTGCTGCAGATAAACCTCTTCCTCAAAGAATCCATATAGGAAGACATTTTTGACATCCAGTTGATGAAGATGCCAATGATGATAGGCTGCCAGAGAGATGAATAATCGAACGGAGGTCATTTTGGCAACTGGTGAGAAGGTATCAAAGTAGTCAATACCGTAAGTCTGCGCGAAGCCCTTGGCCACAAGGCGGGCTTTGAGGCGATGAAGAGTGCCATCGGGATTCAGCCTGACTGTGTAAATCCATTTGCTGCCTACCGCCTGTTTGCCTGCTGAAAGGGGGACAAGATCCCAAGTATGGTTTTCTTCCAGAGTTTGCAATTTATCCCGCATTGCTGCTAGCCACCCAGGGTGAGATTTGGTATCACCAACTGTGTGAGGAATAGAAACCGTCTCCAGAGCCTACAAAACCCTGTATGAAGATACAAATAGAGTACTCTGGCAGGAGCAAGTACCTTTCCGTAGTGCAATGGGCAAATCGTCGGGCGGCGGGGCAGGAGCATCGGACGAAGCGGGGACGACAGTGTCATTGGCCGGGATGAGGGATACAGTTGATGGACGACGGGAGTAGACCTAACCAAAATGGGTGTCAACAGGGGGAGACACCGGTGGATGATGGATGATGAGAGGAAGACAATCATCTATGGCGGAGTCAGGATGAAGAGAGGGAAGGGAGAACAGAGAGCTCTCAACAAATGCGACGTCGGTCGAGATGACATACCTCCGTAGGTTCGGTGAGAAGCAGCGATATCCGCGCTGAGTGCGGGAGTAGCAAAAAAAAAATGCACCGGAGGGATTTGGGAGAGTTTGGAGAGGCCATGACGTGTGTCGCGAACGTAACAGAGGCATCCAAACATGCGAAGGGGAAGGGAGTGAAGATGGAGAGAGGAGAACAAAGCCCGAAAAGGAGTCTCCCCCTGAAGGATAGAGGAAAAAAGACGATTTATAAGGTAGGTGGTGGTGAGAATTGCATCTCCCCAAAAATGCAGAGGCACCTGTCGGTGGAAGAGGAGGGCACGAGCAGTTTCCAGAATATGTATGTGTTTCCGCTCGGCCACTCCATTCTGCTGGGGTGTATCAGGACAGGAGGTATGATGAATGGTGCCTTTTGTCTGGAGAAACTGCCGAAAGGGAGCGGAGAGATACTCACACCCATTATCCGAGCGGAGACATTTTACAGATATGGAAAATTGGTTTTGAATTTCATTGTAAAATGTTTGGAATGTGGAAAACATTTCGGAGCGTTCTCGAAGGAGGTAAAACCAAGTCATTCGCGAAAAATCATCAATGAAAGATATATAATATTTATACCCGAAATGACTCGAAATGGTACAAGGACCCCACACGTATCGGTCGATCAGGTGGCCAAGCTTGCCACAATGTTGACAGAGGGGACGTGGACGACCTTCCATACGGCCACGTCCATGAGGGCCTGAGGAGCGTCCACTGCCATGACCGATGAGAGTTGAGTGGTCGATAATGGGCGCGGGAGGGGGAAGAGCCCGTTGGGCCTTGCTCAGCCGATGATAAACCTGTGGGATCTCCAGCGTCGAAGGGCTGGCGAGCAGCTTGGTAGCCGTGGTGGCAAACTCCGGAGCGAGGCCACTGAGAAGATTGAAGATGCAGAGTTGGTCCCTCTGGGTCTGAGCCTCTGCCGGTGTCTGGGGGACGGGCTACAACTCCTTCAATTCATCACGAAGCCCTTTCCATTCCATGAAATATGCTGTGAAGGACTGGTCCTGCTGTCGAATATGGGAAAGGCACTGGAGGATATCGGAAACCCTACCCGGGTTTGTCTCAGAATACATGATGTTCAAGGACTCCTAGAGTTCCTTGACTGTATTCGCCGTGCGGGTGACATCCTTGACCGATCGATCCATTGAATTGACCAACAGACCGAAAATCTTGCTATCAACAAGCTTCTACGAACGGTATTTGGGGTCAGTCGAAGCCAGGGGAGGATCCTCAAAGTGATCATCAAGGTCCATCCCGGTCAGGGACATCACCACAGTCTTCCGCCAGATGAAGAAATTTGTGGAGTCCAACCGGTCATCGACGAGGCGGGTGGAGGTGGTGATCATCTAAGGCAGAGGGGAGGAGTCTGCCATGGAGGCGTCGGGTAGCGGTCGAAGATGCAGTTGTGGGCAGCGTCGGAATCAATGGGGGGCCGGGCGTGCTGGGAAGCCATGAATGGCCCTGTGCAGCGGAGGTGACAGACAGAGAGGGAGCCGTTGGAGGCGATCCGGCTAGAGCGCCGAGAGGGCGGCCGAGAGAAGATGGCGAGTGCGCCTTAAGGAGAGGCCGACGGGTTCTGATGCGCGCAGAAGGAGGAGGGCCGCCGGGGGGGATCTGAGAGGGTGGGAGCTGCTGGACGCGTCTTGCGCAGAGGAGGGCCGTCGGGGGGATCTGAGAGGGTGCTCCGTCGGGAGGAACCCGCGCCGTTGGGAGGGAGGAACGCAGCCGCTGGGCGAGACTTCGTCGGGAGGGACGAGGTTGGCGGGCTACGTCGCGACGGAGGGGAGCCAGGAGGGGGGGTTGTCGGGCTGCGTTACGACGGAGCAGGGCCGCTGGGAGGCCGGGACGAGGCGGGCGGAGCAGGGCAGCATGGAGTCGGGGCCGGACGACGCAGGGAGGCGGAGGTCGTCGGGCGAGAGCGCCGCTGGGTTCCGCCGAGATGGGAGGGGGGGGGGGGCGTAGGGCAGACCCAGAGGGAGGGGTGCCACTTAGGGCAGAGCCGGGAGGAAAAAAAATATTAGAGGGAGGGCTTGGGAATAGGTTCCCTCTGATACCATGTAGAATGGGAAAACCCCTTCACCTTCAAGGTAAGGCGGGACCTTCTTTTATAGATTGAGAAAGAGGAATACAAATAGGAGTATTCCGATGTGGGACTCGGAAATACCCAAAATAATAAAAGAGGGTTTAACATTAGTTAATGCATATATTCATTACATGCATGTAATATATATATGCTTGGCAAAAAAATCTATATTAAATTGAAATAGCATTAAAATATAAAAGAAAAAAATACATTCTTGTCCTGCGGGCCGACCCGTATATTTTGAAGTCAGTCCGCATAAGTTTGCGAGCTTTTTTTCACCGGTCCGTTTAAACTTGTTTAAAGTGTGGGCCATTTTTGTTGGTCTCATCCAGCCCATGCATGGCCCGCGAGCCCAAGGCTTTTCTATCACCCCTACCCGGAACTGCAAAAATATCTCTCTATCCCAACAGTGATATGCTTTGGATATTTTCAAGGAGACTTGACTATCATAGGCGACTTCGGACCGCTTGAGCTAGGTGAAAAGGCCTTGCCGATAATTGGACATTCTCTTATCTGAATCGTGACCGTTGCCTCGTTGGCAAGTTTGATTATTTCACCATGACTTGATCGGACATTTCTTGTTCTGTATGCATGGTCAGCCATTTCATGGAGCATCCTTCACGGAGGCTGTTCTACATATCGTCTGATATATTAAGCAGGAGCCCAACCATGGCTTGCTTTACTCGACTCATGGACAAACGCTTATTGAGATATTTATGCCGAGGGCTTGTCTTCTCGCAAGTCCATTTTGGTTTTGTATTTTTTATTGGTGGCAATCTCATCTTTCGGAGAATCAAGAAACAAACTATTATTTCCCGATCTAGTATAGAGTTAGAGGATAGTGCTTTGACACATGTCATTGCCGAGATTATTTGTGCTTGATGGTCACATCATGAGATCGGGTTTCCAGTTCACCAGCCGACCTAGATATGGTTTGACTATCTGACTGACACAAAGATAGCGACTATTCCTTTCTTCCACAAATGCACAAAACACATTGAAGTTGATTGTCACTTTATTCCACAACACTTTCAGCAGAAACACATTATCTTTGGCCATGTTTGCATTGCCAATTAGGACAACAAATCCACTGATATCTTTACCAAAGGCTTACTAGGACAACAAATCCACTTTCTGCTCTTGGATTGCACAATATATACATCCTAGCTTGAGGGAGAGTCTTCTCCGGCACTTTTTTCTTTTCTTGGGACTCCATTCTAAGCTGTACCAGCTTTAGGGGGAGTGTTATTTTATGTGCTTGATTAGTGGGCTAAGCCCATTTTATTATTATTATTTGAGTCCCACATTGGGGGATGTTCCTATTGTGCTCTTTTATTCATCTACAAATAAAAGGAGCCAACCTCTATGAGGTATGAGATTTCATTCAACAGTCTTTATTGTCCACTGTTACTTCTTTCAGCTATGGTGAATTTTATATCTCTGATTATGCATTGTATCACTATGGAAAAATCCTGGTTCTTACATAGAAAGTAAGATATTAGCATATCTTGTCAGGCAAACGAATGTGCACGCTCACTTTATCATGCACAGCATTTCTGGAGGGGGCACCTATTAAACTACCAACTGGTGCTTTAGTGTTGTTGTCTGTTCATTAATCATGTTGATTTTTTTTTTTGAATTCTCATGTGTTGGACTTTTAGGGAACAGTATACTTCTAATTATTGTCTATTCCGCTCTATAATCCAGCCAATACATCTGTTGGACTTGTGATTCCCATGCGCTTGCAGGGTGTGCACTATTGTTTTTCAATTTTGTTTTGTCCTTAGCAGATACTTTGATACCACAATGAGACACTTGTCTTGGCACAGTTTACTTGTTTTGATACTCTCTTCTTATTGCTAACCACAATGACACTCATCAAGATGCTATTTCAATCATTTACAATGCTTAGTGATGATGACTGCCATGTTAATATTGCAGTATAGAGAAGGGACTTGAAATAGATTTCCACTGGGTTGAGTTTGATGATGTTCGCTACCATATTCAGGTATTACCTGTGATGTATTATGTTAATGTTGTCCTCCTTGTTTGTTTCTTGTTTTTTATTATTAATTTTTTGCCCTTTCCCCATTAATGGGATTCTGAAATATGTGATTATTATGATTTCTATTAATCTAATTCACACAATACCTCGCAGGCTTCAATGAAAAACCCTCAATTCTTGCTTTTATCAGTTCTTTTACCAACACCACCCCCAGAAACTATTTTTGTTGGTGGACTTCCTCTTGGAGCTATAGAAGCTATAAAATCTGCTTATGGCGTGCTTGTGCAAATCCTTGATCCTCCCAGAGATGGATTTAATCTCACAGTGAGACTCAATTTATCAAAACTCCCTCCCAGTGAAGGTTGGATTTCTTTTACCTTGATCTCTACCAGCTTTTCGTTCTTTTTCTGAAACACAAATCTTGTTTATCCTACCTTTTTATTTCCACTTATTGAATTTGTGCTTAGGATTATTTTTTCTGCTTCATGAATTTGTTTCTGTTTATTTATTAATGTTCCTTAATTAGCCTTTTGCCAATCGTTGTTTTGAGATTAAATTGATGGGCCATTTTGATTTGATTACCATGCGAGTTTTGGTTGCCATTTGATGAGGCGTTGTAGAAATTGTAATTGTTTGAAACTACGAATAATATCTATAATTTGTGGGGGTGATTGTTCATAAAAATAATGAATTTATAACCAAGGATAGTTTAAAATCTTGTTTTGTCTTGCTTTGGGTGGTGCTGCTATTTGAAGAAAAAAATTTCATCTTGAGAATCTGATAACATCTTTTTCTTTTGAAGGCCATCTCTTTAGGTTTTTCAGGGTTCCATTTGGAGCCAATGATTTGATATACCTGAAGCTGACATAAGCAAAAAAGCCCACAGAGAAGAAAATTAAAGAGAACATAATATATGAAATGGGGTGTTCAAGATTCAATTTTATTTATTTTTCTTTTTTATTAGTATTATTATTTTTACTTCGGATCTAGAGGTATTTGGTCAATTTGCATTGAAAAAAATGTTTTTAGAGTTGGAACAATTTAATCCAGGTTGAACTTTATTATTATATACTGTTTTATGATTTCATCATCAGCCGTTATTTTTTTCAAAAGGGATTACTTTTCCCTGGGTTCTCTGTGGTAGCCTGATTATTTTTTGTTTATTTTTTAATTTTTTTCCCTTTATTATTTTGGGGTCTCTTTGGAGTGTTATCCCTTTTGTATTTCTCTAGCATCTTTTAATATTTTCTTTTATTTTTTCAAAAAATTTGAAAAATGAATCCCTTCCTACCATTTTTGTGGTCAAATCATTTGGTTAATGCATTGCTTTATATTTTGTCTCCATTTGTGGCTTGCTGCTGACTGCTTAATTTTATCTTTGTATATGTAACAGTGGTTCATTATATGTGGAGGATGACAAGTGGCACGTTTTTTTTGCTGAAATTTCTATTTTGTATGTCTTAGTTATTTTAAACGGGCCCTTAAGAATTAATGTTCAAGAAAAGATTTTATTAAATGATTGTTCATTTCTTTGGGCCACTCTGTCTTACCCCTATTATACTCACTGAGATCTCAAAGTGTTCAGACTACTAATTCCTTTAGTTTTTCTATTTCACCTTCAATGAAATTTTTTTTTGTGCGTGGATGGCACTATTGCCATAATAATTTATGATAGGCCATCATTGCCTGCTAACAGTGAAAATCTTCGAAGTGTTCCTCTTCATCTTTTATTACAATTTCATGTCCCTACGCATGGAGTCATTGATTGATTTATCTCAAAATTTTCAATGTGCATTATGAGTT
This sequence comes from Viscum album, assembly GCA_963277665.1. Classification (NCBI taxonomy): domain Eukaryota; kingdom Viridiplantae; phylum Streptophyta; class Magnoliopsida; order Santalales; family Viscaceae; genus Viscum; species Viscum album. The sequence continues at coordinate 601,154,403 of OY728142.1, forward strand.
TCCTATTATGCATGATAAATTTGTATGATGGATACCGATTTTCTATTACAATGAACGTGTGATAAAGTTTCATTTTGTTTTCCTTGGGTTCAAGCAATTGTCATTTTTACTTCATAAATGCATAATTTATATCAAGGAGATGACAACCAACAGCTTGTTGAGTTTTAAGTGGGCCAATCTTTGGTTTTTTTTTATGCAAAATGTGGATCGTCATATATTTGCATCTGATGTATTTTATGCTTTCTGTTGTCATTATTGTGCAGAGCTTCAACATGCCCTCCTGGTAAAAATTGCTTCTGTGAGAGATGTGGTACTCGGTGCGCCACTGAGGATTGTGTTAAAGCAACTTGCTTCCAAAAGTATTAATTCAAGTCAAGTAGTTGCTTTTGTTCACAGGCCCAAGGAGTCTTTCTTTCTTATTCCTAAGGTGAAGTTTCTACTGTGTTTAATTTGTTTTTCTACCACATTTGTATGTGTGAAGTTACATTGTATACATTCTTCTGTATTTTCAGTTTCATGTATATGGTATTATTGTTAATTGTTAGATTTATCAAGTGTTAATTAGTTCTGTATTGGTTGTGTGAGAAAATAGGTTTCTATTCATGCGTGTTGAAAGATAAAAGGAGAGACCCGAATCCCCAAGGTCCTCTCTAAAGGAGGTCTTGAGGTTCTTTTATAATGAATAATAAAGACCACATCGGACCATAAGTCCGATGTGGGATACAGATTCCAACACTCCCCCTCAAGCTAGGTGCACCTAGCTTGGACACATAAAGAAACAGAAGCAAAAAAAACAAAGAATACAAGAAATGCTGCAAGCACTTCTCCTCAAGCTAGACATACCCAGCTTGATTACAAAACAAGACGAAATAAAAAGAAACAATCGATGATCGTAGCTCCCCCTCAAGATCGCAGCTCCCCCTCAGGATGATGGATGAAAGAAGATGTCGTGGGCGCAGCAGAGGAACCACATAGACCGGACCGGTTGACGGAGCGCCAGGAAATCCGCACTAGCGGGGCCGGTCGATGATACGTCGGGAAAGCCGCACTAGCACCGGAGAGGCGCAAGCGTAGCAGGAGACAAGGCCGCTGGTGGTGTCACGAGCCACAGGAGAGGGCCGCGAGCAGGAGAAATGCGGGAGGCGGGCGCCGCTTGAGAGCCGCGTGTGGGAGAGGTGCGGGAGGCCGGCGCCGCTTGGGTGAAACGCGGCGGGAAGAGGTCTTGCGGGCTGGAGGAGTGCCGTCGGGGAGAGCAGCCGTGGGAGGAGGATCCGCGGGCGGGAGGTGCGCCGGGCGACGACGGAGGTGCACTGGGTGGGAGGCGCCGCGACTGGAGGTGGGTTGGGAACCACGACGAGAGGGAGGCCGACGGGATAGCGGCGGGCCAAGCGGTGCTCGGGACGCCAAGGAGGGATTCGCCGAGAGTCCGTCGCGGGAGTTGGCGTCGAGCGAGAGCCGCACGCAGGAAGCCGCACAAGGAGGCGAGAGCCGTCGCGCGCAGCAGGGAGGGGATGCCGGGGAAGGAGGCGCCAGGATGCCGCGGGAGAGATAGAGGGAGGCGGGGCTGGGGAGGTCCGTCGCACATGGGCGGAGGCTGGCTGCTGGAGGGGCCGACAGGGGGGGGGCGACGGGAGATACCTATGGCTCGCTGGCCATGGAGGCCGCCGCCCTCCACGGGGGAGTAGCGATTGGAAACCCTAGACGGGGGAAGATAAAATGGGAGGGAGGGTTCAAGATTAGTTTCCCTCTGATACCATGTTGAAAGATAAAAGGAGAGACCTGAATCCCCAAGATCCTCTCTAAAAAAGGTTTTGAGATTATTTTATAATGAATAATAAAGACCACATCGGACCATAAGTCCGATGTGTGGGATACAGATTCCAACAATGCGTTTTCCCCATTAATATTAAATACATTTTTTCCTCTCATGTTACATGGTATCAAGGTCATGGTAAGAAACAGAAGAAATAAAGAAATAAAAATAATTTAAATAAAAGGACACCTGCCTCTAGTTGCTGCCCTTCCAAATTGTCTCAGCTAAGGGTTGCCTTTCTGGAATTGTTCTCACTGGTAGCTTTATAGGGCCCAGGCTTTGAAGCCTTCGTAGCTCCCCACAAATAGTGTAACAACGGCCTTGCCTGGCTGGGCTGACTCTGTGGAACAGCAGCAGTAGAGAAGGGAGGCTACAGCAGTACTGCAGCTTCACTTAACCAACTGAAGATTTATTTTGATTTTGTTTCCTTTACTGGTTAAGCTAGAGATCCCTAGGTAGTTAAGATCATATCATTTTGGATCTATTTCTTTGAGGATTCTCTTATCTTGTTAATTAAGATTCTATCATTTTAGGATATAATTTCTTTCTAATTATGGGTCTTTAAAAGGGCTTTTAGAATCCAATGAAGGGCAAGCAATTATTTTCCCGTTCAGCTAGTCCTTGAGGGGTCATGAAAGGCGGTTTGCCTCTCTGTTTCTGATTCACTACTGGTTTTGATGAGGTATTTTCAGTGAGAAGACTTATGATTTGGTCTTATGGCAAGGCATGTTGTTAGCTGTCCCGGTTCTGAACTAGGGGGTGTTTCCCAACAGTGCACACGCCCGCCTATTTTACATACTTACCAGCGTAGGGTTAGAAAGGGAAAAGAGACATAAGTTAGTGGGGTGGGGACCAGGTGGGGTCCAGTGAACCTTTCGGCCGGTATTAGTAGCAGTGGCTAGTGGGATGCAAGGTAGTTAGTTAGAACTCCAGTTTCTGTTGGAACAGATCGGGCGGGAGGCAGTGGACTGACTCCCGATTCTCTTCTCATCTACAGCAGGCGGACGACCAGGAGGAGGACTCTTCATCTCCAACTGTTGTATTATTTTCTTCTTCCCATAGTTGTAATACAGAGAAGCCGGTAACATCATTCTTAGACTCCTCTATAGTTTATGTTTCATTTGCTTGTTCGAACATGCACACACAGGAATCGTAACATCTTTGGCGACTTCGTTGGGGAGAAAAATTGAGACCGAGGCAGGAGTAGCCGAGTTTGAGGCGATCAAATTTCTCTTTTCTGATTCGCTTCAGCGTCGGAAGTAAGGTACGCCGAATTCTTTTATGCAAACTAGAATGGAGCACCAAGTGACATTGATCGAATCATTTATGGATAGGATTAAAGTTGCCATGGCTTGGATACAAGAAAACATGGAGAAGATGATGCGCCGACAAAATGATAGCCAGCGTGTAGCTCTGGACGTGGCGCATCAAATAGAGGAGCGAGTCATGTTGCGGGTTCGAAATCTATAGGAGCAGACTTTGGAGAGATTGAAGGGAATCAAATCGCATATTGAGCGCAATTCAGAAAATGGAAAACAGAGTCGAAGCGAACTGAAAAATAACGAAGGCAGAGATACTGGCAACATGGAGTGTGGGGAGCGTTTGCAGAAGTTCCCGAATGTTGAGGTGATTGATCAGTCCGATGAGCTGTGTAGCGTTACAAGAAAGGTGGAATTACCAAATCATCAACATTTTTTTGGAGATAATCCTTTGGGATGGATTACCAAGGAAGAAACATACTTCCTGATAAATTGGACTCCGGTGGACATGAAACTATATTACGCCCAAATTTGCATGGAAGACACGACATTATATTGGTTTTTATCCTGATACAATGTTACACTAGGAACTTCTTGGAATTCCTTCAAGTTAGCGTTTCTAGACCGATATGGTAGAAACACGAATGAAGATCTATTAAGATTTTTGAAGAATTTGAGACAAACAAGCTCGGTGGACGAAGGAATTCGAACCGATAGCCTCGGGACTACCCGATTTTCCAGAGTTCTGGTATATGAGTCTGTTTATGGGGGGGTTGTGCCCATAAATTGAAAATCAGATTTCCACTCACGAGCCATCAAATAAATTTCGAATGATAATCTTGGTGAGGAAGGTTGAAAGGGAGCTGATCAACGAGGGAGTGCTACAGGGTACTCGTTCTAGACCATTGGTGCCACCTATGCCTCGACACCCCAGGGTTACAACAACAAATTTTCCTACACCCCGTCCGGTTACTAAACGTAATCATCATGAAGAAGAGTTGCAGAGGGTGGTCGGAGATGACCGATGGAATGGGGTGCGAGCTCTTAGTCGACAAGAACGGGACGAACGAAAGCAAAGGGGGTTATGTTTCCGTTGAGACCAACCATTCGGATCAATGCACAAATGTCCAGATAAACACTTGCGGGTATCGGTTTGGGAATACGAGGAACCTGAGGGACAACCGCAGGAGGAAGATATGTCAAGGGTGGAATAAGTTAGCTTAGAGGTGGGTAATAAAGAGCCTGACGGGTTGCCGGGAGGGCGGACAAGGGAGCAGGTGGAGTTGCACAACATAGGCGAGGTAGGGGTAGATTCAATGATGCTCGCTGGTTATATATCAGGAGTGCCGGTACTGGTGTTAGTGGATAGCGGTGCCAACCATAATTTTATCTCTAGGCGACTTGCCAAACTCGCAAATGTGAAGGTTCACCCAACCAAACCATTCAGGATAACTCTCGAGGATAACTCTCGGCAACGGCTCTCGAGCTCTCTCATAAGGCCTATGCAAGCAATTCAGCTCGATCTAGAAAATTTTAATGTCACCGTCGATGCTTTTGTTTTTGATACAAGGGACCTGATGTAATTCTGGGAATGCAATGGTTGAAGAGCTTGGGAAGTGTATTGACAGACTGGGGGCATAAAACGATGGAGTTTATGTGGCAAGGACAGGAAATCAAATTGCAGGGAAAAATGGCCTGTGATGTGAACCCTTGGGAGCTGCAAAACCAAGTGTAAACAAGGACATTGCTAGTTGAGGGTTGGGCTTGGATGGCACGGATCCAGCTACCAGTTGAGGCGAACAGTGAGTTGTCTGTCCAGATTCAATTGGATGAAGTTTTGAACAAATTCCAAGCTATATTCGATAAACCATGGGATCTTCCTCCGCAGCGGGAAACGGACCATGCAATTAATCTTGAGTCCGGAGCTACTCCAGTAAGTATTCGACCCTACAAATTGGCTCATAACCTTAAAGATGAGGTCAAACCAAGTTAATGATATGTTGGCTTAAGGGATAATTCGACATAGTTGCAACCCATTTGCTAGTGCCATAATACTTGTTAGAAAAAAGATGGAAGCTAGAGAATGTGTGTTGACTATCGGGCGCTTAATAAAGTTACCATTCCGGACAAGTTTCCTGTTCCCATTATTGAGGAATTGTTGGACGAGTTGCAAGGAGCATCTTATTTTTCCAAGTTGGACTTCATGTCCGGATTCCATCAAATTCGGCTCTATCTAGCAGATGTTCATAAAACGACCTTCCAAACACACGAGGGACATTATGAATTTCTTGCCATGCCATTTGGCTTAATGATTGCGCTGACCACCTTTCAATCTACCATGAACCGGATATTTAAGGAGCACCTGAGAAAAATTGTCTTGGTATTTTTCGATGACATGCCGGTTTTTAGTAAAACCTGGGAGGACCACTTGCAGCACTTGGAAACAGTTTTTTGGGTGTTGCAGAAAAATCGGCTCCATCTTAACCAAAAGAAATGTTTTTTGGCTCAACAGTCTGTGGAATATTTGGGCCATGTCATCTTTGCTAAAGGTGTTTCTATGGACCCCATGAAAATTGAATGTGTTCTCGGCTGGCCATGACCTCAAACTGTTGAAGGAGTTCGCGGGTTGTTGGGGTTAACCAACTACTATAGAAAATTTGTTGAGGGTTATGGTAAGATAGCTAAGCCTCTTACGGAATTGACCAAAAAGGATAACTTCCATCAGCCCCCCTTCTTGCCTTACCTGATTTCCAACAGCCGTTTACTATAGAATGTGATGCCTCAGGTCAGGGAGTTGGGGCTGTTCTCATGCAGGCTGGACAACCAATTGCATATTTCAGTAAGGCTTTAGCAGATGCCAACCTTTCAAAGTCCGTGTATGAAAAATAGGTCATGGCTCTTGTCCTAGCAGTACAACATTGGAGACAATATCTGGTTGGGAATCATTTCTTCATCTATACAGATCATAAGACTCTAAAGCATCTTCTCAGTCAACGCTTACACACAGCGAATCAGCAGGATTGGCAAGCAAAGCTCTTGGGATTCGACTTCGAGATTATCTACATGCCTGGCCGCTTAAATCAAGCAGCGGATTCTCTGTCCTGTCGGGCTGTTGAAGCTCTCGACTCCTGTCCTAGATCTATTACTTTAGGTTCAGCAGTTTCTGAACCTCTCTGACTCGAATTAGATGTTATCAAAGCTGAAAACCAGCAAGATCCAGTGCTGAAGAACCTTATTACTGCTGTCCAACTTCGACCCTCTACCCAGCTCCAATACTCAGTGCGCAACGGCCTGCTGGATTACCAAGACAGACTCGTTTTGTCTCCTAAATCCAGCTTAATAGCAAAGTTCCTATATTACTACCACACTTCTCCTGTAGGAGGCCATGCTGGATTTCATAAAACCTATAAGCGACTTGCTGCAGGACTTTTCTGGAGGGGCATGACTAAACAGATTCAGCGATATGTTCGGGAATGTGACATTTGCCAGTGACACAAAACTCAGACTCTGTCTCCAGCAGGACTCCTCCAACCTCTTCTGATACCAGCACGGGTTAGGGACGATATTTGAATGGATTTTATTTCTGGCTTACCAAAATTCCAGGGATATCATGTAATTTTAGTGGTTGTGGATCGTTTCACCAAATATGCCCACTTTTTACTATTGTGCCATCCCTACACAGCCAAGGTAGTAGCAGAATTATTCATCAGAGGGGTGGTATGTTTGCATGACATTCCTAGTTCTATCCTAAGCGAACGAGATCCAATCTTTGTCAGTAATTTTTGGATGGACAAACGAAAATTGTTAATAAGTTCCTTGGAACCTATCTATACGCTCTTTTGCCTCCGAAAGACCTCACACTTGGTCTCGATGGATGCCATGGGCAAAATATTGTTACAATACAGCTTCCCACTCTTCTACCAAGATGACTCCATTTGAAGCGGTTTATGGCCAACCACCCCCTGCTGTGCAGCGTCTTGTACGGGACACTACCCTGGTTGACACAATGTCCACTCTCCTTGCTGAACGTGATCAAATGTTAGAACAACTCCGGCATAATCTCACCTGTGCTCAGCAGATCATGGTTCGGGCAGCTAACAAGCACCGACGGGATGTTACTTATAATATTGGTGACCTCATTTTTCTCAAACTCCGGCCACATGTCCAGCCTTCCAAGTTCCCCAAACTCACTCCTAAGTTGGCAGCCTGTTATTATGGCCCATTTCCAATTGAAGCCCGTATCCGAAACACATCTTATAAACTGAAATTACCCCCTACAACTCGGATACATTCAGTCTTCCATGTTTCCCAGCTCAAACGAGCAGTGGGAATTTCTCTGGTACACTCCGAAGTACCGGACTTGTGGGACAATGCTTCTTTCGTCAGTCCCTTGCCCACAATAATTTTGGCTGCCAAATCCGTGCCTGGGCATCCTCAGGGCATCTGGCTGGTTAAATGGCAGGGTCGACCTTCTGAGGAGTCCGCGTGGGAGGATGCCAAACACATCATGTCCCAGTTTCCAGACTTGCACCTTGAGGACAATGTGTCAATTGCTGAGGGGGAAATTGTTAGGTGTTTGGGTTTTGATCCAGGGGGTGTTTTCCAACAGTGCCCACGCCCGCCTATTTTACGTACTTACCAGCATAGGGGTAGAAAGGGGAAAGAGACATAAGTTAGTGGGGTGGGAACCAGGTGGGGTCCAGTGAACCGTTTGGCCAGTATTAGTAGCAGTGGCTAGTGGGATGCAAGACAGTCAGTTAGAACTCCAGTTTCTGTTGGAACAGATCGGGCGGGAGGCAGTGGACTGAATCCCGATTCTCTCCTCATCTACAGCAGGCGGACGACCAGGAGGACTCTCCATCTCCAACTGTTGTATTATTTTCTTCTTCCCATAGTTGTAATACAGAGAAGCCGGTAACATAATTCTTAGACTCCTCTACAGTTTATGTTTCATTTGCTTGTTCGAAAGCACACACAGATGAATCGTAACACATGTAACATCTTGGTATTAGTGCTTGTTGTCATTGGTGATGTGAAGACTTTGTCGGCCATGCTGGATGCTTTTATGGAACTAGGGGAAACACGAGAAATGTATTAGAGCAGATGACTGAAGTTTCCATCATGTTTCAGGGGTGCAGGAATCAGATTCATCGGGAATAACAGGGGGACATTGCAGTGGCATAGGAAGTTTAGAATGTGCTTCGAAATCAGGGGATGAATGGCGCCACCATATTCCAAATAGTTTTTTTTTTTTTTTAATTATGATGGCACTGGCAGTCCATTAGGTTGGCTGAAACTATGCAGAAATCCCTTTCCGAAGGACAACTGAAGGTGACAAAGTAGGTCAGCTACATTTTATCTATTGGGAGACACAGTTTTGGTTTGACAATTTGAAAGAGGTAGCGATGAAATTAGACCTGTGGTGCTTAAGTAGCGTTGTCTCGTGAGATTTGGCTCATCTATGCGTAATAACCCTTTGGGAGAACTCTATAACCTTAAGCAAACTAGGTGTATGGAAGAATTTCAATGTTAATGGTAGTCTTTATTGGCTAGGACTTTTAATCTTAGCCACACCAACAAATGGTTCTCTCTACTGCTAGTTTAGTGGAAGAACTCATGAGTGTCATTTATTTTCTGTAGAGGGGGAAATGTTTTTGACATTTTTAATGAATGTTAAGTATCAAAAACATTTTTCTACAAGTGTTGTCGAACATAGCCTTAGAAGCAAGCAATTTGAATTTCTCCCCTAGAGAGTTTGATGAATTAAGTTTTTGAGCCTGCTTTGCACAATTTTGTCTTGGCCTTATTTTATGGCATGCTAATTCATAGCATGAAATGGTTTGAATTTATGCACCATGCAAGAATGCAAGAACAATTTTTGAATTCTTGCTAGCTAGCTTGTTTTAATATGCAATCTGAAAACACATATGGAAATGCTTTTCGGAAGCGATTTATCAATAATTGCTACCAAACCAAGACTGTACTTGTACGGTGAGGTTGCTAAATTTTATCCTTGTTTACAGGCGGATAAGGTTATGGTAGTGTTTCCTATGAGATTCAAGGACTCCGTGGATACAATTCTTGCCACTTCCTTCCTGCAGGTATTAAAATTTACTGACCTATATGAGCATCTCATACAATGCACACACAAGAATGCTTGGGAATAAATATTTACTAATAAAGTGACATTTTATCCTGTTAAGTAATCCTTGGTGGTTTGCTGGGATAGTAATAAGCTTAAAAACATTCTTATCAAAATGGTGTAGGCATTCAGGCATGGGTGTACTGTGGTTATGTTTGGGAGTACTTATTTAGAGCTTGAGTGGCATTCAGGAATTCGTGGAGGCAAGGCGTACTGCAGGACTTCATAACGCTCCTCAGTGTTCGTGGTCTCCATCACCTCCTGTAGGACTGACGGGAGCTCCTTCTGAAGCACTAGATGCTAATGCTGGATTTGTTACTTTCGGTATTTTGCCTCGCCACGTGGAGGGCAAAAAGCTGGATAAAACTGCCTGGAGTTTATCCACATTTCATGCATATGTTAATTATCATGTTAAGGTGAGGTTTTCTGGAGTCGATCACCTTCAGCGTCACCGTGTGAGACATTAATTGTTTGTGTTTTTTTCCAGTGTTCGGAGGGTTTCATGCATACCCGGATGAGACGACGCGTGGAGTCTTTGATACAGGTATTAGAAAGAACATGGTTGGTCTGTATTTTCATTTTCCAGAAAACATAAAAACAAATTTCTCTTTTTTTTCAAAACCAAACACAGCCTTAGTATGCGGTTGTTTGCAGGCTTTGGATCGTGCGAGACCCGAGCTGCAGAAGGTGGGAAAGGGTGAAGAAAGCAGATGTTTCAAGCGATTGGTTTGTTACGTGACTGGCATCACCCGTTATATGTTGCGAGTTTTGAGGGCTGATTGTGATTCCATGTTTGCAGAGCCTGGGCGAAGCGCGATCCAATTCCATTTCTTGAAAGAGCGCTGCAGCCGCCGGAGCTTCTGTATGCGTAACACTGCGTGCCTTGTTGTAGATGCAATTGGAAAGGGAACGAAACGGGCCCGTTTGGAAAGTCTGTAGTGCCAGCATGCTAGGGCTTAGGTAGCGTCGTGTTTGGTTCGGCAGGGTAGGATGTTTCTTTTAATTTTATTCCTGTTCTGTACATGCGAGTACACCCTACTTATTTCCAGTTGCGCCATATTTGTTTTTTATTTTTGTTTTTGTTTTTATTAATTATGGGCGCCGGTATCAGTGGAACGGCCGTTCCATTCTCCAACCAGTTCGCTCCCTGCGTCGTTAGAAGGGGGGATCGATAACGCAAGCAGCGTAGCGACCGGAATGATGTTCGTTATGTAAGTGTTTTATAACACGAACAATGTCGAGTATTTTGTTCGCATCACGCATGTTAAAAAAATTTATTAGTTTAGAAAAATCTTTGGCGTCGGGTCCTCATGATAAACATTTTAACTTTTCATTTATTTATTATAGATAAGTATATAAATTATTTATATTATTAATATAGGTATTGTTCGATTTATATAAATTATTTGTATGAGACTAGCAAGTTGTATGTGACCAGAACCATTACGTGCTTATATCTCACATTTGTTCATCAAGTTAAGGTTAGGTTTCCTGGAGTCTCGTGTGAACAGGTATAAGAATCGTCTCTTTGTCACTTAAATTTTATTGGAAATTCAATTCATCTCTCATTTTGAGTCATCAACAGCGACCATATTGGTATTAGAGCATCTCAAAATGCTTTTTACTATGATATAGTTTTTGTTGGTAGAATTGTTTAGGCAGGATGATGCTGCCCCCACTTTGTCAAAGGGGGTGAGTTGGGTGGCCAAACCCCACCATGCTTCCAGCAGGAGAAGGCAACAGGGGGGGGATGCAGCCAATAAAAGGGGATCTGATCTCCCCCAACAGTTCTAGCATCACTTTCAGCAACATCATTAATCTCCATCATAGTGATCCTTTTATTTGTCTAAGGTTTTTTTACTCTTTCATAAGGGGGTTATTCCGTGTTACATCTGATGTCATTTATTTTTGCATTTTGCATTTCATTTTATCTTGTGATTATTGCTGCACCGGTGGATCAATAATTTACGCTAAGTGGTATCAGAGGGAAGATTCTAAGCCCGGTGCTGTTCACATTTTCGAGTATTAATAATTTTCATTAATCTGAGTATGTTTTGTGATTGCAACTCCGATCTGTCACATCAGAAATTTTTTTATTGAAATTATTAAATATACCATTGTGAAACGGAGGAGGTTCTGGACTGACGACGTGTTCAGATGGCTGCGAAATTTGAGATCGAAAAATTCAATGAGAATAATTTTTTGTTGTGGAAAATGAAGATGCAGACAGTACCGTGGAAGGAAAATTATCGACTGACAATTGACGAAAGTCCGATATATGTGACGATGAAACGTGGTTTCAATGGGAGCCAGAATCATGACATGGACATGAATGCGACGAGTATTTCTGGAAATAGAGATACTAGTCAGTGAAGTGGCGACGACTGCTGGAAGTAGACCACATCTCAACGATGCATGAATTATCGACTCAGGAGCAACATGGCACATGACGTCTCGACGAGATTGGTTTGAGTAGTATGAAACCATCCTGGAAGGACTTCTACATGGGGAATGATCACATCCTGAAGATCGTTGGAGTCGATACCATCAAATTGAAGATGCATGATGACATAGTACGGGCTGTCCAAGGAGTACGTCACGTGAAGGGCCTGAAGAAAAACATATTGTCTTTGAAACAATTCAATGATATCAGATGCAAGACTCGCACTGAGAATGGATTGATGAGAACTTTGAAGAGCGCGTTTGTGGTAATGAAGGCAGAAAAGATCTCGAAGAACCTGTATGTGTTTATGGGTGAAACATACAAAGAGGCGGAGATAGTTGTTGCATCAACTATCTCGACGGAAGCGTTGACGACGTTATGACATCGAAAGTTTGACCATATGTCAGAACGAGGCCTGGAGATTCTTGCAGATCAGAAGTTATTGCCTGGGAGGAGCATGGTACTTTGTATCATCCATTGATGATTATTCCAGGAGATGTTGGGTGTACCCAATCAAAAGGAAGGCAGATGTTTTTGAAATCTTCAAAACATTCATAGTGTGGAAGGAACTTGAATCTAGAAAGAAGATCAAGTGTCTGAGGATTGACAATGGTGGAGAATATACAAGCGAGAAGTTTGATACTTTTTGTCAACAAAAAGGAATCAAGAGACATTTCATGGTGGCGTACACTCCTTAGCAGAATGGAGTGACAGAGCAGATGAACATAACCCTGTTGGATAGAACAAGGATAATGTTGAAGACTGCAGGAATTGCAAAAACTTTTTGGGCAGAAGTAGTGAATACCGCCTGTTATGTGATCAATCGATCTCTTTCAATGGCGATTGATCTGAAGACACCGATGGAGATGTGGACTGGTAAACCCGCTGACTATTCCCGGTTCCATACTTTCGGAAGTCCTGTATATGCATTGTTTAATGACCAGGAAAGATCGAAGTTGGATTCGAGATCCAAGAAATGTATCTTCTTGGGGTATGCTGATGGTGTGAAGGGGTATCGTTTGTGGGACCCCACTGCCCGCAAATTTATCATCAACAAAGATGTCATTTTTGCAGAAGACAAGATGCAAATGACAACTGACCGAGACATGGAGAAGGAGAATATAGAAACTACAATAGTCGAAGTAGATGACAAATCCAAGGAAGAACCAATTTCCTCTGAGACGACCCAGAGTCCAAATGTATCTTCATGGATGGCGGCGATGCAGGAGGAACTCGAAACCCTGCACCAGAACAAGACTTGAGATTTTGTTCCATTACCTCATGGAAGGAAGATTATCAGAAACAAATGGGTCTTTAAGATCAAGCGGGATGGAAAGAACCAGATGGAAAGATATCGTGCACGATTAGTGATCAAAGGATTTGTTCAGAAGGAAGGTATTGATTTTAATGAAATATTTTCTCCTGTTGTTAGACTGACGACTGTTCGGTTAGTTCTGGCGATGTGTGCAACATACAATTTACATTTAGAGCAGCTGGATGTGAAGACAACTTTTCTCCATGGTGATCTTGACGAAGGAATCTATATGCTCTAACTGAAAGGTTTTTTAGAAGAAGGCAAAGAGAACTTGATTTGCAGGTTGAACAAATCTATGTACGGTCTCAAAAAGGCGCCGAGGTGTTGGTACAAGAGATTTGATTCCTATATCACGAGCCTTGGATATAACATACTTCATTCAGATCCTTGTGCATATTTCAGGGGTTTGGATGGTAATGATTTCATCATTCTTCTGTTGTATGTGGATGACATGTTGGTTGCATGCCCCAATAAAGATCAGATTCAAGAGACGAAGACACAATTGGCTAGGGAGTTTGATATGAAGGACTTGGGACCAACAAACAAGATTCATGGGATGCAGATTTACCGAGACAGAAATAATGGGAAGATTTGGCTATCACAGAAGAATTACTTACATAGAGTCTTGAAACGCTTCAACATGCAAGACTGTAAGCCAATCTCTACCCCTCTTCCTTTTAATTTCAAGTTATCCTCAAAGATGAGTCCTAGCAGTGAAGCAGAGAGGATGAAAATGTCTCGAGTACCATATGCATCAGTAGTGGGAAGTTTGATGTTTGCTATGCTTTGTACTAGACCAGACATTGCACATGCAGTGAGAGCAGTTAGTCGGTACATGATGAATTCAGGATGGGAGCATTAGAGTATAGTGAAGAGGATCTTGAGATACATCAAGGAGACCTCAGATGGTGCATTAAGTTATGGAGGATCAGATTTCACTATCAGAGGATATGTTGATTCAGATTTTGCAGGTGATTCTGACCGGAGGAAATCCACTACTGGTTATGTGTTTACTCTTGCAGGAGGATCTGTGAGCTATATTTCAAAGTTACAGTTAGTTGTGGCTTCATCCACGACAGAGGTGGAGTACATGGTAGCTATATAGGCTTGGAAAGAGGTGATTTGGATGAGAAAGTTGTTGGAGGAGATCGGGCACAGACAAAAGTAGATTCCATTATTTTGTGACAGTTAGAGCGCCTTGTACATTGAAAAGAATCCATCTTTTCATTCCAGGAAAAAACACATTGGGGTATAATATCACTTTGTCCGAGATGTGGTGGAGGGAGGAAGTGTGGACATGCAGAAGATTCATACTAAAGAAAATCTGGCAGATTTCCTCATGAAGGCGGTTGACTCTGATAAGTTCAGATGATACAAATCCTCGAACGACCTTGTAGAGACGCGAGCAACATGTTTGACAGATAGAAAAGATGTGTGGAGATGTGTTGGAAAAATTGTTTAGGCAGGACGGTGCCGCCCCCACTTTGTCAAAGGGGGTGGGCTGGGTAGGTGGTGGGTGGCCAAACCCAACCAAGCCTCCAACGGGAGAAGGCACCAGGAGGGGGGAGATGCAGCCTATAAAAAGGGATCTCCCCCAATGGTTCCAACATCACCTTCAGCAACATCATCAATCTCATTTGAGTGGTATTTGTGAGGCGGTTTCCCCATCATATTCAAGAGAGTTTTTACGAGTGTTTTCTCATTGTAATAAGTGAGCGAGTGTGTATCCACTTTTACCCCATAGTGATCCTTCTATTTGCCCATGAGTTTTTACCTCTTCCATAAGGGGGTTTTCCACGTTACATTTGGTGTCATTTATTTTCACATTTTGCACTTCATTTTATCTCGTGATTATCGTTGCACCGGTGGACCAATCATTTACAGTCCCAACAGTTTTTTCTAAAGATCTTAAATTTCTGTTTTATCTAAATTTATATCTTTATGGATAATACTAAGTTTTAAAGAACTGTCGTTAATCAACCTTCTTATTTTAATGGAACTAACTATGCTCAATGGAAGATTAAGATGAAAATTCATATAGAAAGCATGAGGTTTGATATTTGGACAATTATTGAGGATAAATATGAAATACCTAAAGCTCCTAGAAAAGATTGAAGTGATGTCACTAAGGCTACCTATGATTGTAACTATAAAGCTATGAATGCTTTGTACTGTGCCTTAAATGAGAATGAATTCAATAGAATATCTGTCTGTTCTGCTGCTTTTGAAATATGAGATACTCTAGCTGTTTCTCATGAAGGAGATTCAAATGCTAAAGAAATGCGTTTGAATACCTATACTATTAAATATGATACTTTTAAGATGAAGTATGATGAATCTATTTCTGATATGCATCTTAGATTTAATGAAATAATCAACACGATGCACGCACTTGGAAAGACAATTGATGACAATGATCAAGTAATGAGAATTATGAGCTGTCTAACAAATAGATGAAGAGGATCCACTGTTTCTATAAGGGAAATCATGTGACATTAGTAAGTTACCAGGGAAGGAACTCATTGGAAAAATCATGATGTATGAAGCGGAACTGTAAGTGAAGAAGGAAGAAGGCGATGGATTTGATCCCTGCTACAGTACCTGTTACAGTACTGCTACAGTCCTGCTATAGTACTGCTACAATACCCGGAAATTCTGCCTCCGCCTAGATTTGATCCCTGGTCGCTTGGAGGAGAAGACAAACATGATAGTGTAACACTCTGATATTTTTTGAATTATTATTTTTTGAAATAATTTAATCTTTTTGATATTTTTCATTTCACACAACACTGAAAATAGTTTATTTTATATTAAAACACTATGTTTGGATTACGTTATATGCAACACCAAGTTAATCATGCACTACACACAACATAAATTTTAGCTTGCACTACACAGAACATCGAGGTTAGCTTGTGTTACACACAATAATGAATTTTCTCGTTGGCTTGCGTAACACGCATGACCGAGTTTTACCAAACAATAATATATCATTAAAATATTATTATTTAATAGAATAATATATAACCTAGCCATTAAATTAGCAATTATGAATAGTATTAACTAATTTATGAAAATATATGGTTTATACAAATATAAGATGAATTTATAGGTTACCAATTAATTAGAAATGAATATGAAAACCGATTGAATATAAAAGAAAATGTTGTTATTTTATAGACATAAGATAAGAAAAAACCCAATTTTATATGTTATATATTCAATCAAATAGTTTTGATATTCATTCAATAGATTTTATATACATAAGATAAGAACAAACCCAATTTTATGTTTAAAAACCTATATTTTATAAAGGTAGTTTTATCGTCTTTTAATGGTGAATCTATTTTAAATCCAAATTTTGACACTTTTATAGATTTAATATGTCAAAATAAACTTCATATGTGAAAGAAAAACATAAAAATTAGGTTAGGATAAATTTTTGATATTTTTCTGTAAGGTTTCATTTTTTTAATGAATAGTTAAAAATATTGAATTTTAATTCAAAACCATTTTTTCATCTAATTAATTTATAATGTTAAATTATATTTTAAATTGGTTTCAAAGTTTAATTAGATAATATTTTTATCAATTAATCTAATGCATCTCATTGAAACCAATTTCACATTGAAATTGGATATAAAAACCTAGCAAACTTTTTGATAATTTTACTTTAAAAACCCACGTCGTCGTCAAGTCAACTCGATTAATTTTAAATTAATTTATGCCACTTATGTGGTTTGAATTTGGTAAAATGGATTTCATATTTCGAATCATAATAATTTATAATATTTAATAAGGTCAACTTAGTTTTTGACCAAAAAGATTAGTGAAAGTAATTAAAATTTATTACATCGATTAAGGTAAAATTAAGTTTAACTAAGGACCAAACCTTAAATTTAAGACCCAAAACGACCTAGAAACTTGTCCAAGATCCATTGAATGTCCATATTTGGACCATATCACCCCTTGGATCGAATTTGGTCCATTATTGGACCCACTTTACATGTGAAAAACGTGTATGGAATTCCTTTGTCAAAATATTACAAGAGTGCTGCTCCTCTACTATAAAAAGGCTTCCTCTCCTACCACGTATTCACACCTATCAAACCATTTAGGTTAGGAAAATCTATACTTAAATATCCTCCCAAAAAATCTTTATTCCTCCTTGAAGCCTCTCTTTAGGCAGAAAGTCTTCCAAGGAATCCCTTTGATGCAAACCAAAAGGATTTATCCGATTAAGAGGTAACACCTTCCCTCAAACTCCTTTCTTTTATTTTCATTCTCCACTCCCTCATATCTTTTCATTCCATGATTGTGTAAAAAAACCAGTATCCTCAATATACTAGGATTTTGTAATGCTACGGGTTCGACTTACACATACACACGCTTCCATTTAATGGGTAACGAACATACTGTTTACGTGTACGACGAACTACCGCCTCACAAAATGACGATTGTTTATTTTTTCTTTACCACCTATCATGGTGGAAATTATGATGGAAAATATGTTTATATATGATATTTATAATGTATTTATGCTTCTTTAATTTTTATTTAGACATACCTTTATGCTTTCTATTTTATGTAAATATGATATTTTCATTTGAGGAAGTGTGGACTACCGCTCCCTCAAAGTGTTGTGATTCGTTCAAACACTACATGAAATGTATTAAGGATGAGTTTGGTGAACTTATAAGAAATATATGATATAATAATTATATTGAAATAATAATATATATACACAAATACATATAAATATATGTCATTTATGTTCTTTCTTTCAATACGAAAATTAAACAGAAACAACGTTCATGCATATGCATGACCTACCATCTTTATGAACAATGTATTCTATTTCATACTTCTATATTATATATATTATTATAACACACATATAATTAATATATATTATATGTATATAATGGTTTACATTCTAGAAATCATGATATAAGTATAAGGATCAAAGATATAACAAAATTAAGACACATTCGAAGAACAAAGCAGATATTACCCGAAGTGAAACCTTAACATAGAATTGTTAACAAGTGGGTAATATAAAGTAAGAATCAAAACATATATGGTATTAGATATAAGAATAAATTTATGTGATATATGTATAATAACTTTATATTTATTATACAGGAGGTCTGAATGAGTATGAAGAGAGTCAAGAAACAAGGTAAGAGAATTTCATCTCACTTTTTATATCCGTGAGATACATGCCATGTTCACCACTCTTTTCTCTTGCATGGTGTATATAATACCCATGAATGTATTCTATGATTATTATTCTAAAATTTATAGGTATTTACATATCCATTCGATGATCTTTCTTTCATGGGATTTATGTTTCAAAAGTCACTAAATCGGTAAAGTAATTTCATCTCAATTTTCTTTCTTTGAGACAGATGCCATGTTATGAAACTATATCTTTCCATGAGGTGTATATACTGCCTTTGAAATGTTATATCATGAATCTCCTTATTTTCATTATATTTTAAGTTTCATGTAATTTCATTTTCTTACATGGGTAATATGGTTCAAAGTTACCAAGTGGTAAAAGTTTATTGAAACAATCACATCGTTTTTCGAGATTGTTTGTGTTTATGCTTCCTTTAATGAAATATTATGATCCGTCTCTCAAGAACATTCATGACTTTTCTTATCCTATGGTTATTAATGATTTATTCATGTATTGGTACCATTTTTCTACTCATTGGTACATAAGATAGTTAAAAAGTGTTTTTAAGAAAGCCCGACTTTACCCTCTCTTCGATCGGAAATCTGTGTTCCTTTAAAACCATGTTTTCTAAAAAGGATTTCCAAGAATATTCTATTATTATACTATAATCATTTCCCCTTTTTTTCTTTTACCAATGTTTTCAAAGGAATCTTCTTATCTCTTTTCGAACAAGGAATTTTTCTAACCTTTTACCGTGTAAAAGGAATGTTCTTCTTAACTCGTACGACATGTACAGATTTACACACCATCATTTCTGTGAAGCTTCCTTTGCATGTTTAAAAGGTTAATTTTTAAGAAAATGTTTAAAAAATAATAATTTTCAATGATTTTTTTTTCAAAACATTTTCAAGATTTCTTCATAAGTTTTCAAATTATTTTTCAAGGAAAGTGTTTTTTAAAAGGTTTTTAAGATTATTTTATATTTTTTAAAGGAAAATTGTTTTCAAAAATGTTTTCAAACTTCCTTTATAAATTTTCAAGGAAAATTATTTTCACAATGTTTTCAAACTTCTTTTATAAGTTTTTGAGGAATTTTTTGTCAAAAAATTTTCAAGATTATTTTATATGTTTTCAACAAAAATGGTTTTCAAATGATTTTAAAACCTTATTTATAAGTTGGAAAATTATTTTCAAAGAAATGGTTTTCAAAACGTTTTCAGGCTCCTTTTATAAAATTTCAAGGAAAATGGTTTTTAAAATGTTTTAAGCTCTCTTTATATGTTTTAAAAAAAGGTTTCTAAAAGGGTTTCAAATATTTCTTTATAATATTTCAATTTTATTTTCAAGAAAATGGTTTTTGAAAGGTTTTTATGTTTTAAAGAGCCTTTTTCAAAGAACAAAGGATATTTTCCTTAAGAAATGTTTTCAAAATATCTTTTCAAGTTATTTTCCATCTAAGATGATATCTGTTGATGTTACTCATGTCCTTATAAGAAATAATCCAAAGGTTAAATTCATATTATTTATTGAATGGTTTATGTTTTGATGGAATTATGCTCATGACACCCATTTCTCTTCCATGGGTTATATGATTTTGAAACCCACTTTTTTTCACGGGTTATTCTTTTGATGAAATGATTATGAAACCTATATTTTTACACATGTTAAGATATGATTACATGTTTATGACACCCATTTCATTTAATGGGTTATGATATTATTGTTTATGAATTTGTGGAACATGTATGTATGATTTAATTATGAGATGGGTGAGACCTATATCTCCCTCCAATAAATTGGGTAAATATTTTTATCTCATGAGATAGACATGGATGGAATGAGAATTGAAATCAGTTCAGTATTACAGGGATGGAATGAGGAGTTAACTCAATTCAGTAATATAGGGCTGGACGAGGAGTGAACCCAGTTCAGTGAAGGACTTTGTCCACTAAGATGGCTATAACAGTGATGCATTGACTACTATGAAAATCATATTATATGATTATGTGTTTTCCAAAATTCCATGTTTTATTCCTATGTTATGATTTCTTGGATTATGTTCTTTATTTCCTTATGATTCGTATCTTATGAACTTCCATGATTTATGCCATGATTCTTTTTTATGATCTTTGATATGCAGGGTATGATCTTCTATTTTATCAATCATGTTCTCATACCCTTATGCTCATTATTATGCTTACATTTCTCCCTTTTTTACCCTTACTGATCACCTGATATCACCCCTTTTTATGTTTCCTTTCCTAAGTTATGAAGATATGTTTTATGTTTGATGTGTCTAAGAAGGGTGCTAGTCAAGAATAACCTAGTGGTAGATAATGTAGCTCATTTACATACCAGTGTTCATGTTTTTATGTTTCCAAAGGCACTAAACTAATATGGCCTTTGGGTGTCTGTTTGTATAATGTTTTAAGTATTTTGTAAATTTTTTTTAATGTTAATGTATGTAAAGTAAGGGTCGCTATAGTTTGCATGAGAGAAAAGGTTTAGATAACCTTTGGAAACTAGGATGAGAAAACTTTAGTAAGACCCATAGGTATATTTGTAAGGATATGTCTAGGGATTTATATAAGGATAAGTATAAGAATGAGTCAACATTTAGGAAAATTTCCTAAAATTTTGATAAAGGATAGAGTGAGTGGTTTCCCAGAAATTCATTCTTGTATGGACACTACAAGTGGATGTGGCTCTGGAAGAGATGTACCTAGGGGTAACAACTCTGTTAAGATATCCTGGGCTTAACTCAGGATAATTTGGTATACGAAAATGGGTCTTGCTACATACTTGGTTTGACACTCCTGGGGGATATGTTTTGAGAATTCAAAAACTCTTGATGAACCATCGCAAAGGATTTAAATATAAGTTGGATATTAATAACCAAGAATAAACCTAAGGTGTAATAGATTAAGGAAGATTTCATAATTTAGATATCATATAAGTGGTTTTCATGATTATGTGATTCCTCACTATGATAATAATTTCTTACTCAATTCTTCCTGGTTTTAGTCAACGGAGGGAACCAAAAGGAACTAGATTAATATTGAATATGATGGATAATATATTTATGAGCATTCAAATGGGATGATCAATGAAGTGAAGGATGTTTCGGTCATGCCTAATCAGTTTTCAAGGAACATGATCAACAACGTGTACCTTAACTAACTCTCAGACTCACTAAGGATGAGAAGGAATGAGTTCGTTGAAAGTTCAGGTAATGGAGACTATAGAGGATAGAAGATTCAGTTTCCTTTATGTCAAGAATGTGGAAAGAATAACCTAAGTGAATGTATTATAGGAATAAGAAGGTGTTTTGATTGTGGAAAAGAAGGACACAAAGCAAGTGACTGAAAGGGAAAAATGAATAGTTCGGTTAATGAAATGGATGAGAATATTAGCCTCCCTAAGTCATCATCAAAGGTTAAGTGTTTTAAGTGTGGAATAAATGGTCATTATGCAACTCAATGTCCCAAGAGGAAATCTCCCGAAGAGAATCAGGAAGGTGGTACAAATAATGGTTATATTACTGATGATGATGAGACTACAGATGAAATTTGAAGGGAAATAAGTATTAAATAATAGGATGAGGTAGCCTTCTTATGAATTCTAGATGAAGTTGAATAATCAAAGTTTTTATGTATTTGGATTAAAAAATTATGTTATACGAATGATGAAATATACAAGGATTGTTCTACTTATGTTTTTCACTCAGTATTTACAAGTTTATATTGAATGTTTCCGATGGATTGGTAATGCGATTTAATGACAATGTGATATTTTGACTAAGGGAAGATAACCCTAAATATGTTCTTTATGTAAAGATAATGTTGTTTGGATAAAGATATGTAGAATATGGATAAGTAAATTGCACAGTACTGATTACCTTGGAACTAAGTAAGGACTTGTTGATAGGTGGTTTATGCTATCATTGATGAAGTTTACAACATTTTTAGATTTAAGGAAATGATCCAATATACTTTGGAATAAGGAAACATGCATGTTTTTAATAAGGATTTATGGTAATTCAAGTCATTACCACGTTTCAAGAGAACAATTTATGAAGGTGTTCACATATTTGGAATGTAACAACCACACCAGTGCATAAAACATTTTTAATGTCATTTTTTTATATTTTTTACGTCAGTTTTTAGCCAAAGTTTTTAAAGGTGACGTTATAAATATTGTTTTTTTACGTCGGTTATAAAAAAACCGACGTTGTAAATCTATAATTGAACCAATTTTTTTATATCGGTTATTTAATAACCGATGTAATAAACTATATACCACGTTGGTTATTAAATAACCGACATAAAAAAGCATGATTCCGAAGCATTTTTTACGTCAGTTATTTAATAACCAACGTATATAATAATATACCATGCCGGTTATTAAATAACTGATGTAAAAAAGTAAGATTCTGAGGCATTTTTTACGTCGGTTATTTAATAACTGACATAGAAAACAATATACCACATCAGTTATTAAATAACCAATGTAAAAAAGCACGATTCCAAAGCATTTTTTACATCGATTATTAAATAACTGATGTAAAAAAAATTATACCACATCAGTTTTTAGATAACCGATGTGAAAAACTATTATCCCAATCATTTTTTACATCGGTTATAAAATAACCAACATAAAAACCTTTTTTTTGAAAAATTGTGCAACCATTCCTCTGCACTGCCAAAGAAGACCTGAAACAAGAAGAACTAGACCAAAACCAGACCACAAAAACAAGTAGAACTAGACCAAAACAAGAAGAACCAATATAAAAATTAAACCTTCACATTTATAAAATTTAAAACTTACAATATCAACAAAAAACAAACCTAAATCCAACCAAAAAACTACCAAATACACATTTACAATTACAATATTCAAAATTACATTTTTCACTACAAACAAACTAAAATCCAATAAAACCTATAAAATAATTTGACAATTCCACTTGCAAGTGTTTGACCTATTGATCACTATAAGGCTGAGGGTCATAAAATAAATACAAATTAAAAGGAAAGTAGTTAACATGTATAATGAATAAATCAAATGAAATATTATGGAATAGTTTATTAGGAAATCTAACCTCATCAAACTTCAAATTTTTTCCAGTTGCAATTATTTCATAAATAAATCTTAACATATAATATCCGCATTCAATGACGCCTTATTGTTTATGAAATTTCTGTTTAAATGAGTTTTTCAATTCAAAATATCATTTTTATGTAATAAATCTAAAATGTAGAAATTATAAATAGATATTTACCTTTACTTTTACATATTTGATCTTGGAACTCTTTTATTTGTGGTTTTTCAAAAGTTGGCCAATACCCTATTAGAAAATAATATGAACGAGATAAATTTAAAATTCATTATAATATATACAACTATTAAGAAATTGAAACCTACTTTTCCAACATATTCTTAAATTTTTCTTGCACATCGCCATGGAGAGAGCCTATCCAATAAAGTGTTATATCCCTTGGACAAAAAACACCTAACATATAATGGTATCTGATATAAAATAAAATTTAAGATTAGAGGTTTTTATGTTAAAAGATAAAGAACACTTTGTGAGATATATGTTTCATACCTCTCACAAAAAGGAATCAACCAACACTACGTGGTTATATTCTGTTCAAATCTTTTAGCAATATAAATTGTTCTTTGTTCCTCATCCAATGCATGCACTTCAGGGGAAATCATCTGCGAGTCCATGAATCCATATACATATGTCTGATCATTCTTCTCACAAATGTTATAAATATACCTAATACAAAACATACATAAGTATACATTTTTAATAAATTTAATACAGGGGAAGAATTGTGTTAAGACTTACATGGAAAATTTTTTCACCACGTTGATGCCCAACTTATCTCCAGTAACAAGATCCATGATATCATTTTTCATAATCCCCACATCTAATGAACATCCAAAAACATGATATTCTATTGGGAACATATAATGAGACACCAAAAAATTTGAATATCTTGACAATCTGTCAAGATTGCTAGAATCTATATCTGATGTCATATCCATTTGTATTTGTTGTTTCCTATACAATATTTATTTACTTTTAAAGTATTCTTGTAAATAAATAGATAAATATATTAACTTTCAAATGTTAATTTTTTTTAATAAAAATATAAAATAAAAGATATAACATACACATACCTCTATGGTAATGGGTTGCAGAAGTCTGGATGGCCAAATTAAAAGTGGTCGACACTTTTTCCAAATATCATCACCTCATCTGTAGGTAATGGTACTCGAGATGATATATCTATAATACCCTATAAAGTGACCCTATGTTGATCTACCTCTAACTGTTGATGATGAAATTTATTTCCTATATAATATATCATCCCATATGCAACTATATGATGGTGAGGATCATCAACATAAAACTCACAATAATTAGGAAGTTGTGTAGAAGGGGGTGTAAGAGTAGGATAAAAAATGGGGTCTACAGTCTAAGGTGGAGGAAAAATAATGGGGTCTGGAGGTGGGGGAGTGGGAGCTACAGGTGGAGGAGTGGGATTTGCAGTATGAAATTGTCTTTGCATGTCTGAAAACATAGACTGTACCGATGCTCTGATCTTTTCCTCTATTGTCGCATTAATATTATGAACTTAAGCCTCCAAATATTCTATTTTTTTGATAAATACTCTCAATATAAGAGGCTGAAGAACGTGGAAACACTTTTTCTTACCGATACACCTATCATGTATCCTCATACACGACCCGGGTGTTTGGGATTTCCCAATGCTGTATATAAAATATCTTACCTCCCAAAAACTGTAAACAACATTTGTGTGCTCTTCTCTTCAAGATAATCTTGTATGCATTAATTGAAAAATTTTGTAATGTTTCAAAGTATATAAAAAAGAGAATTAACTTAAATAAATAAAATAAATATCTTACAATCTTATCAGTTAAGATCCTCAATTCTTTCGTAAGATATTTCCCCTTTTTTCCCATCCGAGCCCTCTTCCATTTTTTATGTCTAGATGGAGGGTATTGAGTGGAAACCTCTCCAAATCTTGAAAACTCAACTCTAAGTTTTTGTAATTTTTCCGCCATCATTTGTTCTTCCAATAAAGTATACCCTCCCTGAGATAAATTATGAGGGTATACATTTTTAGATTGGATCTCTTGATGAGATATCATTGTTTACTGTAAATTAAGAATAAGAAATCATTAAAAAATCATTAATAAGATCATTAATATAAGAAAAACTATAAAAGTTTACACTGAACTTACCAAAAATGATTCTTTTCTTCTAATTTCAGAAAATTATTTCCATGTATCTTCATCTATAAAATGATATATATGACATGGATTGTCGTGTTGCTTAGGACCAAAAATGAAATCAGATGTGAGGGTTGATTTGAAATCCATCCATCTCCTAGCATCCATCGATAAAAATTTCTTCCTAACTCCTCCAGTGTCAGGAATATCAAATGTCATCTAATAAAGAAGAAGAAAAACATATTATACTATAAACATTTAAAGATTAGTCAAACAATAGCAAAATATCTTACCAAAATTGTCTCCCACAACTGATATAGTGTCTCTTTGTCCACAATTTTCCATTCATTATAAAAAATGCTTACTTTTCTTTTACCTTGAGTTGATACAAGAACCTTAAAATATTTTTCATTTGGACCTCTAGGAATATCATTCTCATCAAAATCTAAGACTATCCTCTGGTCCTGGATATAGGCAAGTGATATTTTTGGTAAACATGTGCTACCACGTTTACCAACTCTTGAACTATTATTTACCATTGTGGGAGCACATGAAGAAGATTGGGGAACATCAGGAAGAGCATGTGAATGTTCCCCCCCAGACGTATGATCATGATGCTCATCTCCAGAATTATATGGTTGATCAATTGATTGATCTGTCATTATCCTTCAAATCAAAAAAGCAAACATTAGTTCACAAATATACAAATTAAAATATTACAATACTAATGTAAACAAAAAATGAAAAATTGATCTAAGTTATGTAATAGTAAACATGGTAAACATGGTAAACATGGTAAACATGGTAAAGTAAATTTCATTCAAAAAAATAAATAAATATATAATTTACATAATAGTAAACATGGTAAACTATGGTAAACATGGTAAACATGGTAAACATGGTAAACTATGGTAAACATGGTAAACATGGTAAACATGGTAAACATGGTAAACATGGTAAAGTAATTTTCATTCAACAAAATCAATAAATATATAAGTTACGTAATGGTAAACATGGTAAACTATGGTAAACATGGTAAACATGGTAAACATGGTAAACATGGTAAACATGGTAAACATGGTAAACATGGTAAACATGGTAAACATGGTAAACATGGTAAAGTAATTATCATTCAACAAAATCAATAAATATATAAGTTACCTAATGGTAAACATGGTAAACTAAACAAAACAAAACTAAAATAAACAAACATTCCTACTTATTAGTTTTAATACACATTTTAATAATGAAAAAAATTACAATATCTAACATTTTATGAAATTAATAAATGTAAACGAGAAATAAACATATGTTACCTATAATATTAGGAATGTACAAATGGATTTTTTCCCAAATTCCTTCATCACAATCGTTCCTTATGGAACAAACCATGTTAACAACATGCACATCATTATTTTCTTCTAATCTTTCCATGAAATTAGAGATCTCACATAAATCAACATCTTCATCAATTTGATCCTCACCAAAATATTTTTTTCCTTGTAAAACAATAGACCACTATATATATTATTGATCAATAATATAGAAAATCTATTTTTCATGTGTTCCCATTATAAAATAATCAGATGTGTCTTCCAATCTATTCAAATTAACAACTGTCATTCCAAATTCATCGTGTCTGACACTATTATTACTGATAAACCATTTGTAGTTAAAAATAGGAACTTTAATTTTAAAGTAATCAACCTCCCATATTTCTTCAATGACTCCATAATATGAACTTGATGCAGAAATTGGGTTTTTGTCTTTAGTACTCGAAAAACACATTGCTTCTGCAAACACCAATACCCCACTATTCTGAACTGCACTTTTGTTGTCTTGATCTTTTGTATGAAATGTATAGCCATTAATGTCATACCCAGACCATATTATCACATTTGAACTTGGAACACCCAATAATCATCTTAATGTCTCTGATTCATCTGATCTACCATGAAAGGTATTTTTAAACCATGGAAAAAATGTTTTGTTATGCTCATTCAAAATCTACATTTCTTTCTTCTTTGGATGACATTGTTTCAACTCATTAATATGTAATGTGATATACGGTTGAACATTAGCAATTTTATTCAATATTTATAAATGTACCTTCTTCATCTATTCAGATGACAACGATTTTACTTTCAAGCCACTAATCTCATTTCCCTCATTATTAACTCGTTCATGGCGAGATGGAGGTAAACCAATGTGCTCCACTGCAGACAAGTAGCTCATACAAAACTCTAAAATCTCCTCATAAATATAATTTTCAACAATAGAGGCTTTAGTTTGATATTGATTCTTAATGTACCCCTTCAATATTTTCATATACCTTTCAAAAGGATACATACAATGAAGATATATAGGTCCATAAAGATTTATTTCTCAAACCAGATGAACTATTAAATGAACCATTATATCAAAAAAAGATGGAGGAAAATGCATTCCCAAATGACAAAGTATAGAAATTGCATCATTTTCCAAAATGTTCAAAGCATCCATATCAATCACCTTATTACAAATTTAATTGAAAAAACAAAACACTTTCATGATATTGTTTCTAACACGGATGGGAAATATTCCATGCAAATGCAACTAGTAGAAGTTGTTGCATCATGACGTGAAAATAATGAGATTTAATACCCGTCAACTTCAAATCCTTCAAAGAGAATTTTTTTTACATTTGAAGAATAACCTTGAGGAACTTTGATATCATGAAGACACTGACAAAAGCTAATTTTCTCCCTCTTGGATAATGTATGAAAAGCCAGGGGAAGAAATGTTCGCCTTCCATCAGGATTGGGAGCTAACTCCAAGCATATTCCCATTGATAGTATGTCTAATCTTGCATTCAACCCATCTTTAGTCTTTCCTTTAATATCTAACAATGTTCCAATAAAATAGTCACATATATTCTTCTCCATGTGCATGGCATCAATATTATGTTTCACTTCATGTTATCTCCAATATAGTAGCTCAAAAAATATTGACATTTTCTTCCAAATATGTCTATCATGACCAGATTTATGTGTCTTTCCCAATGTCACATCAAGGTTTTGTACCCTATAAAAGTAATCATCAGTGGATAAAGGTTTTAGAGCAATATCAAATTATTGTGATCCATTGAATTCCTTTTTTAGTCTTCTATAATAGTTATCCATAGGTAAAAACATTCAATGACCCATGTATACTATTTTCCTCCCATGATGCAATTGACACTATGAAGTCTGTTGTTCATAAATTGGACACGCTTTATGCCCCTTAACAGTGTATCCATACAAATTTCCATACACTGGGAAGTCATTTACAGTGAACATAAGCACTACATGTAGTTGAAAATATTCCATTTTATAAGAATCATACACCCTAATACCATCCTCCTATAAAAGTTTCAAATCATCAATCAATGGTGAAAAGAAAACATCAATATCATTTATGGGTTTCTTTGGACCAGAGATCATTATACTCAACATGACATATTTGTGCTTCATACAAACTTCAAAAGATAGGTTGTAAATTACCAATAAAATAGGCCATGAACTATGTGTTCTATTGAGGCTTCGATATGGATTCATTCCATCTGTGCACAACCCAAGTATGAGATTTCTAATTTCATTTCTGAATGTAGGATACTGCTCATCAATTTTCTTCCATTTTGGAAAATCAGCTGGATGAATTATTTTTCCATCACATATACACTCATCAGCATGCTATCTTCACATTTTTTCATTATGTGAATTAGAAAATAAATGTTTCAAATGAGGAATTATAGGAAGATACCAAAATACATCAGCAGGGATCTCTGTAATCTCTACATCATCCTATGATATTTCTTTCAACTTATACCATGATGTCCCACATTTAGGACACTCTGACAGAAATTTATATATATTTTTATATATTATACAGTCATTCGAACATGCATGTATTTTCATGTATTCCAATAGCATTGGGAATAATATTTTCTTGGCCTTATAATGTGAATCTAGAAGATCATTCTCTTTTGGAAGAATGTATTTCAACAATTGCAGCAGCTCTGTAAAACTCCTATCACCCCATCCATGTTTTTTCCTTCAGGTTAATCAATATTAACACCACCGATAAAACCATAAAATTCATACAACCAAGATACAATGATTTTTTAGCATCAACATATAGATGATCAACTGTCAGTTCTAACTCAATTTTTTCTGCTTCAATATCACGAATCATTTCTTCAATTTCATCAGAGTTACTATCTTGTGAATCATCATCATCAGTAGATTCGAAATTCTATCTAGTTTCACCATTCCAAATCCAAGGGCTATAAATCGTATTAAAACCATGAAAAATCAGATGATCTTTGATCTCTCTACTTTCAACTTCTTCATATTCAAACATTTCAAGCATGGACAGAAAAACATGTCGTTTCTTGGAACATTTCATTTAGAAAATTCCAAAAAGGCATCAACACCTTCCTCATATTCATTACTCATTCGATGTTCCATAATCCAACTTTGACTCATTATTACCTATAACAAATATCAAAATTATAAATCTTGTTAAGATAATCCAATTTTATATTTATATTAAATATATCATAATTTGAATGTAATTTTTTTTGAAATATAAAACAATTATATGCATATTTGAAAAAGATATGAATGGAAATAATTTTAAAAAGAAAATATAGTAAGATATAATAGTTTTATATTCATATTAAATATGACATAATTTGAAAGTAACACAATTTTGAAATATAATATAAAACAAATATATGCGTATTTGAAAATTATAAAGATATTTTTTTGAGCAATAAAATATTTTCTTCATTTCATGTAATTTTTACGGTCACATATATGAGTTTAATCATTCTTATTGAGTTTTTTTGTGGAAAATGGTATTTTTTATGGTCAAAATTGTTTGGAGTGGTAAGTTTATATTGTTAGGTTCGTAGGCACTTTTTGAAATAGATTTATATTAGACTCAAAGTACAGGCCTTGAGAGGAACCTAGATTGTCTTGAGAAGGTGGTGAAAATATCCTATTCAAGGTATGCTGAAAGGTTGTTTTGGGGGATACTTAGCTAATAATAAATAGTAAACAAATGCAGTGCTAAATAAATAAGAAACCATGAATCAACATACTATGTTATAATATATACTAGCAGTCATCATAAAATATGTACTACATACAACCTAACCATATAGGAAAATAAATAAATAAATAAATGACCCAAATCCTCTAGGAAGACTGAATACATATTCATCACAAAACACCTAGGAAAATTTAACTTCTTTTTTTCTAAGCCGGAATAACCAAAAAATTTAATGTGTTATATAAAATGACAAGGGTGATATGGTATATAACCAATGTCTCCATGATATCTATATGAGGATTTTATATTTAAATATGGAAGAAGCTAACCAAAGTAACATAGATCTTAATGTCCAGTGATTTCAGATCAAGGATAAGAAAAAACATGTCAAATGATGATAACATTTGGAAATAATCCAAGATATTGTGATATTTTAGAAAAAGAAATCGAAAAACATAAATTTAGGTAATCCGTGTAAAATAACGAACAAAATTGAGTTGTGTGAGGCTTGATTGAATGATGCGAGTCCATCTTATAGATTTGGTGGTAACAAAGATAAAGAACGATGCTGAAAAAATGATATTGGCGGGCACAAGTTTGACGAAATGTTTCTAGGTTTTCCATGCAAGAGAGACGAGTTGCAGGTCACCTGATCAAAAAATATATACTGACACGATACATCACTTGATAATTTTTTTAAAAGGTTTATCACGTCGGTTATTTAATAACCAATGTGATAAATAGTTTTTTTATTACATTTAGCACATATGTTATATAATAAACGACGTGATAAACATCTTTTTACGCCGGTTATTTTATAACTGATGTTATAAATCAGATATTTTACATCAGTTAAATAATAACTAATGTGATAAATTGACTTTATCTTGTCATTTATAAAATAACCATTGTGATAAATCACGATAGTTGTTTTTTCACATCGGTTATAATATAAATGATGTAAAAAATAGATTTATCATGTCGGTTATAATATAACGGACATGATAAATCAAATATCACCATTTTTTATGTTGATTATATTATAACCGACATGATAAATCAACTTTTATAGCTTTACACATTGGTTATATATAACTGACGTAAAAAATGACGACATGGTAAATGTTTTTTTCACTAGTTCCAAGAGATACTTTGTGATATATGGGGGATCAATGTTAATCTGATTTCATGACATTCTTTCTAATATTTTGGATTTTCATCTTTTGTAAGGGTTATAAGGTTAACCATTTATGGAAATTTTAAGTTAAACTTCATATGAAGTTTTTGATATTAAAGTATTATATCACCATAAGAGGATTCATGTATATTGGATAACTTGTTATAACCACTTTGTATTGATGGTAGCTAAAGATAGATGGGACGACTTATCATGGATCTCATGATCTGTTAATGCTTTAAGAATGAAAAATTGACCCTCATTTTGTGGAATGAGAGATGAAGTGGGAGTTGACTAAGGCACAATAAAGGGTAAGGTTGTCCTAAAATCATGTAAGTATATATTTTCATGAAAATTCTTCAACTTTAGGAAAAAGGACCTTGAAACCAATAATTTTATCCAAGTACCTTCATTTCTGATGAATCAAATGGCCCCTTAAATCATTGCATATTTATGGCTTTGTGATTGTTAACTTTATCCTAACCATGTTCTCTATCTCTCTCTATCAGAACATGATAGTTAGATTTATATTCCATATCCATGTTTTCACTTCTCAACCTATGTTCTCCTATGTGGAAACCTAGTTATATGTTACTTTGGGTAACTATTATGGTTATAACTTTCCCTTTTTCAGGAAAGTTTTAGTATTCATTTTTACGATGTGGGTTTCTATGAATGAAACTTTCAAGTATTAAACCTTTGATAACCCAGAAAAATTTCAAGAGAGGAATTCATTTTAAGGGGGTAGAATGTAACAACCTGAGATTTTGTGAATTATTATTTTTGAATTAATTTAATCTTTTTGATATTTTTCATTTCATGCAATACTGAAAATAGTTTATTTTATATTAAAACACTATGTTTGGCTTACATTATATGAAACACCAAGTTAATCGTGCACTACATGCAACATAAATTTTAGCTTAATCTACATGGAACATTGAGGTTAGATTACGTTACACACAACAATGAGTTTCCACGATGTCTTGTGTAACACGCATGACTGAGTTTTACCAAACAATAATATATTATTAAAATATTATTATTTAATAAAATAAGATATAACCTAACTGTTAAATTAAAGGTTATGAATAATACTAAATAATTTATGAAAATATATGATTTACAAAAATATTATATGAATTCATAAGTTACCAATTAATTAGAAATGAATATGAAAATTGATTTAAAATAAAAAGAAATATTATTATTTTTATAGCCACAAAGCTGTTTTACCCTAATAAATAAAATAAAATAAAAATAGTTAGTTATATTAATGTAATATTTATGTTATATATTCAACCAAATATTCTTGATATTAATTCAATAGATTTTATATACATAAGATAAGAACAAACCCAATTTAATGTTTAAAAATCTATATTTTTATAAAGGTAGTTTTATCACCTTTTAATGGAGAACCCATTTTAAATCAAAATTTTGGAACTTTTATATATTTAATATGTAAAAATAAAATTCATATTTTAAAGTGAAACATAAAAATTAGGTTAAGATAATTTTTTGGTATTTTTCTATAAGGTTTCATTTTTTAATGAATAGTTAAAAATACTAAATTTTAATTAAAAACTTATTTTTAATCTAATAAATTTATAAGGTTAAGTTATATTTTAAATTGATCTAAAAGTTTAATTAGATAATATTTTTTCCAATTAATTAAATTCAGGTCATTGGAACCAATTTCACATTGAAATTGGATATAAAAACATAGTAAACTTTTGATCATTTTTACTTTAAAAACCTATAGTGTTGTTACATTAGCAAGATTAATTTTAAATTAATTTCTACCAATTATGTGGATGGAATTTGGAAAAATGGATTTCGTATTTGGAATAATCATAATTTATAATTTATAATAAGTTCAACTTAGTTTTTGACCAAAAAAATTAGTGAAATTAATTAAAATTAATTACACCGATTAAGGTAAAATCAAGCTTAACTAAGGACTAAACCTTATATTAAAGACACAAAATGACCTATAAACTTTTCCAAGAGCCATTGAATGGCCATATTTAGACCCTATACTCACTTTTCTCAAATTTGGTCTATTATTGGATCCACTTGACATGTGAAAAACTTGTATGAAATTCTTTTTTCAAAATATTACAAGAGTGCCACTCCTCCTCCACTATAAAAAGACCTCCTCTCCTCCCACTTCTTCACACCTCTCAAAACACTTTGGTTCGGCCAAGCTCTGATAAAATATATTCCCAAAACCCCCCATTCCTTCTTTAATCCTTCCTTTGGATAGAAATCCTTCCAAGGAATCCCTTTGGTGCAAACCAAAAAGATTTACCTGATTAAGAGGTAACACCCTCCCTCAAACTCCTTTCTTTTATTTTCATTATACACCCACTCATCTCTTATTATTACATGATTGTATAAAAACAAAAATATAATCAATATACTATTATGTTTTTATTATAAGGTTTTTACCTGCACATACACACACTTCCATCTAATGGGAAACAAACATACTGTTTATGTGTACAACAAACTACCACCCCACGAAACAATGATTGTTCATTTTTTCCTTTACCACATCTCATGGTGAAAATTATGATGGAAAATATATTTATATATGATATAAATGATATTTATAATGTATTTATTTTTTTTAATTTTTATTTATAACATAACTTTATTTTTTCCATCATGTGTAAATACGATAATTTTGTTTGAGGAAGTGTGGACTACCTCCCCCTCAAAGTGATGTGATTCGTTCACACACTAAGTGGAATGTATTAAGGATGGATTTAGTGAAATTATATGATATATATTATATAATAATACCATTGGAATAATGACACACACACACACACACACATACATATATTTCATTTACGTTCTTTCTTTCAATACAACAATTAAATAGAAACAACATTCATGCATATGTATAGCCTACCATCTCCATGAATGGTGTATTCCATTTAATACTTATATATTCTATAGATTATTATAATAAAAATATACTGAATATAAATTATATTTATATCATGGTTTAAATTATTAAAATCATGATATAAGTATAAGGACCACAGATATAACAAAATTAAGACACATGTGAAGAACAAAGAAAATATTACCCAAAGTGAAACCTTAACATAGATATAAAGTCATAATAAAACCATATATGGTATCAGATATAAGAATATAGTTCTATGATAAATGTATAATAAATGTATATTTATTATATAGGAGGTATGAATGATTATGAAAAGAGTCAAGACACAAGGTAAGAGAATTTCGTCTCACTTTTTATATCTGGGGGATACATGCCATGTTCACCACTCTTTTCTCCTGCGTGGTGAATATAATACCCATGAATGTATTATATTATTATTAATCTTAAATTTATGGGTATTTAAATATCCATTCTATGATTTTTCTTTCATGGGATTTATCTTTCAAAAGTCACCAAATTGGTAAAGTAATTTTATCTCAATTTCCTTCTTTGAGACACATGTCATGTTATGCACCTATATCTTTTCATGAGGTGTATATATTGAATTTAAAATGTTATATCATGAATATCATTATTTTCATGATATTTTAATATTAATTTAATTTCATTTTATTACACGGGGAGTATGGTTCAAAGTTACCAAGTGGTAAGAGTTTATTGAAATAATCTCATCATTTTTTGAGATTGTTTATGTTTATACTTCCTTTGATGAAATATTATGATCCATATCTCAAGAAAATTCATGACTTTTATTATTCTATGTTTATTCATTTTTTATTCATATATTGGTACCATTTTTATACTCTTTGGTATATAATATAGTTAAGAAAGTGTTTTTAAGTAATCCCAACTTTACCCTCTCTTCGGTCGCAAATCTGTGTTCCTTCAAAACCATGTTTTCTAAAAAGGGTTTCCAATAATATTCTACTATTCTCATCTAATCATTAAAATACATTTTTTACATTTTTTTCTTTTACCAATGTTTTCAAAGGAATATTCTTGTCACTTTCCGAATAAGGCATTTTTCTAACCTTTTACCATGAAAAAGGAAGGTTCTTCTTACCTCATACAACATGTACGGATTTACCTGCTGTCATTTCTAAGAATCTTTCATTTCATGTTTAAATGATTAATTTTTAAGAAGATGTTTTTTTAAAAAATAATTTTCAAAGAATTTTTTTTCAAAACGTTTTCAAGATTTCTTTATAATTTTTAATGTATTTTCAAGGAAAATGTTTTTCAAAAATGTTTTTAAGATTCTTGTATTAGTTTTCAAGGAAAATCATTTTCAAAAACAATTTCAAACTTTATAATTTTTCATGGATTTTTTTCAATTTTTTTTCAAGATTATTTATAAGTTTTCAAGGAAATGTATTTTCAAAACGTTTTTAAGATTCTTTTATATGTTTTCAAGGAAAATGGTTTTCAAATGATTTTCAATCCTTATTTATAAGTTTGAAAAGTACTTTTAATGAAATGGTTTTTAAAACGTTTTCAGGATCCTTTTATAAGTTTTCAAGGAAAGCACTTTTCAAAATGTTTTCAAGATATCTTTATATTTTTTGAAATAAAAATATTTCCAAAAGGTTTTCAAAAATTTCTTTATAATATTTCAATTTTATTTTCAATAAAATGGTTTTCAAAAGGTTTTTATGTTTTAAAGAAAATTTTTCAAAGAATAAAGGATATTTTCCTCAAGAAATGTTTCCAAAATATATTTCCAAGTTATTTTCCATCTAATATGACATCTGTTGATGTTAATCATTACCTTCTAAGAAATGATCCAAAGGTTCCATTAATATTATTTATTAAATGGTTTATGTTTTGATGGAATTATGCTTATGGAACTCATTTCTCTTCCATGAGTTATATGCTTTTGAAACCCGCTTCTTTTAATGGGTTATGCTTATGATGAAATGATTATGAAACCTGTATTTTTCCATAGGTTAAGATACGATTACATGTTTATGACACCCATTTCTTTTCATGGGTTATGATATGATTGTTTATAAATTTTTGGCACATGTATGTATGATTTCATTATGAGATGAGTGGGACCTATATCTCCCTCTAATGTATTGGGTAAAGATTTATATCTCATGAGATAGACATGGATGGAACAAAAAATGATATTGGTTAAGTATTATAGGGCTGGAATGAAGAGCGAACCCAGTTTAGTAATAAAAGGTTGGAATGGAGAGTGGACCCGGTTCAGTGAAAGACTTTTTCCACTAAGATGTCCTTGGCCGTGATGCCTTGAATACTGTGGAAATAATATTATATGCCTTTTTATTTTCCAAAATTCCATGTTTTATTTCTATATTATGATTTCTTGTATTATGTTCTTTATTTCCTTATGATTCATGTCTTATGAACTACCAAGATTTATGCCATGATTTATGTTTTTGATCTTTGATATAGAGGGTATGATCTTCTATTTTCTTGATCATGTTCTCATACCCTTATGCTCATGATTATGCTTACATATCTCCCTTGTTTACCCTTACCGAGCATCTGAGCTCACCCATTTTTATGTTTTCTTTCCTAGGTTATGAAGTTTAATTTGTCTAAGAAGGGTGATAGTCAAGAAGAACCTAGTGAGAGATAATATAGCTCATTTATATACCATTTTTTATGTTTATATGTTTCCAAAGGCACTAAACTAATACGGTCTTTGGGAATCTATTTGTATAATGTTCTAAGTATTCTATAAAAGTTATGTAATGTTAGTGTATGTAAATTGAGGGTCGCTATAGATAAATCCAATATGTGTTTTAGGATACACACATATGAGGTATTAAATGTTTTTTCTGAATATCTTATACACACTCCTATTCCCTCTAAGACTAAAAAAATAATGAAAATATGAATAGTGATGATCTATTCAAATATTTTAATATGTTGAAAGAGAAATTTAATGAATTAAAGGATAAATATAAATATTTAAAGAAAAAACCTGATTTATCTACTCACTTAAAATCTAATTTTATTATATATAAAAACAAAAAATCTCAACTAATTAAGGAAAATAAGGAACTGAAAATGTCTATTGAGCAACTAAAGAAAGATCTAGAGAGATTTTCTAATGAAATAAAAAATATAAATCAGATTCTTGGTTAAAAAACTACTCTTAAATATACTAAATTAATAGGTTACCAACCTAAAAAAAGGAAAATTTATAAGAATAAACTTATACTTATCTCTAGTTCAGCTAGTTCTGCTAATATTTCTTATTTCACTAGACCTAATAAGGTTTTCATTTCAAAAATTATAAGGTATTATTATAGGAAACTAGTAAAATAGTTATGTATTCCTAAATCCTTTATTACTAACATCACTAGACCCAATAAAATATACGTACCAAAATCATTTTTGGTTTAAATCACTTTTATAGGAAACCTATTTGAAAATTTCCAATAAGAACTTATGGTATCTAGATAATGGATGTTCCATACATATGGTTGGAAACTACTAAAGTTTAAAGAACCTAATCAAAGTTGATGGTAGACATGTCACTTTTGGTGACAATGTCAAAGGAAAAATTATTAGACTTGGTCAAATCGGTAACTCTAGTACTGTTTTAATTTCTAAAGAATTATTTGTAGATGGATTAAAATATAATCTGGTTAGTATTTCATAATTATATAATGATGGTTATTATGTTAAATTGAAAATAATTCTTGCAAAGCATTTTATGCCAAACATGCTTTAGTTTTTACTACTATGTGAAATGATAATGTTTATGTTGTTGATTTGAATTATTTATTTTCTCAGAATGTTTCTTATTTGTGCACCTTTCACAAAGAATCTTAGATTTGGAATAGGATACTAGTCCATTCCAGTATAAATTCACTTAGAAAACTAACTAGGAAGGTATTATTCAAGGATTTACCTAAACTAGAATTTCCGATATAAAATTTTTGTAATCCCTATTAAAAGGGAAAGCAACAAAAAATCTCTTTAAAACCAAAGAAATAATTCTCAAGTTATAAACCTTTAGAGTTGGTTCACATGAATTTATTTGGACCTTATAGAGTTTCAGTTTTAGAAGGAAAAAATTATGCCTATGCTATAGTGGATTACTATTCAAGATATACATGAGTGTTTTTACTTCCTTATAAAAGTGAATCTATTTCATGTTTTTCAAAATATTATAAATTTGTAGAAAATATTAGTTTAATTAGAATTAATAATTTAATAAGTGATCATGTCCATGAGTTTAAAAATTAATAATTTGAATCAGTATACTCACAACATGGCTATAGTCATAACTTTTACACTCTTAGGACCCCACAATATAATTATGTTATAGAAAGAATAAATAGAACCCTTTAAGAGATTTACCAAACCATGCTCAATGAGTATGATTTACCTATTTTTTTGGGTAGAATATGTGCACACAAATTTTTATATAATTAATTGAAATTCTAATTAAACTAATTTTAAATAAGACCCCATATGAATTATGGAATGATAGAAAACCAAAAGTTAATTACTTTATAGTTTTTGGTTGTAAAGTCTTTATACTCGATACAAAGAATAATTTAGACAATTTTGAATCCAATAGCGATGAAATTTTTTTTCTTAGATATTCTACAACCAGTAAAGCATATAGGGTATTTAATAAAAGGGCTAAGATTGTGGAAGAATCTTTATATGTCAAGTTTGATGAGATATATCCACATAAAACCAATAAATCTTTAGAAAATATGAAGGATGATCTTTCCAATATAGAAATTAGTGACAAAATAAGTGATAATTCTTCTAGACCTCCTATAGAAAAATATCCCAGTTCTAATGAATAGCTTGAACCTGAACTTGCAGATGAAAGTGAAGTGTCGAACACTTTTATTCCTAGAACTATTAGAACTCATAAATATAATCCCTTAGATACTGTTGTTGGTGACCTAGATAAATGAACTCAAACTAGAGCTTCTCTTATAAACCAAATTGAACATAAATCATTCTTTTCACATATTGAACCTAAGAACATCAATGAAGAAATTAATGATGAATTTTGGGTAATGAAAATACAAGAAGAGTTAAACTAGAATGAAAGAAATAGATTACATGAACTATTTGAATGACCCGAGGACTACTTAACTATTGACACTAAATGAGTTTTTAGAAATATGGATGGTGAGTTAGGCACAATAATTAGAAATAAACAAAGATTGGTTACATAAGGATACATTTATGAATAAGGCATTGATTATGAGGAAACATTTGCTCTAATATCCATACTTAAATCCATTAGAATGTTGCTTTCCTATACAACATATTTAGATTTAAAATTATATCAAATGGATTTAAAAAGTTCATTATTACATGGTTATATAGTTAAGGATGTTTTTTTTCAAACTACCCTTTGTATTTTAAAACCCTCACTTTCCGAATCATGTTTTTAAGCTAACAGAAGCTTTATATGGTTAAAAACAATATCAAAGAGCTTGGTATGATAAGATCAGCTCATTTGTGATTTAAAAATGTTTTTCTAATGGAATAAATAACCCTAATTTATTTATTAAAATAATTTTTAAATAATTTTTATTTGTAAAAATCTATATTGAGGATATTATTTTTGGATCTTCAAGAAATTCTTTGTGTACTAAATTTTCAAAAATCATGAAAAGTGAACTTGAAATGAGTTTGATGGGTGAACTTAAATTATTTATTGAATTTCATATTTTTAAAATAAAAGTGGAATTATTTTAAATCAAAATTATTACACTAATTTTTTTTAAATGTTTTGGTATGGATAATACTAAAGGAAGTGATACTCCCATGAGTATGAGATGTAAAATAGATCTTAATGAAACTGGGAAACTAATTGATCAAACCACTTACAAAGTTATGATTGAAATATTACTATACTTAAATACTAGCCAATTTTATATAATTTTTAGTGTGTGTATGTGTGATAATTTTCAATCAAATACAAAATAATCTCATTTTATTACTATGAAAATAATTTTCAAATACTTCAAAAATACAACCAACTTAGGATTTTTTTACCCTAAAGGATATGAATTTGAATTAGTTAGTTATTAAGATTATGATTTTAGTGGTTGTAATTTAGATAGAAAATGAACTTCTAGAACATGTCACTTTTTGGAAAAACCTTTAGTTTCATGGTGTAGTAAGAAACAAAATTATGTTGCATTATCTACTACTAAAGCTGAGTACATAGCTGTAGGCAGTTATTGTGCATAGATTCTGTGGATGTAACACACCTTACTAGACTAAGTATATCAATTTTGACATGTCCCTATAAATTGAGACAATAAAAGTTTGATAAAAATATCTAAGAATCTTGTATCACATTATATAAAAAAGAATATTGATATATGAAATTACTTTTTGAGAGATCATTTTCAAAAAGGAGATGCCTCTCTATAATTCATTGGTACGGAACATCATCTTGCTGACATTTTTACAAAACCTTTGAATAGTGAGAGAATGAATTATATCAAACATTAATTAGGTATGATTAATTTTAGTTTGCTCCATGGGCACAAATTAGTGGTTATGTCCCATGGTGGTGTTTGGGAGGTCTTGGTTTCAAGCCTCCCCATGCATAATTAGGTAGGTTTTTGTTTGTTTATTCCCCCTCCCTCGACTGATGTAATAAAATGATTATTTTTTTAAAATTTATTTAAATATCATTTTTATTATCCCGTTTAAAATTATACATTTTGCAATTATCAATTATTTTATTTAGCAATTTATTTTACTGTATCGTATAAGAAAGATATCAAATGCTATTGTTATTCACCATGTGTTATTGTATAAGTAAATCCATAAATTATTTAAGTTTAAAATCAGAGTATAATCATCACACCATGTCTAAGAAATATTTCCCAAACCCTATTTCTCCAAATACATAACACCTAAGTTGTGTTTTTCATCCTGCCCAGTCGATATGAAGAGATCATTTGGTGATGACGTTCCTAAATCATCTAAGAGATCAGAAGCTATATAAAGTAAGGATAAGAAGCTTTTGAAGCTGAACCTACTTTCTCATGAAGTTATAGGAGAAATAAAAGTAGATGTTGAATAGTTAAAAACCAATCATTTGTTTCTATGGCGAGAAGTTTTGCATCAGAACTAGGAAAGTTGGTTTTCAGATGAAGATCATCCTTTTTATCCATGCTTGGTTAGATATTTTTATCTGAACATGGTTTTTGAAGCTGGTAAATTGGAAGATGTTATTCAAACAATCATTGATGGATAAGAATGTGAGTTTACCTCAACCTTATGGGATGACTGTCTGAGAGTTCCACATATTAGAGAATATGAGGATTATAAGAGTTCGTATCTAGTTGATCATCCTCATTTTGATCTTGGAAATGCACTGAAAGAACCGACGGATGAAAAAACCTTCAGAAGACCTGTTGTAAATGAGATAAGTGTAGAGTGATGACTCTTTTTAAAGTTTATTCACCACTGTATCTTCCCTACGAAGGGATATTTAAGTTCTATTAGGCATTTTTATTTTTTATTTCTGTATATGATGGTTCATGGTATTCAGATTAGCCTACCTTATTTTTTAATGAGACACATGAAAGAGTTTACCAAGACATCATCTAGATTAAACAAACTTCCTTGCCCTAAATTTATCTGTGTCTTGTTGAAAAAAATACACTAGTTATTATAAGAGTTGAAATAAGTGTGATCCCAAATGGTGTCTATTTGAATTATACTACCTATAAGAGAAGGAGGTTTAGTTGGAATACTTGGAGAAAGATATGGGTGGATGACAAGGAGAAACTCTATAAAAGATTTAATCTCATTTCTCATCCCACTATTCCATGAGACATAACTAACCCTTGTTTTTAACCAGATGATATAGGTGAATCCAATTATTCCTTTGATGAATAAGAATCTGAAGCTCCTATCAATTAAGATGAAGAAGCTAGAAAATATTTTGAGGAAAGATCAGAAAGGACTCTAGTTCAAGATGCCATTTTAGAAGAAACTATAATGGAAAAATCACATCTTGTTCTTGATATTCATTAGACTTATGATATTCTAGTTAATGTATAAAAAGATACTGAAGTTATTGTGTTATATGAACTTCTTGAATAAGGTTGATGAGGGGGAAAAAATTCCTAGATTTGTGTTGTTTGGAGCAGTTCTCATAGACTATAAAAGTGATAAGGATATAGATCCTACACCAGTGGAGATTCCACCTATGTTTGAGATAGGTGGTGATCTAGTTTTTGAAACTTCTCCTTCCAGTGAAGAAAATAATCCAGATAATCCATTATTTAATATGGATGTGTTTGCTCCATTAGTTGTTACTGATAAAGATATTGTTGATCCAGTTGATAAAAGCTTGTTGAATAAGAATATAAGAAAGATGATATGGCTAGTGATAAAAATGATGATGATGATGATGAAGATGGTGGGAAACCCTCTACTCCTACTCTAGTAAACCTAGTCAAACCTAAGTCTGGTGAAGATTTTTAACACTCCTGGATACCCCACCTTCTCTAAGAGATTCTCCAAAAAACTTTTCTCAAGAAGAGCATGTTTATGAATATTCTATAAGGGCAAAAGTTGTGGCTATGAAATATTATCTAGGTGAATTTGAGGTATCCTTAAAAGAAATTTAAAGACCTCTTGGAATATTCCCTCATAAGGAAGAAACTTGGAGACAATATCCTATTTTAAGTGATCATTCATCTGATCTGATAGATGATTCTTTTCCTAAAGTTTCTTCAATATAATCTAGAACTAATTTATCTCATGAATATGGACCATCTTCCAAGTATTCTCTAGTGCTAACCTTTAAAAATATTATCGAGTTTAAGAATGATATTTTTAAGACATTAAATCAAAATTTATTGGGTATCAGTTCTAAAAATTACATAGACCATGAGAAAGATATTTCTTACATTGTTCAAAAAGTTATTTCACATCTTCATCTGATATTTTTTTATAAAATTCAATCATCTACATCAATAAGTTCGTCCATTCATAAGGGAAATGGAATGTTTTCAAAATAAAATGGGTGATCTCCAAGATGAACTTTATGATATGATGGTGCATCAAGATAAAAGACTAATTAATGCAGTGTTTCAGACTAATCATTCTCCTTTATCTTCTAATCCTCCTATTTAGTCAATTTTTGATGAAGATAAGATCAGAAAAATCATTAGGGATGAGTTTAAGGTTATGTTTGATTAATTAAAATAGAAAAGAGAAGCAATGATGATGGTTTTAAAACACATGATGCTAAGACCTTGGTCGTGGTTACAGAAGATGCCAAGAAAGATGGGAAAGATTGAGAAACCATAAAGAAGGATATAGATTTATATCTCAGCTACATATTTATGATTTCAAACTTAAAAGGGATGATCATAAACTTTAAATTTTATCTAAAAATTCTACCTCATAATATTTCTTTCAAATTTATCATAAATAGTTTTTTGGTAATGACTCCTCTACTAAATCAGTCCATGTCAGAGAAAGACAAGTATCTTTAAGTAATGGAGTATGAAACAAGAGTAGTATCTGATATCACAAGGATATTGGAACCCTATATGTTTGTTTTCTAATTCTACCATGTTAGCACATCATGCTTTTCTAATGACTCATTTTTCTTCATCTTCGTCTTCAGCCTCAATTTCTACAACCTCTACCTCACATATACCTCCCACAAGACCTTTTAGTCTCTCTTTTCCACGATCTTGTTCACATAATCCTAATTTCTAAATGTATCTCCATTCCAGGACCTACTACTATTACTTCATAAGCTCATACTCCTAATTTTTAGAAAGGGAAGGACCTTTACCTTTCTAATGATTTAGATTCTGATTAAACTTTGATGGGGATTTTGTACAATTTTTTTTAATATTTAATAAAATTTTAATTTTAATTTATTTTCTTTTGATAATCCCAAATGGGGAGAGAAAAATGAATAATATAAATTAATTTGAATACAATTTATTTAACTTTACATTGCTTATTCATTTTTTAATATTGAAAGATTGTATTCTTTTATAATTTAATGTTTTTTATGCCTTGATTTTTGGTTATAAAAAAGGGGGAGATTGTTGTCTAAGTATAGTGATTCCTTGTTTTAATAATCAAAAATCATATTTATGTTATTAATAATCTCTTATTTTTTTGGAATCAAAGTCAATTTCTGAAAACATGATATTTTGATAAGTTTGTGACCATATGATCATCTGTATCAAGTCTATGAAAAAGGAAACAACTGAACCTAAAGAAGTACTAAA
Source organism: Viscum album (assembly GCA_963277665.1). Lineage (NCBI taxonomy): Eukaryota > Viridiplantae > Streptophyta > Magnoliopsida > Santalales > Viscaceae > Viscum > Viscum album. The sequence continues at coordinate 601,199,312 of OY728142.1, forward strand.
TGATCACACATTGTATTAAGAAACTATGGTTGAGTTTTTCTCAAAGGAAAAATCAACAAAAAAAACATATAATGGAACATGGAAACCTAAGTGACCACAAAGCAAGTCGGATCGACCACATGAGTAACCTATTGACCACAAAGAAAATTTATAAAAACCGTGAAAAGATATCACAAAGTATTGGTTTAATAGTAAGAAAAAGTGATCAATAATAATAAAAAGTGATTGAACTTAAGAAAAATTTATCGACCATAAGAACAAGTGGTTGACCACATGGTATGATAATTAAAAGGGCGATAAATGATGAAATGGTAAGTAAAGTGGTCGTTAATGATGACGTGGCAAAGTGAATCAACTATCAATGATGACATGGAAAAGTTAAGTGACCATCAACGATGACGTGGTAATTTTAAATCAACTGTAACTTAAGGTAAGTTTTATATTATTATTTTTAATACTAATGCAGCAACTTTTCTATATATAATTTAATACCAGATAGAATCATTAAATGAACCAGATTTCCTACTAAAATACAAGGATCTTCATGATGATTTATTAATAGATTGTTTTTGAAAAAAGTCTTTAAAAATATCAAAGATACATGAAAAAAAGAATATATAGAGATATTCACATAAACATAGAGACATCAAAACTTTTTCTTAAAAAATAGTGAATAAAAATTACTATATTTTAAAAGTCTACAATGATATTTCTAAACATCTTCAATATATTAGAGAACATTTAGATATCTTTGATCATATTTCTAAAATCAAGTGACAACAATGAGAAGATAAGAACTACCTACATAATAACATAGAAATATACTCTGATGCATTGACTTCTTATCTTTCTCTTATTATGTTTTATTTAATTTCAAGATTTATGTGTACATTTCTTTGTAAATCTTAAGCACCAGCTCCTGTGCTGAACTGGAGAGTGTAAGAAACTCTCTCTTATTCCTTTACATTTATTCCCATGAAGAATAATGGAAGATGCTTCTTCACCTAGCCTACCTGCATGTCATTGCCTTATTTTACTTATCCCACATATAACTATAGAAGATGATTTGTACCCAGACAACATTGTGATATATTGTGTTTAATATCTAATCCAAGTTGTGGATCAACTTATTTTATAATAAAATTATTGGTAGTAGGTGATTTCCAAGTGGATGGGATTAAGTCTCTGCTTGAGACCAAACCCCTTGTTTATTTCCATTATGTGATTTTATGTTTTGTTTTACTCAATTTTATTAAACAAAACTGTATATGTTTTAAAAAATAAATAACAAAACTTTACTATGATAGTTAACTTAAATTAATATTTTATATACAAGGTTTGATATCATTAAATTAGTTTCAAAAGTTCAAGTATTTTTAGAAGTATTTTAACTGAGTTATGATCAAAATTTTAAGAATCCTTTCTAAATATCAAACTATATAATTCTGTTATTTTTTAACTAGGTGTTTTTATTAAATTGGGAGATATAAGTTTTAAACTTGTTTTAAATATAAATTTTATTGGAAACCCAATTCACCTCATCTTGATAATTCCACTGGTACCAATGCACCTTTTAGTAGAAAATATCAAAGGGCTATTAGACTGTTAGACCTATTATATAGTGATATTTTTAAACCAATGAGTATATAAGGAAATGGTTGATATAAGTACTTAATAACATTTAATGATTTTTTGAGTAAGTAAGGTTATGTGTTTTTTATGTGACATAAGTTTTAAACCTTTGAAAATTTAATTATTAAAAAATAAAATATATAATTAACTAGGGAAAATTATTAAGATGATTTGATCTAATAAGGGTGGAGAATACTTGAACCAAAATAATAGGGTAATGAATACTTGAACCAAAAGTTTATTGATCATTTGAGTGAATGTTTAATAGTTTCACAACTCACTCCTCCCAAAACCGTACAATGGAATGGTGTGTCTAAGATGAGGAATACTAAATTTATGGATATGACTCAATTTTTGTTGAGTCAATGTGGCTTTATATCATTTTGGGAATATGATCTGGAAGTAATGACATTTATACTAAAACATATTCCATTTAATGAAATCATAAAGGCACCAAATAATATATGGACAAGGAGGCTCTCAATTTGTATTTTATGAGAATTTTGAGGTTGTAAAGAATACATATGACATTTAGATCCATAAAAATTCATTTTTATTAGTTATCCCCAAGAAACAATGAGATATTATTTTTATAACCCTAGTGAATATGTTTATATCCCCAAATAGTGTTTTCCTTGAAAATTATCACACTGAATGAGAATTTAATGGGAGGATAGTTGAACTTGGATAAGTTCAAAGATAAAATATAGGAATGATTCTTGAGATGGAAAATGAGAAAGTTCTACAAGAGGGTGTGGAAATTAAACCAACTTAGGTTATACATGTGAAGAACCATGTATTTTAGCTAATGAATCAATTTTATTTTTAATTAAAATTTGTGTTAATTTTATGGATTCATATTCATTATAATTCTATAAATGATTTTATAAAAATTTTCAATCAAAAGAGTGATAGTTTTATTCCAACTATATAATTTTACACATATTATATGGATTTATTTAAAAATTAAATTTAAAAAAAAGTTAGAATTTGAATTTTATAAATGAACTTAATTTTTGAATTCTTCATATCAAAATTATCTTAGGGTAGTTTTTTTTATGAAAAGGTTGATTTTTGGGTGAATACTGAAAAATATTAATTTTGAAAATACTATGAATTTTATGAAACTATCATGATATAAGAATGAATTGAATATTTATTAAACATTTATTATATACAAAATATATATTAAAAAATTAAAATAAATCATTTAAAATATTATGTTGAATTTAGAAACCTAAGTAATGTTTTATTTTAATAAAATAATTATTTTTGATCCTTTTCTTAAATTAAGTATTTGAAAAGTTAAATTTGGTTTTGGATTGGTTTTTAAGTGACATATATCTCATTTTTTTAATCATAAACAAATAAATGTCATGAGAACCAATTCTATGCATGATTTTGGTGTAAATTCATTTTTATGCTTAAAAAGTCATTTTAAGAAAAATTGTTCTTCATTGGGTTTTGCATATTTATATTAAAATTATTTTTACCATATCGAGAAATTTAATATTAGAAAGTGGATTTAATATTTGGGATCAAGATGTTTAAATATGGTAATAAGGTCAATTTAATTTTTGTCTATAAAATTAAGTTATCATCGTAAAAGTTAGTCACCACAGTAAGAGTTAAAAGAGTTATAAAGGAGGATAAACTAAAGGATACAGATTTAAATAACTCTAAAACTTGTATAAATTTTATTTTATGAGTATATTTAGACCCTAAATTATCATATATTTTAAAATTTTACCACTTGGTTCAACTTGACCACGATAAATAAATTTATAATTTTTTAAAGTTAAGATTATTTACAAGAGTGAAACTCCTCTCAACCATAAAAGGACCTCTCCTATACTCACTTCTCCACAAAATTTGAATGAACTATCTAGACTAATACCCACAAAAATACCAACCCAACACCATTATTCACAACCTAGAGGTTCCAGTCTTCCAAAAATACCAATCCAAGGAGTCCTAATGTGTTTTTAAAGGAAATTATCTAAGGAAGAAGAGGGTAGAGAACATACATGGAGATCAGGACTCATGATAAGATATTTTTCTTTAAAACCTTATTTTAAATGTTTTAAACATTTTCTATTCCATGAAAATAATTTTATAATATCATATAAATTATTCTTTATCAAGTTTCCTCTATAAGTTTCCATGATTTTTCAAAGAAAATCCTATACTCATCATTCTAGGAATTTTTCATTTATAAGAGTCATGAAAAAGGGTATTTCTCCTTATTTTTTTGTGATAACATAAAGTTCTTATACTTATGGTTTAAAATGTATTTTTAAAAGTTTTATGTTGAAAGTGTAAGCACCTATCTATGCTATTAATTTTGTGTTTCTTGGATATTGTATATAATGACAGGTGGGTTCGTTATAGACCTCTAATGCATTTGGTAATGTGGATAAGGTCAGTTGGTTATAAGTTACTCTAATAAAGTGGACTAATTTAACTCGATAAAAGTTACCCCTATGAAGATTTAATTATATGAAGCTAACTGAACATAATCTACTCCTATGAAGAAGTTGGAATTAACCTGGTGGATTATTCAATAGCATGGGTGATTGAAAGAATGTTATGATTATGATGTCCCAAGTAACCTACATGATTATTATTTTTTCATTTATACTTTCTTATAAAATGTTTTATGAAAAAATTTGGGCAAGAAGTTTATTTCAATAGTAAGTAATTATTTGAGTTCAAAGTTTATTACGTGAAAAAGGAAACTTTCATATGAGTTTTTATGTTTTTCAAAGGACTAACAAGTTTCCTTTATTTTAATATTCTTTAATGAGATTTTTTTTTATCATCCCATATTTTCAAATATTTTTCAGAGGACTTAAAGTATTTTTAGGTTCATTAAAAAAGTTGAATTTCCTGTTATATAGATTTTTTTTGAACGAAGAAAGTGTGTAAAAAAATAAGATTATTAATTTAAGAACCTATTTTTATAGAAAAAATGTACATCATGTGGAAGTGTCCACTTTTTTATGAAATGTTTTTCTTAATTCTCTAAAACTCTAAACCTAAAAGATTATGGGAATGTAAGAAAGTATATTCCTTACCATTAAACTCATAATTATGGGTTGTTTATGTAAGAGTCATTATAATGAAATAATTTTAAAGGTTTGGTAGGATTCATTAGGAGATTGAAAGATATGAATATATTATAGAAAATAGTGATGAAGTAATATTCATATAGTATAAAACTACTACTTATCAAGAGTTTTGATTATGAGAAATGGTTAGAGGCCATGAAAGCTGATATGTACTTTTGTACACCTATCAGGTTTGAAACTTGGTGAAATCACCCGAAGGGGTGAGACCCATGGAATAAAAGTGAGTTTTCCACAAAAAAACTAACACGGTTAGTATATAGTCTACCAATAAAGTTCTATTGGTGATAAAAAGGGTATAAAAAAATTCATGGAAATTAATATGAATGTAATTTTTCTTTGATAGTGATAATAAAGTTCATTTGGATATTGATTGCTATAAAAGATCATTATGATTCTGAGATATATCAAATGGATATCAACACCTTTTTCTTTAATTAAAACTCAATTGATGATGTGTATATGGTAAAAAATTAATTTTTAAGGATTCAATGGTTCTACTTAGTTATATAAGTTTCAGTGATAAATTTATGGATCAAAGAAAGCTTCTCCAAGTTATAATATCCACAATTTTATAAAGAATTTGATGAGTCATGTGTGTATAAGAGAGTTATTGGGAGTACTATGACATCTTTGGTATTTTATGTGTATAGAATACCACTAATTGAAAATGATATCCCAACTTTACATTCTTTAAAGGAATGGTTAGGAAAATGATTCTCGATGAAAGGCATGAGTGAACCAGCCCACATACTGGGTGTGAAAATCTATAGAGATAGATTGAAGTGGTTTCTTGGTTTGAGTTAAAACACATGCATTAATAAAGTGTTAAAGAGTTTTAGCATGGAGAAATAAAATAATAAGTTTTTACCAATGTTAAATGGGGTGAGTATTATGAAGACTCAATGTCATTTTAATGAGTTAGAAAGGAAACACATTAATGAGATTCTATATACTTTGATAATTAGATCCATTATTTATACTATGTTGTGTACTCAACTTTATGTATCTTATACTTTGATAATTATTAATAGATACTAATCTAATCCTATTATGATTCATTATAATATAGAAAAAAGTATCCTTAAGTACTTGAGAACAAATAAGAATTTTTTCTTGATATTTGTTGGTGAGGAAGAGCTTATTGTAAAGGGTTACGCTGATGCAATCTTACAAACTAAAAAAATATGATTCAGGACATCAATATAGTTTTTTGTTTTGCCTCAATGGTATAACTTTAAGTTAGAGGAGTTTTAAATAACCTACCATGGAAGACTCGACAACAAAGTCATGGTAAATCACTACTTTAAATACTACAAGGGAAGCTATATAGATCAATAAGTTAATTTTTGAACTTGGTATGTTTCCTAGAATATTTGGAGTAATTATGCTCTATTGTGAAAATAATTGAGCAATTTCTCAAGAAAATGGACCCCGATCTCACCAAATGATCAAACTCATAATTTAAAAATGCTATATCACTCAATAAATCATTGAGAATAGTGGTTTAAAGATTGGTTGGGTGGATATATAAGAGAATATAGTGGATCTATTAATAAATCCATTAATTTAATAGAAACATGAAAGTATTTTAATTTCTTTGAGTATTAAATACATAAGAGATTGGATGTAATGGTTGTGATCAATGTAAATTCATCATGATTCTATATAAATGAAATATATATTTATCATTCATTAATGTGTGCAGTGTTTTTTTATATGAATCATGGAATAATAAACCCTCCTTAAAGTATGATTTTGAGTTATCATGAATTTATTATCATCATAGAGTATTATGGGTTGTGATGATATGCTAATATTTTTGGAAATGTGCACTAAAGGCATAACCATGACATAGTGGTTTAGACCACATTGTGGTCTGTGCTGAGATTGACTATGGCATGGTGAATATCACCATGTCAGGGTGGTGTGCATGGGTTTTTATGTATAATGTGATAATGCATGGTTCAAACATATTCTCCTACTATAATCTATCATATTCAATTGATTATCATGTGATGATAATTTAAAGTATTCCTAATGATGGAATATAAAAGGTTTAAGGAGTTAAACATTTCATTTTTCATGAAAATATGTTAAAAATGGTTTGTAACCTTTATCTTTATTATAAAAAATTTATGAAAAATTTTTGGGTATTGAGGAGTGTTCTTAGTTACTATATGTAGATGAAAATACCATGAGATAATACGTGTGATCAGTACCATAAAAGTCTCCAAAAAATTAAATATCTCTTGATCCCTCTGTCTTTAACTCTAAGGTTCTAGAAAACCATGAAGAGGATAGGATCCTTCCCAATCATTGGGAGATTCATCCAGCCCATGGATACCCTAGGAGGAAGGAATCCATTAGATTATTCATAGTGATTGCTATTAATCTCATGTGGGATATCTTTAAAATATAAAAATTGACATAGAAAAGTTACATCATTCTTCATCTTATTTTATTCAATCCAAAAAAAATAGAAGATCCTATGGATTTATATGTTTTGGTTGATGTTTTAAACTACATTTAGATAAGTTTTATCCCCTACAAAACCCATATATGGTATCAAATCCACTTCCATATCATTTTGATCGAATAATCAAAGGGATGAATAATTTAGAAAAATGATAATTTCTATAATTATGGTGTGTTTCATTTGAAAATGGTCATGGTTATTAATATTTTCTAAACCAAAACATAAACAATGGTGAAAAATTGGAATAGTCCTATAAAATTTATATGAACACATAATAGTTTATGAAAAAAACCATAGAGAACATTTGAGGAAAAAATTATCATAAAATGATTACACTATGCTATAGTCTACTTGCTAAAATATTTGTGGTTTATGATTTCATAAGAGCACCAAAACATATCCAAATAGGACCATTCTATGATTATAAGAGTGAAAATTCTGAAAATTTTATCCAAAAAATATTTCCTAATAAAAAAGAACTTCTAAAATAGTCATGATTATGGTATGACCATTAAACTGAAATGGTTTAGATTTATCTAAAATGGTCATGGTTATTGTGTGGACATAAAACAAAACATCTTCCTTAAAACAACATCATCCTACCCAAAATGATCATGGAGGATATGGAAACATTCATGGTTTTCCCTATGGAAAGAGTTTTCATTCAGGCCACCACTATGCTATAATCTATAAAAAACAATAATTATGTTTTAATAATTTTAAAGAAAATTAATTTTCATTAAAATTCTCAAAAATATTCACCATTGTTGGATTAGAGGGGCATGAAATTGTACACTTTTTTTGGTTGATGCGATATAGGTTTAAATTTGATTTACATGGAGAATAATCTATAAAGTTGTTATAAATTTAAAATAAGTTAAAATTTAAGTGTTTATATTGATTTATAAATTTTTCATAAATGAAAATTTAAAATGATTATATTATTAGACCGTATTTAAAAAATTATTTAATCCATGCAAAAAATAATTTTTGGATAATTTGATAAAAAGTTTAAATAAAATAGAATATGTGAAATTTAATTTATGTAACAATTTTTACATAAAATATGAACTATTTATAGTATTATAAAAGTTATCATAAATATAACACAATTTTAATATGAAGGATTTTATATTAAATTATATATAGATTAAGAATATGAAATATTTCGTACCAGTATAAATGTGAAATTTCCATATTTATGTTATGAAATGTCCATAAAACACGATTAATTATACAATGTTTATAATTAATTATTATGGATTTTTCATAAATGTTTATCTCATGTATAAATTTATAAAATATTTATTTATTTAGTTTTATTATTATTTATTCATAAAGATAAATTTTTTATATTATTAATAGATGTGTTCTTTAGTTTAAATGTGTTTGAAATGCTTCTTTAAATTATCATACATGCATTTTAGGAGTTTCATTCTAGGTATGACAATTTTCATACCATGCATATATAATAAGTTACATTCTATGTAAAATATAATATTTAGTTTTTTTTCAACCAAGGCTATGATTTGTTATTTTGAATTATTGATTATTTTATATATATTATGTTTTAGGATTTTATTGGAATTAATGTCACTCTTAAGTATCGATCTTTGACTTTGAGATAAACTTTCCATTGGTGTTAGATCTTAGACACTATTTTAGAAAGATAGGGGTTGACTACCTATTACACCACACTTTATCTTGGGTGAATTTTGGTTTCATATGATTATATAGTTTTAAATGAAAGTGTTTAACGTATGTATTTATATATCATTAGATTTTATTTTTGGATAAGTAATACAAATAATTAGTTTTATAAAGTGTTATACATTAATATGTTTGAAATATAATTATTTGGTTGAATATATATGATACAAAACTAAATTTTTAGAAGAATTCATACAAGTATTACATGATATGTAATGATATACATGATATGTATATGGAAATTATGAGACAAATAAAACTCCTTGAAATACTTAATGTGTGATTCCTTTCAAAGTGAACACTTGGAATGATCTTGATCTTTCAATGAAAGTGACCTTAAACATTAGGTGCCTAAGAATTATCTTGTGTAAGAAAAAAAATTTATATGTAACCCAAACCATTATGTGCCTATATCATATGTGAACTTTGAGTTACATTTAACTGGGTGACCCTGACTCTTAGGAGCCAAGAGGAATGGAGTCAATATAATTCATATAATGAATTTGGAAAGGATTTGTTCACATAATTATCCAAGAATCACATATGATATGATTATCTATCGGATATAGTAATGGATTAGGAGAAAATTTTAGATGAGTTAAGTTATGATGAAATGTGGATATTGGATCACTAATAAATATTATTTATGGGTTTATCATTTTAGGAGGTTTAAATTCAATAAAAGTATTAAATTGATATAAAACATGTCACTCACCAAATAAATATGTTTTTTTGTATATTATGACATGAATCATGAACATTATTTTGAGTTATATTATAGGTTATTACTATATTTAATAGATATTTATATAATATTGGGAAGTTTTCTCAAATATAATCATTTTGAGTATATAAAAATAAATTTATCTAATTTTGACTCATGGGTACTGGATACCAAGTGTAAATCACATATTTATAGTAACATGCACAAATTTATAAATTTGAGATAATTGATGAATAGAGAAGTAAATATATGTGTTGAAAATAGAGAAAGAGTTTCAAAATTTCTAGAATTGAGAAAAACTATCACTATGTTTTGAATATAAATAGAAATTTGATTTCTTTATTTTATTTGGACCAAAAGGATTTTTTGTTCATGATAAAAGACATGTTTTTTCTATATGAATGAATGAAATGTTTTATCACATTGGAAATATGGTGAATTATTTATACATTATTGATATAGATAATATAATCTATAATATTCATGATAAAAAAGGCCGAGATAGTTAATTATAACATAAATTATCTTTGAAATTGTTTCCTTGGATATATAAATGAGAAATACATCCAAATAATCTATAAGGAAGAATTGTTGGAATCATTCAATTATGATTTTTTTGTATAAGGAATCAGAACATTACATAATCTAGTTAATTCAACTAGAATATACTTATTACATTCTAAAAGATATTTTCGGTTTAGGGTTTTAGATAATTAGTACACAATTCATACATATCAACCCACAAGTATACCAAGTGGTTACTACTAAAACAATGTCAATTTCTTCCATAATACACAAGTTTTTAATAAAACATGAAATATTTTCATGAAAAATCTTCACAACATTCATCTTAGCTTCTTATTTTCTCTTAACCATCCTTAAAACCTATGAATTTTTTTAAAACTTGGTATGAGTTCAAAAATCTCAGTAAAGGACATAAAAGAAAGTATAAAAACCATTCGTCCATAAATATTTATAAACATATGAAATAATTCTAACAAATACATACTTCTCACCCATTAAAGTATCATATACTTCGTGAAAACATGAGATTTACATAAAACATAAAAAACATAATTAAAACCATAAAGATAACTTGAAAAATTAATTAATTAATATTGTAACCCTCATAGATACCATATTACTTGTATCCCTCACAGATACCTTACAATGTAACCTTCATGACTACCTTATAATGTTACCATCATAGTTACACTTGGACTAACCCTTACGGTAAACTTGCAACATAAAAATAACCAATGAACTGGAGAGAGATATAGGACTCACCCTTCATCATAAAAAATTCCCAATAACCCAAAAATAATCATAAAACATGAATACTTTCATCATAAAAACATTCCATTTGAATTTTGTAAAAAGAGACATTAAAGAGGATTTTAAAAGGAAAGTCCCTTACTTCAGATTCATCTTACTTAAAATGTGTTCAAACCTCCTGTATAATGGTTTAAAGAGTGTTATTAATCTATTATAGAACTATAATAATTTTTATACTACCTTATATGACCATATTATATCAAAATTTTACCCATTTATTAATAATATTTTGTTATTTCTATTGTTTGGGGTGCGTTCTTTTCATGGTTTCCATGATCGGCTCGTAATGGATTTTTTTTTCGAATGGAAGAAAAACTACAGAAGTAAAAATAAATGTATTAATATGTTCCCAAAATTTTAAATGATACAATATATCATTTTTTTCTTATATGAGGATGATTTATTAGATAAAACATTAATGAAAATGATTTAATTTATTTTGGTGTTTTTTACGACCATTGTGAACTTATATCATTTTATTCAATATCATGTTTATATATTGGTTCCAGAACATTATATAACATATAATATGTATAATAAAATGTTATTTTAACCATAATAATGGTTTTATGGCAATCCTTGAAGTCAGTGATGGAAAATTAAAGTGTATCATCCATAATGGTGGTAAATTGATGCATCACAGAAAATGTTCTCATTTTTAGAATAAAAGGGATAGGAGAAGGAGTTTGATGATTAATTTTTCCATTAACATGATGAAATTATAGTATATATAATATAATATAGCTTTAATTCCACTTGGATAATGTGAGGTGAAGAGATAATGATAAAATAAATGAAATTAAATGGAAAATAAAAGAAAACGAAAGAGGATTTTACCTATATAATTCTTTTCATTGAGAACCTCCTTAAGGCCCTTTGTTTTGGAATATTGGCGAGACTAGAAGGTATTGGACGTGAGGAAGAGACTTGGTAATGTAATTGGGTATAAATTAAAAAATCTAAAATTATTTTAGGTGTGAAGATATGAGGTGGTGAGGGGTGGTATTTATAGTGGAGGAGAGGAGTGTTTTTTATTTTATTCATTAGTTTATTATTTTTTCTCTAGACTATAAAAAGTTTGAGAATTATCAAAAAATATATTAATATAATTAAGTATAGTTCAATATTATGGTTCTTACACCATGCATGATGTTTTTAATTCATGTATTTGGATTATTATTTAAATACTGTAAATTATCATATTTCACTATTCACCACAAATTCAATAATTCTAGAAAAATTCCAAAAATTCAACCTAACCATTTTTTGATGTGTAGAATTCAAAAATTAAATCCATTTTCTAAAAATAATTTTCTAAATATTATAAATTTAATTTTTAATTAAAATCATAATTTATTCTAAAAATACTAATTTTAAAACTACAATTGATTTTATAACACTATGAAAAATTAATTAAGGTCTCATAAAATTATATTATAATCATAAGACATAAAAATATTAATTTTTGAATCTATTTTATGAAGATAAATTTTCTTTTAAATCATTTTATTAATTATAATATTATAAATAAACATTTATGTTTCACAAAAATACCAACACTTAGTTTATCATTTTCAAAACATTTATTTACTTATTACATGATATACATATATCATATTTTCACTTTTAATATACATAAATTTTATTTATAATTCATAGGTTAGGTTAATATTCTATTAGTATAGATTTCTTAATTTATATAAATTCCACTTATTTTATTATACATTTATAATGAATTTTACTATTTAATTTGAAAATGAAAACAAATTATTTTATAAGTACCTAGGTTGTTACATTATCCCCCATTCTTGAAATTACATCCTCAAAATTTTTATTCACTTATTAAAAAAGTGAGGATACCTTTACCTCATAGCATTTTCAGATTCCCATGTTTCTTCTTCAACCATGTGGTTTCTTCACAAAACCACAACCTGGTGAATTACCATATTCCGCAATACTTGCTCTCTACGATCAAGAATCTGAACAGGATTTTCCTTATATGAAAGGTTCTCTTCCAGCTGAACTACTTCTGGGATCAAAACATGATATTAATCCAGCACATACTTTCTAAACATTGAAACATGAAAAACATTGTGTATCTAAGATAAACTCGAAGGCAAAGCTACTCGAAAAGAAACTGGTCCAAATTTATCTAGGATTTCATAAGGTCCAATGAACTGTGGACTTAGATTTACTTTCTTACCAAAATGCACAACACTTTTCCAAGGGGAGATTTTAAAAAAAACATGACCAATTTCCTTGAAAGAAAAGTCTTTCCTCTTGTTATCTGCGTAAATTTTCTTCTTTCTCTAAGATGTCATCATGTATTCCTGGATCATCTTCACTTTCTTATCCACTTCCTTTACTAATTTTGGTCCCATCAACTTTCTTTCCCTAAATTCATCCCAAAATTATAGAGTTCAACAACGCTTTCCATATAATCCCTAAAAAGGTGCCATCTATATGCTGTAATGAAAACTATTATTATAATAAAATTTAACTAAAGAAAGACTCTAATCCCAACTTCCTTGGTAATCTATTGAACAAGCACGTAACATGTCTTACAATGTTTAAACTATTTTATCAGTATTTTTTTCAAATTGAGGATGGAAGGTTGTGCTGAAATTTAACTTAGTTCCCAATGACTTCTAAAGGCCTTTCTAAAAGTTAGAAGTGAACTTGGGATCATGATAAAATACAATCAAGAGAGGAACTCCATATAACCTAATAATATATTTGAAGTACAATCAGAAAATCCGATCTAGAGAAAGAGTATATCAAATAGTAAGAAAATGAGCAGATTTAGTGAGTCAGTCAACAATAACACAAATCAAATTGTTACCTAGATAAGTATTTGGTAGTCCCACCAAAAATTCTATAGATATATTTTCCCATTTCTACTCCAGTACCATAAAAGGATAAAGTATCCCCTTTAGTAGTTGTAGCTCTACTTTAATATATTTACATGTCAAAAATTTCATGGTAAAATCAATAATATTTATTTTCATTCCATCCCACCAGTAATACTCTAAAAGGTCTCTATACATATTACTACTTCTAGGATGAACTAAAAATAGGGAACTATGAGATTTACTTAACAATTATTGCTTTATATGGTAATTACAAGGCACACATAATCTCTTTCCAAATCTCAAGACATAATATTTTTCAACATTAAATTCATAAAATTTAACTTTGTTAACCAATTATACCTTTTTCTATAACTCACAAGATTCCTTCTATGCTTTCTTAATTCTGTCTGAGAGAGATGACTACCCTGACACCTGAAACAAAATAGATGAATTTTCTGCACAAAAAACTTCCAAGAAACAATTCATCAAATCATTAACCAAGGGGTCATGTTCCAACCATAACATGGTTAATGTAGCATGATGTTTTCGACTCAAGTAATCTTCCACTTTTTTTACTTTTCTAGGATGATAATTGATCGTGAAATCATAATCCTTTATCAGTTCCATCCATCTTCTTTTTCTCATGTTCAATTCCTTGTGAGTAAATATAAACATCAAACTTTTATGGTTAGTATATATTTCAAATTTGTCTCCATATAAATGACGTATCCATATTTTTAAAGTGAAAACCATAGATGATAATTTCAAATCACGCGTGGTATAATTTAATTCATGAGGTTTCAGTTGTTTTTAAGCACAACCAATTACCTGATCATTCTTCATCAAAACACAAACAAGTCCCTTCAATGATGCAACACTAAAGATGAAAGAATCAATATTTTTGGAAGGTAGAGCTAAAACTAGAGCATTCACCAATATTCTTTTTAGATCCAAAAAAAAACATCATAGTCTTCTGTCCAAATAAATTTAAACCATTTTCGTGTTAACTTAGTTAACAGGTTAGATAACTGTGAAAAGTTTTTAAAAAACCATCGGTAATAGCCTGCTAATCCAAGAAAAATATGAATCTCTATAATAGTTGTAGGTCTTGGACATTAATAAACCACTTTTGTTTTGGTAGGATCAACCATTTTTCTATCCTTAATTACAATTTTCCCAAGAAAAGAAATATTTTGAAACTAAAAATCACATTTTCTAAATTACCTGTATAACTTATTTTCTTTAAGTATTTGAAGAAAAATACTTATATTTTTTTCATGATCCTCATAAATTTTTGAATAAACCAAAATATCATCAATAAAAATAAAAATAAACTTATCCAAATATCTATGTAAAATTATATTTATAAGATCAATAAATACAATAGGGGAATTTTTCAAGACAAAGGGAATAACAAAAAACTCATAATAACCTTATCTACTTTAGAACAATATTTTCAAAATTTCACCCTCCTTCACCTTCAGTTGATGGTAACCAGATATCAAGTCAATCTTGGAAAAATATTGGGCTCCCTGGAGCAGATTAAATAAGTCATCGTTATGAGGAAATATATACTTATTCTTAACAGTAATGTTATTTAAAGCTCTATAATTAATGAAAATTCTCATGGAACCATATTTCCTTTTAATGAAAAAATTAGGAGCACCCCATGGTGAAATGATAGGATGAATAAAACCTTTATCAAGAAACTCCTGCAACTAATTTTTCAATTCAAGAAGTTCCACTTGAGACATTTGATAAGGGGGTTTAGAAATTGGCTTTGCATCAAGAACTAAGTTAATAGTAAATTCAACTACTTGATCAAGTATTAAACTAGAAAAATCATCAGGAAACAAATCCGTATATTCATTTACCACTGTAACATAATTAATATGAATAGTTCCCTTTTTTTCAACAATATGTGCAAGATAAATTTCATTTCCATATTTTAATAGTTTCTCATCTTTCTGATATATTATCAATAGTATGGGTGCATTCTTGTATACAAACTGAAAATATTTCTGAAAAAAACTTCATTAGCTTTACAATAAATCTTAGAATGATAAACATAAATAAAATCTATACCCAGAATAACATCAAACTCTATTAGTGGTAAAAAAACATGGTTTTTAGGTAATGTCTTTCCACAGTCAACAAAAGGAAGATTCTTATAATGTTGTTTTTCTTAATATTTACCCCGGTGTTTTTACTATAAGTTTTGATTTCATTTCTTAATGTGAAATTTCCAATTTACCAAAAAATTATTCAAAAATAAAGGAATCTTTAGACCCCATATCAAACAAGACATTAGTAAAATATGAGTAAAAAAACAAGGTACCTGATACCACTTCATTGGATGGACCAAAAACTATTGACGTAGTCATAAAGGATTTCACTTCACCTTTTTGCTTATAATCTGGTATAATTCTATCATTCAAATCTTTATTTGGGTAGGTATTTTCATAATGCCCCATCTCACCACATTTGAAACACTTTACAATTTTCTTATTAGTATTAAACATATCAACACTAATATCTTTTTCATTACAATATCATGCCATATTTCCAAACTTACGACATAGAAAACACTTACTAGATTTGTTAAGGAATTCCCCAGGATACTTTTTACCACACTTCCCATAAACTAGTAACTGGAAATTTTTACCTTCATATTTCTTTGATTTATTTCTTTACACATGGACCTATTTTTATTCTTATTTTAAATGTACAAGTGATCATTAAAGAAATACATTTATACCCTCTTAGCACATAAAACTAGTTTATTATAACTTTTAAATTCACAAGAGACCAAAGCCCTTCAGTGTATTGGCTTCAATCTTGAGTAAAAATGATTGATTTTACTATAAATATCCCAAATAATATTTGGAGTGTACCATAAAAGATGAGTGAAGTTTACTTCATACACGACCAATAAATCTTCCTCTTTTTTTTAAATTCAAGGAATTACTTTTCCATCATAAGTCGATCCACCTTAGGAAAATATTTTTCAAGGAAAATATTTTTAAATTTATCCCATTACAAGGAATTGATCTTTTCACTATCTCCAATATTCTAGACCATTGACCACCACTGGTCAGCTTCACCTTCAAAATGGTAAACAAAATGAATAACCTTTTGATTATCTGAACACACCATGAAATCAAATAAAATTTCAAGGGATTTAATCCACTCTTCAGCTGCTACTAGGTCAGAAGACCCATTTAAAGTAAGTGGGTGTTTCCTCATAAAATGTTCCACTATCATCATGTTTCTTTATGGTAACTCTAGATATTATCTTGCATGGATAACTCCACCATTTATAGCTTACGTAAACTGATCCATCACTATCAAAAACTAATTAGTTCCAATTCCTACCATTCTAGGTTGCAGATTCAGAAAGATATCATCCTCTCCATGCCTTCCTACTTCAGCTTCCCTGTTTGCGGAAAACTATTCTGAACAGACATATCATAGATGAAGTAACATGGTAATCTTCAAATACTACATCATTTCAAATTAAACAGAGTAAAAATAATTTATGATATTCTATTAACATCATCCTAACCCCTAAATTTATCTAAACCACTCTTTGATACCAACTATAAGGACCTGATCGTAAACATTACATAATCTAGTTAATTCAACTAGAATACACTTATTACATTCTGAAAATCATTTCGGTTTATATTTTTAGAGAATTATTAAATAATTAATACATATAAACCCAAAATCATACCAAGTGGGTAATACTAAAATAGTATCCATTTATTCCATAATACAAAAGTTTTTAATAAAACATGAAATCTTTTTGTGAAAAATCTTCACAACATTCATCTTAACTTCTTTTCTCTTAACCATCCTTAAAACCTTTGATTTTTTTAAAACTTGGGATGAGTGAAAAAATATAAGTAATTAACATAAAATAAAGAGATAAACCATTATTCCATGAATAATTATAAATATATGAAATAATTTTCACAAAGACATAATTCTCACCCATTAATGTATCATATACTTTATAAAAACACGAGATTTCCATAAAACATATAAAACATAAATAAAACCATAAATATAAATTTATTAATTAATATTTTAACCCATGAGGCTACCATATTATTTTTAACCCTCACAACTACCTTATAATGTAACCCTCATGACTACCTTATGATGTAACTATCACAGTTACACTTAGAGTAACCCTTACGGTCAACTTCCAATATAAACATACCCAATGCATTAGAGGGAGATATAGGTCGCACCTATCATTATAAAAAATGGACAATAAACAAAAAATAATCATAAAACATGAATAATTTCATTATAAAAACATTCATTTTGAATTTTTTTAAAAAGAGGCATTAAAGAGGATTTTAAAAGGAAAGTCCCTTACCTCAGGTTCGTCTTACTTAAAACGTATTCAAACCTCCTATATAATGGTTTAAAGAGTGTTATTAATCTATTAAGAAACTATACTCATGTTTACACTATCTTATATGAACATATTATAACAAATTTACACCCATTTATTAATAATATTTTGTTATTTCCATTGTTTAGGGTGCGCTCTTTCCAAGGTTTCCATGATCGGTTTGTAATGGATTTTATTTTTGAGTGGAAGAAAAAATAAAAAAGTGTAAATAAATGGTATTAATATGTTCATATAATTTTAAATTATAACATATATTATTTGGTTTTCTGATATGAATATTATTCATTAGATAAAACATTAATGAAAATGATTTAATTTATTTTGGCAGGTTTTACAACCATCACAAACTTATATCATTTTATTAAATATCATGTTTATATATTGGTTTTAGAACATTATATAACTTATAATATTTATAATAAAATCTTATTTTAACCATAATAATGGTTTTATGACCATCCTTAAAGGTGGTAATGGAAAATGAAAGTGTATCAACCACGATGACGGTAAATCGACACAACACAAATGATGTTCTCATTTTTAGAATAAAAGGGAGAGGAAAAAGAGTTTGATGATGAATTTTTCCATCAAAATTATAAAATTACAGTATATATAAGATACTATAGTTTTAATTCCACTTATATAATTTTAGGTGAATAGAGAATACTAATAAAAAAAATAAATTAAAAGAAAAATAAAAGAAAATGAAAGAGGATTTTACCTCTTGAATTCTTCTCATTGAGAACCTCCTTAAGGACCTTGATTTTGTACTTTTGGTGATACCATAAGGTCTTGGACATGATGAAGATTATTGGGAAGGTAATTGGGTATAAATTAAACAAATTACATGTCTTTGAGGTGTGAGTAGAAGAGGTGGTGAGGGGTGATATTTATAGTGGAGGAGAAGAGTGTTTCTTGATTATTTTATTCATTAGTTAATTATTTTGGCTCAAGACTTTGAATAGTTTGAGAATTATCACTAAATATATTAAAATAATAAATTATATTTATATATTATGGTTCTTACATCATTCATGATATTTTTAATTCATGTATTTGGATTTTTATTTAAATACTATAAATCACTGTAGCTTACTATTCACCAAAAATTCAACTATTTTAGAAAAATACAAAAAAAAATCACCCAAACCATTTTTTGACATGTAGAATTAAAAAATGAAATAAATTTTTTGAAAATAAATTTTATAAATATGAGAAATTTAATTTTTAATTAAAATCATAATTTATTCGAAAAATACCAATTTTAAAACTACAACTAATTTTATAACACTTTGAAAAATTAATTAAGGTCTCATAAAATTATATTATAATCATAAGAAAAAAAATATTAATTTATGAATATATTTTATAAAGATAAATTTTCTTTTGCATCATTAAATTAATTATAAAATTATAAATAAACATTCATGTTTCACAAAAATACCAACACTTAATTTATCATTTTCAAAAAATTTATTTACTTATTCCATGATATAAATATATCATATTTTCACTTTAAATATACATGAATTTTATTTATACTTCATAGGTGAGGTTACTATTCTATTAGTATAGATTCCTTAATTTCTATAAACACCACTTGTTTTATTATACATTTATAATGAATTTTACTATTTAATTATAGAATGAAAATAAATTATTTTATAAGTACCCAAGTTGTTACAGTTTGATAAATGATAATTTTATTTATTATAAAAAATAATAAAATCACCTTTTAGTAAAAAATTTAAAAGGGATATTGGACTATTGGACCTATTATATAGTGATATTTATAGACCAAAGAGTATACAAGGAAATGTTGTATATAAGCACTTCATAACCTTTACTAATGATTTGAGTAGGTAAGGTTTTGTGTATGTTATGTGTCACAAGTTTGAAACCTTTGAAAAGTTCATTATTAAAAAATTAAATATAGAATAAAATAAGACAAATTATATAGATGATTTTATTAAATTAGGGTAGTGAATACTTAAACCAAAATTTTATTGATCATTTGACTAATTATTGAATAGTTTCACAACTCACTCCTCTCAGAACACCACAATGGAATGGTGTGTCTGAGAGGAGGAATCTTTCCTTGATGGATATAACTCAATTGTTGTTGATTTAATGTGGCATTTCTATATATTTTAGGCATATGATTCATAAGTAATGAAGTTTATAATAAACCACATTCCATTTAAGGCTATCATAAATACACCATATATGATATGGACTAGGTGGTATCTCAATTTGTATTTTATGAGAATTTTGAAGTTGTAAAAAATATATAAGACATTTAGATTAAAAAAATCCTTTTTATTAGTTATCACAAAGAAATAATGAGATATTATTTTTATAACCCTATTGAAAGAGTTTATAGACCAACATGGTGTTTTCCTTTAAATGTATCACACTGATTCAGAAGTTAATGGGAGGAAATATGAACTTAGATAAGTTCAAAGAAAAAATATCGAAATGATTCCTGAGATGGAAGTGAGATAGTTCCACAAGTGGTTGTGGAAACTAAACTAACTCAGGTTATACATTTGACGACCCATGTATTTTATATGATGCCCCATACCCACACTCCTAGATCTGATTCTCATAAACACATGCATTACATTAATTTCTTGATATCGATGTAAAATCTAACCTTAATTACAAAATAAAATTGATTTTATCATCTCTTACATCCAAAGGATATTTTTTAGGTTTATATCTTTAAAGAATTAGGACACAACCTAAACTGATAAATCCCATGTTATTTACATCAAATAGATAATTATACTATTATATACCAAATTACTTAATTCACGACAACTCTTCAACACATCCCACAAATTCTTTAACACATGATATTCTTAGAAACATTTCACTTATAATAATTTTCTCCATAAACCAGGGAAATGGAAAACATAAGAAGGGGTGAGCTCAAATGCTCATTATGGGAAACATATCATTGAAACAATCTTGGCACAAACATGACATAAATATTATGGAAGCAATAGGTAAATAACATGAATCCCTAATCAACTGGAAACTAGGAGCATGAAATTTCATTGACAATAAAATGAAAACATGGATATCAATAATATTTATCTCATACTGATGGAATGCATAATACTGGACATAAAAAATCTGATGTCAAAGACTTCTTCCAAGACACTTTACTTATCATCAAGACCACAATCAAGACATACTGCTGTCAAGGATTTGTGCTATAAAAATATCCTATTATAGGAACATGAATACACCAAAACCCATCATATTTTGTCTCATGATACCTATCAATGAATCAATGGGATATATAATTCTATGCCCACCCATCACTTATTTAATTTCAATGCATTCACCATGAGAAAAATGAATAAAAAATATATAATCAACCTTGATAATAATCATCCATATTGAAATAAAAATATACAAAATTCCATCACTTTTCCCCATATCATTAAAGGGTAACCTCATAATTACTCATATAGAGGAAGAAAGTTGATGGATAAACAATACATAAACAACTTACCAATAATAATCCATATTAGAATACCAATACTTTTACCCATGTTAATAGAATATAAAAATTTCTAGGTGAACATCATCCAATATGAGCTATGTAAAATGTGATGTCCACACCATATATAGAAATGGGTATACAACAAAGATAATAATTAACAAAATGATCACAAGCCATCGAGATAATGAAAGTGGATGGTTTAAATAGAATATATCTTAAGAAGTGAGAAAAATTTCTCAAGGGGTTTATGTGGTATAAATGAATATAAAAAAAGGAATGAGGGAATACCACATAATATAATCAAATGGTATAATTTAACCTACTTATATAAAATAATTTCAAAGAATGATCATAACTCAATGAATAAAAATTGAGTTAAAAAAATCCTCCCTAATGAGGAAATAACTAAAATCACTATCCACTTGAATAAGGGAAGATTATTTGGATATAAAATTCCATGAAATACAAGGAAAAGGGAATTAATGGTATAATAAATCAATAAAACACCATATAAAGGGAACATGCTTCATAAAATGTATTATGTCTCAAAGAATGATAATTGAGACCAAGAAAAGCCTTACGACCTAGAAACTTTTGAATCAAAACCCATTAAAGGAGAGGGATTGAAATTGAAATTCAAATAACATGATTAAAATATAATTCATAATATGATATATCAAATAGACAATATATATACCACATAAATGAAATTTGGTGCATAGATATGATACTTATATCAATGAAGGGAAATTGAGATGAAAACCCTTACAACCTTTTGAACACTGGAACAAAAATATCATGAGAAATATAGAATGAAATGGTATATTTAATATCATGAAATATAATATAATCATGATATAAATATTATAGTGGGGTTGTAAGTACACTATACAAAATAAAACATGGTGTATAACATAAACATGTCTTAATGAATGGAAACTAAGGATGAAACCCTTAACACTTGTACTAAATTACATGAACATACTTTAACATCCTATATAAAAAACATAGCTATCTTGATCAATTAATTAATTACCTTACTCATATCCATTTTCATTCATACTTTTCATAAATAATCACTCTCTACATAAATTATTTCAATTTTCCACATCAAGTGTTTATAGTTTTGATCGTTTGCATTAGTTTCATAATAAAAGTGTCTATGTTTATTATTATTTAAAATTTCATCATTAATAGATAATATAAGATACTTTAATATATTTTCTAATATAGTTTATAAATTTATAAATTTATTTCATGTTATTTTTGTTTATGAACCATGATGATGAAATCAATGATGATCATTTTTCAGTGATTATTAATGAATAAAAGGTGTTTTCTTAATTAATGAGTTAAAAATTATTATAAACTTAACATAAAAAAATTCTACATAATCATTTATATCACATTAAACCAATAAATAATTTCTAATATTAATTCATGATATAAATTCATAGTATTGTTCAATTAGGTGGTTAAACTGACCTAAACATGAATGTACCCTGATTTAATGAATGATTATGAAGTGGTTTAGCTATAATATCATTATAAAAAAAATTACATTGATATTATTTGGTTATTATTAGTGTTATATGTCATAATTATAATGAATTATAAGAACAATTAATTTATATTAAAACATAACATAATTTGAATAAAAAACCATCCTCTTAGCATGCTTATTTTAAATGATTAAATTAAAAATGATTGTTTGTTGATCATATCATTAATAGGTCCTATAATTTTTTATAACATAACCTTAATGATATCATAAAAATAATATTTATACTTTAATAAATCCTTACATACAACCTTTTAAGGTGGTAAAGTAAAAAAACTTGCTACATCATGGAGGCGGTAGTTTGCACAACACACGAACATCAGTTTTTTTTTCTTAATAGACGGAGTATTTGAATAAAAAATAAAAATAAAATTAATATAATAAAATTAAAGTATATAAATTACACTAATATAATTATATTTTCATGTATATAATAAATTTTAAATAATAAAATTAAGAATAAAACTAAATAGTTGATAATACTCACGCCAGTGGATTGGATTTTTCTTGAATGTCTCCTTGAATTTGAAGGGATTAGTCTAACTATGTGTGATAAGGGGATTATGTTATTGGTATAGGTTTATAGAAAGAGTAAAATTTAAGAGTTCAAATGAGGAATTATAAGGTAAGGTGTGTCTTGAAGCGGTGAAGATGTTACCCTTTTATAAGTGAAGGAAATGGTAGTTTTGGGAACACCTTTACATTTTTCAATAATTCTATGACAATTTTCAAGGTTCAATGATTCAAAATCAAAAAAATTGTAGGGGAACATGTATTAGTCAATAAAAAACCCAAAAATTCATTTATAGGCAAATT
This sequence comes from Viscum album, assembly GCA_963277665.1. NCBI lineage: Eukaryota > Viridiplantae > Streptophyta > Magnoliopsida > Santalales > Viscaceae > Viscum > Viscum album. The sequence continues at coordinate 601,223,495 of OY728142.1, forward strand.
TTTAAATGTTTTTGGTGTTTTACACTAGATTAAACTCAATTTACCCCCTTATACTTTTACCTTGGTAATTAATTTCTAACCTCAGTAATTAATTATAGTTACAAAGATTAAGATTGAAAATTTTAGATAATTTGATACATATAATTGAAAATTCTAAAATAATTTTATAAAATAAAATTTATAAAGGTTTGAAAATTTATTTCCTAAATAAAAACACTTAATCATGTAAAAATAGTTTTTAGAAAAATAACATTTTAAGGTTTAAATTTATATATAAGATAAAATTATCATGGTTACTGATTTTAATGACATAAATTGATTAATTATAAAAAAATAAAGGGTATGAGTATTAAAATTCAATCCAAATATGAATCTCTCTCGAAAATACATGCTTTTAAAGAGAAATATCGAAAATAGTTTCTATATTAAAGTAACATTCTAATTAGTTATAATTTTTTTTGGAATAGGTTTTCTATCTACAAAGAATACATAAAAATTTATAATTTTATTACCTAACTTCATATATTATTACTTTAATGGTTTTTAAATCTTTTAGGTTATGCTTACATAGTGATAAAATCATGAAAATTATATTTTTTAAAAATCCCACAATTTTCGACTAAAAATAAACCCTTTTAGAAAGTGATCAAAAAATAAAAATAAGTAAATTTTGATATGAGGAATTAAAAAATGAATTTTATTTTATTAATTTAAAATTTGAAAATTTATGAATTTAGTTTTTGAATAATATAATGAAAAATCATTTTTATAGGAAAATAAAATTTTAAAATATCAACTGATATTATTCTTATTTCATATCATTTAACAACTAAATTGGTGTTAAAAAATTATTAATATAAAAACTAATTTATTATTAATCATATGTTTCTTGAAAAATAAATTCATATCACATAAATGGAATTGTTTTAGAAAAATACTTTTATAAACTAAAAATGGTCTTATTAGTATTTCAGGTCAACTACTTGAATTTTATTAAAATTAAAAGCAATATTTATTTTATTTATACATAGATTTCATATGGATATTACTCTAATTAATTCCCATTAATTTAAAATGATAGGTTTTAATGGTCGTATTTAAAAATTTATATTTTATCTTAATATATTATAGTTTTAGTTTAAGTTTGGTGTTTCATGCAGAGCAAGATATCAAACAAATTGATTTTTTAAAGGTAATCATATATTATAATATTGGGGTGTTATATTATTCTCTCTTTAAATAAATCACATCCTCACAATTTTATTCATATTACCAAGGTAATTTCTATAGGGAACTCGCAACTAACCATGTTAGTACCCTTGTTGATATTGTTGTCACCCTTGTTTTAATGATCATAAAATCATTTTTATTTTGATATTAATGAGTTTTTGTGTGTCATGACAACATTTTACTTTACAAGGAAGTTTAGAAAGAAATTTGGATAAGTATGAAAAAGACTCACTATTGATGATGAGTCACCACAAAGGATGACTCACCGTTGAGGTTAATTCACCGCTAGATAATGACTCACCATTGAGGACAACTCTTCGCCAGTATATAAATTTGGATAATTACTAAAATCACCTACTATAATCTATGAGTCACCATCATAATGTAAATTTGGTGAAGTATAGAATGGATCACCACTAGAAGATGACTCTTCGTTGAATGATAAAATTAACAAAGTGTTGGAAACACTCACCATTAGGGATGAGTCAACACCATAACAAAAATTAGGCTAAGTGTTGAAATAAACTACCTCTAAGTAGAGTCATTTCCAGCCTAAAACACTACCATCTCCACTCACCTCCAGCCTCAGTCACCTCTAGCTCCAATCAAAACTAGAAATAGTCACCATTCTAAAGACTCACTACCACTATTCTTATATTTATTATTTTGAATTAAATAACTCTAATATCTATATTATCAGACTTAATACTGAAAAATATTTTAATGATTGTGTATTAACTATCGTAGAATGGAATTAAAGTTTGTGTGAGACTTGCAGTATGAGGAGAAAAGGATTTGGCTAATTCTCTTGCTATTTCATGATGCTATTAAAATTTTAAGTAGACTCCCTCATGCATGTGTGAAGCATATGCACTAAAAAGAAATAATCAAATACACACATACACTTAAAACACATTAAATAACCTGAAGAAATCCATTTCACTATGTGCTTACTCAGTGATTCTTACCTTCACACGTCTGTGAAAGAGTAGAGCTTACCAAAAAAAGGATTTACTCTGTTCTATTGAGACCTTAAGAAACTTGACTCGAGACACCATTCAAACTACATTCAAGGACTCATGATCTTAAGAAAATATCAAAAATATAAATACCTTCCCTTTATATATTTATCACTTAATCTATTTATCTATTTCTTTTACATTACGAGTAGTGTGTGTATACTCTGTATTTTACACATACATTTTTCCCACTTTAAGATAGAAGATACTGATATTTCTTCTCAAATAGATTTTTACTCTTTTTTCCAATGATTACTATAGAATATTTCCCTCTGGGGCCTATTATCTTTTGTACTCACACAATTACTATGGAAGAGGTCCCTGTGTGGCTTGGATAGATGGTACAATGTTGTATACCTGATCCGGTTTATGGATCAAAGTTTATTTTTATATAAACTACTTGGAATAAGGTAATTTCTAAGTAGAGAGGACTAAGTCTTAGATTGAGTCTGAACCTATTGTATTTATTTTCCGTTGTGTATTTTTTTTGTTTTATTTCTAATATTTAAAATCAAATTTGTTCTAAACTGCAAATAAGAATCATTACTTTGATAGTTAACCTTAATTAGTGTTTATACAAGTTTTTGATTGAGTAAATTGATTTCAAAGGTTAAAGGAATATTATATATTATTTTAACTGAGACTTAATCAATATTTTAGAATTATTTTAAAAGGTCAAGAATTATATCAATCTACTATTTTGGTTAACTGGGCCATCTTTAAATTAATTGGGGGATTTTATTTAAACCTATTTTTAATAAAAAAATTATTGTGTACTCAATCCAACCCTCTTGAGATATTCACTCCAACCAATATTTGGTATTAGAGGTTTAATCTTTGATATCAAAGTTTTTCTTAAATTTTTCAACTTTGATTTTAGTTGTGATTTAAATATATTAAATTTATATTAGTTATAAATTCAATTATTTAAATGGATAATAGACAAGAATGGTTTGCTACTAAAAAACCTCCTTTTTTCAATGGAAATAATTATGCTTAGTGGAATATCAAAATGAAAATTCATATTAAAATATGGGTTTTGATAATTTTTCTGCAATTGAGGATTAATATAAGTTACCCAAGGATTCTAGGATTACTTGGAATGATTCTACAAAGATAACCTATAATAATAATTTAAAATCTATGAATTCCTTGTATTGTGCCTTAAGAGATGAGGAATTTACTATAATTTTTACTAGTAAAACAACATTTGAAATTTGGGACACATTAGATATTTCTCATGAAGGAACATCCAATGTCAAGGAGATGATATTTAATACATATACTATCAAGTATTATACTCTTAATATGAAGCCTGATGAATTAATTTCTAATATGTATCTCAGGTTCAATGAAATTGTGAATACCATGAGCTCCTTGGGAAATCAAGTGTCTAAAAAGGATCAGATTATGAGACTAATTATATGTCTTCATGAAAGATGTAGAGGGACATCAATTCCAATCAGAGAATCCTATGATATTAGAAAACTACAATTTAAGGAATTAATTTGAAATTTAATGATGTACTAAGAAGAACTTAAAGTAAATAGAGAAGAAGATGATGTGCCAAAAAGAAAATCTATAGATTTTAAGTGCACTACATCGAAACAAAAAGAAAAATAAAAGATACAAGATGAAAGTTCTAGTGATAGTGAGTCACCACATAACAGTGATAAAGAAATGAAACTTATATCCAGAAGATTTAAGAAGTTTTATAGGAAGAAGAAATTTTTCAGAAATCCTAGTTATTAAGGAAAGTAAGAAAGTAAAGGCAGCTGGAAGAAAGATTGGGAAATGGATGAAAATACAAATGAGATAACATACTATGAATGCAAGTTAAATGGACATATTAAAGAAGATTTTCCAAAATTTAAATACAAAAAGAAATATGAGGAAAAGGAAAAAAAATTGAATAAATCCATGAAAGAAACAACTTAGAGTGCCTATGAGGACAACTCCAGTGACTCGGACTCTACTCCTGAAGAGAAGTTTGACCGAGCCAACATGTGCTTCATGACTAATGTCTTTGAGGTACCTACTGTATCATCTATGATTACTTTTGATAACTCTAAAAGTAAACACAATGAAGATGATATGTATCAAGAAGAAATGTTTGAATATTTCAGAATGCTAGAAGACAATTTTAATGAACTTAAGAATAAATATAATGTTCTAAGAAAACAACATGTTCTTTATGCTAATATTAAAACCGATCCATCCATATAGAAATATAATAATGCTTAGTTGTAAAAGGAGAATACTGAAATTAAATTTTCTAATGAAAAAATGAATATAGATTTATAAAATTTTACCAATAGAAGATAAAAACTGACACATATTCTAGGTAAATAGATTGGTCAAAAGTATGTTACAAGTCTAAGATATCAACCTGGTTAGAGAAAAATAGTTAAAATCACATTTGTACCTAAATATAATTTTGAAAGTTCTTCTTTAAGTTATTTTTCAAAAGAACCAAACAAAGTGTTTATTTTAAAAATATTATAGTCTGCTTATAAGAGACATATTAAAAAAATGTGGCTTCCTAAAGTCCTGATTACTAACACTGTTGAGAAAAAATCCCTCAAGGTATCATTGTAGAATTTTTGAGGTGATTGTGTTTGTTGAAAAAGTGGGCCTCCATGTTGAATTTGTTGATAAAGCAGACCACGTTGTTCAAATTGTTGACAAAGGGGGTTTTACATGGAGAGTTGTCGAGTTTAGAAGATGTTGTTGACAATACATGATTAAAAAAAGAACCTCAACAAAGGAATAGATGATTTAGAGGTAGTACAAAAAGAGGGGCGCCCAAGTTTTTGTTTGGGCATGCATGGTGACTGGGGCGATAGAGAATAGGGCGGCTGGACTTGCGCGATGGTAAGAGACTTGCACGTGGTTCTTAGGGTGGTCAAAATGCCTATAAATAGAGGTCTAACCCTTCTCATTTGAGAGAGATCTCAACACTTAGAGATAATCTGAGCTCCCATTGTGAAAGTAGGTTTGGTCATGCAAGTGGTGGTTTGGGCATGAAAGTATAAGGTTATTCAGAAGTTGCGTGCCAGTTGATAGTTTCACTCCAATATTGGGTTGGGCATAAAAGGGTGTGAGTCACCCAAGTTCTGAGTTGGAAAAGGGGGTTTCGCGCAAGTGGTTAGGTAAAACTTTCATTCCATGCTTGGAGAAGCACACTAAAGCATAGAGAAGCACACCGGGCTTAGAGAAGCGTGCCAGTCATTCTAGTGCTGCACGAAAGATTTGAAGATTGCCCGGTACCTCCAGTGCAAAGTGAGATTCATCTGCGGGTGAAAGTTGGACAACAACATAGAATCTACATATAGAGAAAGATGTATTATTTTTTTATAATGAAGGGATCTACAAGTCTTTAAACTGCGAGTTGATCTTTTGAAGAAGAAACGAGAACACTTCAGTTGAGAGAGCAGTAATATTTCATATAGTTAGTGGTTGTAAACCAGGAGGGACAGTGAGTCTGCTATGAACTTTGTAAATAGAAGTGCACTTTTAGTGAATTTGGTATATCAACACATTGCCAGTTTATGCTCCTTGGACGTATCCTAGTGAGGGAGAACCAAGTAAAATTGCTTTGTCATGTGCTTGATTTAATATTTGTTTATACTATGCAACATGAAGGAGTGAGAAGAGAGTTTTTTCTAACAAAAAAACAAGATCGATAGGGTAAATTGTTTTAATCTATCATACCCTGATTCAACCCCCTCTTAGGGTATCTAACCTAGTGGGCCTAATAAACAAATATGGACCCAAGAAAACCCAAGTACCAAAATCATTCCTTGTATAATTTTTTATAGGAATTTTTCTTAAATACCTCCTATAAAATTATATGGTACTTGGACAACAGATGTTCATGGCATATGAAAAGAGACTACTCAAGTTTCAAGAGCCTAAGAAAGGTTGATGGTGGTCATGTCACCTTTGGTGATAATTCTAAATGGAAAATAATCTACCTTGGATAAATTGGTAATGATAATTATATTTTAATTTATAGAGAACTATTTTTTGATGGTTTGAAGTATAATTTTATTGGAATCTCACAATTATGTGATGATAGTTTTCATGTTAAATTTGAAAAAAATGAATATAATTTTTTTTATTCAAAAAATGATTTAGTTTTTAATGTTTTAAGGAATGAGAATGTTTATACTATTTATATTAATTTATTGATTCCTTAAAATGTTTCTTTCTTGAGTACATTTCATAAAGAATCTTGGATTTGGCATAGGAGACTAGGAAACTATAACATTAACTCACTTAGGAAGCTTACTATAAAAGGGTTAGTCAAGGATATACCAAAAATTGAGTTCCTAAATGATAAAGTTTGTAACCCCTATCAAAAAGGGAAGAAACATAAGATTTATTTTAAATCAAAGAAAGAAGTTTCAAATTATCAACCTCTTGATTTGGTTCATATGGATTTATCTAGAAAATCTAGAGTTTATATTCTAAAAGGGAAGAACTATGTTTATGTACTAGTAGATTAATTTTCTAGGTATAATTGGGTATTCTTTTTAGCTCACAAGAGTGAAGCCTTTTCTTACTTAACCAAGTATTCTAGATTTTTAGAAAACTTTAGTGGACTTGTAATTAAGACTTTAAGAAGTGACCATGACCATGCGTTTGAAAATAAAGACTATAAATCCTTTTGCTCAAAAATTTGATATAGTCATAAATTATCTTCTCCTAGGATCCCTTACCAGAATGGAGTTATATAAATAAGGAATAGAATAATTCAAGAGATAGCCTGAACTATGCTAAATGAATATGACTTACCTGTCTACTTTTGGGAAGAGGCTGTAAACACAACCAGTTATATAATCAATAAATTATTAATTAGGCCTATCTTGAAGAATACCCATTATGAGATTTGTAAAAATAGAAATCCAAATGTTAATTAATTTATATTTTTTTTTCAAAAAGTATTTATTCTTAATAATAAGAATAATTTGGAAAAATTTACCTCCAAAAGTGATGAAGAAATTTTCCTAGGTTATTCAACATATAGTAAATAGTATAGAGTTTCTAATAAAATTACCAAGACTATGGAAGAATCTATTCATGTCAAATTTGATGATATAGACCCACATGATCCTAATACCTCTTTATAAAACCTTTTGGATCATTTATCTTCTTTGAAATTAAATTAAAAACCTTTTGATTCTACTGTGAAACAATCAGAAAAATCATCCACTTCTAAAGAACTTCTAGTTTTTGAACCTAAACCTATAGAGAATCCTAAGGTGACCATACCCTATTTTTATAGAGTTGTTATAACCCTTAAGTACCATCCTTTAGATGTTGTAGTTGGATAACTAGATAGAGGTACCCAAACTAGATATTTTCAAAAAATCAGGTTGAACATCAAGCATTCTTATCACAACTTGAGCCAAATAACATCAATGATATAATCAATGATGAATTATGGGTAATGGATATGCAAGAAGAACTAAATAAATTTGAAAGAAACAAAGTATTGGAACTTTTGGATAAACCCATGGACACCTTGACTATAGGTACTGAATGGGTGTTTAGAAACAATGTTGATGAATCAGTCACTATAGTAAGAAATAATGATAATGTTTTTGCATAAGGATATAGTCAATAAGAAGTAATAGACTATGAAAATACCTTTCCAGTAGTATCCATACATGAATTCATTAGAATATTTCTTTCCTATGGAGCTTATCTAGATTTCAAAATTTATCAAATGGACGTCAAAAGTGCATTCCTAAATGGGTATATAATTGAGGATGTTTTTGCTGAACAACCCCTGGTTTTCAAATTCCCCATTTTCCAAACCAAGTTTTCAAATTATCAAAATATTTATATGGTTTGAAACAAGATCATAGAGCTTGGTATGATAGGCTCAAGTCTTTTGTTATTTGAAAAGGATTTTAAAAATGTATAGCTGATCCTACCCTTTTTATAAAAAAAATTTCAAAGGGTGTTTCAGTTGTACAAATTTATGTAGATGATATTATTTTTGGATCTTCAAAAAATTCTTTATGTATTATTTTTTCAAGGATGATGCAAAATGAATTTGAAATAAGTTTGATGGGTGAACTAAAGTTCTTTATTGGTTTTCAGATTTTTCAAAATAAAGAAGGAATTATTTTAAATCAAAGTAAATATACTAAGGATATTTTAAAAAATTTTAACTTGGATAAAACTAAAATTAGTGACACTCCTATGAGTACTACCTGTAAATTGGACCTTGATGAAGTTGGGAAACTATTAGATCAAACCAGTTATAAAGGTATTATTGGACGTCTTCTCTACTTGACTGATAGTTAACTATATACTATGTTTAGTGTGTGTATGTGTGATCATTTTCAAGAAAAATAAAGAGTCACACTTTCTTTTTGTAAAAATAATTTTCAAATACCTCAAATATACTACTAATTTAGAATTATTTTACCCAAGAGGATAAGCATTTGACATAGTTAGTTATTTAAATGCTGATTTTGGTGGATGTAAGTTAGATAGACAAAGCACCTATGGAACATGTCTCCTTTTATGCAAGTATCTAGTATCTTGGTGTAGCAAGAAAAAAAAATTTGTTTCACTATCTATTGCTAAAGTTGAATACATAGCTTTAGGTAGCTATTGTGCATATATTTTGTAGATTAAGCACACATTACTAGACTATGAATATCAATTCTGACATGTCTATATAAATTGTGACAATTCAAGTGATATAAATATTTCTAAGAATCCTATATCTCATTCTAAAAAAATTCATATTGATATACGACATCAATTTTTGAGAGATCATTTTAAAAAAGGTGATATCACTGTTGACTAAATTGATAAAAAACATCAACTTGATGATATATTTTCTAAGCCTTTGAATTCTGAGAGAATGAATTACATCAAACATGAGTTAGGTATGATTAATTTTGATTGAGCTTAATTTTATTAGACTCAACATTATAGATGTCTCACCATTGTAGATGTATCGCCATTATAGATGTCTCACCATTGTAGATGTATCACTATTTTAGATTTATCAGCATTATATATGTATCACTATTGTAGATGTCTCACCATTGTAAATGTATCACTATTGAAAATCTCACGCCTTTGTCAATTTTTTTCTATTTACATTTTGAGTCACTGTCACTGTTTTAATTATATAAATTATTTATTTGTCTAATTTTTAATTTTATTCAAATTCTATTTGGGTTTTTTTAAATTTTTATTTTTTAATCCATAAACTTACCAAATGATATAAATTAGATGATTTTATAATTCTAATGCACCTTTTTCTCACACCTTTCTCTCGAGCCCTGTGCGACCTTTCTCTCCCGTCTATTGACCTTCCTTATCCTTTGCCTGAAACTATTATCTGATCTGCATGGTTAGGATGAAGTGATCTTCTGAGTCTTCTTTAGAAAAGTTGCATCCTACAAAGAAGAAAAAAGGGGAATCTAGACATTCAGCTACTTTAGAGCCTTTAAATCCTGAGCTTTCGAAGAGGGTTGTAGTACACAAGAAATAAGTTCAAGAAGAATGGTTAATAATGATTAAGTCATTGGTGAAGAAATTTCTATAGGACCAAGGATGGATGGAATGGTTCTCTTTTAATGAGATAAATTTTTATCCTAGGTTGGTATATTAGTTTTACCAGTTTGTAGAGTTTAAATTTAAAGATAATGAAGAGTGGGTGAGAACTAGAATCATTAGATGGAAGGTTGTGTTTTATTCAAGGTAGTGGGATGAATGTTTAAAGGTTTCTCATGAAGGTATATAAAAATATTATCAAGGTACTATTCATGAGTATAGTGAGGCTTTTTTCTATAAAGAATATTTAGTTGAGTTAAAAAGATATGATTTTTTATGATGACCAATTTCTTTAGATCATGATGGTGGATTCAGATTACTTTTCAAGTTTATATAGCATATGCTTTGCCCAAGAAAAGGATATTTTTCTACCATGAGGTAACAAGGTGTGTATTTACTATGTCTAATGAAAAGGGGTAAAAATATTAATCATTTTAGATATCTAATCATTCATATGTTGGAAATAACCAAGCCTTCTTTGAGATCTAACTCTTTAATCTACCATAAGTTTCTTTCTGCAATACTAGAAGTAAAAGGGTTAATTACTGAAAATGAAGATTTTTTTGTATACTGTGGTGGTTTCTTCATCATTATGATGATTTGTATAAGGATGAAAATTAGTTGTAACTCTTGAAAGAATAAGTGATGATAATGAAAGGATGTATGATGAGTTCAATCCTGTGGACCATCCTTCAAGACCAAAAGACCTTATTAATCTAGGCTTGGAGCTAGAAAAAATTATTGAATATTATGATAGTGATGATAAAGAAGAGGCTACTACCTATAGATATGAAGAAGAGAAGGAATTATTTGTGGATGAAGGAAGTGACCTTAATTTTTCATGAGAATATCCTGCTATTACTTATGGAGCACCTAGTCTGCCGAAGTATCTCCCTAAAAGAGAAAATATTTTGAAGGAAGAAAGTGATAAGGAGGATACGATGGTATTAGGTGAAGATAAATTTAGAATTACTTCCAAATATTATAAGGAAAATAAAAATAGTGATGAGAAATAATATAATTATAAAGAATAAGATGATAATGGAAGTGGAAATGGAGATTATGATGATGAAGGATATGACCCTGATGGCCCCAATGGAAGAATTAGAGATAAGGATGTAAAAATAAATTAGGTACTTATTCCTTCTCCTGGAGTTTTAGTTTATGGATCTAAAGAGAGACCTAAAATGGTTAAAAATTTTGACAAGTCTTATAGAAAAGAGAATGATGCATCATTCGATGGGGAGAAATCCCTATGTTTGAAAAATCATCCTGTTGTTCCTACTGGTGGTGATCTTAGTGAGCCTATAAATGTTGTTGATCATACTATTATTAAGGAGTCAATGGATGAGAAGATGAAGGTTGATGTTGTTTTTGAGCAGCTAGTTACTGAGAAGATAAAATTTGACCTTACTATTATTGAGAAAACTATTGATGTACAGTTGAGTGATGTGCCTAATACCATTGAGCCTTCAGTTAATGAGCACATAGAAGATGCAACTACTTCTGTTGAGCAGAGGTCTGATGCACATTTAGTTGTTATTCCTATTAAATATTTAGTAAGTTGGATTGACCCAATGTATAAAGACTGGGATAAGTTTCATGGGAGTCCACCAAAGAATGGTGGACTTGATCTTTGAGAAGCAATTGATCCTGAGGGATCTTTAGTTAATCATATTGATGTTACTGGTATGTTAGAAATATTTTCTTCTGGGAGAGTGGTTGCAATTATTGTTCCACATATTCCAATGGATGTTGTCACTATATGTGACTTGGAATCATCTAGATAAATAATTATTTATTATTTTAGTATGTTTTTGAGAAATTAAATGCCTTAGGTAACTAAGTTAAGTGAAAATTATGAAAGTTATTTATTTGAGTTGGTGATACAACATATTCAATAGAAATTGATTCACCACATTTAGGAAGTAGAGATTGAAAATATAAGAATTTAAAATGACTTAGAGTTTGTGAAATCTATGTTATAATGGACATAGACAACCTTTGAAGCTTCTATGGATTCCTTACTTGAGAGGATGGAGAATATTCCTTCAACACCTTCTACTTATACTGATCCTTTTTTCGATGTTGAAATGACCATATCTGTTTTTAGAGAAAAGATTTAGGAAACTAATAATTTCATTAGTGTTCTTGACTAACCTCAAGAGACTTTAAGAAAATCAGATTTAATAGTGATCATTTACTCATGTTAGTTAAATAATATGTGAAATACATGAAGGCTGACAGAGAAACCATAACAAAAGCTATCAAGTACTATATGTATGGAAGTTTCACCAAGCATGAGTTGAATGATCATTTTATTTTTCTTACTGAGAATATGAGGATTCCTCCAGTAACCCAAGCCTTCAAATAGAAAGTAAAACCATTAAAGGTAATGAATCCAGTGATTCAACCTTTTATGGATGAAAATAAATACTTCTTCAGTGCTATGAAGCAAGGTGAAAACATTATAATGGATTTCATAAATATTATGAAACCATTTATACATTTTTATGGAACTGCTATTGTGGCTCACAAGGCCATTCTTATTATAGCTCATCTGACCCCTCCAATTACTACTTTAGAGTACTTTAGGCCTAGTGTCACCAGAAACCCCCATGCACCTTTTCCAGCTAGATTCTATCCTTTTTATTTTTCTCCCAGAGAATTCATTCAACACCTTAGACCAGTCATCATCAAAGAGACTCCTGCTCTGACTGGTGTTCCTACATCAATCTCTCGATATCCCTCAGATCCTACTGCACCTTATACTTCATATAAAGGGAAGGTAAAAGTATATCCCGATCCCTACTTTCATACTAAGAAGAGTTGATGATTAGACAATTTATCTTTGATGGATGTTTTTGTATAACTTTTTGTTGACACTTTTTGGATGTACTTTTAGTACCTTTTCTAAAGGACAATTATCTCCTTATTATTATTTTATTTCTTCATATTCTTATTCTATGAATTTCCTTTTTTCTATTTAATTTTTTATAATACCAAAATGGGTATAATAATATGGAATTTTTATCTTTATGTTACTATTAATTTGATACTATATCATTCTTTTGACATACTTTCTTTGATACCATATTGCTATTCCTTTCCATATATGTATAAATAGATTTCTTTGATACCATCCTTTATTTAATACTAATTACTATTAATACCCTGATTCCTTTATTTATCTTTGACACCCTATTTATATTATTTACTCTTGATATTTACCCTTGATGCCATGGTATATAAAATGTTATGATTTAACTTTGATAACATGTTTATAAAATGTCATGATTTATGATCATAAAAGGGGGATATTGTTATCACCCTTGTTGATATTGTTGGAACCCTTGTTTTAATGATCATAAAATCATGCTTATCATGCTATTAACGATTTTTGTGTTTTATAAAAACATTTTACTTTATAAGGAAAATTTGAAAGAATTTTGGCTAAGTATAAAAAAGACTCGTCATTGAGGATGAGTCACTACCAAGGCTAACTCACCATTGAGGTTGACTAACTACCAGATAATGACTAACTATTGAGGACAAATCTCCACTAGTATAAAAATTCGTCTAAGTACTAGAATCACCTTTTGTTAGATATGAGTTACCATCAGAACGTAAATTTGGTAAAGTATGGAATGACTCACCGCCAGAGGATGACTCAATGTTGAACTAGAAAATTGAAAAAGTGTTAGAAACACTCATCATCAAGGATAAATCACTGCCAAAACAAAAATTTGGATAAGTGTTGAAATGACCTACCACTGAGAAGAGTCACTACCAGCCTAACACACCACCATCTTCACTCACCACCAACCTTGATCACTGTTAGCTCTAGTCACTGCTAGAAATAGTCACCATTATAAAGACTCACTACCATTATTCTTCTATTTATTATTTTTAATTAAATAATTATAACAGCTATATTATCAAACTTAATTCTGAAATGTATTTTAATGATTATGTATTAACTATTACTGAATGAAATTAAAGTTTTTGTTAGGATTATAGTATAAGGAGAAGAGGATCTGTCTGATTCGATTTAATGTTGTTAAAAGTTGAAGAAGACTCCCTCATACGTGTGTGAAGAAGATGCACTAAAAATAAAAAATAAAATACATGAATACACTTAGATCATATTGAAGAACTTAAAGAACACCATTTCACTGTGTGCTTACTTGGTGCTTCTTACCTTCACATGTATGTTAAAGAGTGAAGATTAAAGAACAAAGGAGTTACTTTGTTCTACTAAAAACTTTAGAAACTTGACTCGAGCTACCTTTAAAACTAAATTCAAGGATTCAAAAGATTTATAGAATATTAGATAGGGAAACACCTTCCCTTTCTATATTTATTACTTTCTCTATTTTTCTATTTCTTTTACATTATGAGAAGTGTGTGTATAATATATATTTTATACATACACTGTTTCCTAATTTAAGTTGGAAGATACTTATATATCTTCTCAAATACGTTTTTACTCCTTTTTACCATGATTACTATGGAAGATGTACCTATGTGGCATGTTATATTTTATACTCCCATGATTAGTATGGAAGAGGTCTATGTGTGTCCTGTACAGATGGTGTGCTATTATATAACCGATCCAGGTTGTGGATCATTTTTTATTTTTATTTAAAATGCTTAGTAGTAGTGATTTCCAAGTGGAGTGGACTAAGTCTTATCTTGAGACTGAACCTCTTGTATTCATTTTCTATTATGTGTTTTGTTTATTTTATTTCTAGTAATTAAAATCTAATTTATTTTAAACTGCAAAAAAAAAAACCATTACTTTTATTATTAACCTTAATTAGTGTTTATATAATTTTTTGATTGAGTAAATTGATTTCAAAGGTTAAAATAATATTATATATTGTTTTATCTTAGACCTAATCAATCTTTAAGAATTATTTTAAAAGGATAAGACTTAAGTCGACCTACTGTTTTGGTTAACTGGGTAATATTTAAATTAATTGGGGGATTTTATTTTGATCTATTTTAATAGAAATTATATTGGGTACTCAATTCACCCCTATTTAGATACTCACTCCGACCAACAAACCATACAATTATAGACTATAATGGGTTTATTAGGACATGGAATGATATTTATCTATATGAAAAATCATTATAAGCACTTCATAAAGTTAGCTAACCCATTAATAATTTCATAAAGAATTATACTAAGGGATTTTGATATATATCCACAATGAATAACAATATGAAAATACCAAGAGTTATTTATATGATAATCATACCATTGAGTCAAAATTTCTTTTAGACTTTTCTATTCTTCTTGTTTTGGAAACAACAATCTCTTTCTTAAATAGTTAATTACTAACACCTTTATGTAAAAAGTATTTCAAGAATGATTTTATAGAAAAAATAGATGTTTTATCAAATAGTTTCAAAGTATTCATGAATGTAAACTTTATTCATTACAATCATCGTAATGAGCATAAATCCGATCATGATCAGATTCACCTTTATCAAATTGGCTTTAATAATTTTTGTCTTTTATTCATACTGAAAAAAGTTTTAATCATATTTGACATCAGAACTAGTATAATTAGATTCATACTCATAAAAATAATTGTAATGGCATACTATAAGAAAATCCATCGGATTGACAAAAGGTTAAATTCTGAATACAAAAAACCATATTCTATCATAATGAAATATTTTTTTACTAAAAATGTATAAAAAAATGATGTAGTGAATTCTATTAAAATATGTTTAAAACAAAAAAATGTCATTAATTCAGTTATAATATGACTATTGAAGTGACAGGTGTCCAGGTTCTTGCAAAAATCTCAAAGAAAATAAGACCATTAGATGATTAAGATGATCATTAGAAGCTTTCCTATAAATACCTAGTCATTTAAAGATGTCACAACAAGTGGAGAAACACACATGTAGAGACACTCTGCTAATTTTTTTACTATGTGAGAGATCTAAATCTTACAAGAGAAAACAACTTATTCTTTGTTCTTGTAAACTTTTTGAGTTCGTTTTTTTAATTTCTTTGTGCATCCAATTGTGATTACAATTAGGGGATTCTAGGGATAAGAAGACAGAGGATCTGATCATCATATTGATTGAGGGCTTATGGGGATGGAAAGATAGAGACAATCATTATATCGAGGGCTATCAGGGATAAGGAGATAGAGAAAATATGATCATCATATCGAGGGATCACGGGGATAGTGAGACAGTCTGATCATTGTATCAAGGGATTTACCTGGTAAGGGAAAGACATACTTTCTTGTAAGTATAAAACAAGGGACCTTTATCCTAGTTTATTGGATACCCTTCTATTTGGGTAAAAAATAATTTTATTCATTTATTTTTCTTGTTTTATTACAAGTCTTTCATTTCCACTACAATTGTAATAGAAAGTGAATTCTTTTATATTCGTATTTCTATTTGTATTTTGTTTATCATAATAGCTTTAATTATGATACATTTGTTTTACTCTTTATTACTTTGTGAATACATTATTAATCTGATTATTATTCTATATGCTTTAAGATATAATCATTAATTTTGTAATACTCTAATTCATCATAACCATTGTGATTATGATACTTTTGTGAATACTTAGATAAATCATTTCCATTTATGAGTATGATTAAGTTGTGATTATGATTACCACTACTTATTGAATATTATTATATTCACTAGAATCAATTTATCATTACGACCTGTTGAATACATATCAGAATCAACTTGATAACGATACTTTTTATTTTTGGACCCAATGGATAAGCCCGATTACAGTCTAATAATTAAGAGGTGTTTTGAACACAGATTGTTTAACCTTGTTAAAATAAGTTTCTTTTAAGGTTAAAAATGAATGTTTTTAAACTTATAATTCACCCCTATTTTAGTTTTACATATTTATATACATTTCAATCTGAAAAATACCACAATAGGTTTTTATAATTCAATATCCATTAGTTGGTGAAAATTTACAAGACATTGGACTCTAGAAAATATAGAGTGAAAAATCATTATTAGATTCATTTATAGTATTTTCATAGGATCTTCCTTGTTTTCATGTTTGTTGGTGACTACTTCCCTCATTTTCCCTTGGATCAGAACATTGAGTCACATAATGCCTAACTCTCTTGCAATTGAAGAAACTAATTTTTGCAGTTTCTCTCTTTTCCTTACACTTGTGAGTTTGATGACCTTAAAATACACACTTATATAATTTTTCCATCCCTTTAAGGAAATTTCCCCCATGCTTCTCCAAACATCATTGACATATAGTAAATTGAATCTTTTTCCCTTCATTATCTTCATACCTTTATCTTTTGTGAGACTCCATCTTCATCTTCCTTGGTGTGTTTGGGACTTCGAATATGTTAACATTTATAATCATATTTTATGATAGATTGTTTGGTGTAATAACAAGGTTTATCACTACATATCCCATTCCGATGGGTTGTTGTTTTAGGTAATCTCTTCATTATCCCTCACACCCACGATTCCTTTAATTTATAGCTATTACTAAAACCAAAAGAGTTAACATGAGTGATGATCATTATAAATGAATTATCATAAATAATTATAAGAAAATTTAACCTTAATATGTCTTAATTTATACAAAATCATTTTATCCTATATTTCTCACTACTCAACTTGTATCAGAATCGGTTCAGCCTATATCACTCTCATATATCATTCTTGGTTCAACCTAGGCTACTTTGAGTTGGGTTCTATCATATTTATTAACCTAATCATTAAAATAGAGATCCAAAATTTCCATGAACATTATTAAAATATACTAAATCCAATAATCATTGAAATATATTCTCTCAATGTAACACACTAATATTTTAAAATAACAATATGTTTGATAACATATATAACACACAACACTGAGCTTAAATGAACCATGAAACATTATTATAGTTATAAAATAACTGTTAAATTGGTGGGTATGAATAGTATTAACCACATTATGAAATATTTTAATGTTCCTAATAAATAAAAATTTATTTATTTATTTTTATGAAATAAGTACTCAATTTTTAGTAATGTCATTTTATTCTTCAAAAATATGTTTTTATTAAAAACGATTTTCATTTCTTTTTGTGAGAAAATATTATATTTAATTTATGAAACTTTTAGAAAATTTATTTGATAAAATTAAACTTATTTTTAAATCATTATATCAAAATTATCATAGGGTGAATTTCTAGGATTTTCATGAAAAGATTGATTTTCTAGTGAATAGTAAAAATACCAATTTTTAATGAAAATTGTATTTTTGTTTCAATCATTTAAAAAAATTGTTTTAAAATGAATTAAAAAAATTTAATTATATTATATTATGATTAATCCAATTTGGTTCATTGGAATCACTTTTATGGTTTAATTTGGTAAAAAACATTTTTATACTTAAAAAGACATTTTTCTAAAAAAACCATTTTTTGTTGTATTTTGAATTTTCATATTTAATTAATTTATTCCAATTATATGAATTGAATATTTAAAAATGGATCCCATATTTGGATTCATAAGGTTTAAATTTTTTAAATGGATCTCTTTTATTTTTAGTCATTATGAATAGTAACCTTAGTAAATATTTATCCACTCAATAAGGGTAAATCACATAATTAAGGTTAAAAATAATATGATAATGAATAAAAATGACCCTAACACTTAACTATATCCTATTGGATGGGTTTATTTCAGAAATTTCCATCAAATTATCAAATATATTATCAATTGGTTCCATATTTCTTAGATCATGACCTTTATATTAATTTAAGAAAAAAATAAATATAAAATGTCACTCTTGAATTTAATTTATCTAAATTTTCTAAATAATAATAAACAGAGGATAAGTTCAGTTATAAATGTTTATTTTAAATATAAATTAATTTTTTTATCATAGTAATTTATTTATAATTTTTAGTAATTGAATAATTATCTTAAATTCTTATGCAACGCCAACACGGTATTTATTTAATTACAAGAAAAATAAAATATATGATTTTAAAAATATTAAAAGTAATAAAATTTAAGTAAATTATTATGTTAAACTAATTTTTAGATAAATATGATATATTATATATGTGTGAAATGATAATATTTTAATTACATATTTGTCTTGTTGTCTTTAAAGTCAAATTAAATGAATAACATCAAAAATGAAAATAATGATATTTAATGAAAACAATATTTTATCAAATTATTTAAAAATAATAAAAAATATTTAAAGAGGAAATTTTTTATAATATATGGTCTAAAATTTTATCCCAATTTCATTTAGGATCCAATTTTCATCTTATAATTAAAATTATAACGCTTTAATATTTAAAAAGTAGTTACTGCGGTTAAGGTTAAAATTGGTTAACCAAGTGGTTAATAAAAAAAGATAAGGTTTAAAATGATTCCAAAACCTGTATAAATTTCATTGATTAATTATATTTCTAATTTATCCTATTTTTATTTAAAAATCTATCTATTTGGAAGAATTTATCTTGAGAATGACTCAAATATATTTTAATATTTTTTGGAATTCAAAGGGTGCCCCTCCTATCACTTATAAAATAGAACCTATATAATCTATTAATCACGAATTTTGAGCCTTATATATTTTCCAATACCTACCATAATACCTTCCTAGAATCCATAACCACATACTATAGCTTTTGGTCTTTCTAAAATACCATCCCTTCAAGGCTTAAGGTGTAAGCCGAAAGAGGGTTCTTAACGAAGAAGTATAACTCTGAACTAAGTGTTTTCAATATTATTTCTTATTTAACCTTTTCTAAATCCATGGTATAAATTCTAAAATAATTAATTAGAAATATTAATTATTATTAATTTTAATTTTAATTATGTAACAACTATTATCCACCTTATTTTCATCCTATGGAAAGAAAAAACATCGTTCGTGCATACACATAGCTTACCGTCTCAACGTAGTAGTGTAATTCATTTTTCATCACAACTTTACTTGGATGGTTATAATTATGGATTTAATAAATATATATTTTATTTATTATATTTATATGATTATGAAAAGGTGAATTATTATTTACCTTTGTTTTGTTCCATCAATCGAAAATGGTAACATCGTTCATGCATACGACTGACCGTCTCCATAAATGGTGTAATTCATTTTTTCTATCTATACCTTCTATGAAAGAATATAAATATATATATAACAAATATATATGATATTACTATCATGTTTAACATTATTTATATTATGAAACCATGATCAATGTATAATGACCGAGAATTCCAAACCGAAATACGCATGAAAAAAGAAATAATTATCACTTGGAACAATGATTTAATAAAGAATTTTTAATAAAACAATGATAATATGTTATAATAAATTAATATATGGTATGATATATATTATTATGGTTATGTAATAAATTTATAATAATTATATATTTATTATGAAGGATTTTTGAATCCGTATGAAGAAAGACGAGACTTGAGGTATGAGATTTCTAGTCTCACTTTTATTTATGGGAGATATATGCCATAATACCCACTCATTTCTTTTCTGTGGTGTATATAATAACCATTTTAAATGTTATATCATGAATATACTTTTATTAATTATATTTAAATTTTTATTTTATGTTATTCTTTCATGGGTATTATGATTCAAAAGTTACCATAGTGGTAAGGGTTTTATTTTACAAGATCCCTATTTATCAGGATTGTTTATGATTATGATTATGATGATGAAATCTCATGATTTACCTCTAAATAAACTCATTAATTATATTATATTTTGGTTATTCATGTAATTTTCATGTAATATTAATATTTCCTATCATTGGTACTTAAAATTATTGAGAAAATTTGTTTAAGGAAATAAACTTTATTTCCTCTTTAGTTGGGAATATTTTTATTACATATATATGTTTTATAAAAATGTTTTCAAGAATGTTTTTAATATTATCCTATGATTTTTAAATACATTTTACCCATGATTTAATTTTTTTTTAAATGTTTTAAAAGTATTCTTTTTTTATTTTCCGAATGAGGTTCTTTTTGACTGTTTTTTACAAAAGTTTGGAAGGAATATTTTATTCTAACTTATAAAACAAGAATGTAATATACCACTGTCATGAACACCCAATTATTTAAAAATTTCTTTATAAGTTTCCAAGTTTATTTTAAAATAAAAGTATTTTCATAATTTTTTTTTTAAATTTTTAAATTTTAAAAGATATTTTCAAAGTAGAAAGGGTATTTTCCTCAAGAAATTTTTAATGATATTTTAATTGTATTTATATTAATCAATAAAAATAAACCTTGATTTTACTTATGATTTATTGGTTACGTGATCCAATTATACCATATTTATTATTTATCTAGATGGTTTATGATTATGATGAAAATATGTTTATGAAACCCATTCATTTTCCTTGGGTTATTCTATGATGAATTGTTGAAATGTTTATGAAACCTGTTTATTTTTCACAAGTTATGCTATGATGAAAGGTTTATGAAACCTATTTCTTTTCTACAGGTTATTATATGATAAATGTTTTATGATCTTGAGGCAAAAATATATATGGTTTTCATAATTTTATAGGTGTTCTGGAATTATATATCCCCCTAATTTATTAGGTAAAGATGTATAACTCATGAGTTCATTATATTATGCATGAAGCTATTTTCATGTTCACAATTTTATATATGGACTTGGTTTTTCATGTCCATAGGATTATGTATGGACCAAATTTTTATGTCCATTAGTATATGCATGGAACTAGCTTTAATGTATATAAGATTATGTGTGGACCTGATTTCATGTCCATAAGTTTACGAGAGGGTCCAATTTCGTGTCCTTAACTTAATGAATGAACCTGTTTCTATGATTTAAAGGGTATGGTTTTCAAATTTTAAACTCATGTTTTCATATGATAGTTTTATTAAATCTTTTTATATTAGTATTAGAGTACTTTAGTGAAAACCCCGAGGATAAGACTATGTATAGGTCAAAATTTGAAAGTTTTGGTAAGGTATAGATTATGTGGGTTTTCTAGAAAAAAAAATACCTATCTGGATACTATAAGTCAACGTTGTTTTGAAATTGATGAATCCAGGGGAAATAACCCTGGAAAGAGTTGGTAGAGTATATCCTGACCATTATTTTGGTGCATAGTGAGTGTTCGCTTACTGCACACCTGGTTTGAAACTCCTGATGAATATTATTGGGTTATCTCACATTTTCCTTATGTGATATTATGACGTATTTGAATATATTATTACCAAGGATGGATTAAGGTAAACCTATGGTTTCATAAATTGAAAAACAGTTTCCTTGATTTAAACATCATATGAATGATTTTTCATGATTATATGATTTATCACTATGACTATTGTTTCTCACACAAAAGTTTTTAATTTTAGTCAATGGATGAAACCCAAAAGAATCATTTGAAAAATGAATGTGATGATTAATTTAATGACCACCATCATGAGAAACCAATGGATTAGGAGTTGGGATGTAATATTTTATAACTATTCTCACTAAAACCTCTTAAGATATAAGTGGTAACATGGGTCATGTTGAAATTTCATGTGTACCATGGAGGCAGAAACATGCCATTGAATCTTTTATGTGAAAATTTCCACCCTCCTTATTTGGGAAATTTGATATACTATTTTATGAGAAATGGATAAATGTGATGGAAAAGATATTTTTCATTCTTCAGTGCTCAGACCATGAAAAATTTATCCTAGCCATTTATCAATTGGAAGATGAAGCAGATCAATGGTAGAATATTATTAAGAATATGATGCAAGAGGGTAAAATTGACTATATGGAATGGGATTAATTTAATAGGATACTTTTAAATAAGTACTTCCCTCATATTTTACGTACAAAAATGGAGAACGAATTCCATGAGCTTAAGTAGAAGGATGATAAATCCATTGGTACCTGTGAGTAAAATTTCACAATACTTTCATGGTATGATTCTAGATTAACCATCAACCCTAAAATATTTTTTTGATTCTTTAGTGGTTTGAAACCAATTCTTTGAAAGGAATTATCAATAATGTAATTTGGAAGCTATGAAGAAATAATTTGATGTGAAATCAAAGTGGAAATAGAATATGGAAACCCTCATGATCCTAGTGATAAGAAAAGGAAGATGGAGTTTCATAGAAGATCTAGTGGCATATCACATAGAGGGAAGAAAAAGTTTCAACCTCTTAATTTCTAAAAATGTGGGAAGTATCACTTAGGTGAATTCATGAAAGGAATAAGATGATGTTTCAAGTGTGGGAATCCTGGCCATTGAGAAAAATAACGTTGAAGTGATGTAAAGAATCTAGTAAATTAAATGAATGGAGAGAGAGTTTAATAGGATACACCACCCACACTTAAGTGATATAGATGAAAGGAGTTTTTGAATTATTTGAATCAATTCCCTAATACAATGGATAATGAGGATAATAATCCACAAAAACCTCTGAAGACAAAGTATAAATGGAAAGCTTATGAAATCACAATAGATGAAGTGAATCATAATAATTAGGGCATGATTATCCTCCACTCTAGAGTTTGGGATTTCATGGTGAAGTTTGTATGAATTAAACCTATGAAAATCTTATTGTTAATCCTTTAGTGAAGTTTTATGTGATTATGAGCATTGATTAACTCTCTCTACATAGATTATGGAATAAGGAAATCACATTTGATATTCTAAATCAACCTATGATAATCTATAGGTATAAGGATGAACCCAAAATTCCAATGAAAATGTTTTTGTCTAATATAAGATCTTATTTAAGGAATAAATGTTAAATTATCTTTTGGAATCATATATGATTTTATTGTGACTTAATTTTGGGAAATGATTAGGGTATATACATTTTGGTATGAGACTTTATGAAGTACCATTTTGTTTTTAAATAGTTTAAAAATAAAATTAATTCTATTATATTATTATTAATACAATAAGGTTCATTGAAATCAATTTTATTGTTTAATCTCATATAAAAACATTTTTATACTTAAAAAAGAATTTTTCTAAAAATACTATTTTTCATTTCATTTTAAATCAATTTATTCCACTTATAGGAATTGAATCCTTAAAAAAATCCCATATTTTTAATTAGGAGGATCACATTTTTTTTAAAATTTATCCCTTTTTATTTTTGGTCATTATGAATAATAACCTTAGTAAATATTTGTCCCCTTTTTAAGGGTAAATTAGGTAATTAAGTTTAAAAAATAATATGATACAGACTAAAAATGACCTGAAAACTTTCATTTATCCTATTTTATGATCTTAGTTCATAAATTTCTATCCAATACTCTAATATATGTTTACTTAGTGACAAATTTCTTTAATTATGTCCTTTATATCAATTTAAGAAAAGATTAAATACAAAATGTCACTCTCTTGACTTTAATATCTCTAAATTTTTTATGTAAGGATAAAATGATGATAATTTTGGTTATAAATATTTATTTAAAATATAAATTAATTTTTTTATCATATTAATTTTTTTATAAGTTTTATTAATTAAATAATTACCTTAAATTCTTATGCAACACCAACATAATATTTATTCAATTACTATAAAAATAAAATAAATGATTTTAAAAATATTAAAAGTATTACAATTTAAGTGAATTATTTTTGCCACTAATTTTTTTATATAAATATGATATATTAGGGATGTTTTAAAGTATTATATTATAATTTAATCTTTGTATTGTTGTCTTTAAAGTCAAATTAAATGAATAGTTTTAAAAATAACATTAATGATATTTTATAGAAATAATATTTTATTAAATTATTTAAAAATAATAAAAATATTAAAATAGGACAAGATGGATAATAAATGGTCTAAAATATCATACCATGTCCATTTAGGATCCAATATTCACCTTATAAGTAAAATTATAACCCTTTAATATTGAAAAATTCGTTATCGTGGTTAATGTTAAAATTGGTTAACCAAGGGGTTAATAAAAAAGATAAGGTTTAAAATGATAAAAAAACCAATATAAATTTCATTTATTTATTATATTTATACATTATACTACTTTTATTCAAATATCTATCCATTTGGAATCATTTATCTTGATAATGACTCAAATATATTTTAATCTTTTTTTAATTCAAAGAGAGCCACTCCCATCACCTATAAAAGAGCACCTATTACCCTTTATTACTCACACCTTTTTAGACTTATAGATCATAGAATAACTATAATAATAAATTCCTATATTACTTCACAACATCCTAAAGCTTCTGGTCTTTCCAAAAGAATATACCTTCAAGGCTTAATGTGTAAGCTAAGAGAGAGTTCTCAACGAAGAGGTATAACTCTTAACTGAGAATTTCCAATTTTATTTCTTCTTAAACCTCTTATAAATCCATGGTAACAATTATAAAATAATGAGTTCAGTATATTAAATATAATTAATTATTATTATGATTATTTAACAACCATTATCCACCTTTTTTCCATCCTATGGAATGAGAAAACATCACTCATCCGTATGTACAACTTACCATCTCCACGCAGTGGTATAATTAGTTTTTCATCACCACTTTAATTGAATGGTTATAATTATTGATTTAATAAATATATATGTTATTTATGATATTATTATGACTCTTAAAATTTGAATTATTATTTACCTTTATTTTTTTCCATCCATCGAAAATGGAAACAACGTTCATGCGTACGTACGACCTACCATCTCTATGAATGGTGTAATTCATTTTTAAATATGTACCTTTTATGGATTAATATAAATATATATATATATATAATGAATATATATTATATTAATATCATGGTTAAAATTATATAGATTATGGATCCATGATCAATGTATAAATATCGAGAATGCCGAACTGAAACATGCATGAAAAACAAAGCAATTATCACTCAGAATAATGATTTTAATAAATAATTGTTAATAAACAGGTGATAAGATATTAAAAGAAAATAATAAATGGTATTATATATATGGTAATTTATCAGTAATACATTTATAATAAATATTTATTTATTATATAAGAGTTTCAAATATTTATGATTAAAGATAAGACTTGAGGTAAGAGATTTTTAGTCTCACTTTTATTTTTGAGAGACATATGTCATATTCACCACTACTTTATTTTTTGTAGTGTATATAACAAACCTTTAAAATTATATATAATGAATATAACTTTATTCATGATATTTAAAGTTTAATTTTATGTTATTTTTTTATGGGGATTATGATTCAAAAGTTTCCAAAGTGGTAAGGGTTTTATGTTACAATCTTCTTGTTTATTAGGATTGTTTATGATTATGATTATGACGATAAAATTTCATGATATAATTCTTATAAAACTCATGAATTTTATTCTACTCTATTTATTCATGGAATTTTTATGTAATAGTACAATTTTCCTCTCATTGAGATGTAAAATGATTGAGAAAATGTTTTTAAGAAAAAATAACTTTATTTTCTCTTTGGTTGGGAATATTTTTCTTCCACATCCATGTTTTCTAAAAATGTTTTCAAGAATGTTTTTAATTTTATCCTATGATTTTTTAAATTCATTTTTACCCCTGATTGAATATTTTTTTCAAAATGGATTAAAAGTAATTTTTTTTTATCATTTTCTGAATGAGGTGTTTTTTTATTTTTTTTACAAAAGTGTAAAAGGAATATTTTCTTTTAATATATAAAACATAAATGGAATATCCCACCATCATGAATACTAAATTATTTAAATATTCCTTTATAAGTTTCCAAGTTTATTTTCAAAGAAAAAGGATTTTCATAATATTTTTTTTAAAAATATATTTTTAAAGTGGGAAGGGTATTTTCCTAAAGAATATTTTTAATGATATTTTATTGGTATTTATATTCATCAACGACAAAAAACCTTGATTTTACTTATGATTTAATAGGGATATGATCCATGGATACAATATTTATTCTTTCTATGTATGTTTTATGATTATGATGACAATATTTTTATGAAACCCATCCATTTTATACGAGTTATACTATGGTGAATTGATGAAATGTTTTTGAAGCCCATTTTTTCCCATGGGATATGCTATATTGAAATGATTCTAAAAATCATTTATTTTTCATGGGTTATGATATGAGGAATGTTTTATGATCTTACTACACACATATGTATTTTTTTCATTATGTGATAGGTGGGAATAGAATTATATATCCCTCCAATGAATTAGGTAAAGATGGATAACGCACGAGTTAATTATGTTATGCATGAACCTGGTTTCATGTTCAAAATTTTATGAATGGACCTAGTTTTTAATGTTCATAAGATTATGCATGGAACTAGTTTTAATGTCCATAATTTTATGTGTGGACCTGGATTCTATGTTTATAAGATTATACGTGGACTTGATTTCATGTCTATAAGTTTATGAAAGGGCCTGATTTCATGTCCTTAACTTAATGAGTGAACCTATTTCTATTTATACATGTTCACAATGTTATAATATTATGTTTTTTCCACATTACTATGTATATTTTATTATATCATGGCTCATTTTATTTGATTCTTTTATGATTCATGTCTTATTGACTTCTAATATTTATTCCATGACTCAGATTTATGATCTATAATATGCAGAGTATGGTTTTCAAATTTTAATCTAATATTTTCATACCCTTATGCTCATGTTATGCTTAAGTGATCATTGATATCTACCTTTTTTACCCTTATAGCTAACCCTTTCTTACGTTTCCTTTCCCCAAGTTATAAATAAAGGTTTTAAGTAGGCTATGTTTAAGAATGTTACTATGTGGGAAGATCTTTAAGGGGGATGTTAAATATCTTTCAAGAAATAAGAATATTTTATATCTAGTATCTAAAGATACTCAACCTTTATATTCCCCAAGAATATATTTTTAAAATATATTAGATATTTTTCTAATAATATGTAATATCTATGTATGAAAAGTTTGGGTCGCTATACTCAGAATCTAACTTATCCTTCCTAAAAAAAATTAATCATACACCCAAGTATGTATATACCCTAATTATACACTCTAAATAACATACCTTTACAAAAACCTATTTGGATCTCCAAGACATTTAACCAAAATGAAATTATATGTTCCTCCAAAAATTAACTATATATTTAACCCTTAATTGGCATTAACCACTAGTTAATAAGGTCATACACTAGTCACTATTTATCATAATCCAAAAAATGAGATAATATTAAAAAAATAACATGAATCAATTATCAATACTAATGTTACCAATTACTATCTAACTTTATTATTTAAAATCAAACCACACTTTATTATCGCTACTTCAGGAATATATTAAACTTAAGAGTCATCCATACCTCAAACATGAATTATAAAATAGTTATTCCCCAAAATATTACCTTGAAAAAAAAATCACTTTAAAAGGTTATTGATACCATTTAATATATGTCACCATACATTTAAATTAAAACTAATGAATAATAATCCTTAGATGTTTCACATAATCCTTATAACTTTTAGAATATACCAAAATATCATTGATAAATATCACTCACTGATGAAAATAGTTATGTGTTGCAAGATTATATTAATCTCACAACCTGAGGTAATACTATGAAACTCACATTTTCCATCATAATGGGTATTTACTAAAATTCATAACCATTTAATCATGCTCCCTTATTTGGTTATAATACATTTTGGTTTCCTGGTACATACCTTTCTCAGCTTCTAGTCTGTGATCTTGTTTCAACCAAATACTAAAACTAAAAATGGTTATGATAATATATAAAACATGAATATGAAAACATAAATCTAAATATGTCTTCACTTAAGAAACATTTTTTTAATATATGATACTTTCATATCATTCTATGATTCTCTTTATTCATTCCTTTCTTATTCATGTCCATTTTTCTATTAGGTTTTCTAACCTAATTAGATACCATAATTCTTAAATCCTTTATAATGTTTTATAAAGAGAATGTGAATACCAAAATCATATCCCCTAAGAGTGTCTCACTAGTTGTGAAATCTTAGGCCCACTCATCATGCATCAGAGTGATGATCAAGTCAATACTGAACCAACCCCTTTTAGGGTGATCACTCCTAGGTGTATCTGTACCATTGTCATATAAAATTTATAATATCAAAATCATTAGAATGTTATCCAATAATTATACTTATTCCTTGGGTTTTCACCAGGGCTATATAACCTTAATCACTAAATAACATGTGCATCATTACCTTAGCATTAAATCATATACAATTCCAAAGGGTTATCTATACCTTTAAAATCATGATCAACCTTAATTTATTATCCAAAAAAAATAACAATATTAAATTTTATATAAAACCTTCCTTTTATACAAAATATTATGCCCTAAACCTTCACTCCTAGATACGGTGCTCATAAACACAAACATTATATTACTTTCTTGAAACTGATTGTAAAATATTGGATATAACCAAACTTAATAACAAAATAAAAATTATTATAGAATCTATTACACCTGGAGGATATTTTCAGGTTTATATATTTATAGAATTAGTGTTGATTCATAAGTTTTACTTCTTACCTTTCCATTCCTTTAGTTTTGGAAATAACACACACTTTCATAAAACTTTGTTTACTAAATTTTTATATCCCAAGTGTTTTAGTATGGTTTTGTAGAAAACATTAATTTTTAATATACATAGAAAATGTTCTAATGAATTATGAACATAAACCTATAATTATTAATTACAATCATCATATTGAGCATGCGTCCAAAAAATCAGACTTATCTTTAATCTAACAAGGAGTTAAACTTTTGTCTTGTCTATCGTATTGAAAAAATTCATGACCATCGAATTGATTTTGGTACCAAAACAATTAGAATGATTCTCATAAGGATTATCATATTAAAAAATGATAAGGAAGTCCATATAACTATCCTATGTTGATAATCCAAATATATATTACTTATTTATATCATAAGGAATACCTTTAGTATTGTAATGGTGATAAAATAAAACGATATTGGGCTTTCAGTTATGCTAGAGCATTGTGAGCTATCAAAGAGTTAGATATCCAAGGTTATTTCAAAAAACTCAGGAATATAACCATTAGAGCTTAGCCTATAAATATATGGTCATTTTAAGTGTTTGGAGCTGATACATTTCACAACTCAAGTCTTTTAAATATTTTCTAGCATAAACTTCTCATTCTTATTCTTTTTAATTCTATAGAGAGTTATGATTTCAAGGAATCCTTATCAGGGTTGTTTCCATTAGAAATTTTTCATTTGTATTATGCATATAAGAATTTTTATGATCGAGGGATTCTAGGGTTAGGAAGATGGAAAATATAATCCATTGGATCGAGTGCTTCCAGGGCTAGGAAGATATATGCCGATCATCATATTGAGTGCTTCCTAGGATAGGAAGATAGTGCTTATTCTGATCATTATATCAAGGGATTTCCTAGTAAAGAAATAGAAAATTTACGCTAAGTATAAAACCATGGATACCTTTAGTCAATATTATTGACTACCTTACTCTTAAGTTTAAAAGTGTTAAATCTTTTAATATATCTTGCAAGTCATTCTTATTATAACTAGATATTGTATTTCTTGTTTCTACAAGTCTTAATTCTGCTATGCATGTAATTGAAAGTTAGCCTTAATACTTATATTTCTATTTTGTTTGTTTTATCAGTATAACTATGAATATGATAAAAAATACCTTGATTTAATTAGATCAATCATGATTATAATTCTCTTGCCATGATCATCAGACTAAGTCTAAGTCCTATAATATTACTTTAAGAGGTTTTGTGTTTTGGTTAGTTTAAAAATTTTAAACTACAATTCACCCCCTATTTTAAGTATAAACATATAATCTAATCTTTCGATCCTACAATTGGTATTAGAGAAAATTTCTACTACTTATATAATTTCTGAGTTTTTACTTTCTTTACTTATTTAAAGTTATTTAATTTTTGATATAAACTTTTTGTTTATAAACTTCTTTACACTAACATGTATTTGTAGAAAAGAATTTCAATTGTTTTAAGTTATCAGTTATGAATGATGGATCTCTTGAAAATATAAATCCTAGTTGACCACCTATCTTTTATGGGAATAAATATGAATATTTAAGAGATAAAATGAAAAATTTTGTGATCAACACTGGAGTGGATAACTTTTTCACACTTACTTAAAAATACAAGATTCCTAATAAGGAAGTTTCTTCTTTTAAAAATGATGATAAATTAGAATATTAACTGAAATAAAAATTAATAAATAATTTATTGTGTTATATTATAATAAATATCTGTAGTTAGATATCATATTGTGAATCTACAAATAGTATTTGGAGTAAATTTAAATTGACACATTTTGGTACATCCAAAGTTATGGAAACAAGAAGAGTTATGCTTAGAGTTGATTATCAAGCTTTTGATTTTATACATGGAGAGTCAGTTTCCAAGATAAACAAAGATTTATGATAATCATAAATAGTTTACAATATCTTGGTGAGAAATTTCTTGATGATAAAATTTTGCATGAAAATATTATGGACATAATTTCCAATAAATGGGAATCCAAAAGAACAACTATGGATGATTTGATGATTGATCGGTACTCTCATGCAATATAAGGGAAGACTTAAAAAATATGTTGAGAAAGATAAATATAAAAATAGTTTAATTTCTTTAGCTAAAATATCTAATGTACCCTCTAAAGTTAAATCAGTTGATTAATTTTTGAAATCTTTAAGGAAGAAGAAAGTTATTATTTGGTCAGATTTTAGTACATTAGAGCATTATGAGAATGAGTTGGATAATCTCATAGGAATTATTAACAAGATAGTTGGAAAGAAATACTTACAATACCAATATATAAAAATTAAAAAGGATAAATATGATAATAAACATTCTAAGATCACTTGTTATGAATGTAAAAAGCCAATAATATTTGATCCGATTGTTCAAAGTTGAAAAGGAAAGATAATAAGTATAAAAACTCAGATAGAAAAAACAAGAAATATAATAAGTATAAAGGAAAGAATGTTTTGAAAGTTTTTGACACATGGAGTGCCAGTGGTGGAGATTCTTATGAAAATTATTCTGACAATGAAAGTTCTAGACAAAGGAACATTGGTCTTTTTTTATAAAGTAACCATGGTAAATCAATGTCTGATGGAAAAGGTACATACAATTGAATCTCTTACTAATATGCTCTAAATTAAAATTATCCTAATGAGAAAAGTTATACATATACTAATAAATAATCTTCCTTAGAAAAATATAATACTTTACCTAATCATGATGAAGTTTCTAGATTTTCAAAACTATTAGAAAATGAAAATTGTATGATTTATAAAAAATGATAATTCCAAATATAAACTTACTAAGGTAGATTTGAGAATAAATATTTTGAAAAATTAAATATCAGATATTTTGAAAGATCTTGATAAAAATAAATTTAAAAAAGAATCTATTTTAAAAGATTTTGAAAAAGTTGTTTCTAAGAAAAATATTTTATAAACTAATTTTGAAAAAGTTAGTTCCAAAAATATTAATAACAAGGATAAGGATTTTTGTTTTAAAACTAAAATATGAAATTTCTTGCTTAAAGAGACTTTTATCAAAGTTTACCACTAGTATAGAAAACTTTGATAAAAAGTATAAGAAAATTCATCCTTATAGTGATAATACATTAATGGGTTATAAATATAAAAACATATTTTTAGTAACAATTACTTTGTTCCTAAAAGTGAACCTTTTTGTACTAAGTGTCAAAGTGTTGGATAGTGGAAGAAGAATTTTTATTTAAAAAAAGTTCAATATTTAGGATTTAATAAGGCTTATTTTTCTAAGGAAATTACATTTTCCAAAAACCAAAAAATTTAACAAATTTGGTTATATAAAATTTTGTTTTCTAATAATATCGGACCCAAAAAAGTTTGGGTTATGAAAATATAATAATTTTGTTTTCAAGAAAATAAATACAGTAACAAAAAAAACATTTGGTGCATGGATAGTGGATATTCTAGGAAAATGAATGAAAAAAAAACATCCCTTCAAGAAGAAAAACAAGATGAAAGGTGGAAATGTAACTTTCAAAGATAATTATCAAAGAGATATTATCGAAATAGGTGACATTATTATTCTTGGAAAAGATTTTATTTCAAATGTTTTATTTGTTGTAGGGATTAAGCATGATATTATAAGAATAATTAAATTATGTGATAAAGGTTACCTTGAGAACTTTAGGAATGATAAATTTTTAGTACATAGTTCCAAGGATGATTTTATTTTTTCTGATAGTCAGCATGAAAATTTTTACACACTTAAAATAGAATTCCTTAGGAGCCAAGAATTACATTTCCTTAGTGAAATGGAAGATCAATATTTGTTATGGAATAAAAGTTTAATAAACTGTAACCTAATAAAATTATCTAAGTTGACTAAGAAAAGACTTATTAAGGATCTACCCGAACTTAGGTTCGATACTTCAAAATTCTGTGACCCTTTTCATTAAAAAAATAAATATAAGTAAAGTTTTAAATATATTTGTGAAGTATAAACTTATGATAATTTATATTTAGTGAAAATAAGATTATTTAATCCTAGAAAAACTAAATTATTGGTGTAAAATACTATTTATATGTCTTATTTGATGATTACACTAGATATACTTGGGTCTATTTTATTACAAATAAATACAAAGCCCTTAGTTATTTTAAAATTTTTATAGCCAGAGTTTAAAATGAGAAAAACCTCTCCTTGATAACTATTCATAGTGATCATTGTGGAGAATTTAAAAATTCTGATTTTGAAACCTTTTTTTAGTAAGAAAGGTATTGAA
The DNA here is from genome assembly GCA_963277665.1 of Viscum album. Lineage (NCBI taxonomy): Eukaryota > Viridiplantae > Streptophyta > Magnoliopsida > Santalales > Viscaceae > Viscum > Viscum album. Next base: position 601,257,196 of record OY728142.1, read on the forward strand.
CATAACTTTTCCACACCTAGAAAAACCCATAAAAATGGTCTAGTTGAAAGAATAAATAGAATTCTTTAAGAAATAACTAAAACCATGCTATGTGAATACTCAATTGATAAATGTTTTTGGGATGAAGCAGTTAGTACTTTATACTATACTATAAATTGAGTTTTAATTAGAACTTTTCTTAATAAAACCCCTTATGAGTTTTTTACAGGAAGAAAACCAAAAGTTTCATACTTCAAATTATTTGGTTGCAATGTATTCATCCTGAATACTAAAGATAATATACATAAATTTTCAAAAAAATACAATAAAGGAATATTTTTAGGTTATTTCACTACTTTTAAGGATTATATATTTTTTAATAAAAATTATTGTACTGTTGAGGAAACAATGCATGTTAAGTTTGATGAAACTGATCCCTTTATTTTCAAACAACCTCAACATACATCATCAGATGTTATTTCTAAAATTGATTTCCAACCTTTGTTAGAAAATTATTCTCATAAAGAAATAACCGAGGAATTAGTTTCTAAAGTTATTCCTTAGGAATATTTTCTACCTATTATTGAAAAACAGACTTTTGAAAAACCAAGAAGTTAGTTGTTTCTTAGGAATCATCCTAGTTAAAGTATCATTGGTGATGTAGATCAACCAGTCAGGCTTAGAAGTTCCTTAAGAAATGAAATTGAACATCTAGCTTTCTTATCCCAATTATAACCTAAGAATCCTAATGAGGCTTTAGGTTATGAGGATTGGATTAAGTAAATTCATTATGAACTCAATGATTTTGAAAGGAAAAAAGTTTGAACTTTAGTTAAATGACCTATAGATCCTTCTATAATTGAAGTAAAATGGGGTTTTGGAATAAATTTTATGAAAATGGAATAATAATTAGAAATAAAGAAATATTTTTTTTCTAAAGTTTATAATCAAAAAGAGGGAAAAAATTATGAAGAAACTTAGGCTTCGGTAGCAAGACTTGAAGCTACTAAAATACTTATATCCCTTGCAGCATTCTTTAATTTCAAACTATTTCAAATGGATGTGAAGTGTGATTTTCTTAACGAATATGTTTAGTATGAAATTTATGCAGAACAACCACCTAGTTTTGAAAATATAAAATATTCAAAATGTGTTTATAAACTTACCAAATCTCTATATGGACTTAAATAATCCCTTAGATATTAGTTTGATAGGTTAACTGATTTTTTTTACAAAACAATTTTGTTAAGGGAACTTCAGATCCAAATCATTTTATAAAATAATTTAATAAAAATATTATGATTGTAAAAATTTATATTTTTGACATTATATTTTGTTCAACTCAAAAATATTTAATAGATTCCTTTGTGGATATTATTAAATCTGAGTTTGAAATAAGTATGATGGGAAAGTTATCATATTTTCTTGGTTTTCAAATTTCACAAAAACTAGAAGGAACTTTTATATCTCAATATAAGTATATAAAATATATTCTTAAGAAATTTGGATTCAATAATACAAAAAGTAATAATAATCCTATTGGTACCTCTAAAACTTTAGATCTTGATGAGGCCGGGAAACTAGTTGATCAGAAAAATTTTAGTTTTTCTTAAATATTTTAGTTTTCTAAATTGGAAGTTTTTGTAAAATTTTTATCATAATTATTTTTTCTAGACTCAAAATCTTTATAAAAAATTTAGATTCATAATTCTCAAATTTCCTTTTGGACTCAGAAATTGTTATAAAATTTCCAAAATAATATTTTATTACAAACTTATTTGTATTAAAAAAACTATCATAATTAGTTATATATATATATAAAAACTACCGTAATTTGTTTTAGTTTTAAAACTATCATATTTAGTTTTGTTTTTAAATCTATCATAATCATTTTTCATAATAGAAATATCTTAAACAAATTTTATTTTCAAAACTATCGTAATCTATTTATTTTACAAAAACCAAGAAGAAAAGGTTATTCATACCAATGAAACTTTCCACTCCAAAAGGAACTCTTCTATTATTTTTATTTTTTCAATATTTCATTAATTTAGTTTATAATTGTTGTTGATGTTATTTTTTTTAAAAAAAATATATTCTATTTTCAAAATTTTAATTTTTTTTCTGATCTGAATGATTCTCAATACGATAATTTTTTTTAAAACTTTTAGAGTTAAAATATAATTTTAAAACTTTATTTGGATAAATATAAATCATCATATTAGAAGGGTTTTAATCTTAATCATTGGTTTCACTATAGAAGTCAAACCATCACCCCAACGCCTATATAAGGGTATGTCACCCCATTGTCCCACATCATTTTTTTAGATACTTCTATCCCGAGATGCTGAACCCTTTAAAAGTGTCAGTCTAATACTTTTACTTTACATCCATTCACTAGTATCAAATCTAGTTTTGATAGAAACTAAAGAGGATTATGCAAAGTGGTATGTCTTCTGGGAAAGAATCTTTGAGAGATCATGGTTTGAAAAGTATGATTATACTATGAAAATTATAATATCATTTCAAGTATGGGAATCAGTTTGTGTTGAGAAGTTGGAAAAATATTTTTATCTATATTATCTTGATTTAGTTTCTGAGTTTTATGCTTCTGTATAGTTTGCTAAAGAATATGGTAAGGATAAGGTTTCCTTTAAAATGTTTGGGAAAAGGTAAAAACTTTCTTATAAAATAATAACATACTTGATTGGAGTTCTATCCAAAGGAGAAGCCTACCTACTTTCTCAAAAGTTTCCTTAAAGGCTTGGAACTTTTTGAAAAGAATAAGGCTAAAGACACTATGTTCTATTTTTATGAAAAAGTTAGAAAATTTTCTCACCTAACTCTTGAAAACAGAGTCATTTCTTTATGAATATAAGGATATATTATCCCTAGGAAAGGTGATAGGGATACACTGAAGCTTTAAAATGTATTTGTTCTTGATTATTTGGTAAGTATAAAGAACATTTAATTGGTGAAATTTATCTTCATTATGGTAGATAACATCAAAACTACATCCATAAAGTCAAAGATTATTATGTTTTCAGCATTCATCAGCAAGATAATAATTAAGTGTATGGAGCTATTTAAAGTGGAGAATAAATTATATCTATTTAGGAAAAGTATTTATTTCATAATTGAATATATAATTTCAAGAATTAAATTGATTTTTTATTCTAAGAAAAAAATTCTTGAAAATGTTGATGGTGTAGCATCGAAGACACAACCATCAAGGAAATATGAATATAATAAGAAGAAAAAGAGAAAAGTTGAGACTTCTCCTTATATAAAGTAAAAGAAAAAAAATAAAATTCTAGATAAACTTTTTAAGGGGAATATAAAACATAAATATAAAAAGAATCTATGGGATCCATAGTTTGGTATTTATCCTGCGGAAGCTAAGGCATTGAAGATTCAGACTGCAGAACAACTTGAGGAACAAGAAAAGAGAAAGAAGAAAAAGAAGAGATTGAAAGAATCCAAAGTTTTTGAGAGTTTATCAAAAGGATTGAAAGTGATTTTTAAAATATATTACTTACCATATATTATACCGATCAAGTAATTCTAGAAGTGGGATTAGTTTTTGAAGAAACTTAAGTTATCCCTTCTATTGTTGATAAGGGAAAGGAAAAAATAACTGTTGAAAAAATGGTTCCTAATGTTCCTAAAAAATAATTATAACCTAAATTATCTGGTAAGGGAGCTTTGAGAATGGAAATATAGTTAGAATATTATCTTGATAAAGAAATTGATAAGGAATTTAAAGAAGGATTTAAATAATAATTTTAAGAAGTAGTAGAAGATGAAGTATTTGAAGTAGTAGAATAAGAAGAGGAATATGAAGAAAAGTAAGAGGATGATGATGAAGAAAACCATTCAAATAAGGAATCATTATAATCATCTTCATTATAATTAACTTCTAAGTATGGAAAGGATGAAAAGTCATAAAGTACTCAGGACGAAAAATCCTCACCAGGAGAACAAAAATCATCATTAGAAAAGGAAGAAAAGTCATCCTCCAAGAAAAAAGAACTAGATAAACATTAAAATACTAAAGTTGATGATAAGGATGAGTTAGAGAAAAGTCTTGACATTTTGAATGTTACATATAAAACAAAAGTTTCAAATAAATTATCAAATAATGATAACAATAAATGGAAGTAATTTTATGTTAGAATTGGTAGAATAAAACCTCCCCAAGTTGAGACCGATCAATCAGAATCAGAAGCTAAAATTTCTCATAGGGGTTTTGAATATATTTTCATTTCCTTAAAGTGGTTAACTAATCAGATTACATATCTACCCAATATCGAATCAAGGTGTAAGTTTCTTCAATAATCTATGAATGAAAAATCATAATCACTCAAGGTTTTGACTAAAATAGTGATAAGGATTGAGCTCAATTTGAAAGTTTTTAATAAAAAGTTTAAAAATAAAAAGTCCTCATACAATCATATAAAGAAATGGTCAAACCAAATAGATAACAATATTTGGGAGAATTATGACCAGTTTCTATAGGTAATTAAACTCTTGTTAGAAACAACTGAATCTTTCAAATAATTATCCTCAGATATGGTGGAAAGTGTTAAGTTTTTTAAAGATTTTAGAGACTATACAGATGAACTGTAAAGACCTAGAAATTTCAGGGAATTTTTTTTCTTAATTTCATTGGAATTTTACGAGTCTGTGGATTCTGACGGCACTTGATTCCAAGGCCCGGTGTACCCGGAATCAATATACGAAGTTTAGCTCGGGTACATCCAGTGAACGAACGAGCGGGTTTTTCTATCTTTTGAACCGGTGCTCTGAATTGAAATCTGATGGCACCGATGAACTCACAACACCGATATTTGATTAAGGGGACCTTTACCACGTTTGCGTTTGCACGGGAGGAGAAGTTAAAATTTGTGGATTAAATGAGAAGTGAATAAAATTGTGGAACAATTTTATTTTTATATCTAAGGTGGTTTTATCCTACATGGGGGAGTTGGGGTGGGACCCACAAGCACCTAACTACCCATGTGAGTATATTTGTGAGGTGGGGCCCACACGAGCCCCAACCTTTCACATTCCCTTAACTCACTTTTAACTCTCATAAACTCCCCCCATAATCACCCCTTGTATTAATTTGTAACTCTTCTTCATTTATGTAACCTTTCCACTTCCTCCCCTCCCACTCCTTTCGATTTTCCAACCTATCAAAATTAATGAAACAAACTCTTTAATTAATAGATTAAAGAGTTTTAATTATTTTGAATACTTGGAATGTATATTAAAGTTGAGGAAGTCTCATCTTAATATGGGTTGGGCAAATCTTATCGTGGAACCTTTGGACTAGAAGGAAGCTTTATCCATCATTGAAGAACATCTTCCTCCCACAAAGAACGGCGACTCTTCGTCGAAGAATACCACGGTTCCATCTTCTCTGACTAGACACTGATGAACGAGCATGGATCGGTAGTGTGGTGCAGGCACAACAAAAAACGTTGAATCCGACGTCTTCCTTGCATCAGATCCGACGAACGACAAACGACACGTGGTAGGGGTTTTTATGTTCAAGTTTTAATACCGTTCAACAACGTTCTTCAATTCTTGAGTTTCTTTGGGCCGCTTAATACCATATTGATGAGGAAGGGCTCAGACCGAACGAACACGGTCCGACCCTTCACCATTATTTTGTTGATTATAGACGATGGAGTTGGACTGTGAAGAACCGGCCGTCGTCGGGCCGATCACGGGCGAATCGTCAACGCTTGGTTGTCGGGTCACCGCAAAGGCGCGGAACTATCATGCCGCGTGAAGTAGAGCCGGACCGTGGCCTTTCCGATTTGCGACGGAGAGGTGCGACACCATCACACCACGCCAGAGCTACAGGAGCCACGGCCTGGGTGGGCCATAGCAGAGGGGCACGACGCTGTCACGCCGCGCTGGTCGAACAGAGCCGTAGACTAAGGCCGCAACGGATCTCAAAGGGGCGGCCGGATGTGCCGGCTGCCGGCGCCACCTAGAGGCGGGAACCGAGGGGGTCCCGTGGTTACCTAAAGGCCAGCCATCACGGCCGACCGTTTTGATGAAACCGGGGGGGGGGGGGGGGGGCGTAACCCCCCGGACCTGCGATTAGGGCGGGCCCCACTCGGCACCGCCAGCCCCTGGTCGCCCACCCACGTGGCCAAATGAGTGTGTCACATGGACCGGACCACGTCGTCTGGGCCAGAACTGGACCCGAGTCGGGTCGACCCGGTTCGGGACGACCCAGGGGGTGTTGGGCCGGGTCGGATTGAGCCCAGACCCCCTATTTTCGGACCATCTTCAGGCAAACACCCATAACTTGAGTTTTGGACCTCCGATCAACGCACCGTCAGTTGCGTAGGATTACTTGGATATAGACGGTCATTTTGGTATATTACACTCAAGGTTTCTGTGAATTTTTGGTATGTCTAGGTTGGTTTGAACTCAAAACCAACCGGGCCCTTGGATCGGAAATGCTTATAACTTGAGCTTCAGATGTCCGATTGGCGTGCCGTCAACTTTGTTGGATTACTCTTGATGAGACGGTTCTTTTGGCATACTTCACTTGATGTTTGGACGTAGTTGGAGTGTGACCGGTTAGATTGTACCCAAAATCCAACCGGGCCCCTGGAACGGAAATGCTAATAACTCATAGATTGGGTGTCCGATCGACGCGCCGTCTCTTGCGTTGAGACCCCTAGGACGGGGCGGTCCTTTGAGATATTTCCATGTGAGTTTGCGTGACACTTGGATTTATCGACCGATAGCTCGTGGAGCTGACCCTCCCGGAGACGAGCATATGGAGTGCAGAGACCTAGTAGCTGTAGACCTATTGACTGCTTGACCGATTCGACTCGTAGTGATTTGGTTAGCCCAGTGGACAGAGCGCCCGATATTTGGTGGCAGACCCACAGCGGACGAAGCGCCTGGTAGTTGGCAGTAGACCCGCAGTATTCGACAGGAGGAGTACCTCTGTAGGCTATTAGGGAGAGTGCCCTGTATTTGGCGGCAGACCCTCAGCGGACGAAGAACCCAGTATTTGGCAGCAGACCCGCGATACTCGACAGGAGGAGTACCTCGGCAGTCTAAGGTTAGTCAGTAGCGCCTCAGAGTCGTGACAGGGCCACTATACTCGACAGAGGAGGAGTTCTCCAACAGTTGTGGTTTCGATAATGAAAATCTTGGTTTGAGCTGAGTCTTTAACCGTTGTGTTTACCTCATGATTGAGATGGGTCACTTGATAAATTAGGTATATGTATAGGCATATACCTAAGTAGTGGTTATCCGTTGATTTCGTAACCTTTGTGTTTACTCATGATTGAGATGGGTTACTTGATAACTTAGGTATAAGTATGGGCTTATACCTAAGTAAGGGTTATCTATTGAGATCCTTCTTTGTGGTTATCCTTGTTGGATTTAGTGAGACCTTGAGGGTCTCGGGGTCCCTACTGAGTATCTTTATACTCACCCATGCACGGGTTATGCCCACACCTTGTTGTGTTGGATCTAGATGACGGACAACGCTGACATAGACTGAGTGTACGAGGACTGAACGGTACCCGGAGGTGGACCTCATGACGATTCAGTACCCAGAGGTGGACTTCACGATGAGACGGTACTCAGAGGAGGTTGGCGGGAGAGCGTTGAGGAGGCTATCTGTACCTACCCTTCAGGTAGGATCCGAGGTGGACGACCCAGGAGCTACTTCTATCTTCCAGCTTTTTATCTTTTCTATTGTACTTTCATTCAGTTGTAGCTATAATTTCAGTTGGATTTGTATTCTGGCCCATTTACCCTTCAGCACATTATTTTGTACTTATTGTATTACTTCCGCTTGTACTCTGGTTGGATGTGTTTATGTTTTATAAAGGCAATGCCTTCCCAGTTATCGAGATTTACAAATTTGGTGCTAGTCGCCAGCCCCTGGCCTATGGAAGGCGGGCTTGGGGTAGTCATGGCACGGACCCCGAGGACGGGTCGTGACATGAACAAACTGAGGATGTGAAAGTTATGAAACAAAAGTTTCATGATATGAAGTTGGAGATGAGAAGACTCAGATCATGTGAAGATGAGTTGATCATATTGAGGAATTAAAATACATAATTATTTGAGTAAGTTAAAATTCTCATGGATAAAGTTCAGAAGTAGACTATTTTGGAAGAAAAATTTACAAATTTGGAGAAAGATCAGGAGGAGTTCAAGAAGATCAAATATTTTTTCAAGAAGATGATAAAGAAAGATTTTTTTTTTAATTTTGAACTCTAAATGTATTTTTTAAAACATTTTAATTGTTAATGAATGAATTACTTTTGATCCAAATCTTTTTTGCTTGAATGTTTTCTGATTCAAATTAGTTATACATTCTTTCATATTTACATGGATGATTTATTAGTTCAATATTTTTTCATATGTTATTTTTCTAAATTTTTATAAAACTTCAGATTCTTTCCCATTCCTTTTTGAAAACCACAAATGTGGATACTTTTTTAAGGGGGATAATGTTTTTAAGGGGGAGTATGTTTTATAATGGGGTTTCTTTTAAAAGGAGATATAAAATCCTTATGGGTAAATGTATTCCTAAGGGGGAAAATTATTCTTTAATGAATAATTATTCTACTACTCTCCATATTATTTAAAAGAGTTACAAAATTAGGGGGAGCTTAGTTTAAAAGATTGACTTTTAAAATCTTAAAATAAAAAAGGACTGTAATTTTTTCAAGTTATTTTTCTTTTTAAATTTTGTGGTTTGTGCTTTATAAAAAGGGGGAGGTTATTTTGTTATAATTTTTAATTATTAATTTTCCATTCTTTTATTTTTTGAAATCAAAAAAACTTTCTTAAAACTTTGTTTACTAATTTTTTATGTCCCAAGTGTTTTAGTATGTTTTTATAGAAAACATTACTTTTTAACATACATAGAAAAAGTTATAATGTATTATGAATATAAACCTATCATTATTAATTAAGATCATAAGATTGAGAATACGTCTAATAAATTGAACTTATCTTTAGTTAGATTAGGAGTTATAATTTTATCTTGTCTATTGTACTGAAAAAAGTCATGACCATCAGACTAATTCTGGTACCAAAACAATCAGACTGATTCTCATAAGGATTATCATATTGAAAAATGATGAGGAAGTCCATCAGTCTATCTTATGTTTATAATCAAAATATATATGACTTATTTCTATCATAAGTATTACCTTTAGCATTTTAATGGTTCTAAAACAAAATTACATCGAACATTCAGTTATGCCGAAGCATTGTGAGTTTTCAAAGAGCCAGCTGTCCGAGGCTATTGCAACAAACTTAGAAATATGACCATTAAAGATTCATCTTTAAATAGCCAGTCAGTTGAAGAGTTTGAAGTAGATACATTTCTAAACTCTAGTATTTTGAAGATTAATTAACATGAATTGATCATTATTAGTCATTGTAATTATTTAGAGAGTTTCCATTCTAAGGAATCCATGTCAGATTTGTTTCATTTAGAAGTTTTTAATTTTTATTCTGTTGGACCCAAGGGTGTTCTTTGCTGGAAATGCACCATGGTTTGTGTTTATTATCAACCCACACTGAGATGATAAAGGAGTTTTCAAGATAAGGATTATTACAGTACAAGCTAAAGCATGTGTTTAAGGTGGTGTAGTTTCTTAGTGTTTGTCAAATTTTTGTGGATCAAAATCAAGAGTTTATCTTTTGGGAGAGGGAAGGTTTTATAAAAAGGAGTCCACAAAGCATGGTTTTCGGACCATGAAACATTGTTCACAGACCACTAAGGAAGGTAAGAGGAATGGGATTTCCACATAAAAGCACGATATTTGGACCACGATTAAAAAATGATTCATGAGAAGAATATGGTTCGTGGGATGCTCACAGTTCGTGGGAGAATTCATTGTTGGAGGAAAAGAGGAATAGTTTTGAGAATCCGCGAAGAGTGTCGTTTGTGGAAATGAGGTGGTAATTTGTTCCACCACGTAGAGATAATGTCTATATGTGGACTGTGTAAGGAAAATGGTTTGCTGGAGCACAGTGCACAATGAATATTTGGTAAATCTTGGTTTAGCAAATTATACAGATCTATTTTCCTATATAAGGAGCACTAATTCCTTCATTAGGGTGATGCACTAAGATTAAAAATCTGGGAAGAATTTGGGGAAGTATAGAGTGGTTCGCAGGAAGACAACCCTATAAAGAATACTTTGATTAGAAATCTAGAAGGAATTTGGAGAAGTCTAGAATGGTTCGTTGAAGAATCTTCATGGAAGACAGTTCATAGAAGACAGTTCACAGAAATAGTTCACAGAGGAGGAGTTGGTCCGCAGAGAAGAAGCGGTACATGGACACAGTTTGCAAAGGTAGTACGCGTTCATGGTTTGTGGAGGTAGTATGAAAAGCACTCAAATTAAGTGGTGTAGTGTGGTATGTAGAGTAAAAAGTCCAGTTCATGGAGGATAAGTTCACAAACGAACAATACATAGAAAAGTAGATTACATTTGTAGGAGAAAATGGGACTTCAATAGAGAATCTATCTATAGTTGAGGATGCATGATTTAATTCCATCCCAATGAAGTGACCTTTAGGTCGATAAACTAAGATCAGATTGTTCCCAACACAATGATCAAGGGGGAGTCAACAAAATTGATCCAAGGGACATAGTGTGCTATCCCTAAAACCTTGTAAAGGTAGTGTGACTAACATAGAGTGAACATGCTAAACTTTTCTAATCTACAACTAGTGAATATTATTGAATTTGGTATGACTGAAAATCTATCGATGTATGCTTCATGGACCAACCCTTAGTGGTGAACCAAGTAATTTTTTTGTGTGGTCCTTCTATGTGTGAATGTTTAAATTAATGCACATTACCAAAAGATATATTTAACAAGTTCCTACCAACATGGGAACAAGATATGTCACTTTAAAATAAAAATTTGACACCCTAATTTACCCCTCCCTTCTTAGAGTGTTCTGGGGTCCTTTATATTCTGCATCTGATCATTATTATGATTTAGGGATTCTGAGGATAGGAAGATAGTGAATCTGATCCATCATATTGAGGGATTTTAGGTCTAAGAAGATAGATAATAATCATTGTATCAAGGGCTTCTGAGGATAGGAAGACAGATCTTATTCTGATCATCGTATCAAGGGATTTCTTAGTAAGGGAAGACATACTTTACAGTAAATATAAAACCATGGATACCTTTATTAAAGGTTATTGACTACCTTACTATTAAGGTTAAAATATTTAAATCTTTTAATATATCTTGTAAGTTATTATTACTATTAATAGATATTATATTACTTGTTTTTAAAAGTCTTAATTCTAACGTGCATGTAATATAAAGTTAGTCTTCATACTCATCTTTCTATTCTATTTGTTTTATTGGAATAACTATGAATATGATAAAAACATACTTTGATTTAATCAGATCAACCATGATTTTAATTTTATTACTATGATCATCAGACTAAGTCTGAGTATGATAATATTACTTTAAAAGGTTTTGTATTTTGGTTAGTTTTAAATTTTTAAACTAAAATCCCCCAGTCTTGTAAGTATATCAATCTAAGATACTCTTATGACCCTAAAATTTGGACACATCATAAAATAATAAATACCATTTTCTTTGTATCAAATGGATAATTTTACCATTATATGAGAAAATACTTAATTTATTAAAATTTCTCAACATATCCCACAAATTCTTTCATATATGATATCCTTTGAAACATTTCAACTATACTACCTTTCTCCATAACCTGAGGAAATTTAAAAAACAAGAAGGGGTGAGATAAAACACTAAACATGGGTATGTGTCACATAAATGAATTATTTTAAATTTAAATTCCATTTAATTACCATTCATGCTTTGTTTTGGGGGTTTTCCATGCTTTTATGGAGGAATGGGTGAGTTTTCATGAATTGGGCCAAACCGTGAGCCCAATTCCAGATTTAAAAATAAATTTTTATTCCTTTATAACTCCTTTATTTTTCAACATTTTTCATCCATTATAATTCCTAATTGTCATCCCCTGACCTATTAACACCACCATATTAATTTGGACCATTTAAGAATCCATAATCATGGTGGATATGGGTTTTTATTTAAGGGATTGGGCTTGCCTGAAAGCCCATTTTCTGCATTAAAAATATATTTTAATTATTTAATATATCCTTCAATATTTACCTTTTTTCAATGATTAGAACTCAACCAGGACCACTTACCCAAGGCGCATCCCCATTCTCTCCTCCCACAATTTGGATCTCAATAGTATTGCTAAATTGGTTGAAACATTTCTAGATTTCAGAAATCTCCTAGATTTGGAGAGGTAAATTAATCCTTTCATAACTCCTTATATTTTTACTATTTTCCCCCATTACAGTTCTTACATGACCTCATAATCCTTGTTTTAACCTCACTTTAATGGTTTGATGTTTTCAAATTCAGATACTGGTGGATTTTGGGTTGTTTTATTCAAGATTGTTTTGAGCAAGTGTTTCTCTCTTCAATTTCTTCCTTCTCCTTAGGGTTTACTCCCTATTTAATTATGTTCTAAAATGTAAAAAAGTTAGGGTTCGAACCTATGGTTTTATTTGGTGTCTTTTTGGTTAAATATTGTGGTCTAGGGCTGGATTTATCATCCTTGTGATGCGGCGATGGTGCAGTTGATGTTTCGCACCAAGTTTTGAGGGATTTGACACTTTTGGTAGGTGGTTCCATGTGTAAACAATTATTGATCAGTTAGATTTCTGTATTTACTCATTTTTAATACTACTCATATGTTGGGTGTGGTGTGAAAAATGTTTATGATTGATTTGGTTAAATGTTTAATTTTATAGTTGCATTTTAACTTGAAATTGGGTGTTTTCATGTGTTACTCGTGGGGTATTATTTGGGTGTATTTTATAACATATGGAATTGGTTTAATAAATATTATTTGGCCTGAAAATTATGGTTTGGTAATTTATTAGTGTCATGTGGGCCTAAAAAGAGGGGTTTTGAATAGGTTTTATGTGTAAAACATTGTTATAATTCTTGAGATCATTTTATGAAAATGTGTGTTTTCATTTGGATCTTTTGTAGTATTATTCAAGGTGATTTTATAAAACTTGAAAGTGGTTTTATAAATGTCTCTAGGGATTCCAATTCTCTTTTGGATAGGAAATGGTATGGTTTTTTTCTTAAATGGAGGTTTTAAATGGCTTTTGTGTGCAAGACATATTTACATCACTAAGGTTATTTTTATGAAAATTGTAAATGTTTTAGTTGGTTAAACAAAGTGGGAAAAGGGTGAATATGTACTATTTGGTATTATTGTTCACATATTAAGGGATTTTGAAAGGTAAATTGATGTTTTAAGATGTCAAAAATTTTTATAATGTTTTTTAAATTTCTGAAATGTTTTATTAAATTGTAATGTTGGAGTGAAACTTGTTTGTGGGCTGTTTCGTGTAAGTTTGATGATAAAATGACTTTGAAGGTAAAAAGGGTATTATGTAACAAGTGAGTGGGCTGTTATGAGAGTTTTAATATATTGTAATTGTTTTATAAAATTGTTTAATGGATTTTTGTAAGCGTTAAAGAAATATGAAAAGTGTTGTGGGCTATTTTGGTGTGAGTCAGATTTAAAAATCAATTTGAATGAAAAGTGGACTTTTGTGACTCGTGTTGTATACATGTGGGATGTTTGGTGAATTTATGATATTGAAATGATATTTTCATGTGAAAAGTATATTAATTGACTTGTTGAACTTGTTTTAGCACAAAGGGAAAACTCGGGTATCTAGGTGGGTGGACGTGTACTAGTATGCTAGTGAATCCGTGGGGTTTGGCCTCAGTTTCACTTAGCAAGATTGACGCTTAAAACTCTAAATAAACTATGATAATGATGATTGGGGACCACTAGGTTATGGGTATGTTCCACACTAGTGGATCATGCATGAGAACAAATATTTGTGATGGTTACTCTCACCGAGATACGAGGTACCTGGGACCAACAACAAGCTAGTGCCTAGGGGTTATTTCCCATTGCTTGTGCTCACTAGATATTTTGTGCTTACCATCGGCATACTGTATGAGTGGATGGAAAATTAAGTATCTTTGGTATTTATTTTTAAAGTGTTTATTCTTTAAATTATCCCACCTGAAAACTGTTTTTATTTAATGTTGCATCTTTTAGAAATTGTAACTAGCATTTCATGTTTTTGAAAACTTGCATGATTTTCGTCATTAAATGTTTATCACATGGAATATATTAGTGGTGGTATCCTATTGGGCTTTGGATCAAACCCTACTTACACCCTTGGGTGTAAGTATACTTGGTTATTTTTTTTGTCGCAGGTTGGGTACAGTTTTTAGTTCCAGTGGTTCGGGTTTCTAGCAGGTCCTTGGTGGTGAAGTATTGTGGAGATGGATTGAGGGCGGTGCCCCTTTCCATGAGGGTTCTTGGGATGTTACCTTTTGGTTTTGTACCTATGTTATAGTATAGTTGATTTGTATTAAAATATGTAATTCCGTTCTGATTTTTTGTAAAAGATTGTTTGGATTGAAAAATCCAGATTCGTTTTATTGGATTCTTTTGTTGTTTTAACTTTATAAACTCAGGTAAATTGATCCCAATTTTTATTTTATGATACCCATGCACTTGTTACAGCCCATGGGGATCGGGAACGCCCTTCGAGTTTTGTCACGGGTCAGGTTTGGTGCCAGGTTCGGTGGCAACCAGATTCGGTTTGTGATAGTTTGTATAGCTAAAAAAATATTGGAATAAACATGACATAAATATTATGGTAAAAATAGGTAAATAACATGAATCCATAATCAACTTGAAACTAGGAGAATACTATATCCATGATAATAAAATTAATAAATGGATATCAATAATACTAAACTCATAATAATGGAATTTATAATACTAGACATAAAAAATATGTGGCCAAGGACTAGTGCCAAACACTTTTACTTATATTCAAGACCAAAGTCAAGAAATCCTGTGATCAAGGATTTATGCCAAGAAAATATCCTGTTATGGGAAGAAGCATACACAAAAACCCAACATGTTTTGTTTAATGAGAATTATTGATGTATCGAGGGGCTATATAATGTCAGGCCCCACCTATCAATTATTTAAGTCCAATGTATTGACCATGAGAGAAAGTGAATAACAATACAAAATCAACCTTTCCAAAATCATCCATATTAAAATAAAAATGTATGGAATTTCAACAATTTTACCCATACTAATAAAAGGGATAAATTGATCATTATCTATCTAGAGGAAGAAAGTGGATTGATAAAAAATACATAGAGAACTTTCCAATAATGATTTGTATTGGAATGCCAATACTTTTCCCCATGTTAATAGAATATTAGACTTTCTAGGTGAACATCATCCAATACGAGTTATTTAAAATGTAATTTTCACACCATATAAAGTAATGGATATATAGATAATACAATACTAAAATAACATGATAATAATACATACAAATAAATAAAGTGGATGGTTTTAATAAAATATATCTTATTAATTAATTTTAATGAAAAAATTAATATTGTACATTTTAAATAATTTTATCCCTCTAATTTAATATTTTTAAACAATTTTATCAAGTAAAAAAGTTTTTTCTGTAATGTTAATTTTAATATTATCCCACATAATGGGTAAAAATAGTTTTTAGAATAAAAATGATTTTTTTAAGCTTGAAATTTATGCATACACCATATTTATTAAAATTATAAATTAATGTGATTTTTTTTTATTATAAATCAAATAAAAGGTATGATTATTTTATTGCCATCCAAAACCAAATCTCACCTTGAAAATACTTGATTCAAGGAAAAGAATGATTTTTTTATTAAACTAACATTTTAATTTAGTTATAAAAATTATGGACATATTAAGACTAAAGAATATATTAAAATAAATAGTGATATTCCTTAAATAAATATTTCATTACAAAAAAGGTTTTTTAAACTTCTAAGATACACTTACATAATGATAATTTCATAAAAAAATATAATTTTTATAAATACAATAATTTTCAACTAAAAATCAATCTTTTTAGAAAAACTCCAAAATTTCATATTATGATAGTATTATTATTCTAAATAAAAAATGGTGTATGTCCTTTAAAATTCAAATTCTAAAATTTATAAATTCATTTTTTAATAAATAATAAAATATAATGAAAAAAAATTATTGGAAAATGACATTTTCAAATCATAATAATAATAATAATTATTTTATATCATTATCCAAGCAATTTTTTGTTAAAAAATTATTAATATAAAACATAATTTATCATCATTAATCATATTTTTATTGAAATAGAAATTTTTATTTCATAAAAATGTTTTTTTTATAAAATTAATTTTCTAAATAAGAAATGATCTTGTTAGTCATTTTAGGTAAAGTAATTGAATTTCATTCATATTAAGTAGGCTTTATTTTCATTATACATATATTTCACAAAGTGATTAATCATATTCATTATCAATAATTAAATATCTAGTCTTTAATGGTTATACTTAGATACTTATATTTTTTCTAAATATATTGTGGTTTTTTTATGTTTAGTGTTCCATGCATAGAAAGTTATCTAAAACATTGACTTATTTAAAATTAATCATTTATGAAAATATTATGTTAACATAAATTTTTGTTTTTATACATGATATAGGTGTAATACTTTATGTTAATATTTCTTACTTTGGGATCACTAAAAAAATATAGGATTTTGGTTATATAGTATTCATGTACCAATTTTTCTATGAATATGGATTGGTAATAGGATTGTAGCAATTATTAAAGAATTAGGATTCATGAAAATGAATTTAGGTAAGGATACAAAGATAAAAAATTTATAATGATATCATAATCAGTATATAGTTTTTATACATGCGATCATATATTTGAAAATTAGTCCACTATTTATTAGGTATTGAAAAGAGAACTGAGTGTTAATTCATCAGAGGATGATCCTTTCCTTAGGACATTATGATAATTCAGTGTTGGAATCAATGAAGATAATGTAATTTATATTAGAGGTAAATATAGAGAGTTATTTTTATTAATTAATATAAGGTGAAAATAATTCAACCATTAAAGAAAAATAAAATATTATAAATTATATATTTGTTGGAACTAGGGTTTTAAAATGTAAAATTTGTTATATTTATATGATTTATCTTTAATATGAAGCTTATATATTCAAATTTATTTTTATAAATTATCCTAAAGACAATTTATTCTCTACTACACTATGTTACTCACCTTAATGAAGTAAATTCTAGTGATCCATAAGATGAGAAATAAATTATTCCCACACAAAAATAGTAAAAAAAGCATGTAATAAAATGATGGTTTTAACAAAATTAATTAAAATATGACGAAAATGTTAAAAATAAAATTTTTATGAAATAAATATTGTCCAAAAACATTCCCTAATAAATAAATATTCATTATATCAGGTTTAATACTAAAATATATGTATTGATCAATAAAGGCAGTTTTCATAGTGTTATACCTTCAATGAAGATCAATTTTTTAAGAGGGAATTATGATAACATATTATTATGATTTAAATTATTTTCCCCTTTGATCAAGTATTGATTTTTTTAATAATATATTTACACTAGAAAGGTTTATAATTATTTTTTTTAAATTTTCTAGAAAGAAACATAGATATTTTTGAAAAATAATATCAACTAGGTACATGGGACATGATAATGGGAATAATAGTTTTCAACCACCATCATCATATGCCAATAACAACCCTAAAAAATATTGTAATTTTTTTTATTAATGTGTATAATGTCAAATATTCTACACCAAATATTATACTATGATGTAGTGAGATGCACCCCACCATAGTTAGTGTTTTTAAGTAGTTTTTTATTCCACACCATGGTTATCATATGGAATAACATATGATATCATTCAATAATTTCTCTCATGCTTATTATTATGTTTATTTCAGCTTATTGAAGCATTATATGATGATTTGTAGACAAAATATTGATTGTTAAATGGTTTTAACAGTTATATTAATAAATGAGGTGGAAAAAATGATTCGGCCATTTTAGAACATATGAAACAATAGAACTACAAGAGGCTCCTTAATTTGATAAAGAACGACTATAAAATGGATATTTATAGACATAATTTGAGAAACCAGAGTTTATTATATATTGTTTTAATCTCTCTTTGATTATATTTTACAAATTTGTCTTTTAGAAGGGTGTTCTAAGATATTGATGTGGAAAGGAGGTCCTACCAATGTGTTTGATGATTCCAGTCACTAGTAGATACCGTCTAAGCTAAGAACACATTGGATTTGTGACACACATAGTTTTTTGAAGTATTTTTTCATGAATAAATTAAATTTCTTTGATATATTTCATTACAGACAATACCAAGTTAAGATTTTTCTATATTCAACACTATGTTAGCTTGCATTATACACGACACTGAGTTTTAACAAAACCAAGATATAATATTATTATAATTATTTTAACATGGAAAATATAACATAGCCATTAAAATTAGAGATATGAATAGTAATAACTATTTTTTAAATATTAATTATAATGGAATTATATAAAGAAAACATATTGATAATAAAATACATAATTTTTGGTAAAGTATTTATATGTTTCAAAAATACTATTCTCTCAAAGAAAATGTTTTTTTTGTATTTTTGTGGATAATAATATAATTAAATTTTGACACTTTTATAAAATTAATTTGATAAAATAAACTTCATTTTTTTAATTCATCAGGTCAATATTATCTTACGATGGATTTTTAGTATTTTTCTGAAAAGCTTCATTTTTTGATTAATTGAAAACAACCTTTTCATTTAATTTATTTATAAATTTAAATTATATATTAAATTGGTTATAAATTAAAATTAGTTTAATTATATATCTATTAATCCAATTTATTTGATTTTAATATATTTTATATTGAATTTTGAAACAAAAAATTTCAAACTTTTGAACAATTTCTATTTAAAAACCCGATTTCTCATCACGTATGCGGGATTAATTTTAAATTATAATTTTCCACTTATGTGGATGGAATTTGAAAAAATATATTAAATATTTTTAATCATAATAATTTATATTATCATATAAATTAAACATAATTTTTGACCGAAACAAATAGTAAAAATAGTAAAAATTACTTACCGTGATTAAGGTAAAAATGGGTTTACCAGAGGTTACACTAAAAAGATAAGGGTACAAAATGATCAAAAACTTATCCAAAACAAATTGTATGGAAATATTTCTACCTTATTAATTTTATTATCAATAATAATACATTATTGGGGCCTTTTGGAATGAAAAAAACATGGGTTCATTTCTTTTATTCAGAAAAATTACAAGTGTACCACTCACCTCACTTATAAAAGGCCACCCATTATCATCACCTCTTAATGCCTTAAAAACATTTTTCAGCCAATAAATTCCCAAATAACTTCCAAAATTACATAATCTCATATTATTATCCTTATTTTTGACATATATACAACCTAGGGTGACTTTTGGTTCAAAACTAAGGAGGATACCTAAAGAATAGGTAACATTCATCAATGAGAGTTTTTATTTTATTTCTTCATCTACCTCCTTAAATTATTATTATTATATGATGATATAATAAAATAAATATATTAAATATTATTATATGTTTTAATGTTAATATAATAACCTAAAACCATCTCTACTTCCATAAAATAGGTTAAAAAATTATCATTCGTGTGTATGGAGGTATACCGCCTCATGAACCAATGTCATACGTCTTTCCATTACCACCTATCATGATTAGAAATAATGATATATTTATTATTTATATATGATACTTATGAAATTATTATTATTTAATAATTATTCTATTACACATACCATCATGATTTCTAATTTTTGGGAATATGATAATGTTGCTCATGTGTACGGCAGACTACCACCTCGCAAAGTGATGCGATTCATTCATGATTTACATGAAAAGTAATAAGGATGGGTTTAATGAAAATATTTGATTTATATTGCATAAAAATTATTTTTTAATGATAATATATAATTTAAATTTTTTATTTCAATCTAATAATAAAATCAAATCAACTTTCATGTATACGTACGACCTACCGTCTTCAAAATATATACAAAAAACAAAGCGGTTATTACCCAAAATGAAAATTTAACATGGAATTATTAATAAACAGGTAATAAAAGGTAATAATAAAATCATATGTGGTATTATGTTAATAAATATTGTTATATAATATATTTATAATAAACTTATATTTATTATATAATATTTTTTAATGTGTATGATAGAAGTCAAGACTTAAGGTAAGGGATTTCCATCTCACATTTTAGTTCTATGAGACACATATCATATTCACCACCTATTTATTTTATATGTTTTATATACTTCCCATGAATGTATATTTTGGAACTTTTATAGAAAACTATTGGGGTTTAAATATCTATTTTAGCATCTCTCTTTCATGGGGTTTATAGTTAAAAAATTAACATATCGATAATAGATTTTTTTCTCAATCTTCCTTCTTTTATACATACATTATGTTATAAACCTATATTCTTTCACGGGGTGTATATAAAACCCATTTTACATGTAATATCATGAATTTATTTATCCTCACGATATTTTAGGTTCCATTTTAATTTATTCCTTCAAGGGGATTACGATTCAAAGATACCAATGTGGTAATGATTTTATGTTATAATCTCATCATTTATCAGGATTGTTTATGATTATGTTTCTAATGATAAAATATTATGATACATCCCTCAAGAAACCAATTAATTTTATTATACTATGGCTATTAAATATATTTTTTAGTAATTGTAAAATTTTTTCAATCTTTGGTAAAAAATATAATTGAGAAAATATTATTAATAAAATCCAACATTTTTTCACTCTTGAGTTGGAAATCTGTTTACTTACAAAACCATGTTTAAAAAAAATATTTTCCAAAATATTTTATTATTCTAATATATTTTTAAGAGACATTTTTACCCATGTTTTACTCTTTAATAAATTGATTTTAAAGGAATATTCATGTAGTTTTCTAAACAATTACCGTTTGGTTTTTACTGAAAATATGAGAAGAATATTTTTTAAAAATGTACAACATGAATGAAACATCTCATCAAAAGGACCATTATTTTATTTAAAAATCATTTATAAATTTTCAAGTTTATTTTAAAATTAAAATATTTTCAAAATGTTTTTTATGTGAAAAGGATATTATCCTCAAGAAATTTTTTAAATGATTGATTAAAATAATTTTTATTCTAAGATGATATCTGTTGATGTTACCTATACCTTATTGAGGATATGATCTAGGGATACCATTAATATTATTTCCCTGAATGGTTTATGTTTATGATGACATGATGTTTTATGAAACCCATTTATATTCCATGGGTTATACCATGATAATATTCTTATGAAACCCAATTCTTTTTCCACGGGTTATGCTATAATGAAATGATGAAATGATTATAAAACTTGTTACTTTTCTAATGGTTATCTTATGATGAAATGTTTATGAAACCCATTTTCTTTCTTGGGTTATGATATAATGAATGTTTTATAAACTTGTGGAACATATATATATTATTTTCATTATGTTATGGGTGGTACCTATATCTCCCACCAATGCATTTGGTAATTATAAATGTTTTAAAAGCTTAAAGGGTACATGGGTGATTTTCCTAGGCCTGAAAAGGAGGATCCTTAGGTGGTTATCCCAATATAAAAATAGATTACATGGGAGGTCATCCCAAGCCAAAATTAGGTACATTGGTGGTCAGTTCAAGACTAACATGTTATAAATGTATTGGTGGGTATCCTTGACATAAGATTTTATAGGATTATGTGAATGCCAGAAATATATGTTTTATGCCAATGTTATAGTATCATGGATCTTGTTATTTTATTCCCATATGCTTCATGTATTATGAACATCCAATATTTATTCAATGAATCAATATTATGATCTTTTATATGTAGGGTATGGTTTTCAAATGTTATGAACATGTTCTCATACACTTATGTTTATTTTGTACTTACATATATCCCTTATTTACCCTTACTGAGCATATGAGCTCACCCTTTCTTATGTTTCCTTTCCCTAGGCTGTTAAGAATGATTTTTATATAGGAGTAATAAAGGGTAATATATTTATGGGAGACATTGAAGATATTTCATGAATAAAGAAGATTTTTTTCCAAGTTTCTAATGGAACTAAACTATTATAGTCCTCAATTGTGTGTTTTTGTAATGTAATGAATGTTCATATAAAAATATGTAATATCCATGTGTGAGAAGTCTGGGGAACTATAGTTGGTATCAGAGTATATTTTTAGTTAAACTTTGGAAATTGGGATAGAAAAACCTTAGTGAGATCCCTCAGTACATGTCTAAGGATAAGTATAAGGATTCATCAAAGTATAGGAAAATGTCCTGGAATTTTGGTAAATGACAGAGAGAGTGGTTTCAAAAAAATGACATCACTTTTTGCATAATACAAGACGATTTGGATATAGAATAGAGGTACTTAGGGGCAATAACACAAAAAATGATGCAAATAGCTAGACTCAATTGTCACCTGGTGAAAGACAACAAGCCTTTCTGCACATCTGGTTTGACACTCCTAGGGGATATGCTTTATAAATTCACAAAATCCTTAAAAACTATTATGAAGGATTAAATAGATGATGAATATTAATGACCTAGTATATACTTAAGGTGTCATATATTAAATAACTTTCCATGATTTAGACATAATATAAGTTATTTTTTCATGATTATTTGGTTCCCCAACATAATTATTATTTCTTACACTATGGTTTTTGGTTCTAGTTAATGGTTATAAACTGAAGGGACCATGTTAATGCTGGGTATGGTGAACAATTCAATGAGTTTCCTCCTAATAATCCAAACATTATGGGAGATATAATGAAGAATATCATTACTATTCTCACTCAAATTTATCAAGATATGAATCATGCTCAACTTCCAAATGAACAAAGGAGGGACCAATGTTATGTTGAGTCCTTCACAATGAAAATCCAAACTTATTAAGTCAATATTCCAACCTACTAGTTTCTAAAAAATGGATCAATAATACTAAAAATATATTTTCCATTATTCAGTGTTCAAAACATGAAAATTTTATTTTGGTTGTCTACCATATGTAAGGTGAAGTAGATCAATGGTGGAATCTTTTCAAGAATATGAGGAAACAAGTTGAAATTGACTCCATGGATTGGGATGAGTTAAATAACTTATTTCTTAATAAGAACATTCCTTATATTCTTCATACAAATATGAAAAATGAGTTCCTTGAGCTAAATAAATAGGATGATGAATCCATTAGTACCTATGAGGTAAATTTTACAAGACTTGTAAGGCACACTAATGATATTATCATCCAACCTGAATGTAATATTGATCATTTCTTTAGTGTCTTAAAACCACTCCTTGGAAGGGTATTATACATAAGAGACTTAATTAGCTATGAAGATATTGTTCTATGTGATATCAAGGTGGAAATAGATGTTCTAGTTATGTATCAATCTCATGGTTTTGATAAGAAGATAAAAATGGAATTAAAAGTAAATCTTGGAACCATGGAGAGTAGAATATGAGATTTCCTTTATGATCAATGTGTGGGAATATGTATGAAGGAAATTGAATTAAAGGGAATAATATTTTTTTTATAAGGTAAGGTCATCAAGAAATTGATTTTTTAAGTGATTGGAAGAAAATAAATAATGAGGATAATTGAGAGAAAGATGCGAATATTTCACGACCCACACTCTAGTGTTTCAAATGTAAGGAGTTTGAGAATTATTCTAACAAGTTTCCAAATCCAAGTTTTAATAATTGTGATCATTGCTAAAAGACTCTTAAGCTGAGGGAAAAATAGAAATCTCATTAGATCACTCTTTATGATGAGGGAAACTATAACTACATGGTGAAAGGTGCACTTACCATCCAATCTAGAACTGCTATTGTCTTATTTGAATCTAGATATACACATTATTTTTTATTTGAAGAATTTTATAAGGGTGTAAATATTCCACATAAATTATTAGATATATAATTAGAAGTAAAACTCCGTAATGGTATGATGATTGCATCTAAAATATATGATTCCACTCCAGTTGACAATGGTGGGAATGTGCTTCTTGCAAATCTTGTAATTCTTCTTCTGGTTGAGTTTGATGTTATATTAGGAGTAGATTGTCTTTATATACATAAATCCCACATAAAAGTTCAAGGAAGGGATGTTACATTTTATACTATACACCAAATGACGATCTTCTATCAATGTGATGATAAGTATGAACTTACAATGGAGATCACATCCATTGTATGGGTCTAAATTTCCATTAAGAAGGCGTGTTTATCTCAAATGGTTGGGGTGAAACTTGACATCAATGATATGAATATCATGCATGATTTTTTTTATTTATTTTCAAAATATTTTTCTAGAATTCCATCAAAACATGAAGTTGAGTTATCAATAGAACTCAAACCTGGTTTCA
Organism: Viscum album; assembly: GCA_963277665.1. Lineage (NCBI taxonomy): Eukaryota > Viridiplantae > Streptophyta > Magnoliopsida > Santalales > Viscaceae > Viscum > Viscum album. The sequence goes on from OY728142.1 coordinate 601,281,783, forward strand.
TAACAATTTCAAAGACTCTATATAGAATAGTCTCGATTGAGTTGTAGGAATTAAAGAATAAACTCCATGAAAACATTTACAAGGGATTAATTTAGAAAAGTGTTTCACCATGGGGTGTATATATTATTATTTTTGAAAATAAATATGGATCAATGGTCCTTTTAATTTATTATCATGAGCTAAAAAATGATCAAAATTAAGAACAAGTATCCACTTCCCCATATTGATGACTTGTTTGATCAACTGCACAGATATCAATACTTTTCCAAGATTAACCTTTGTTCTGGATATCATAAATTAATGGTTAAGGATGATATACCCAAGAAAAAATTCTATAAAAGGTATGAAAACTATGAATATATAGTGATTTCATTCATTATTACTAATTCACCCACTATCTTTATTGATTTAATTAATAGAGTCTTTATAGATTACCTTGATTAGTTTGTGTTAGTCTTTGAATGACACTTGAAAATTTTACTAAAGACTTTAATTAAGGAGAAAATGTATGAAAAATTTAAAAATTGTAAATTTTGGCTGAAAAAGGTTTCATTTTTGGGTCATATGATCTCAAGATAGGGTATATCAGTAGATCCATCAAAGATGGAGGCTATTAGATATTGGCCCAGACTACCATAGTTACTAAGATCTATAGTTTTATTTGTTTTATTAAATATTATCAATGGTTTTTGGAGAATTTATCATGACTATACAATCCTCTAACCAATTTAACTCGGAAGGGAGACAAGTTCCTCTAGATAGTTGAATGTAAGGAAAATTTCAAGGAACTGAAGATAAGATTAGTTAACACACCTATGATTACATTACCCTATAGAGGATAAGGTTTTTAGTCTATATAAATTCATCCATTAAGGTGTTGGAATGTGTTATTTTTTATAATGAGACAATTATAACTTATTCCTCATGAAAATTGAAGATTCATGATCAAAATTACACAACTCATGATTTGGAGTTAATTGTGATAATTTTTTCATTAAAGATATGGAGGCATTATCTTTATATAGAAAAGTGTAATATATATATATATACTGATCATAGAAGTTTAAAGTATATATTTTGAAAACATGATTTTAATATCCACTAATGAAGATGGTTAGAGCTGATTAAAGATCATGACTTCTCAATACATTACCATCATGGAAAAGCAAACAAGGTGGTTGATGCTTTGAGTCGAAAAAATAATGCTAGATTATCCATGATGAGTATTATAAAAGATAAAATATTTCTAAAATTTCAAATGATGGGTCTTGAAATCCTTAATGAAGGGGAAAAATGTTGTCTTGCTGAATTGAATGTTCAACCATCTATGTAAGTGATGATTAAAGAGGTGTAGAAGGAAGATGTAGAGCTACAAAATAATGTTAAAATGTTCTTGAGTTTAAGCTTGATCATTATGTAATGATAAGTTTCAAGAACTATATATGTGTTCCTTACATACCATATTTGAAGAAGTATTTTTCAGAAGAAGCTCATATTTCTTCATTCTCTATTCATCTGGGATTTACGAAGATGTATAGAGTTTTGAAAGAGTATTTTTGGTGGGATGACATGAAGAGAGATATCATAGAGTTTGTATCTCATTTATTAGTATGTTGGAAATTTAAGGATGAAATAAAAAAGTATAAGGGGATATTACATCCATTATCCATACCCTAATGGAAATGGGAAAACATCACCATGGATTTTTTCATTGGACACCCCAAAATGTCTATACAGAGTAATGGTATATTGATTCTAGTCGATTTCCTTATCAAGTTATCACAATTCATAGATATTATAGAATTCTTATCTCTAGATAAAATTTCATGTATATGCATTAAGAAAGAGGTAAGGTTTCATGGAGTAGAAAATTCCATTTTTTGATCAGGATCTGAGGTATACCTCAATGTTTTAGTGATGTATTCAACAAGCTCTTGATATAGAGATGAGTTTCTACACTATGTATTATCCTTAGATATCTGGTCAGTATGAGAGAAAAATTAAAACCCTATAGGATATATTATGATATTTTTCTTTGGATTTAAAAGGTGGTTGGAATCAAAACCTTCATCTATATGTTTTTTCTTAAAACAATAGATTTCACTCAAACATTCATATGGATCATTATAAATCCCTTTATAGAAATAAATGTAGAGATCAAATGTGAAGGAATGAAGTTGGAGAAATAAATATATTGTGAATTGATATAGCTAAATAAATGGAAAATAAGGTTATATCCATTTATCAAAACATCAAGGCATCTCAAATTCATAAGAAAAGTTATGATGATAATCATTGGAGTGATCTAGAATTTGAAGTTGGTGATAAGTTTTTTATAAGAATTTCTCTATGAAATTAGGTTATGATGTCCAGGAAGAAAGAGAAACCAATCCCTAGGTATATCAATAACTTTTAAATTATTGACCATATAGAGATGGCAGCCTATCGGTTGGAACATCCATTGAATCTCTCTCAAGTCCACGATGCGTTCCATGCATCTTTCCTAAGGAATTACATACATGAAACTTCAAATATACTAAACTGAGAGATCATACAACTAAAGAATGATATTTCTTATGAGAAAAACTGGTGGAGATTATGTATCATACGAATAAAGTTCTACAAAACAAGATCACTCACCAAGTAAATGTTTTTTTGGTGAAACCACCAGTTTTAAGAAGCTATGTGGGAATGTGAGAAAATTATGAAGAATAAGTATTCTCATTTTTTATATTAGAGTGATGAATTTCTAGGGAGAAATTTATTTTAAGGGGATGGAATTGAATCCATGTAATGGGATGAGTTTATGAAATTATTTTTTAATAGGTACTTTTCTTATATTCTCCATAAAAAGATGGAAAAGAAGTTCCTTGAGATAAATTAAAATAATGATGAATCTGTTGGAACCTATGAGGAAAATTTTACCATATTTATGAGGAACTCTTCTAGTATCATCATCCAACCTAAAAATAAAGTTGACTATTTCTTCAGTTTCTTAAAATCATGTCTCTGAAGAGAGTTATCCATAAGATAATTTAGTAGTTATGAAGAGATTATTTTATATGTTTTCATGGTGGAAATGGAGTTTGAAGTTATGTATCAATCTCATGGTTTTGATGAGAAGATAAAAATAGAATTCAAAGGAAAACCTAGGAACCATGGAGAGAAGAAGATGAGAATTCATTTATGCTCAAAGTGTGGGAAGAAGCATGGAGGAAATTATCTTAAGGGGACTACTAAATGTTTTAAGTGTAGATGGGAAGGTAATTGGGAAGTTAGTTTCCGAAGTGATGAGAAGAAGTTAGATAACGATGTATATAGAGAGATAGATTTACAAAACGAACCACCCTTAATCCAGTGTTTCAAATGAAAGGAATTTGTGTATTATGAAAACAAGTTCCCAAATCTAAGGGTTAATGAATGTGATCAATGCCAACATCCTCTTAAGTAAAGGGACTAAGGGAAATATCAAGCGATCACTAATTCTTATGAGTGGTGTGATAATGATGTGGGGTATGGTACACTTACATCCACTATATAACTGCTAATGTATTATTTTTCTCTAGATCTACCCATTATTTAATATCTAAAGAATTTTCTAATGGTATTGGGATTCCACACAAATTATTAGTTTTAGAATTAGAAGTGAAAAACACTAATAGTATAATGATCTCATCTCAAGTATATGATTCATATCCAGTTGATGTTGGTAGGAATGTGCTTCCTGTAAATCTTTTCATTCTTCATCTAGTTGAATTTGATGTTTTCTTAGACATGGGTTAGATTTATCTAAATAAATCCCACATAAATTATCATGTAAGGGCAGTTACATTTGATATTCCACACTAACATATGAATGTCTATAAATGTGATGATATGTATGAACTTCTAATGGATATCATATCCATTGTATGGGTCATAATTCCCATTTATAAGGGGTGTTTATTAAAAATGGTTGGGGAGAAACTTGAAATCAATTATATACCTATTTTGTGAATTTCTTGATGTCTTTCTGGATATTTTTCCTAGACATTCACCAAAACGTGAATTTGTGTTCTTAAGAGAATTCATACCTAGTACCATACTAATTTCAAATAATCCTTATAGAATGGCCCCAATTGAGTTTCATGAATCAAAGAAGTAACTTCAGGAAAACCTTGAAAAGGGATTCATTTATCCAAGTGTGTCACCTTGGGGTGAGCCTATTATTTTTGTTAAAAATGAATATGGATCAATGTGACTCTACATTGATTATCAGGATATAAACAAGATAGAAATTAAGAACAAGTATACTCTTCCCCATATTGATGACTTATTTGATCAACTGTGTAGATCTAAATATTTTACAATATTGAAATTAATTCTGGATATCATCAATTGATGGTCATTAATGAGAATATACCCAAGAAAAAATTCCATACAAGTTATAGACACTATGAAGATACAATGATGTCATTAGGTCTTACTAATTCCCCCACTATCTTCAGGGTTTTAATTAATAGTCATTAGATATTACCATGATTAGTTTCTCATCATATTTATAGATGATATTATTATCTATTAAAAGTGAAAGTAAGATCATTAATAACACTATATAATTTTATTCAATACCCTAGGGAAGGGTAAACTATATAAAAAATTTAAAAAGTATGAATTTTGGATGAAAAAGGATTCATTTTTGGTCCATATAATATCAAGAGAGGGTATATCAATTGATCCATCAAAGAAGGACTCTATTGAATGTTGGTCTAGACCAACCACAATGACTATTATTTGTAGTTTTATTGGTTTAGCTAGATATTATTGATGGTTTATAGATAATATCTCATGACTATCTAATCCTCTGACCAAGTTAACTCGAAAGGGATCCATGTTCCTCATGACATATGATTGTAAGGAAAATTTAAAAGAACTGAAGAGAAAATTAGTCAGCAAACCTATTCTTACATTAACCTTAGTAGATAAGGGTTTGTAATATATAGTGAAAAATCCAAGAAGGTATTGAGACTTTTTCTTATGTAAATGACATGGTTATAGCTTACACCTCATGAAAGCTGAATATTCATGAGAAAAATTACCCGTAAGATGGTTAGAGATGATTAAATATTATAACTAGTCAAAAAATTACCACCCTGGTAAAATGAACAAGGTGGATGATGATTTTAATTGAAAGGATCATGCTAGATTATCCATAGTTATGATTAAAAAATATTAAATATTTCTTTAATTATGAAGGATGGATCTGGAAATCCTGAAGGAAGGGTAAAATATTATCTTACTCAATTGAATGATCAACTATATATCCAAGTGAAGATTAAAGAGGAATAAAATGAAGATGTAGAGATGGAAAATAAGGTTATAAATGTTCCTAAGTTTAACCTTGATCGTTATAGAATAATAAATATCAAGAAATATATATGTGTTCCTTCTATACCAAATATGAAGAAGGAGTTTTCAGAAGAAGCTCATAGTTCTTCATTAACTATCCATCTTGAATGTAAAGAGATGTATAGAGATTTTAAATTGTATTTTTAGTGGGATGGCATGAATAGAGATATCAAAATGTTCGTATATGGGTGCTTGGTATGTCAGTAAGTTAAGGATGGAAAAAAATCTAAGGGAATGTTACATCCATTACCCATACCAGAATGGAAATGGGAAAACATCACCATGGATTTTATCATTGGACTCCACAAAAAATCTAGGAGGAATAATTATATATGGATTGTATTTGATAACTTTACTAAGTTAGTACACTTCATATCTACCAGATAAAACTTATCTTAGGATCATATTGCTGGGATATACATTAATAAAGTTATAAGGTTTCGTGGAGTACCATATTCCATTCTGTCTGATTGGGATACGAGGTTTAACTAAAAGTTATGGTGAAATATTCAGCAATCCCTTAATATAAAGTTGGATTTCAGCACTACGTATCATTCTCAAATAGATAGTCAATCAAATAGAATAATTCAAACCCTAGAGGATATGTTAATATATTGTTATTTGGATTTCAAAGGTGGTTTTGGTCAACACCTTCCTCTAAATGAGTTTTATTAAAACAATATATTTCACTCAAGAATTAAAATGGCTCCTTATGAATCCCTCTATATAAAGAAATATAGATCTCCAACATGTTGGAATGAAGTTAGGGAAATAAATCCATTACGAATTGAGATAGATTAATAAATGGTAGAGAAGGTTAGATCTATTCAGAAACATATTATGGTATCTCAGAGTCTATGAAAAATTTATACTACTAATCACTATCATGATCTATAATTTGATGTTGGTGTCAAGGTGTTTCTAATAATTTCTCTATAGAATAAGTTTATGAGATTCAAAAAGAAAGGGAAACTAAGAACTAGGTATATCGGTCCCTTTGAAATTATTGATCTTTTCAGGATGGTATTATATTACCTGGTGCTTCCACCAAAACACTCTCAAGTCCATTATGTGTTAAATATTTCTCTCATGAGGAAGTACATACATGACTCTTCACATGTATTGAACTTAGAGGTTATACCACTTGAGTAAGATCTTTATTATGAGGAACAACCGATGGAGATTCTGAATCATATAGAGAAATTTCTATGAAATAATACCACCCACCAAGTAAATATTTTGTGGAGAAACCAAAATTTTGAGGAAGATATTTGGGAACTTTAGGAAATGATGAGGCATACGTATCATCATTTGTTTGTATTAGAGTGATGAATTTTGAGGGAGAAATTCATTTTAATGGGGGTGGAATATAAGAACCCAAGTTTTTATAAATAATTTATTTTATTGAATAAATTAAATTTATTTGATATCTTTTGTTACAAATAACACAATATTAAGCTTTCACTACATGCAACACTGGGTTAGCTTGCATTACACATGACACTTTGTTTTAACAAAACCAAAATATATTATTATTATAATTACTTAAACTAGGACAATATAACCTATCCATTAAATATAGTGATATGAATAGAAATAAATAATTTTTATATATTAATTATAATGATTTTATAAAAATATTTATAATAAAATAAATAATTTTCATTAAAGTCTATATGTTTCAAAAACACTATTTTCTCAAAATAATGTTTTTATGTATTTTTGTGAAAAATAATAAAATTAATTACTGATTTTTTTTAAATTAATTTGATAATTAAAATTAAATTTTTAAGTCATCATTTAAAAATTATCATAGGGTTTATTTATTGGTTTTTTCTGAAAAGTTTCATTTTTTATGAATAGTGAAAAATACAAAATTTTAATTGAAAGCCGCCTTTTAATTTAATTTTTTTATAAAGTTAAATTTTATTTGAAATTAGTTTTAAAGTAAAAATTTTTCAATTATAAATCCATTAATCCATTTTAGGTCATTAGAACCAATTTATTATTGAATTTTTATATAAAAACATTTCAAACTTTTGAACATTTTCACTTAAAAAACCTGCTTTCTCGTCACATATATGAGATTAATTTAAAATTGAATCTTTCCACTTATGTGAATGGAATTTGGAAAAATAGATTCCATATTTTTAATCATAATAATTTATATTATATATTAATTTCAATAAGTTTTTTTATGAAAATTAATAGTAAAAATAGTAAAAATTATTTACCGCGGTTAAGGTAAAAATGGGTTTATTGGGGGTTAAACTAAAAAAGTAAGTGTAAAAATGACCCAAAACTTATAAAACACAAATTTTATGGCCATATTTATACCTTATATAATCTTGGATTGATAATGGTTCATTATTGGAACCTTGTTACATGAAACAAATGTAGTTTTAATTCTTTCTTTCAAAAATTACAATTATACCACTCACCTCACTTGTAAAAGGCCACCCCTTATCCTATAATATCCACACATTAAAATACTTTTTTCTCAACCACTATCTTCCATATTCACTTAAAATTATCTTCTAACATCATATAAGTCTTATTTTGGACATAAATTCAACCCATAGAGGACTTTGGTTCAAACCTAAGGAGGATACCTCAAGAAGAGGTAACATTTATCAACAAGCATTTTTATTCTATTTCTTCCTCAACATAATTAAATTGTTATTATACCTTTATAATATAATAATATTGGTATAATAAATATTCTAATAAGTTTTTATGTTAAGTTAATAACCTACAACCATCTCCCCTTCCATTAAATGTTTTACAAAATCATCATTTGTGTGTATGGTGGACAACTGCCTTGCGAACTAATGTCATTCATTTTTAAATTACCACCTATCATGGTTGGAAATAATGATGGATTTATTATTTATATATTATATTTATGATATTATTATGCTTCTGGAATTATTATATCACACATACCTTCATGATTTTCAATATTTGGTAATACGATAATGTCACCATGTGTATGACAGACTACTACATTGCGAAGCGATGTGATTAATTCACGCTTTACATGGATGATAATTAGGATGGGTTTAATGAACACATGTGATCTATATGGTATTAAAATTATTATGATATGATAATATATTATTTTTCAATTCTTTATTTAAATCCAATAATAAAATATAAACAACGTTCATGTGTACATACAACCTACCGTCTTCATGAATGGTGTATTTCACTTTCTATCACTAAATTTTAGGGACCACTCTAAATAAATATACAGATAATATATATTATATTTATATAATTTTTAAAATTATGGATATTATTATATCATGATCAAATTATGATAACCAGAAATAACAAATCAAAACATATCTGAAAAAAAAAGCAATTATTACCCAAAACACAACTTTGACATGAAATTGTTAATAAAAGGGTAATAAAAGGTCATAAGAAAATTATATATGGTATTATATATATATATAATATGTATAATATAATTATATTTATTATATAAGAGGTTTCAACATGTGCTATGGAAGTCAATACATAAGGTAAGAGATTTCCGTATCACTTTTTTACTTTTGTGAGACACCTACTATATTAACCACCTATTTATTTTATGTGGTCTATATAAATACCATGAATGTATATTATGATGATTCTAATGAAAACTATTGGGGTTTAAATACTCATTTTAGGATCTATATTTCATGGGGTTTACAGTTTAAAATTTAACAAATCAGTAATGGATTTTGTCTCTATTTGCCTTCTTTGAGACGTACGTTATGTTATGAACATATATTCTTTCATGAGGGGTATATACAACCCCTTTGAAATGAAATATCATGAATTTAATTTTCCTAATGATATTTTATGTTTTTATGTTATTCATTCATGGGGCTTACGATTCAAAGACACCAAAGTGGTTAATTATTTTATGTTACAATCTTATCGTTTATCAATATCTTTTATGATTATGTTTCCAATGATAAAATATTATAATTAATCTCTCAAGAAACTCATAAATTTTATTTCATGATTTTTATTCATGATATTTTCAAATAATATTACCATTTTTTCACTCTTTATAACTTAATATAATTGAGAAAATGTTTTTAATAAAATCCTACGTTATTTCTCTCTTCGATGGGAAATCTGTTTTTTTTTTCAAAAACCATGTTTTATAAAAAATATTTTTAAAAGTGTTTTACTATTATCCTATTATTTTTAAAATGAATTTTTACCCATTTTTTTAATTTTTTTTAAAATATTTTTTAATAAATATTCTTGTTTTTTTCCAAACATTTTTTGTTTGTATATTACTGAAACTGTGAAAGGAATATTTGTTTTAACGTGTACAACATGAAAGAAACCTCCCATCATTATGACCATTGTTTTCATTGAAAATTAATTTATAATTTTTAAAGTTTATTTTAAAAGTAAAATATTTTCAAAATGTTTTTTGTTTTAAAATGTTTTTTAATTGAAAAGGATATTTTCCTCAAAAAATGTTTTAAATGATCGATCAAAATCATTTTCTATATAAGATGACATCCATTGATGTTACTTATACCTTATTGAGGATATGATCAAAGGATACCATTCTTATTATTTCTTTGAATGGTTTATGTTTATGATGGAGGGGTGTTTATGATTAAAGAATGTTTATAAAACCCATTTATCTTCCATGGGTTATACCATGATAAGATCCTTATGGAAACCGCTTCTTTTTCCATGGATTATGATATAATAAAATGATGAATTGATTATGAATCCTATTTATTTTCCATAGGCTATGATATGCCAATTTTTTTTGAAACTGATTTCTTTTCATGGATTATGATATGATGATTTTTTTGATCTTGTAGCACACATATGATTCATTTTCATTATGTGATGGGTGGGACCTATATCTCCCTCCAATGCATTGGGTAATGATAAATGTTCTATGATATCAGAGGGTACAAAAGTGGTTATCCCAAGCCTGAAAATGAGGGTACATTGGTGGTTAGCTCAATCCTTGAAAGAGGTTACACGGGACATTATCCCAAGTCTGAAGTAGGTATATGGGTGGTTATCCCAAGACTAATATGTTATGAATGTCTTAGTGGGTAGCCTTAATATAAGATTTTCCATGCTTATGTGTATGCCAAAAATCAATGTCTTATTCTAATGTTATGATCTCATGGATCATGTTCTTTGATTCCCTTATTATTCAAGTCTTATGAACTTCCAATATTTATTTCATGACTCAATATTATGATCTTTGATATGAAGGTTATGGTTTTCAAATGTTATGCTCATGTTATTATACCCTTTTGTTCATGTTGTGATTACCTATATCCCTTGTTTACCCTTACTAATCATCTTATCTCACTATTTCTTATGTTTACTCTACCTAGGTTATGAAGAATGGTTTTTAAGTTGGATTAATAAAGGGTAATATCTTTATGGTATAAATTGAAGAACCATCATGAATTAAAAAGACTACATTCTAAGTTTCCCAAGGCACTAAACTATTACACCCCTCGGGTGTGTATTTGTATAATGTAATGAATATTCATATAAAAAGAAGTTATATCCATTTATGTAAATCTAGGATCACTATAGTATTCTAGTGATATAACTCGATCAAAATATCTACATGTAAAGATCAAGATCATAGAGAGTGTGCTATTCTTTTTTTATGGTATTCTTATTCCATATTATTAATTCCATTCCCAATTGATATTTAAAATGGTTTTTTTTCTTACACTATATATGGGAATATTTATAATGAAATATAACTTAGACAACCCATACATACATGGTTTTTAACAAGGGTTAAAATATCATATATTTATATGATCTTTTTGTTTTGTAGTTTTAGATATTTTTATAAAGATGTTACCTAATAATGGGGAAACTTTCAAAAAGTATGAATTTTTTCCACAAAAATAGTTCTTTATATTTACACCCATGATTTATTCAATACAAATTTTCTTTATTTTATACGATTCACCATTTAATTAATATTGAAATTGCTAATATTTATACTCATCCTTAGATCTAGTGAAAAACCTGAAAATGTGTATTAGTAATAACAAAGCTTTTTAAGATATATACACATAAAGTAATATCATAAGTCTAGTGAAAAACATGAAAAACCATGAGGATGTAAAAATTTTTCACAATAAAACTTGGAACATATAAATAAAACATTTCCATAAGTGAAAAAAAATATTTTCTCAAATAAAACCCATGAAACCCATCAGAAAGTAGAGTAAAACCCATGAAGGAATCCTAAGGAATATGAGAACTCATGAATAAATTTATTTTAAAAACAAACCTTTCACCTATGGAAGTTCATAATCATTCCTTACAACATGAAATCAAAATATTTTCTCAAAACCCCACTTTTTTACATGCATAATATAGGTATCTTAGAGAATCATATTCATAAATTGTTTTCAATCATTTTTAAACCATGTTAGAATAATTGAAGCCGAGAAAATTTCATTGGGAAAACCTATATGGGTATCTCCATCATTTTTCACCTTTGAAGACTATTCATTCTGAAATACATTGGAGAGTTATATCAGGCTCACCCATCATCATGATCTATAGCAGGCTCATACGTCACCATATTTAAATATAAAGTACTATATCATGAACAAAAAATTCCAATATTACACTTTTTTATCATAAAACCTTTAAAAATATCTTTTAAAACCATAAACAAAACATTTTCAGTTATCTCATAAAGATGAGAAAAACTTTCTATTTTCATAGAAAAAATTTTTAAAATAAGAAACTCCAAAAATATTGAGAAACATATTTTCTTTAAAAATAGCCATGGAAAATTATAAGTAAATATTCATTCACTTCTGAAAAAATGTCAAAATAAACCACACGGTAAACGTTTAAAATATTAATTTTTAAACCTTTTAAAATAATTAAAAAATTTGTTAAAAATTAATTTTAACAATATTTAGTGTATAAATAATAAAATTTTTGAAACATTGTGATGAAAATTGGTATGAAGGAGATTGATTTTAAAGGAATACTTTAAAAAAGGTTTTAAATAAAAATATCTCACCATAAGTCTCATCTAGATTCGTACGTTCTCCTAATATTAAGTAATAAAATCATATTGTTTTATAATTAATTAACAACCTTTTTAATGTTAATTTAGTTATTATTATTCCTTTTATTTAATTTATTACCATGTTTTATTTAGTAACTAAAATGGTTAGGTTCATTTAAGACATTTTTGGATTATTCGGTTTATAACCTTAAAATAACATCAGTGCATTGACCATGGTCAAAGGTGTTATAGTTACAATAACTCAAAAATATTAAACAAGTTATATTTATCATATTAATAAATAAATACATTTTTGAAACCAATCATGTAATTCAGTCATGAAAAATGAACCACATCATTTCATGGTAATAGTAGTCTGTACGTATACATGAACAACATTTTCATTTTTCTAACAGGTGGAAAAGAAATAAAGTAGATAATATTTATTCACAAGTTTCATCCTTATGACTATATTTATAAGGTGAATGTAAAAAATGGACCACATTGCTTCATGGAGGTGGTATTCCACAAATATGTACTAGCAACGTAATCAATTTCGGAGAATGGAAAGGGTAATAAGGTAAGTAATATATTAATTTTACAGAATCAGTATAATGTCATAAATATAATATATAATAATTTATTTCTATAATTTTAACCATCCATATGATCCATTTATGAAAAACTAAATTCATTTCTTCATAGAGGTGGTAGTCCATAGGTACGCATGAGCGATGTTTCCATTTCACATAAGATGGAAAAGGAGATGAAAGAGGGTTGTACCATAATCATAATAATATTTTTGTATATATAGGATACTGATGATATTATTTCAACATTTTTTAAGAATATATGAAGGATGTATAAGAGGAAATAATTATCAAATAGGTCAATTAGGACTTATACTTTCTCCTCAGATATCTCCCTTTGACTTACATCCTAATAATTCTAGGATTTCTTTTTAAATAAGACCAGGAACAATAAAAAAATGGTAAGGGGTGTTGGGGAGATGTTTTTTAGGTATTGGAAGAGATTTATTGCTAAATGGTGTGATTAATATAGTATACGAGGTGACCTTTTATAAATGAGAGGGGTGACACACTTGTAAATTTTCTAAACTTTTAAATATTACAAATGTCTTACTCTTGGTCATGTAGCTCAAAAACTATCCAATATATGAGATAAAGAGATAAGGTTATAAATAACATAATAAAATAAGAATTAATATATTCATTTTGTCCCCATCACATAAATTTTTTCTTAATTAACCTGGTTCACCCTTTACCGTGGTGACATATTTTTATCATGGTTACTATTCATAATGACCAAAAACAAAATTAACCACATTAATAAATTTTAACCTCTTGATTAAAAATAATGAATCCATTTTTCAATTTTCAATTTATATAAGTGATATAAATTAAATTTAATATATTTTTTAAAAAATAAATGAAAAATTATTTAAAAAAATCATTTTAAGTAAAAAAATAAACTTACACCAAAATCTAATATAACATTGATTATTATTAAATTATTTAGATTATGTTTAATAAAATGGATCTTATATTACTTTAAAATAAAATCCAAAATATATTGTGAATTTTTAATTGCTTTATTTAAATAAAAAAATTACAGTTTTGTAAAAACATGCATTTTCACTATTCACTCAAAAATAAATCTTTTTAGAAAAATCACAAAATTCATCCTAATCTATATTTTACATTTTTGTTACAAAAATGAATCCATTTTTATCAAATTAAATTTATAAAATCACAACATGTATCTTTTAAATAAAACCATGGAATTCATGGTAAAATTATTTAGTTAAATAATTTTTTTCTTTTTTTTGATTAAAAACTTTTAAAATGTTATTTATAAAACTATAATGAATAAATATGAATAAAATGAATACATATAAATCATATTATTTATTTATTTCCAGTATTTCCGAGGTTTTCACATTCTTACCCCCTTAAGAAATTTCTTCCTCACAATTTTATTCATTACTTAAAAAAGTGAGGGTATTTTTCCCTCACAGCATTTTATGATTCTCATGTTGTTTACTCTATCATGTGATTATTTCATAAAAACATTACTTAGGGAATCAAATTATTTCATAGTACCTACTCTCTATGATCCAAAATTTATACGATATTTTCTTCATAAGATATATTATCCTCAAACTTTACTACTTCAGGGCTCAAACCATGAGATACATCAGGTACACACTTTCTTAGAAAAGAAACATGAAACAAATTATATAACTAAGATAAACTCTAGGGTAAAGCTAATATATAATAAAATAATCCTTACTTTTATATAATTTCATACAAAATAATAAACTATTGGAATAACCTTTTATTTCTTCCAAAATGAATAACACTTTTCATTGGAGATACTATAAGAAAAACATAATCACTTTCCTCAAATGATAGATCTTTCCTCTTGTGATTAACACAAATCTTCTACCTAATTAGAGTTTTCCTCATGTTCTTCTAAAATATTATTTCTATTTAAACCATTTATTCTACCAATTATGGTCCTAATAACTTAATTTTACCAAATTCATTCCAACATGATAGATTTTGACACCTCTTTCCATTTAATGCCTCAAAAGGTTTCATCTCTATTCTAGAATGAAAAGTTTTATTATAGGGAAATTAAAATAATTAAACATGTTTATCCTAAGTTCCATGGTAATAAAAAGTGAAATATCAAAGCATACCCTTCAAAGTCAGAATTTTTCTCTTTGAATATCCATCAGACTATGGATAAGAATCTATAATGAAATTCTATTAAGTAACCATTTTTTTTATGTTCTTTATAAAAAATAAGCAAATCTAAGATCATTATTAGTTAAAATAGAGATTGGGAATCCATATAATCTAATTATCTATTTAATATAAATTCAATACATTTTATTTAAATATAAAACATCTCAATTAGGTCGAAAATATGATCATTTAGTCAAACAATCAATAACAAATCAAATCATATTATTACCTCAAGATTTATTTTGTAATACCACCATGAAATCCCCAGATATATTCTTTGATTTTAATTTAGACACTAGAAAAGGATAAAGCATACCCTTAGGTAGTTTTCACTTATATTTAACATATTTACAATTCAAAAATTTTGTGGTAAAATCATAAATATCTTTCTTCATACCTTACTATCAATAATATTCATGAATATCTCAGTACATCTTATTACTTTCCACATGAATGGAAGATAGAGATCTATGAGCTTCACTTAAAAATTACTCCCTTAAATGGGAATCAATTGACACAACCAACCTCCTTCTAAACATGATAATACATTCTTTTAAAACATTAAAGTGAGAAAATTTATATTATTTAACCAATACTACCTTTTATTACAAGAAAATATATTCCTTCTAGGCCTCATTAATTCTTTTTTATAAGGATTTACACACTTATAATTGATCCAAACAAAAGAATTTTTAACATAAACAATTTCAAAGTAAACATTAATTAAATCATTAAGTAAGAAATCATATTCCAAATGTATCATGGTTAATGACATGTTATTTTTTAGACTTAAGGAATTGTCTATATTATTTGATTTACCTAGATGACAGTGAAACATGAAATCATAATCCTTTATTAGTTCTAACCATCTTCTATAACTCATGTTCAAAAAATTTTGATTGTATGTATACTTTAATGAAAAACCACTACTGTAGCATCAATATCATTCTTTGGGGAATTCTACCCATTGAGTTTCAATTAATGTAAAGCATAAGAAATTACCTGATCATATTACATTAAAACACATTCAAGTCCCTTCAAAGAAACATCACTTCAAATAAAAAATTCACTATTTATTGTTGGAAAAACTCACACAAGAAAAATAAGCAGTATTATTTTCAATTCATAGAAACATTCATCACATTCCATTGTCTGGAAGAATATAAATATGTTTCAAGTTAACTTAGAAAGTGGGCCAGATAACCAATAATTTATTTCAATAAACTTTTGATAGAAACCCTCTAATCTATAGTAACTTAGAATCTTAGTATAATTTCTAGTAATTGTACACTATTTTACCACTTTAGTTTTAGTAGGATCAATAGTTATGCCACATATAGAAAAAATATTCCCAATAAAAGAAATTTATTACAACCAAAATTTACATTTTATGAATTTTCCATAAAACTCATTTTATATTAAAGTATAAAAAATACTTAGGTGTTTCTCATGATCTCCATATATTTAAGAGTATGATATAATATCATTGATAAACAAAAAAATGAATTTATCTAAATAATCATGGAACACTCTATTTTTTAGATTAATAAATACAACATGTGCATTTGTAAACCTGATTGGAATAACCATCAACTCATAATGACATACCTGGTTTTTAATACTATACTCATAATTTTCACTTATTTCACCTTTAGTTGGTGACACCTAATCCTAATATCAATATTTGAAAAATATTGAGCACCCTAGATATGATCAAATAAGTCAATGATATGAAGAAATAGATACATTCTCTTAAAAGTGATGTTATTGAGTTCTCTATAATCAATGAAAAGTCTCATAGAACCATCCTTATTTTTAAAAAATAAAATAGGATAACCTCAAGGTGACATGATAGGGATGATTAAATCCTTATCAAGAAACTCATGTAACTACATTTTCAATTTTAATAACTCAACTGAAATCATTTGATAAGGAGGTTTTTAAATTGTCTTAGCACCGAGAACTAATTCAATAGGAAACTCAACCTATATATCAGGAATAAAACATAGAAAATCATCAAGAAATACATCTATAAATTCATTTATCAATACCTTATAAAAAATTTGAACAATTCCTTTATTTTCAACAATATGTAAAAGATAACATTAACATAAATATTTTATCAGTTTATTAGCATCTTGATATGTTATTAATGGTATAAATTCATTATTATATAAAAAATTAAATTTATTTTGGAAAGTAAATTCTTTAGCTTTTCAATTTATCATACCATGAAAAATTGAAAGATAATACATACACAAAATAATATCAAACTATAAAATGGGAAATATAATATGGTTTCTAGGAAAAACCATTCAACATATGATAATAGGATGATTACAATAAATTAGTATTACCTTTATACTACCACCATGGGTTTTTACCAAAAATTCTAACATCATTTCTTGATATGGTATTTCCATTTTACTTGAAAATTTCCTAGAAATAAAAGAATGTTTGGATCCCAAATCAAACAAGACATTGGAATAATATGAATTAACTTATAATATACATAACACTACTTCATTTGATGGTACAGTATCTACCAAAGTAGTAACAAAATACTTTTCCATAATTTTTCCCTTTTGGACTTGATTATTTCCATCTTTAGTAACTAACATCGAATATACATTAGCGCAATTACCCAACTCATTGAAACTAAAACATTTCATTGCTATCTATCTAACTACTTTCTCATTACTGGTATGATTAAAACTCTTTTTATTATATCCATGATCCAAATAACCAAGCATACCACATCTTTAACACTTTATGATTCTAATTTGGAGGCTTACCTCCATATTTTTATTTATTTCTTCACCATTAATTTCCACCATGACCAATTCTTACTTTTTTTTCATGAAGTATAAAAGTGTCATAAAACTATATGTAAACTTTATCATAAAAACAAAAAACATCCTCATAAATTTTAAATTTACATGAGGCCAATAGTCTTCATAAAATTGTTTTTAAACTTGGGTAAAATATTTCAATTTTACTCTCATGTTCCATAAAAAAATTTGTTGCATATTTGGATAGTTTGGTAAAATTTTCCTAATAAGAAACCACTAAGCCTTATTTTTTCTTTAACTCTAGAAATTTTCTTTCCATACTAAGCTGAAGAACTTTAGGAAAATACTTCTTAATAAAATTAATTTTAAATTCTGTCCACTTTATGGAATGAATCTCATATTTTATCCTTAGTATTTTTAATCATAGAACACCATCAATTGACTTCATGTTCAAAATGATAAATAAAAATATTTACCTTTTGATAATAAGTACATCTCAAAACATCAAGTATAATTTCTAGAGCACTGATCCTTATTTCTCCATTCACTGAGTTTGGAGATCCACCTAATGTTGGAGTGTTCTATTTCATAAAATTATCTACTATAAATATGTTTCTTAGTATATAATTCAATAAATATCTTTCATTTGTTACACCATTAGTAGAATGCATAAGCCGATTCAACACTTCCACAAACTATTATGTTCTAACCATACAATGTTACTAATTCAGAATTTTATTATCCCCTTGAAGTCTTTCATCCTCAGCTACCTTATTTCCTCTGTAGAAAACCATTCTAAACAGATATGGACTAGATGAAGAAACATGGTAATCTTCAGAATCTATCTCATGATAATATAACCATAAATTAGAGTATCTTTAAAGTGTATTTTAGTATTTTTCTAACCTTTAAAGGTATATAACCCTTTACTTTAATACCATCTATAACAACACATAACTTAAACAACCCATAATTACATGGTTTACAACAAGGGTTTTGATTTGTTAAATTTCAATTATCTTTTCAGTTTAGAGTTTTAGATATTTATTTTAAAAAATTACATAATAAAGTGGACACCTTCACATAATATACATTTATTACACAAAAAATAAGCTCTAATTATACACCCATGTTTCATTCAAGACACTTTTTCTTTGTTTAAGATGAGTCACCATAGTGGAAATATTAACCTTTATAAATTTTATAATCTTTCTTAGATCCTATAAAAAAAATTAAAACTTGGTATGATAAAAATAAATATTAGCAAATGATATAAAAATAAAGTAATATCATTAGTATAATGAAAAAAAATGAAAACCCTTTGGGTGGTTTACCTTTTTTACAATAAAACTTTGAGCATATAAATAAAATATTTAGACAATTTAAAAATAAATATTTACAAAAATAAAACTACTCAAACCCATTAGAAGGAATATTAAAAACCATGATGGTACTGTGAGGAATGTGGGAACTCATGAATACAATTCTTTAAAAAAAAACCTTTCACCATTAAAATTTCATAACCTTTTCTTAACTTATAAAATAAAAATATTTCCTTAAAACCCCATTTTAAGCATAATATAAGTATATTATAGGATCATATTCATAGCTCTTGTTCACTTGTTTTTAACCTATTTTAGAAAAACTAAATCCTAGTTAATTACATGTGGGTAACCTACCTAGTTATCTACATCATTTTTTACCTTTGAATACTATTCATTGCCCAATGTATTGGTGATCTATATTGGGATTACTCATTTTCATGAGCTAAATAAGGCTCACTTTCCATCATCTATAATTATCAAGTACTATATCATAAAAAAATTTATAATATTTTACTTTTTCATCACAAAAACTTTAAAAAACTCATTTGAACCCATAAGAAAAACACTTTCTATTATCTTATAAAGATGATATATATTTTTGTTTCCTTTGGAAATACTTTTTAAAACTAAAAACTCATGAAATATTGGAAAAAATATCTTATTTAAAATAACCACATAAATTTGTAAAGGATTATTGATAATTAATAATGTTTATGATGGTAGAAAAAGGTAGTTAATCCAAAAAAGTTAAAAAACATTCTTTTTCACTTTGGTAAAAAAACATCAACATGAACCATAAAGTAAATGGTTAAAAGATTATTTTTTTAAAACATTAAAAAGAAATTAAAAAGTATTTAAAAATGAATTTTGAAAAGATTTATTGTATAAATGAGAAAATTATTGGAGCATTTTTAAGAACATGGATATGGATAATATAGATTTTAATAGAAAACATTAAAGTAAGGTTTTAAAGAAAAATATCTTACCTTCAGTCTCATATATATTCATAATTTCCTTAAATCTTGAATAATAAAATTATTTTAGTTTTATACCTTCCTAATAACCTTTTAAATTTTAATTTCATTATTATTATTCCATTTATTTCATATTTAAACTTGTTTTATTTATTTACTAAAATTGTTAAGTTAACGTTGGATGTTTTTGGGTCATTCAGTTTAAAACCTCAAAATAACATCAATTTGTTCATCATGGTCAAATTTTTTATAATTACAATAAATATAGAATGATAAAATTTTAATAATTATAATCTTCATACCTTAGATAAATTTTTAAAAATAACCATTCAAGGTGGTCATAAAAAATAAATCACAACGTTTCATGGAGATGGTGGTTTGTACGTATACATGAATGAAGTTTTCATTTTCAAATGAGTGGAAAAGAAATAAATTATTTAATAAATTATTATTTTTTAAAATAATTAATATTTTATACATTTAAATTTAATCATTAGGTAAATCCTTATGACCATCCTTATATTTTTAAAATGAAATATGAATCACATCACTTCATAGAGGTGGTATTCCACACGTACGCATGAGCGACGTTATCAATTTCCAATGAATGAAAAGGGTAAGAAGGTAATTAATATATTATATTTATATAATCATAATTATGTCATAAATATAATATATATTAATTTTTATATCATTTAAAATAACCATATTATTTCATAATTAAAAATTTAAAACATTGCTTTGTGGATGTGATAGTCCACATGCACACACAAATGATATTTACCTTTTCCATAAGATGGAAAAAGAGATTAAAAAGGGTTGTGGAATAATAAAAAAATAGTATATTAATGATACTTATTTTTTTATTACATAATGTTTGAAGAATATTTGAAGGATGTATAATATTGAATAAACTTGAAATAGGTTGGTTAGGACATATACATTCACCTCAGATATCTCCCTTCTCCTTACACATTAGTCACTCTAGGAATGGTCTTATGAGAAGAATAAGACCTATAAGACATGTGGAAGGATTTTTGGGATATTTTTGGGTAGGTATTATATTAAATAGGTTGCTCAAAAGGTTTTAGGAATGGAGGATAGGAGGTTCCCAATTATAAGTGAGGGGAGTCCAAAACTTGTATTTTTCTAAATTTTTAAATATTATGAATGTCTTAATCATGGTAAAGTGGCTCAAATAATATCCAATTTTAGAGATAATCTAAATGGTTTCTAAATAAAATCATCCCACAAGAATTAAGATAATATTTTGAATCGTTATCACCTATTGTTTACCAAAATTAACCTAATTTAACCTTCACCATGGTGACACATTTTTACCATATGTACTATTCATAATGACCAAAAATGAAATTTTCCTTATTAATAAATATTAACCTCATGATAAAAAATATTTAACCTGTTTTTTAAGATACAATTTTTTGAATTGTAATAAATTTATTTTAATATAAGTACATAAAATGGAACAAAAAACAATTATTTAGAAAATTTCATTTTTAAACAAAATAATGAACTTATACCAAAATAAAATGTAATATTTATTGAAATGAAATATATTATATTATATTTATTAAAATGGATCTTATATTACTTTAAAAAATTTTAAAACATAATGGGGATATTAAATTACATGATTTTATGAAAAAATGACATTTTTGCAAAAAAGACAACATTTTTAACTATTCACTCAAAAATAAATGAATTAATTATTTTAATGTTAAATGTATAAAATGTTGATATTTATATTTTAAATAAAACCATTTAATTCATGTAAAGTAGTTTAGTTAAATGAAACTATTCCTCTTTCGACTCAAAACTTATAAGAAAATTATTATAAAACTAGGATGAATATAAATTTATATAATTAATAATAATAAATCATAAGATTTATTTATTTCTTGTATTACTAGGTTTTTCATGATAGTAATGTAACATGAAACCCATTAGTGGTATCAGATAAATTATCGATAATGAATTGACAGGATAAAAAATTAAATTGAAAAAAAATTAATTTTTTAGATGCACAAACTTGGTTATAAAACTATGGAATGGTTTTTAATATTTTACCTCAAAACATTAAGTTTATCTAATCACCATATCATATTTTTATAATTTTTATAGGGAAAATTACATGGTTAATAGAAAACACTTATTTATTCTAAACATAAAACATGGTATCATTTTTAACATTTTCATAACATGATTAGTTAATCACTATGCCATGGTTAATGCTACAATGGGGACCAATTATATCATGGTGGATGTTAACATGTCACGGTTAGATAAACCATAAGGACTATATATATTGTTATTAATATTGATTCATTATAGTTCTTGGTTTGACCAAAGAACAAAAATGTCTTATGGAATTATATTATAACGTGGTCCAAAATGGTTTGGATAATTTGACTACACTAGTGTAGAAAGCTACATTCATAAAAAAAAATTTTCCTTCAAAAACCTTTACGAAATTCCTATTTTAATATTATATTATATAAATAGTTTTTATGATGTGAATTTTATATCTGATTTAATTTAGAAGAAAAAAATATTCTTATAAATTATTATACCATATGTTACATGCTAGGTGTGACAACATAATATTTAGTTTTATTCTATCTTAACTTCGGTTTGTTATAATGTAGTGAGCTTGAATTTATTGGTTGACTATGGTTTATACATAATATTTATTAGTGTTATGATGGAATTAGGTTATCTATTGAGTAATTAACCATGTGTAGAAGGAATTTGGGTCAAACTTCTCACAGACATGGAAGATTATGCTCTAACTATAAAATTATTGGTTGGATACCCATCACTACATGCTTTATCTTATGGGTTTTTTAGTTTCATATAACTTTAAACCATTACATGAAATGGTTTCATGTACATTATACATGTTATGAATTTTTCTATTTATAAATATATTTAGATTATATTTTTCTTAGTAATAAAAACTATAAGTTATCAAAAAGAGTTATACATTAATATGGTTTGAACATAATGATTTTGGGGTATAAATAGGGAATCCAAAACTAAATTTTTAGAAGCATGAAAAAATATGGATTACATGAGATTTATTGATTTATAAGATGAAATAGTTTTGTATGATATATATATATAATGCATATAGAAAAGGTGATACCAGGAAAACCAAAAAATTACTAAGTGTGAGATTCCTTCCAAATAGAACACATGTCAATACCTCAATCATCCAAATGGGTAGTTCAATCCAAATATGGGTGATCATGGGTTATCTTGTTTGAGGGATGTTGGGTAGGGGTGACCCAAATAGTCTTAAGTGCCCATATTCAATTATAATATTTAGGTTACACTTAGCTGGGTGACCCTGATATGACTAGGTACCCAAAGGAGCAGAGTTAAGGTAATTCATATAATGAATTGGGAAATGAGTTTTCCACCTAATAATCCAATAATAATATATGATATATTTATCATGATGACCTACCTAAATTAATAAATGTTAGTAGAAACACTAAAGAGAACCAATATTTAATGAAATATGGATCTTGGACTAATTAATATACATAATGTTGGGGGTGTAATATTTAGTGGGGGAAATTTAATTAAAATTCCTTTATGAAAAGATATAAAACATGATACTCACCCATAGATACATCTTTGTTTTAGATTATGGAATATATCATGATTATAATTTTGAGTTATCTTATAGGTGTGACATATAAAGTAATTATAGATTGGTATCTAAGGTTTATAAGTGTTCTCAAAGAGAATAATTTTTAATGAATGAGTATTAATGTTATAGAAATTAATTTCTCTAATTATAACTCATGGGTATGGGATAAGGAGTGTGCATCACACATTTGTGCTGATAAATAGAGACTCAGAAATAGAAGGCAATTGATGAAAGAAGAAGAAAATCTATATGTTTGAAATTGGAAAAGAGTTTCTTTATTATAATTGGGAACTAATGATCTATGTATACCTAATGAATTAGTTATATAATTAAGTGATTTTTATTATGTTCTAGTCATAAATAAAAATTTGATTTATGTATTTTATTTAGAAAATAAGATTTTTTTTCATTCATTATTAAGAATAAGAGTTACTTTAAATATATTAATGAAATGTTTTATGACATTGGAGATATGGTGAATCATTTATTTATTCTATACATGATCAATCAAATCTATATAATTCATGATAAAAATATCAAGGTTGATTCTAACACAACTTATCATTGGTATTATCTCCTTAGAGATATGAATGAGAAACACATCCATATACTCCATATAAATGGATTGTTTGTTTCATTTCATTATGAATCATTTGATAATTGAGAATATTTTTTATTTGAAAAAATTACTTAGGTACCTTTTAATTTAAATGGTGAGAGAGGTAGTGGACTATTGGATCATATACATAGTGATGTATGTATCCAAATGAGTACTCAAGAAATTGGTGGGTATTGGTACATTGTATCCTTTAATAGTGATTTTAATTGGTATGATTTTTTTTATTATGAGACAAAATTTTTAAACCATTTATAAGTTTAAATATTTTAGAAATGAATTATAGAATTAAATAGGAAAAATTATTAAGATTCTTCAATCAGATCAAGGTGGGGAATACTTGAGTTGTGAATTTATTGATAATATTAGGGACTGTAGAGTTATTTCAAAACTCAATCCTACTAGAAGAATACAATGGATTGGTGTGTATAGATATATGAATCATATCCTTTTTTACATGGTTTTATCAATAATGAGTTAGTATGACCTTAATATATCATTCCATGTATATGATTTGGTAACTAATAGATTCCCACTTAAACGTGTTCCATATAAAAAAAATCACAAGGACTTATATGTGATATGGATTGGGTGGCATCCCTATTTTTATTTATGGATGGTTTTATGTTTTAAATCATACAAATTATATTTTTTTAGATAAAAATAAAACTAAGTCAAATAAATTTTTATTTGTTGTTTATCCCAGGGAAACTAAGAGATATTATTTTTATAATCCTATTGAATAAAAAGTGTTTCTTGATTAAAATAGTATTCTTTTTAATAAATAATATATCAAATCATTATTTTATGTGAGTAAAGTTCAAATTTGGGAATTTTAAAACCAAAAAATTGAAATTTTTAATTAGATAAAAAGAGAGTTAGTTCTATAAGAGATTATGGAAGAAGAATAATCTCATTTTACACAAGAACCCCAATGGTCTAGTTGAATTAATCAAGATCCCAAGAGATATGGATTTATTGTAGAAAATGGTAATTAATACATGTTTATATATGTTAAACCTACTAACTATTGATGGTTGATCGCGTTGCCGAGCATGTCAAATTATAGGTTAAGTTTTTACTAGAATTTCTGTAGTATAGCAAGAACCCTAGGTCATCTCTCGACGGAGCCTTAGATCACTAATTTCAAAAGAAGGTTATGATTAAGTTAAAAAAATTGAAATTAAATTAAGTGGTTGGGGGTTCTATGATTTTAAAATAGCAATTGAAACTATACTACTAAGTGAGAGAAACTGGTTGGAGAAATCGTGATCAACCCGGATAAGTGTCCCTTGATGCTCAATCTGTCATCTCTCTCAAGGGAATGGGAAGGATCATTGATTCCTTGATTTTATACCCACTGAAACTAGTAGTATTTGAGTTCTTACTAGGTTACCACCTAGAATTTTATCGATCAACGTTATTGATTATCAGCGACCACTCATAATCAATAAAACTATGTCGATGTAAGAACCGAACTCAATCAAGGAATCACATCAACAACGTGATGAGATGTACAGATTTGGGTCTTTATCAAAATTGATCTCAATACAAAAAATATGCATATTCATGGGTTATAACTTCTCGATATCATCAAACAAGTCAATTAAAAATCAAACTCATGAAAGAGAAGAGGTGAGAAAAGAGGCAAACACACTCAAATCATCACACGATTCGGGTTATGCATGGAAGAACGAGGATTCTTGTTCCTTTGATTTATATTTAATCATACCAGAATAAACAAAAATTCATAAGGTAAAAATTAAGAACAATATACAACAAACCTGGAAATTAAATCACCTTACGAAGATTACAAATGTAGAGCTCGGGATTACAACAATGGACACCCCCAAAGTTGATCACTAAGAAACTTAGAAGTACATGGGGGAGAAGGGAACTAAAATAAATGAAAGAAGCTCTCCAATTAGACTCACCTTCACCCCTGGTCGTGCAACGTGAGAGAATGGGGGTGAGAGGTGTTTTTATGTACATACACATCACACTTTCCACAAAAGAAGTCAAGTGCCTAAGAGACTAGGTCACTATTCAGGGCAGACTTTTTAATCCATCTTTAGCTGGCTGGTTGACTGACCAAAACGCGTGAAATTGGATCTTCGAGGCCCGAGTTATGGCCTAAATATAGAAGGGGGTCTAATCTGGCCTGCCCAGAATTGCTTCCCCATGTGGACCTATTATGGGACTTTAAATGGGCGAATTGGGCTTCATGGTCTTCTAGAGAAATGTAGCCCAAACAAATTTACATGCATAAACCGATTTGTAGCCTAATTGAATGTATAAACTATCCACAATACATATTTATGTCCACATGAATTCTTGGGCCCTTGTGCAGTTTGGCCCGTTTTTCTTGATTACCATCGTGGGATCTCCGAATCACCTCCTCCTATAATGTAAACACTTAAACAAGTAAAATTACCCTATTAAATATTAATAAACATTAATTCATTGAATCAAACAGTAAGTGTAATTTATTATTATATTTGGAATATTCATTACAAAACCAGTTTAAAAATAGTGGTGTAAGGGTGGAATAAAATAGTGAATCGTGGTATGATCAATGGTCCATTAAGGAAACTAATTTTAAGAAATGGTTTGAATCTATGAAATATAAAATGGACTCTATATACACTAACTATGTTTGAAACTTAGAGGTTATACCTAAAGATTTCAGACCCATATGTTTCAAGTTTTTTACGTAATAAAACAAGCATAGATGGTAGATTTTATACGTATAGATCTCATTTGGTAGCTAATGGTTATAAAAAATACATGTTATTAGATATGAAGAAACATTTTCTTTAGTTGTGATTATAAAGACTATTTGGATATTACTTTCCATGGTATCTTATTATGATTATGAGATATATCAAATTGATATAAAAACTTTGTTCCTTAATGTGAATTTACTCAATGATGTATATATGATATTTCCTAAAAGATTTTAATTTCCAAATGAATATAGTAAAGTTTATATGTGGCCAAATTTTATTTATGTATTGAAACAAGATTCTCAGAGTTATAACATTAAATTTGATGATGTATTCAAAGTTTTTGGTTTCATAAGAACATGGATGATTACTATCTATACAAGATTATTAGACGGATTGTTGTGGTATTTATGATATTGTATGTGGATTATATACTGCTTATTGTGAATGATACCCCAACTTTACATTCTATAAAGATATTTTTGGGAAAGTTCTTCATGATGAAATACATGGGTAAAGAATCCTACATACTAGGTATGAATATCTATAGAGATAGATCAAAGTGGTTTCTTAGACTTGATCAAAACACATATATTAGTAAAGTGACAAGAGGGGGTCTTTTTCAGTGTTACATGGTAAAAATAATAGGAAGATTCAAGATCCTTCTAAAGGTTTAGAAATTATTAATAAGATTCTTTATGTGTCAACCATAGGATCTACCATGTACTTCATGTTATGTACTCAACCTGATGTCTCTTATTCATTGATAATAACAAGTAAATACCGGTCCAATCTTGGTGAGATCCACTAGATTACTATCAATAACATCCTTAGGTACTTGGGAATAAGTAAGGATATGTTCTAAGTATTTATAAAAAAGGAAAAGTTTATTATAAAGGATTACAATGATGTTAGTTTCCAAACTGATAATAATAATAATATGAGATCTAATTAAATTTTCAGGTTTTTACTCAATAGTGGATCTATCAGTTGAAATAGCTTCAAACAATCAATTGTGATGGAATCATAAATGAAGATATAGTATAGTGGTGTATTAGATACTATAAATAAAGTTATCTGGATCGATAAGTTCATTACTAAACATTATGCAGTTCTTATAATTAAGGGTTAAATTGAGATTTAGTATAATAACAATAGAGATATTACTCAAAAAAAGGAACCCTACACTCACCAAAGGACTAGACACATCCTTCACAAATACCATCTAATTTTATAAATCATTGATAGGTGTGATATAAAGATCTATTAGGTGTATATAGATGAAAATATAGTGGATCCATTGATATAACCATTATCATAAATAATTATTTGGGTCATGTTGAATATATGGGTATTGGATAGATGAGATATTGAATGTAATGAATATAAAATATATCATAAGAAATGAAATCTCTTTTTATCATTCATTCATGTGTGATGCATATATTATATGAATCATGGAATGGTAAAATATAGTCACAGTATGACATTTATTTGTCTCTAATGGATTATCATCATGGAGTGTTATAAGTTGTGATGATATACTATTATTAGAAATAGTATAATATTATATATGATACAATATGGAATCATGTGATAATAATTAGAGACTTATTGTCTGGACTAACTCATGAAATTATATCACTTGGAATGTTATATGATCATTGATATACTTAGGGATGTATACTTAAAATTAATTCCCATTACATGAAGTTGAGAAGATACTTAACATATGAACCTTCATACTTTCTTTCCTTTATTACACCATCCTTGAGGTTGAGATAAACAAGGGGTGGTTGGGTATGTTACCGATCCTTTCATCAGATTATTTTAACCAAGAAGGGATCTATCCTTTTATATGAAAAGTTTTACATCTAGGATCATGATTGAATTAAACTAAGAAAATTTATATCCATGCTTATTCAAGTGACATATGATGAACTCACCTATTTTAATGAATGACATGTAACGTCCCGACCTAACTGGCCACTAAACCAGTAGCCATACCGGTCACCACATGACTTCAAGCAAGCCTCCTCATATGCCAGAGGCTTCTGACTAGAAGTGAGGGTCCAATAATGGTACATTGAAGAGACTATAATCTCATAATTAGAGTAGAACATTGGTATATCATAAAGTAAATAAAAGAAAACATCGAAAAAAATTATAATAAATGAATAGAAGAGGAAAAATTAATGTAATAATTGAGTGAAAACATCCAATTCCAAATATACATATTATTATGCATGTCTTAATGATGAAACATAGCTAAAATATTATATATACTGCATGCAACAAGATACAAGCAGTATAATACAATAAAATGGAAAGAGAACAATGGCTAACTCCATGAAAATCCTAATCATGAGTTCATTCCTGTGCTCTCTAGCTCCCAAGTACACAAAACATAACAAGAAATAAGTCTAAGGACATACAACCAAGAAGATCTACTTGGGTACCCCAGTGCCATGGTGGCCCGAGCAGGGTGTGAGAATCATTCTCATTAGGCCACCACTAATGATGTTTAGATCAATATAGTTTGTTCTCTATAAAATAAATAGTGTTTCAGCATAGGTGAACTCATGGTGATAACTAAAAAAATAAATAACACTCTAGTCTAGGTTCCTAAATGGATATTCGACTGATTCTACCTACTTCAACCTAAGTTGGATTTTTGAACCAAGAAAATCTGAAAAAGTAAATGATAAAATATAGGGCATCATGCAAGAAGAAACAGAAGTGGTTCAACCACAAGATTATGTTTTATCTTGGAGGTTGCACCCCTAGGACATCATCAAAGTATTTATATACCATTTTTTAATCAAAAAAATAATTATAATAATAATAATTCACCATAAGTAAATCCGTACAAGGTATTTGTAAAATCTAGTAATTCCATCCCGATACCATCCAAGGTAATATGTATTGGAATCCCATGTGTCACTATATGATCCCTCGATATAACCAATAACACCAAGTTCAAATGAGGAAACCTGTAATGGAATCCCTCATATCACTCATGGCATGGTAACTCTGAGTCTGTACTGGGTATCACACATAGGGGACCGAGTAGAACCAGAGGAATGACATAGCCATCTTTCTAATTAGCCCATCCACAATTTCTCCCCTAGGGAACCAATGTCACTCAAAAGTATAGGAATCCAACCAAATATCCCATACAAGTAAAGACAAAGGATCTATCCTAGTTCATCAAGTTGTACCAAGATAAGCATGGTGAGTATATCCACATCATCCTTAAGTTAGGACCCATTGTCTCTCCTATCCTGTAAGAAGGTTAAAAATAACACCCAAAATCACACATCAATAAGGGAGGGGGTCATGCACAACTCGTGTGACACCTAATTCACATCTGATTCAACCTGTATGGTTTAATGGCGGGGCTACATGGTTTCATATAAACTGTGCACCCCTATTAGCTCCTCCCAACTTGAGGTTTCAGAGCCTGGTGCTCTCGAATCTTGATGGAACACCTAGTGAACCACTCAGTCCCTAACCAAAGTCTAAAAATAGCATATTAAAGAGTTTGAACTCTCATAATTACATTCCTAATCTCTATTCATATAATAGACCATCCACTAAATAACAAAATTCAAATTCCCTTAGAATTTCATCTAGTCCAAAAACATGGGATGCTAAAATCTTCCCATCACAGAACTTATCATCCTCTAGAATCCTTGGGAAAATAAAGATAACATCACTAAACCTAATTGGGTCATGAATTCTTATTCAAATGACAATGTTGTGTTTCCCAACCACCCAATGAACCTCTGAGCATCACTCTAACACATGACACATAAGCCATAAAAACTCAATCCAATGCTTGTTCTTATGAACTAAAGCATAGAGATAGATCTTAACTGATCCTATTAAACTAGATACATGTTATACCTGTTATCTCTTTAACCACCAAGTTCTAGCACTCATAAGGCCCAAACCAAAGTACGATATTCCACTGATGGAATTATCGATTTAAGCATGACCTAGTGCTCTAATGACACTATAGGAATGATTCACTGCTGAAATGGTCAGTCAAATCCCAATCAAAATCAAGGCTTAGTCAATACAAGTTTTAATGAAAGGTATCATACAAAACTCACCATACTTGTCAAAACCCTACAACATTCCATTAAGTGGTTCCTCACTGACTGCATACAACAAGAGAGAGGGAAAAAATAGTTGAACCGTCTTCAGCCAAATTCCCTAAAAGAACTCGTCTTAAATGACCAATACATTCCAAAAGATAGATTTTATCCCCTTTAAATGAAGGTACCCTATTTTTAACTATGAATACATCAAACAAAGCTCATAACTAATATCCAGTGAAACCAAAAACCAGAAAATCCATCTTAGATATCATTCCACGACATGAACACGGTTACAAACGTGACCCATATTATTTGGATCAATAACACTTTTAAAAAAACACATGAGCTAGATTGAGTTTTTGGGTGGTCTCAAAAACATTAAATAGAATTTAAAAAGTTTTTCCCTAGAAACTGTTAAGGAATTTCCAAAATAGAGACATCAGTACAAATCCAAACATCCACGTACCAAGAAAGTTGACCGAGTCTAAGAGGCACCTCATGGAAATCAAGTAAA
The DNA here is from genome assembly GCA_963277665.1 of Viscum album. NCBI lineage: Eukaryota > Viridiplantae > Streptophyta > Magnoliopsida > Santalales > Viscaceae > Viscum > Viscum album. The sequence continues at coordinate 601,313,722 of OY728142.1, forward strand.
GAGGGAAAAAACTGGTTTTCATGAGTTAGATTGTGGTGTTCCTACATGGGAACCCAAGTATTACTCAGGACTAACCATTATAATAAAACAACCACACTTCAGAAGCACACTATGATAGAGACCACTCGAACAATCCCATCGGCTTATTAAAACTTTATCATGGAGTAAGACCAAAAATCTCTCTCAGTGTACCTAGATGATGTCAAGATAGGGGACATGATCAACATTTAATTGAGAATACAATAAGAGGATTTAATCAATTTCCAAAAAGGACCCAAGACACTCATCCTATCAAAAGGGAAAGGTGATCAGTATGGTTTCCACCCAACCATAATCAACCATTAAAAAGGAGGAACAATCAATCCACTATTGGTCAAATTATTTAGTAAAAAGCTTAGCTTAATCCACATATAGATAAAAAACCTAACCATGATTACTTTACCACTTGAGGCATCCCATGGTCACTCAAGCACAACCACCATGGCCCATTCCCAATTGAATATATCTTCATAAGTTGTGCGGAGAGCCAAGAACAACATTGTCATGCTCTCTAGTAAGAACCAACATAAATGGAAGATATTACCAACCAAAGATGCATTTTAAGCAAGGGAGACCATTTTTAAATGGCCTTGTAATGGTTTAGTTCCTTCTACTTAGAAGGAATCATTTTAACAGAATTTAAGTGATGTTCCCCACCTTAAGAGTGTCCTCAATGTTGTATTTAACAGAGAAAGGAAACTGATTCCATGGAACATACTCCATCAACCATTGACCATGGTTCTAGAGGTGGATATAACACATTAAAAAGTGTTTAACTAAGAATAAAAAGATAACCAGTTGCTCTAGAGTGCTAGATTAGATTCACCTGTAGACATACATGAGACTATTCTCTCGAATCACATCCATGTACACTATAACATTAGGTGTAAAAGGTAAAATAACCGACCAGTGTGTCAAAAAACTGATTATATTAAAACGCCATCCTGAGTATTGGGAAAATTAACATTTTTATAGAAGACTGGGTCACTCCACTTTAGAGGTAACCCAACATTCAAGAATAAAATCTCAAGATTAAACACTTAACACCGAACTTAGATGGCTCACTGTATCTTTTAACAATTTGGTGGTACTGTGTGCACTAACGCATACAACACCAAGTTCAATAGAGCAATGGAACATCCCTAATACTATCCACATGTTTATCAACCATATGCATTAAAGTATATAATGGATCACACCAAGGATTAACCTAAATTTGTATCACTCAGTATAACTGTAAAACAGGTTAACGACCTCCTGAGTCATCCAACACTAAAAAGGAATTAGAGGAAGGGTTGCATGACCTAATAAGTGGATGACCATGCACTAGGCACCTCTAAATCACTATAAATGAGAATTTAAAAATTATCACACTTGTATAAAGGGTAAAAATTGTCACGACCCGTCCTCAGGGCCCGTGACGTGAATACCCCAAGCCCGCCTTCCATAGGCCAGGGGCTGACGACTAGCACCAAAGGTGTAAATCCCGATAACTGGGAAGGAATTGCGTTTATAAAATATAAACACATTCAACCAGAGTACAAGAGGAAGTAAACACTAAGTAAAACTGAATACAAAGCAGTGCTGAAAGTAAAGGGGCCGGAAATACAAGCCCAATTGTAAAGTACAAGGAAAAAAGACAAAACAGCTGGAAGGTGACAAGAAGCTCTTGGATCGTCCACCAAGGATCCTACCTGAAGGGTTGGTACTGATAGCCTCCTTAGCGCCCTTGTCCATCAACCTCCTCCAGGTACCGACTCGTTGTGAGGTCCACCTCCAGGTACCGACTCGTCATGAGGTCCACCTATAGGTACCGTTCAGTCCTCGTACCCTCGGCCTCTGTCAGCGTTGTCCGTTGTCTGCATCCAAAACAACAAGGTGTGGGCATAGCCCATGCAGGGGTGAGTATAACGATACTCAGTAGGGACCCCGAGACCGTCAAGGTCTCACTAAATCCAACAAGGATAACCACAAAGAAAGATCTCAATAGATAACCTTTACTTAGGTATATGCCCATACATATACCTAAGTTATAAAGTAACCCATCTCAATCATGAGGAAAACACAAAGGTCATTGACTCCGCTCAAACCAGGATTTTCCTTATCGAAACCACAACTGCGGGAGAACTCCTCCTCTATTGAGTATAATGGCCCTGTCACGACTCCGAGGTGCTACTCAATAACCTTAGACTGCTGAAGTACTCCACCTGTCGAGTACTGTGGGCCTGCTGCTACAACCAAGTGCTTCCCACCATGGGTCTGCCGCTACAACCAAGCGCACCCCCTCATAGCCTACAGAGGTACTCCTTCTGTCGAGTACTGCGGGTCTACATATAAAACCAAGCGCTCCTCCACCGTGGATCTTCCGCTACAACCAATCTCACCCCACTGGGCTATCCAAATCACTCCGAGTCGACCGATCAGGAATCGTCAAGTCTCATCCAGCTACTAGGTCCCCTGCACTCTGCTAGCTCGTTACCGGGAGGGTCCGCTCCACGAGCTACTGGTCGATACTCCAAATATCACAAGGTTCCACGAAGAAGTACCCCCAAGGTATTCCACATCATAGGGGTCTCAACGCAACAGATGGCGCGTCAATTGGACGCCTGGTCTGTGAGTTATTAGCATTTCTGTTCCAGGGGCCCGGTAGGATTTCAGGTACAATCCAACCCGACCATACTCCAACTACATCCAAACCTCAGGTGAAGTATGCCAAAATAACCGTCTCATCAAGAGAATCCAACAAAGTCGAAAACACGTCAATCAGACGTTCGGAACTCAAGTTATAAGATTTTCCACTCCGAGGGCCCGGTTGGTTTCGGGTTCAAACCAACCCGGCCGTACTTCAAATGACACCAGTTAACCAAACCGGTCACACTATTGCGATCCAGACGAAAAAAACACATGATATGGACTACCCATTGGTCTAAAACGGATAGCCGGTGAAAAAAGTTGCATTTCACCGCAACACGCGCGAACCGAGCATCGTGGGTCCCACTCCTCGACCTTGACTTAAATATCCAAAATTGGTTTTGAAACATCCGTCTTAATTCCAGGGTCGCAACATCGCCGACGGTTCCTCATTCCGACACCGTATGAGAGAGATATGTCAGATACAAGATCCCATAATAATAATAATATTATTATCATTGGGTGTTTCGTGGACCCAAGCCACGAACCAGAATTTAGTATCGAACATTAGACTTGAATCGACCGTCTTAAAGACAAAATTACATCACCACTGATGACAAGCCAATCAGACGTCGCACGCATGAGTTATAGTAGGTCGAGGATTTAATAATAATATTAAATCTATTAATGTACGAGCGTTTCGGGTACCCAATCTGAAAACCCAAAAAAGGTATCCAATATTGGACTCATAAATTCCATCTCGAAGTCAGGGTCGCACTGCCGCTGACAGTTCATGAAACAAAGATCGCACGAAGAAGATACCGTCAAAATATGGTTTTCCCAACGAAAATAATAATAACATTATTATATTATTATTATTTTTTATTTAATTTAATCCATTAAAATCACACCCAAAACTTCCACACACCACCTATATTGGCGCCTCCTCATGTGGCATGCCCCAAACCTCCTTCCTTTATCGTTTTTATTATTAATTCCTTTATTATTTTATCACCTTAAAAACTCTCTCTCCAATCTAATCTCCATTCACGATTTTGTTCCCCCAATTAGCGCCCCAACATGATGCACCGGCGGATTCCGACTCAGCCTACCAACCTTGCTCCGCCAGACCGCCCTACTCGTGCCACGAGATCCTTCTTCACTCCATTCCAACTTCAATTTAACTCGAAAAAAGATACGAATGCATATCCATGATCCTCGGGTCGAGATCTTCGCGTCCGTATGTCGCGCTCAGGGAAACATTGAGTTTCCAGCGCGCTTAATTATTTGGGGATGAAGAATTCGTGAAGAATGCGTGGACAATGAATAAGGAAAGATCACGGTCAAGGTGAATATCGATAGCCGTGTTAGTTTGGCCATCATTTTTGAGAATCAAGAACATGGGGAATTGTAAATTAAATATTTATCATGCTTCAAGAATTTCAAATTCAAGATAAACAAGATGAAAATTAATTCAATAAATTGTTTATCGATCCGCGAATTAATTTATTTAATTCGCGTTCATCATGAGAAATTTAAACCGGGGTAAGGAATCCAAAAAGATAAATCCTACAAATAAACGCTCAAGCTCGAGGGTATAATCCACATAAATGAGACATATACAGTATTCCCCTACCTCATCAATTGATGTCGAACATCGGGCATCGTGGAGATCGATCGACGATTCTGTGGATGTCGGGGTGCATCTGAGGAGGAATCAGCATTGACGACTTCACGTTCTTCGAATCGCAGAGCATTCTTCATCGAGGAAGAAAACTGTTCTTCATTGAAGAGAGGAAGACCTTTCTCTCCTCAAGAACTCTCTCCCAACTCATCTTAACACAAAGAAAGTCCCAAAATAAAATAATAGACTATGGATATTATTTTATTAACCCATGTAATTCAAAAAAATCAAACCACTTTAATTGAATAAAGTGTTGGCATAATTAATGGGAGTGGGAAATGTGAAGGGTTCTCTTAATTAGAGGGGAAGTCGACACATTTAAATGCTAGGGAGTTTAATGGGGGTTTATAAGAGTTATGGGGAGTTTAGGGAAGGTTAAGGGAGATGAGAGGTTGGGGTTCATGTGGGCCCCACCTCTAAAACATTCTCACTTGGGAAGTTAGGTGGTTATGGGTCCCACCCCTAACCCCCTTTTTAGGATATAACTACCTCAGATACAAATAAAATTGTACACACCAATTTTATTTATTTCAAGCTAAATCCCCAATTGAAAAAATTCAACCCGCTTAAAACGCAACTACAGTAAAGGTCCCCTTAAGCAATTACTGGCACTGCGAGTTCATCGGTGACCTCAGATTTCAATTCCGAGCACCGATTCAAAAGATAGAAAAACCCATTCGTATGTTTACTAGACGTACCCGAAAAAAAGTTTGGAAAATTATTATCAGTCACCCTCAACCAACTGAAGTCGAGGTTAGGCTCTGCCTAGGTGAAACACACCCCAAAAAACCCAACGGTACTCGTGAATTTATAATCCGAGTTACCGTTTAAAAGTTATGAATTTTAAAATAAAATAATTATCAGTTAATTATTTTATTTATGGCCAAAAACTAACTTTCTCTGGTGGCCCTCACTGACCCAAGTTAGTATCTGCTTAAATAAAGCATGCCCTCACAAGTTCAGTGGTGGTCTCAGATTTTTAATCTGAGCCAGCGTTTGTGAGTTATAACCATATGAAAAATAAAATAATTTATTTAATTATTTTATTTACGGTTATTCCATTTTTGTAATTTCTCACAGGAGACCCGCGCCGACTAAACTTAAGTCACACCCAATGTAAACCCGCCATCCTGAGCGCAACGGTGCCCTCAGATTTCTGATCCGAGTAACCATTTAAGATTTATTCCACTTTTTCAGTAAAACTGCTTAGGCGCGTTAATTTAAGCTTAAAAAAACTTCAGAAAATTATTCCAGGCACACCGGGCCTCGGAATCAGGTGCCGTAAAAAACTGTGGACTCGTAAAATTACAAAGAATTTAAGAAAAAAATTTCGTTGAAATTTCCGGGTCTTTACAAAAATAACACATGAACACTCATCAAACAAGGGGTTTGTTTTGGAAACTAAGAGTCCTACATGGAAAATGACACCCAAACAACACCACAAAAGAGAGTGAATGCTCGTAAGAAACTAAAAAGGGATTTAAATATCTAAGGGTGCTACCTAAAATGGGAAATAACCTTACTAAAATTGAAAACATTGACCTAAAATGAGGTCACACATATGAAAAGGTCACTAGGATTAAAAGAAAATCATTTAGGTCCAAGCTAAAGGAGAAGGGGACTATAGAAAATGTTCATGTTCTTATTTCAAGGGCGCTACTCAAGGAAACATGCTAAAAGGATTTTAATTAACCTTACATGAGGTTAGGATAAAAATCCACTTAAGGTTTATTTTAAGTCATTAAACCAAAACTCATTTAATTCTTTAATATTTTCAAGTTTAGTTTTAAATAAAAATCAACACTAGGCACAAGTCAAAATAGGAAAGGTACTATAAAATACATTTTTAAACATTATAATTTTTTGACATCCCTTTATAAATATTCAATTTTAACACATAACCCCTTTTAAACACCATTAATTTATTTATAAGGCCTTAAACTATTACATCTCAAAGAAAAAAATGTCTTCTATAAATTAAAGAGGTACAAGTCAAAAAAAATCCACCTTAAATTTACATGAAAACCATATAGGCATCTATGAGCACTATAAAGGTCCATCAACACAACTCAATAACACCCCCATGGGGATAATAACCAAGGAATAATAAAGGAAAAGGTGACATACAATGGCCACTTTAAGCTGTTTTAGGTTCAAATAAAAGAAACCAGAATATTTTTTAAACATTAATTGTTTAAAACATCCTTAGTGGTTCATCTATTTAGATATATTCACCATCTAACCTACTTGGGTCCAATTTTTTAATTATTAATTATACATATGGGTCATTAAGACCAATAAATAGGAGTATAATCCCTAAAAATGAAACCAAAACATTTAAGGTCAAAATCTAATAGCACTGATATTTACATCCATTTCTAAGTAAAAGGCTCATAATTTATGATTCAGTTTTACGGGTTACCAACTCTCAAATTATAAAGCTCCCATACAATTTATATGTTTTGGGTGGTTCCCATATAACCACAACCATTTTAACCATGTTTAATGGAAAATTCAATAGATTAAACATTTATAAAATAGTCTTTAAGTATATAGAGAGCATCAATAATTGTTCAGTTATATGGGTCGTCACTATCGAATTTATAAAGTTCCCATAAAACTTACAAATTGCAAGTTGACTCTGATTTAATCGTAACCAGCATGTTTAAATTCATGATAAATAAGTATAGAATCATGGAAATCTTAAACAAAGCTTGATATTTAATCACCTAAACATGGTAAGGAAGGAAGTAAAAGCAAGGAAACACTCAAAAATGGATTATAAGTAAGGCATGATAATTTAAATTTTAGAAGCATTCTAATCACATATATAAGTAGGCATAAATCTAAACATGTATCAAAAAATTACCTAACATGGTATATAAAAGAAAATATAATAAAACATGCAAGGAACATTACTTTTTTTTCAAATAACCTAACAATGAAATCTACATGGAATGGAATATGCATGGAATGTGAATTCCTATGTGCCTATAATGATGCATGAAATGATTCTTCCTTTCCATATTAGTCCAAGGATAAATGATAAAACTTATAAATTAGCAAGCAACAAAAATTACACAAATAAATCAAGGTGAACCCACAATCAACTATAACAACTAACATCACGAAAAACAATCCAAACCCTGTCTACTTGGTCCATTCCCTATACATGGGTTGATCATGCCCACGAAAGACTATTTACTAAGTGAAAAAACATTCCTAGTCTCCTGTTTACCATCCCAGAATAGTAAGACAAAGGAAAAGAAGCTCTGATACCACTTTGTAACGTCCCATCCTAACTGAACACTAAACCAGTAGCTGGAATGGTCGCTACATGACCTCAAGCGTGTCTCTTCATATTCCATAGGATGCCGAATAACAATGAGGGTCCAATAATAGCATGTTGGAGATACTATACCCTCATAATCATAGTAGAACAATGGTATATCATAAAGTAAATAATAAACAATAGTGGAATCAATAATAATAAATGAATAGTAGGATAAAAATGAATGTAATAATTGAGTGAAAACCACCAAGGACAAATATACTTATGATGATGCATGTACTGATGATGAAACATAGATAAAACAATAGATATATCACAGACAACATGATTCAAGTAGTATAATACAGTAAAAAAGAAAAGTTCCAAATGGATAACTCCATGATCATACTGATCATGAGCTTAGTATTATGCTCCCTAGATCCCAATTACATAGCACAACACAATCAATAATTACAAGGGCTTGTAACCAGGAAGATCTAATCAGGTACCCCAGTGAAATGGTAGCCCGAGAAGGGTGTGAGAAACAGTCTTAGTAAGTCACCACCAACAGTGTCTATATCAATACAATTCACGCTCCATAAAATAAATAATGTTCCAACACGTGTGAACATATGATGATAACTAAATAAATAAATAACAATTCGATCCGGGTTCCTAAGTGGATACCCAACTGATTCTACCTGTTTCAGCCTAATCCAGATGTCTGAACTAAGAAAACCTGTAAAAGTAAATAATAAAATACAAGGCATTATATAAGGGGCATTAGAAGTTGTCCAACCCCAATATTGTGCTTTAACTTGGTAGTCACACCCCCATTACATCAAACAAAAATTTAGATACCACATTCTAATCATTGAAACAATGATTATAATAATAATCCACCACTAGTAAATCTGTACAAGGTATCCATCAAATCTAGTAATGGAATCCTGTTCCCATCCAAGGCGATATGTAATAGAATCCCATGGGCCACTATATGATCCATCAATATAACTAATACCACCAATTCCATCCGATCCAACCTGTAATGACATCCCTCATATCACTCATGGTATGGTAACTCTGATTCCATACCAAGTATCTCACATAGGAGATTGGGTATCACCTGAGGCATGGAATATCCAACTTTCTAATGAGTATATCCATAGTTTCTCACCTAAGGAACATGTTTCATTCACAATTATAGAAATATTCCCTGAGGGCCCATCCAAGGAAAGCTAAATTATTTCTCCTGACATGTCAATTCATACCAAGCCAAGCTTGACGAGTCCATCCATGACGTCCTTAAGTTGGGGCCCATGTTCTCTCTCATCCTGCAAATAGGTCGAGCATAGCACCCAAAATCACACATCAATAAGAAATGGAACATATATCTAGATAAAAAGTCTATCCAAAAATTCCAATCTTAAAATATAGCATAAGTCATTAGGAATAATTCACTATGCATAAGAATAAGCACTAAGCTACCAGACATGCACATATAGAAACAAGCATAGGCGTTCAACAACTTGAATAATAGAAGTCACTTCATATAAGGTATAATAAAGAAGGTAGAAAACATAATATTTATGGAACATGGTACAATACATAATCATAATTCACAACCAAAAAAGGGATGAGAACAATTCACTAAATATAAATATAAGCACTAGGCTACATGGCATGAAAATATGGTGTTTTCTAATTGAAGACAGTGCACCTCATTGAGGAGGTTTATTAGAAAAAATGAAATTTTTATTAAAAAATTCATTTCATTCAATTAAAATTATTCAATTTCATCACTAGGAATAAAGTGAGCATAAGGCATCAAGCTCAAAGGCCTAATTCATGGACTAAAAAGCCTCTTATTTGATTTCATTTAAGTGAGTCAATTATTAAGGGTGAAACACACCCTATGGGTGTCCAATAAATTTAAACTCAAGGTCATTAGGATTCCAAGGAGGAACCATGACCATAAAAGAGGAAAAAGTCAAGGAGGTTAACCAAAAAGTTGATTCACCACTCACTAGGGTCATACATTACATGGTAATATATTCAATTTAATTTATTTAGAAAGAATGATGTGTCACCAGAAGGTTACAGAATGTGGAACAACAGTGTAATATATGAAAATAAAAAAACTATGGGAAAGAAGATATAACACATACCTTATAACAATGATGAATCACACATATGATAGAAAACTATGATTTTTTCTGGTTCGAGAGAAATAGGAGAAACAGACAAACACTCTGAAAATAATAAAAATTAGGTCACACCAAAATAGCATAACAAATGAGGGAATCAAGGATAAATAGAAGAAATAAGAGTGTATATATTACCTCAAGATTTTTAGTTATTCTTATGGTGATTTATTTGGATGACAGATAAAGGAGTTATAAAAAAACCCTACCCTAGAGGAGGACTTCATGTGAGAGAGGAGGAGTAAACTCCAATTGAAAAAGTGAGGGGGAAGAGAGTGGGGGTTATATTTAAGTTCATTAAGGGTAAAAATGACAATTATCCCTTAAAATAGGGTCTCAAAGTTGACCAAACCATGAACCAACCATGCGGCTCCCACTGTTAAGGAACCTTAACCCCACACGGTTGTACCACACGGTTTTCCCAAACTGTGTGATGAATAGAGAAATCATACTTCATATTTGGAACTAAGCATGAAACTAGGAACATGGCCAGGGTAAACTATGTGCAACCAATGAGAAACTTGTTTCACCTCTAGTTTAGGCGACACAATTTACTACTAGGTTTCACACAGTTTTATACAAACCGTGCACCCCTATAAGCTCCTCTAGACTTGAGGTTTTGGAGATCGATGCTCCTAAAACTTGATAAAACACCTAAGGAACCCCTTTGGACCCCAAAAAAGTCTAAAAACAATATTTTTAAGTGTTACAACTCTCAAAATTATATTATGAATCTCGGTTCACAAAATATATCATCCTCCAAATGAAAAAAATTCATATCCCCTCAGATTTTCATGAGGTCCAAAAACACAAGACGCTACATTACATGTGATGTATTCATTTAAATTGTTTAGTATATTTTATATATTCTTGAATATATGAGATTTTCTATAGTATATTGATAGTTCCATTTATAATGGGCACTATATGTCTTGGAAAATGTTTGTAAATGATTTATAATGATAAATCTCACGGTGGACATGTTCATATAGAGATATTCATGTGATTGATCAATATCATTAAAAACCCTTTATATATTAAGTAATAAATATGTTGTTATAGAGGCCAAAAATTTATTAAATTTATAAATTGGGGAATTTATAATTTTTTTCAATGATTCAAAGATCCAAAAGGTTACACATAAGTCCTTGAAATGATGATTAATTTTGGTATAAGGTTTCTATCTAAAATTTGAGGTTAATTATAATAATCATGCCCAAAGAAGTTTGAATATATTCAAAAATATTTTTGAATTTGTCCAAAATGACTATGATAATTTAGTTCCCAATGGAGATTATTGAATATTTATCACTAAAACTCAAACCATGACTTGATGAAAGCCACCATATAATGGTAATTGTTTTTACATGGTATTCTATATCATTCTATGGTACCCATGTGGAATGATATTTAATATCATTCAACCATTTATCCCATATTGATTGTCAGGTTTATTTTAAATTATCGACACATCATTATATGATGTGTATATAAAATATTTATTATTAAATTAATTTATCAATCATACTAATAGATGATGTGTAATCCAAATGGTTTGGTCACTTAATAAATCATAAAATATTATAACTCTAACAGGATCCCCCTTCAATAAAGGATGACAATAAAAAAAGATTAATAAATCTCATTTGAGACACCAGAGTTCATTGTCTATTGAATTAATATCTATTTTATTATTTACAATCTATTTTCCTTTGAGGAGAAGGTGTTATCACACTATTGTGGATAAGATGTCCTACCCAAGTGTTAGATTATTCTAGCGACTAATGGATAACATCAGATATAGGTTTTAGTTGGTTATTATTGATTAAACTTGATTAAAACTACTACTTCTGATTATCAAGTGTAGGGCAGTGAAGTGTACTTATTTTATAGGTTTCTTACCATAAATTATTTATTTCACTCCCTATTGATATTGGAATGGGTTATTTGTTTTCTTCCACATTATATGGACATAGTTATATCCCATAAAACCCATCAAGGGGGAGGGTTATTGATAAATAAAGACAAAAAAAAAAGAATTGAAAGAATAAGGTAAATTATAAGGGATTTTAGATTATTTAAAAATAAATATCTAAAGTAATAATTTTAATATATATGTCATTATAAAAGTAGAAAATGAGTGTATAGAATAAAAAAAATTCTACCAAGCCACCGTACCCATATCGTAAATCAAGGATGGGGTATGATACAATTTAAAAAAATTGATACGTACTCTGAATTTATAATAAAATAATTAGTACAAAAAATAATTGAAATAAATATGTTGAGATATATATTTCCCAATCAGATTCCCCACTACTTCAATTCTTGGTCATATGGTGTGGAAGGAAACCTGTGTTAATAAAAAATACCAACTTATAGATGAAAACATTAAATAAGTTTAGGATGACTGTGTAAGTAAGTATTAGGTGTAATTTATTGTAATTTTAGATTTTAAAACATAATAACATATGAACATTTTTTCTTTAAATTGTTTATACATTAGACGACTCACCAACTAGAGGTGAAAAAGTGATAATTTCAATATTTTTTATTATCCAGAGAAGTATGGATGGGTTAGAGGTGTGGGTTTCAGAGTCTTTATAAGAGACTACATTATGAAATTATAAGAATAGAAGAATAATAAATAAGAATATAAAGAGTTACCAAATAAATTTTGGAAAAAATGAATTACTATTTGAATAAAACACATTACTCATGAATTAGAGCAACATATTAATTAAATAATAGAAATTAATAAACTAACCACAACAGACTGATCCAAAAACATTGATTTTTAAGGGTAGTTTTTCTCCTAAAATTGTAACATACTAAAGGTACTCATTTTTAATAATGTTTTATAACATCTACACAATAATAAAGTATTGGTTGTTTATTTTTTTGAAATATTTTAGGATAAAACTTTTTGTGACTTATACTTATCAACACCCACACACTGAATTATTATTAGAGGTTTAGTGTGTAATATTAAAGGTGATAAACTTTATGATTCTCTATTACTAGAAGGACACATGAGCATAGGTAATTAGGTATCTCAAGATCCAAGGTTTGAGCTAAATATTCCTATTACTGATGTTAATGTTCAAACAATGAAACATTCTATTAGAATATTCATAATATGGTTATTAAATCATATTAACTCACATGATAAGAAAGGGGTATGAAATTTCTAGATTATTTTATACTAATTAAATTTAATGATTAATAAAATATTTATACACAACTATATATAATGAAAAAGGGGAAAATAAAAAATTATGTTAAGGAAATCAAAGGGATTAGTCAGTACATCTTGAATACGAACAGTGGATCCTAAATTTACTCCACCACAAACCCTGATATAACTAAAGTATTTAAAGCCTCATTGGAATTCATATTTCAAAGTGGGAAATACTTGTCAATTTGATTATTGAGAATACATACACAATGATGTGCCAATTTAATTTATTGATCATCCCATTATAAATGGAATTATATGGTATGATGGGTTAGAATCCTCCATTATAAATTTATATATAAGCTACAAAACCATTTTTTTGTTTCTAATTACTAATATATTGTTTCTATGAAAATTTTAACAAAATTATTTTTATTTTAAGTATTTATATTATTATTATGCAGTCACTAGACTAGTTGATAATATTTTTATATTTATAATTTATAATCATCATTCAAAAAATAAAAGAATGAATGAAGATAAAATTGTAAGTAGATTAGAAAAAATTACAAGAGTGTTTTAACCAAATTCAAAAATCCATAAGTTATCTTGAATACCTACCATGAAATGGTAGGAATATATACAAAGTTTACTATCATGATAATTTTTTCTTAATATATAATATTCATTAATGTTTAATTTTTTTATAATAAGTAATGAATGTTAATTTTGATAAATCCAATTAATACAATAATATATATTTTAAATCCAAAGACTAGATATCCAACAAATAAATCACATATAATGTCCCTTTATAACTAGAAAACATTATATTTTCAATATTTTATAGTATTTTAAATATATACTATGTAATATATATCAACTTTCAAGTTTTCTTTCATATTTAACACTAGTATATCAATCAATAAAGTGTTTAAGAAAAATGAACACAAATAACGCATTAATGGACTATTATAGATGAAAATACATTGTGGTATATATACTCAAAATTTATTATTAGAACATATATTATAGTAATGGATATAAATATAGTTATTATATTTATATGTTTATGAAATAATTCATAAAACATATAACAACTCAAATCCCCTTAAAAGAATCTATTATATGTATCTATTCTTAAATATATATAGTTTTAGTTAAACTATTCATTAACCATTTTTTATTTATATATTTTTAATAATATTCATATAGAGATTTCAATTCATTTATAGATGATGAAATAAACACATTTAGGTGTTAATGGATAGGTTATGTTATGTTTGAATATTCAAAAAATTCATGAAAATGTATTTTTTCTACAAATTATAAATTTAATTTATATATATATATAAACCCATAAAAAATTTTAGTATAGAACCAATATTGAAAAATAAATTTCACTAAATATGATAGTAAAAGTTTTGTAAATAACCAAGACTTTACTTCCATTTGATAAAATATTGTGTTTTCTTATCCTTTACTTTGAGGAGTTATTGGGGATATTCATTTTAACATTTTTATTAAATCCTAAAACTAATAGATAAGGATTTATTTAATCAAAATAATTTAAAATTTGGGTTTTTACTCATCATTTATTCTCATTATTAGTGATATTTATTTTAGTTTTATGCGATTAAAGTGTGAATTTACAATTTAAAATTTATGTTTTAGTTTGGAACATGTGTCACATATTCAAAACTGAGAAAACAAGGACAAATTATTATAAAACTCTAGGAAAATGAGTGTTGATTAATTTCATTAACTATTGGAATTATCTTTAAATTATACTAATGTGCAGAGTGGTTGTAATTAATTAAAGTTTATTTTTTCATTATAATTATTAAAGAAGTTCAAAACGTGTGTCACATAATCAAAATTGATATTTTTTTGGATTTTTATGAAACTATAGTAAAATGATCAATAACTCATTTATGAAATAAAGTAATTATTTAAATGTTATTATGATGTTCTTTATTGTATAAATGACTAAAAATTTATGCTTTGAATTTTAATGTGATATTTTACTTCAAAACATGCATCATATTCTCAAAACTGAGAAAACGATCTTGGATTGTCATGAAAATATAGGATACTGATCATTGATTTATTTTTAACACATAGTAATTAAATTAATTCCTATTAGATGCTCAATATTATTGGTATGAATGAAAATATGAGTTTTCAATTTAAAAGAAACATTTTAGTTTAACATATGTGACACATGCTCAAAATTGAGAAAGAAATCTCATATTTTCATAAAACTATAGGAAAATGATATTTGATTCATTTTTGAAATATTTTTATAAGACATAAATTAATATAATACATGGTTTATCCATAGTTACCTAATGTTTATTTTACT
The DNA here is from genome assembly GCA_963277665.1 of Viscum album. Classification (NCBI taxonomy): domain Eukaryota; kingdom Viridiplantae; phylum Streptophyta; class Magnoliopsida; order Santalales; family Viscaceae; genus Viscum; species Viscum album. The sequence continues at coordinate 601,329,094 of OY728142.1, forward strand.
ATTTTATGAGTTAAAGAGGTTCAAAATGCGTATCAAAAAGTCAAAACTAATAAAATGGACCTAGATTGTCATTAAAACCTATAAAAATGATTGATGAATAATTTTTAATATAAAATAATGAACTACAAATCATTTTAATTCATAGTTTATATACCATGAAAAAAGTGTGTGTTTTTAATTTAAAAGTGATATTTTATTTTAGAATATTTGTTATATTCTAAAATTATGAAATCATGCTCAAATTTTTATGAAACTATAGGAAATTAATAAATTATTTATTTTTGACTCATAGTAATGAACTGCATGTCATTATGATGTGTGATTTTATTAATTTTTTTGAATTTATCTGTTTTCAATTTAAAAGTTATATTTTAGTTCCAAACATGCATAAAACGATCCTAACTAAGAAAATGATCTTGGATTGTCATGAAACTCTATGAGAATGCTTTTCTATTAATCTGTATCTTATGGTAATAAAATCAATGTCTTTATGATTAATAGTGTGTTCAAAATTAACTATGGTTCATTTTTCTATTTTTAGTATTAAAATGTCAAAACATGTGTTATATACTAAAAATTGAGTAAATGGGATTATATTATAAATAAACACTATAGAAATATTTGCTGATTTATTTGTGACATGTTAGAATTAATCAAATGAATGTGTGATGTGGTCAGAATGAATTCATGCATTTTTTTATATTTTTAATTAGTTTAAATTTATTAATTTTTATTAATAATACAAATATTATTTATTATGAAATATATGTTACTCACTTCAGTTAAAGGTACAATTTATTTTTTAGGTAAAAATTCAATGAATTGTTGACTTATCAACACATTCTTATGAACATGTTTTGTTATGTAAATATTATATTCATAAATTTTATAATAATAACTAATAGTTTTAATGTACAAATATTCTGTTGAATAATGATATTTATTTATTATTGGTATTATATTGAGTTATAAATCATGTGTATTCTTGTTATTAATTTATTGTATATCTGTATTTTTTTTGTTTTTGTGAAGCCGCAACACTAAATAGTGGTTGTAACAATTTATTTCGACCTTTCATATTGATTTTTAGCACTAATAAAAGACTATCCCTTTCTCAATGTCAACTTTATTAATGATTTTTAGGAACTAAGAAATCCTTTTTTAAGTGATAAGAAAGATATATTCCATTATAGTATGAAATAAAATGTTGTGTGGAAAATTATTTTACAAAAAATATTAAATTTAAAATGTTATGTGGATTTATAAATATTTATATTGACTATTTAAATGTTTTTTGATCACTTGATATTTCAAAAAAACATATCCACACCAAATATGTTTTATTATGTGTTTTATATTACACTAGTAGAATAATAACCTTTTGGTATCATCAAATATTGCCTCTAAAGGGTTTAATCCACTCCCTTGTGACCAATTTTGAAATTGTATTAGTATGGGATTTATAATGTATAATTTGTGACCTCTAGTAGAGATCACCAATTTTTAGAAACTACTTATGATTTAAACCATTTAAAAAAAATACAGCACTAGAAATCATTATTAGAAGTCACCAATACTGTTTTTTAAGTGCAGTGAATATAAACCAAAACTTATAAACCTTCATACATGAAAATTTGAATATTTAAAACATTAAAATTTGAAATCATAAACTTGTAAATAAAAAACCCAAAAACATATAACCGATAATTTAAAATTATTTAACATAAAATCTTATAACCTAACTCAGATACTGGAAATATTCAAACCTTAAACTTTCAACCTAAACCATTTAAACCACCAAATATTTATACATTGTAATACTTTTTATCTATAAATTATCAAGTACATGCACATTATATTAAATTAAATGAAATCCATAAATCCAAACATGACACACATATTGGTGTTATAATCTAAAGTAAGTGAAAATAAAATACCTCACTTAAAGGTATGCCACTAACAAAAAAAGAGAAACAATGTAATAAATATTGGGATAAATATAAAAATCCATTTAGAATATTCCAAAATAGACACTGAACCCAAAAATATTCCCCACCAAAGGTGAATCTAATCAAATAATTATAAAAAATATAATGTTAAGCATACATTTTAATAAACTATTCATATATCATAAAATATATCTAACATTATACTAGGGATTCAATTGATAACACTTATGAAAAAATGATTATAGAACTTTATACTTTGAAGAAGATGATTAAAAAAAGTGGTTCAAGATGGATTCCTAAAAAACACTTACACACTTGTACATAAATTTCAACAATAACACTTAAACTATTGAAAAGAAAATTATTTTTCAACAAGAAATTTGGAAACTTATATAGAATCACATATCACAAGTGATAAGTACCACTAGTTTTTTTAAAATACATATTATATGTGGGTGGAATTACCTCATATCTTATTTTTTTATAATTAAAAATAAAAAAAATATTTTTCATCTTTTAAATAGAAAATTTAATAATTTAGTAAAAAATATATCATATTTTTTTTGTGTTTTTTATTTCAAAATTAATGAAAATATTTCTAAATAATAAATAAAAATAACTCTAGTGTCACTTAAGTGTGTTGGAAATAAAACAAAAAAGTTGTAAACTCTAGTTATGTATGTGTATATATGAATTACATATTTAAATGAACTATCATAGATCAAAAATAAAAGTTAACAAAAGAAAACATATACCAGGCATGTAAAAAAATATTAAAATTGGTAAATAAAAGAGAAATAAATGAATATCACTCATGTATACTAAGGATTTTAGAATTATATAATTATATTTGAATGGGAACTTGTAAAATCAATGTAAATAATTAGAATACAACTAGGTGTAATGATAATAAATTTATAAAAAAAACATGAATTTAAGGCCTACATAAGAACAAACTTTATAATTAAACATGGATTTAAAATTAGTGATTCATATTTTAAAGGTAATGAAAATATGGACCTTAATTTCCTTGTACGTGGGTAGGGACCTAAAAATTTAAAATTTCATTGGCTGATCCCTAAAATTGTTTGTAAGTAGAAGCAAATCATTATAATCCACCATAGAAAAACTAACCCCATTAGCATTGAAAAATTTCAATAAAAATAGTTAAAAATTTACTATTTTATAAAATATCATGATTAATAGAACTCATAAATTTCATGAGTATACTATTACACAATCAGATTCTTTGCATCGAGAAAAAAATTTCAAAATTGTAATAACTAATTTTTTTTCTTTCAAACTAATTACATTTAGAGAAATTTTCTATAAATAGTGGTTCTTTATATTTAATTATAGGAAATATATTTTTTATATATTTAAATATCACTCAATTATAAAAATAATAATAGACACAATAAGATATAATCAATAATATAGTAAAATTGAATATTAAGGTAAGAAATAACCAATTCAGACACCTGTTCTATTATTAATGAAACATATCGAACAATTATATATCATAATATAAATCCCAAAAAATATAATGATCATAAAAAATTTTAAATTCATATACTTAAAATTTAAATCAATAAAATAACCGAAGAAGTTATCTTTTTAAACATTTTCCAAATATTTAGTTGTGTCTTCTTGGAATCTACTCTATAGTAGTAGTTTTTGTTTCATCTTAACATATAATATTTGATTAATTATTCTAATGTTATAGACAAAATTAATCCAATATTTATTAATATTGGGATCTCATTCCTTTAAATACCATTTCATGCAATATATATGTGATATTAACAAAAATAGTGAATAAAGTCATTTTACATAAAGGTTTAATGATAGTTTAAATACAAAATATTTAGGACATGATTTGACTATTCTTGGAGTGTAAAAAAATATTTTCTTGGATGAGTGTGGTATTTATTATATTATATAGAGAATTATTATCATCATATAAAAGCTTCACAAGATAAAAAAACTATATTATAACACAACATATTTTACCATATTTAAAATACATGAAAAATGATTTTTTTACTTACTTAGGATACTAAAGTAGATCATCATAGATTTATTAAAGTATTAAAATAATATTCATCATACTAAATAATATCTAAAGTAACAAGAAAATAAAAAAATCTCAATCGATGAAAGAGATGGATTTATCATCATGTTTATTAGCTACAATTTCTACAAAGATATGATTTTTTGAATTTTAATAAATTATTAGTCACTAAAATGTGAAAATTTATCCACTATAGTGTTAAAACTTATATAGAAAAAATAACTTACCTCATGAAACACTACATTGGAAATCTTATCCTCTTTCCCCCCTTTGAAAAATAAACCATTTCTACATTAAATATCTAGCGAGTCTATCAATTTAAACATCAAAGTTGGAAAATCCTATTAGATTTATTGACAAATACAATGGTAAAAAAATAAAATTAAAGATAATCATAATGGTTAATGAAATAAGTTTAAAACAGTCCCAAAAATATGTAAAAAACAGTTTTTTTAAAAAAAATCTAAAGGCAGAAAGTGGTTTTTTCATAAATATGAATTCATATTAACCAAAAAATTGTGTAAAAAAATAAATAAACATTCATATTCTAAAAATAAATTTTCTAAATAAAAAAATGCATTTTAAGAGAATTTAAGTACAAATTGTTATAGAGTAATCTAGCGAAAAAAATAAAATAGCATAATTTATGGAAGCTCAAAAATAACTAAAAGCACTTCAAATAGAAATTTTTTCCTCTCCAAAATATTTTTTTCTTCAATATTCTCAAATATTATACATAAGAAATTATTTTGTGTTTCTTTCACAAATTAAAAAGTATAATACTAAAATTTATAAAACTAAAAATTAATTTTTAATTTTACTAAAACATATATTTATGTAATATTATAATAAAATGGAAATACTTATTTTTATAAAATAAAATAATATATAAGAAGAAATATTTAGGGTTTCCAGTAATTAGGGAACTAGCAACGATAGGGGGTTCACCTGGTGAACCTCAGTGGTGGTGGGTGGTAAAATAGGGTTGCAGAGAGCAGTGAACATCTGAAGCTAGAATTAAAATACAAATGGTAGGTTATGGTCATCGAATAAGGGAGATGGTGTGTGATAAATAGTGGTGGAGATGAGCGATGAATTGAGTAATAAATGGGAGACTAATAGGGTTGATGGTTGTGAATAGTGAAGAGGGGTAGTGGATAAATATTTATGAGAAACGAGGGAATGGGAAATTAGATTAGGGTTTGGGAATAAGGAAGATGAATATAAAGGCTCTGGGGTGTAGTAGAAGGTTTTGGTGGATACCAAATATTTGTTTTTCATCGTATTCAATGGATTAATCCAAAGAACATGATAAATATAACCATTAAATCTCCTAGGGAGTATATTTCATTATAAAAACCTAGAATTTATCAATTATATTTGTTTCTTTAAATAAACGTACACTAAATTATATTATATAGTATTATACACATTCAACACAAAAATAATCCAACAACAATTTATTTCATTAATAAATATCATTACATTAATCAATAATTAAACCCATTAAAATTTCAAAAATTACAACGGGGAAAAATATAAATTTTGAACAGTAGAATGTGAAAATTTAGAACCTTCCAATTGGCTAGAATCATCACCCAATGACCAAAACTATAGAAAAGAAAAAAATATTAGTAAACCAATCGACATTTTAGAAAATGAAAATGTATAACCTTGAGAGGAATTGAGGTAAATAATGAATGAAATATTTAAGAGGTATTTATAAGAAGTAATATGATTGTATTAATAGTAATATGACCATTGGAATAGTAATGTGACTGTTGGAAATAGTAACCTAACCATTATGAATAGTATCCTGACCATTTTAATAGTAACATGGCTTCAAAATAATAAAATTTAATATTATTAATATTTTTCGTGAGTAATTTATGTAAATATAAATATTATAATTCCATAAAATAAATATCAAGATTAAAAACTCAAATAAAATATAAGCACATTTTTAGTAAACTATATTTTAAGGTATTTCATAAAAAAATAATAATTTTTATAATAAAAATTAAAACAAACTATGTTATAAAATTATTTTGATAAAATCAATGTCATTTTTTAAATTAGCATTTTGAAAATTTCCAAGGGTTATTTTTTTGGTAATTTTCATAAATACTTTAATTTTAAGATGAATAGTAAAAATATAGCTTTTTTTTGTAATTGTTGTATTTTAAATTACATAATTAATGATATAGTCAATTATAGATATGTTGGATCTTCCAAAACATATTAAATTTGATAAATGATTCATTAAAATAGAATAAACTTTTTTTCCTATAACATCTCATCATCGATTTGTTAGGTATATCCTTAACCTCATTATGGTTTCCCTTTTTTCGTTGTCTGTATAGGGATGATAAGGAAATGGGAGGATACCTATAATGGCGAAGTCACAGATTTGTTGGACTCTTAGCTTTAACTGGATTTTTCTGCAGGTTGTAGAAGGATTCCATGTTGTGTAACTAAGTTATATGTTGTATAAGAGTTATTGGATGCAAGTCGTGAAAATGTAAAGAGATCTTAAATGTCGTGAGTTAATAAAAGGTCATATTTTTTATTCGATCTAACGGGTTTTCCAATGTATATGATACTTTGGAAGTTACATGTCATGTAAACGGGTTACATGTCGTGTAACACCCCATGTACATTTTTTTTAAAACAGGCATGTGTCTATTTTTATTTCAGTTATTTTTCCATAATTCATTACCCTCAACCTAGGGAAATTCCCAGATAATTTTGGGATACTCCGATCCTTCTAGATCAACCCGTTTGATGTTTGTTCTCTATTGTAGTTGTGGTGTATCTCTTCGGTTAAGAGACCTTTTTTTCTTCTTCATTTCCATTGATCAAGGTAGAACCCTTGGGTTACGTTATCATATTTTTGGGTCTAAATTGGTGCTTATTTGTGTCTTATTCTAGATCCATTGTGAGATCTCATTCTGGAGTTCATTCCTTTGTTGGTCATGGTTTGGTGGGCATTCATTATTGAGGTATGTTGTATTTCCTCTTCTCCTCTAACCCTCTTTCTCAATTGGAATAATTTTGAGATGTGTGGATTGGATTCTAGGGTCTTGTTTTCATCGTTGGGTTTTCATTATTAGTGGATCCCATTATGGGTATGTTCAACCCTAGTTTTGAGGTAGGTGGTTATGTCTCTAACCTAAGTTGATGAAAATCATTATTCTTGTTTTCTAAACTAACTTATAAAAGGAATTATCATTATTGTTTTATATGTGTCGAAAAGTGTTTTTAAAGAAAAATGGGTTTTCCATGGTTATAGATAAATGGAAAGAAAAAGAGTATTTTGAAAGCATTGAAATAGATTTGTGAAATGGTTTTCAAATAATTGGAATGAATTGTGAAAACAAGCACATGGGTTACCTTGGGTACTTAGGTGGAAGGTTTATCTTGAGTCCATCATCCATTTGTTTGTGATTACTAGGAGGGTTTCTCATGGATATTTCCTCTATTTCCTAAGCTCGTTTTTCTAAGGGATTGATATTGACATTATTGGGGGGGGGGGGGTTAATCATGGGGTATTCCTATGATTCTTAGGCATGTGTTCTAGGAACCATATTGTGCACTTGATTGATTTTGGAATAAGTAGTCTGTTAGTATGACCTATAGTGATCCTTGGTGCTGATACCCATGCTTCTATTTTGTTTTTCTTGTATTTGTTATTCTATCATTGATATGCATGTTTATGCTTGTAGAAAAATGATATGGGAAATGTGATTTGAAATTTATATACCTACTTTTGTTTTATAAATGTTATAAAATGGAAATTTTTACCATGTTTTATATAAAACTTCTTTACTAATTATCATGCCATGTTTTATTTAAAATGAGAATATAAGAATTTTCATATAGAGACTTGTTATGGAACACATAGATAAGATCCTATTTATCCTGTTATCTCACACCATGAGCACCTATTTGGTGGCGCGTAGACCTTTTTATGTCTTCCATTGTAGGGAAAGGTAAGGAACCGTAGTGAGTTAGTGAGGTTTAATGTTAGTTAGGTTGGGTAGATGGTTGTGAGATGGTGAGAGTTCATCCAAGCTATCACATGGAGAAGCTGTTTGATTCTAGTCCTTTACAGTTGGAATTATCCTTTGAAGTTTTGGTTACTTTTAAAATTGTTTCATCTTCACTGTCTTCTTACAGTTATGGAATATATTTATTGAAATCCATCTATCTATTTATTTCCCATGTATATATATACCATGTGTTTGTACAGTTTGGGATAAATTATTTCCTATGGATTGTTTTTCGACGATCGGGTGCTTGTCACTAGCCTGTGAGGATTTGGAACACCCTTCATGTATGTGGTGGATCGGTTTGGGTGCCAGTTTTGAGGGTAACCCAGGTAGTTTCATTAAAAAATGGTATTAGACCCAGGTTGTTTCCAAGAGTTCTTATCTTGGGATGTCTATTAAACTGGATATATGATTTTCAATACTTGAGAGGTATGTTACGATAAATGCCTGACCAGCTCTTTTCATCGAGAGACTCAAGTTTCCATATGATGTTGGGATATGTGTCTCTAGTTTTGGATTTTATTTTTAATCTTAGTTTTTTTTCTTATGGTTTTTCTGGTTTAAATTGAGATTTAATCTATTTTCCGATCGTTCCTTCTATTTCAGTGTGCAACAGTATGCCTCTGAGATGTCTTCCATGATTTCCTCAGGAAGGTGTAGCTGATTCTATATAAGGAAACCGTCTAGTGGATTAGAATCTCATTGAGACTATCATACTAAATGGTCTTATTATTGATCAAGATGTGACATGAGCTCAGATTGTGGTTGTTGAGGTAGATCTGGGAGGTGGAAAAAGAGAGATATTGGTCGCATGAATTATTTCATGAGAAGCCACCATCCTTTAAAGGAATGAATAAACCTAAAGAGGCAGAGGACTGGCTGGATAGAATCAATCGAATCATCTATTTTCTAGAGACACCTGAGAATATTAAGGTGAAGTGTGTAACATTCAGGCTCAAGGGTTCTGGTAAGCGATGGTGGGATTCCATGGTCTAGGTAGACAAACACGTAGACCAGAGTTGGAAGGGTTTCAAAACCCTGTTCTTATAATATTTGTTTCCAGAGTCCCTGATGTTGGCTAATTCTATGGAGTTCTTGTATTTGTAGTAGTGAAAGCGTTCAGTGTTGGAATACACCAATTTTTTTGCGGAGATTTTCCATTTTTCTCTGGACATGGTGAAGAATGACCAGTTGAAGGCTCAGAAGTACCTGTAGGATTTGTGACCGGATATCAGATTGCAGGTGTTTATGTTAAATATTTCTACCTATGCAGAGATTATAGACAAAGATATAATGGAAGAGATAAATATGGTAGGAAAGTTTGGAATTTTCTACTTCTTATCTTCCATCCAGTGGAAGCTTCAGTGGTGCACATGGGAAGAAGAGGAAGTGGTAGGATCATTACAGGAGTGGTGGAGGTATGTCTTAGTAGAGAGCCTCCTCCACACCATCTTCTATAGCTAGAAGTTTTCCTCTGACTTGATATCAATATGGAAAGGCTAGACACACCATACATTCTTATCCTATGCCCATGAAGATGTGAAACAACTGTGGACAAGTTGGTCATTTATAGAGATTATATAAGGCTATGACTATGCGTCATTATGGTCAGAGTTCATCATCTCAAAAGGGTACTACGGTTCTGTCAGAAGCTTCAAGGAATATAGGGCTCCAGCCAGATGCCTCAGGAGTTAAGCACTTTCACATAATAGATGAGTGTCCAGTGGAAGTCGATGCAAGATCTACAATAGTGATAGGTACTATCCTTATTGTATATTCAGTATAAATTTATTTATTTGATATTAGTACCTCCCACTCATTTATATTTGCACATTTTTTTGATATGATAAAACTTCAAAAGGAACTTATGTACTTTGTAATGAAGTTAGATACACCTCTTAGAAAGAGGAGAGAGTAGGGTTTTTAGTTTCCTTGTTTGTTAACTATAGGTGATATATAGTTGGTATGGGAATTTATCATTCTTGATCTCGATCTGTTTGACATAATTATTGGAATGGATTGGATTTGAACTCATCAGGTTGAGGTTGACTGTTATTATCAACAAGTCTCGTTTCTTGCTACTGATGGTAGCTCTCATGTGTTTCAGGGGGAGTGGGACCTGAGATCAAGTCATACATGTCCTTCCCACACAAAGCTCATGAGTTTGTTTTCTACTATTGTGATTGAGCCTGATGTTGTTTCTCTTATTTTTAATCTTTTCTTTGGTGATTAAAACTTTCTTGATGTTTTCCTAGATGAATTCTATGATATTCTTCCATAGAGAGAGGTAGAGTTTATGGTTGACCTGGTTCCAAGTACGCAACTGATATCAATACCTTATTATCATATGAAACTAGAAGAGCTAAAAGAGCTAAAGATTAAGTTGGATAACCCATTGGAAAAAGTTTTTGTTTTACCTAGTGTTTCACCTAGGGAAACCTCTATGCTCTTTTCCAAGAAAGTATATGGTTCACTTCAGTTGTGTGTGGACTATTAGAAGTTAAACTGGGTAATAGTTAATAACAAATATTCTTTGTCTCATGTGTATGATTTTTTGATTAGTTAAAGGGGTCATAGTGGTTTTCAAAGATTTATCTTCAGTTGGGTTATCATCAGCTCAGAGTTTGGGAGTCTGATATACTGAAGATAGATTTCAGGAGAAGGTATGGCCATTATGAATGAATTTTTCTGCCTTTTTTTTCTGACTAATGCTCTTAAATTTTTTATGGATTTGATGAATCAGATATTACATCAATATCTTGACATTTTTATGGTAGTGTTCTTGGATGATATTCTGGTCTATTCGAAATTCAAGCATGAGAACAAGCCCCATCTGAGTTTGGTTTTTTAAATTCTGAGAAATAACCATTTTTATGAAAATATTTTGAAAATTAGTTTTTGGATTCATGAAGTGAAGTTCTTAGGGCACAAAATTTCTAAACATGGATTATCAGTTGATCCAGAAAAGGTAAAGGTCATCTTGTCATAGAAGGAACCACAAAATGTCATTGAGATATAGATATTCCTTGGTCTTCCTGGATACTACTAACGGTTTTGTAAATATTTCTCTAATATGGAGTCACCTTTGACTACTCTTACCAGGAAATTAGTGAAATTCACATGGGAGGTGAAGTTTCAGTATTATTTTGATGAATTGAAACTTCTTCGGACACAGGCTCCTATTCTAATCTTACCTGAGACTAGTAATGGGTATGTGGTGTTTGTGATGCTTTTAGTGCTAGTTTAGGATGCATGCTTATGTAGGATGACCATAAGGTATCTTATGGATCTCTTCAGCTTCGACCACACAGGAATAATTACCCCACTCACAATTTATAGATTTCTTCAGTTATACATGCACTTAAATGTTGGAAGAAATATCTTATTGGAGATATGTTCCCAGTATTTATTGATCATAAGAGTATAAGATATATCTTTTCTCATAAAGACTTGAATCTCAGATAGATATGATGGATAAAATACCTTCAAATGATTGATTTTTATATCACCTACACCTTAGGGAAGGGTAATGTCATTGAAGACACTCTTAGTAGAAAATTATTGTCATAGGATGTTCTGGAATCAACGGAGGAGTGGAACCTTATGGGTATTTTCACTTAGTTTCACCTAGATACTTAGGAGGATGTTTCATGTATGGTTATGAATAGTGTTCAATTATCATCATCTCTCCTAGAGTCTATTATGTAGAATTAGAAGTAGGATTATGAGTTTAGTAAAATTCTAGAAAAACTTTATGGTGGGGATACCACTTTTAGTTAGTATCTTTATTCAGATGGTATGCTCCACTTCAGGAAGCTGGTTTTCATCCCAACACCTGTAAGAAGTTTAGTATTATTTAATTATCATATATATTTGTGTTCTATCCATCCAGGAACTATGAAGATGTATTATGACATGAGATGATAATTCTGGTGGATGGGTATGAAATGTGACATTGTAGATTTTGTGTCCCACTATCACACCTTCCAATAGATAAAGGCATAATAATTGAAACCATATGGTTTTATTTAGACTCTTTCAGTGGTATTTTGGAAATGGGATGAGGTATACATGGATTTTTTTGTTTGATTACCATGGACTACCTAAGGAAAAAATGTTATCTAGGTAGTTGTTTATTGGTTAACGAAGTCTTTTCATTTCATTTCGATTAAGGATACCACTAAGGTTGAAGATCTGGGTAAGTAGTATGTGAAGGATATTGTGAGGTTGCATGGGTGTCCTTCTCCCACTATTTAGAATAAGGATCCTAGGTTTACCTTGAGGTTATATAGGAGTCTACAAGAGGCAAAAAAAAACTCAGGTCAAGTTGAGAACAAATTACCATCCCCAAACAGATGGTCAAACTGAGCATGTGATTCAGATCTAAGAGGATATGCTTCATGCCTGTATCTTAGATATCGATGGATCATGGGATATCCATCTGGGACTGGTTCAGTTTTTTTATAACAATAGTTATCTATAATTGATTATAATGGATCTCTTCAAGGTGTTATATGGTCTCTTGTGTAGATCACCTCTTTATTGGGTGTAGGTGGGATAAGTATCTTTAGTTGGACCAAGTTTGGTCTAGGAGACGTCAACAAATATTTAGGATGTACATTGACATTTTTTTACATCCTAGAGTTGAAAGAAATCGTATGAGGATCGGTGAAGTCTACCTCTATATTTTTCTATTGGTGAATGGGTTTTCTTGAAAGTTTCTCCTTGGTTGGGTCACCGTCAGTTTGGAAAATAGGGAAAGTTGGCTCTGAGATATATTAGACAGTTTGAGGTCACTAAGTGGCTCGAGAAGGTTGCTTATTAGTTATCATTTCTATTTTATTTGAAATGTATTAAATATTTTTTTTCACATATATCATCTCAAAAAGTACCATCCTAATCCCGCTCACGTTCTGAGTTGGGAAGAAATTGAGTTAGATCTAGATATTTCTGTTTTTGAGAAAATAGTTGAGATCGTTGACTCTCAAGTGAAAGTATTGCATGGGAAATAGATTCCATTAGTTAGAGTACAATGGAAACATAGATCTAATTCTCATGAGACTTGGGAATGTGAGTTGTTCATGAGGGAGAAATAGCCACATATTTTTCCATGGATTTTATCTTCCACATGACTTCCCAGGGATAGAAAGTCTTTATAGTGGGGAGTTTGTAACTTCTCGTTACCGATATGTTAGGTATTTCATTAACCTCATTAGGTTTTCCCTTTTTTGTTGACTATATAGGGACAAGATAGAATTGGGAGGATACTTATAACAGTGAAGTCATAGATTTTTTGGACTCTTAGCTTTAATAGGCTTTTTCTATGGGATGTAGGAGGATTACACACTGTGTATATAAGGTCCCGACCATAAACATTACATATTCTAGTTATTTCAACTAGATTTCACTCTAAAAATTCCAAAATATATTTTCAATTTAGAGTTTTATAAAGTTAGGACATTACTCAAACATATCAAACCAAAATCTTACCAAGTGGGTACCATTAAAACAATATCCATTTCTTCCAAAACATAAAATTTTAAACACAAAACAACAATATGAATTCTTTGAAAAATATTCATAACATTTAACTTGACTTCCCTATTTCTATTTCACATCCTTATAACCTGTGAAAATAATTGAAAAAAATGGGATGATCATAAAAATCTCAGTAAGGTATATAAAAATAAGGAAAGAATCCATTAGTCCTTGAATACTTAAAACATATGAAATCATTTTCACAAACACATACTTATCACCCATAAAGAATCATATTCTTACTTTATGAAACATGAGATTTCCATAAATCATAAAAAACATAAATAGATCATAAGGTTATATTGGGGTATTACTTAATTTTTTAACCATCACATATACATTATGATTTGTAACCCTCATGGCTACCTTACAAAATAACCCTCATGACTACCTTATGGTGTAACCATTACGCTTACACTTGAAGTAACCATACAACCGACCTGCATCTTACACATAAAAAATGCATTATAGGTAGATATAGGTCTAAAAATTCATTATAAACAATTCACAAGATCCAAAACATAATCATAATACATGAATAATCGCATAAAAACATTGCTTTTGAATTTTGTAAAATAGAATTTTAAAAGTGTTTTTTAAGGAAAGTCCCTTAAAAATATCATATAATTGAAGTGAGAATTAATATAATGAAAGGATTATGTGTATAAACTATAAATACACACAATAAATCTTAATATAAACTAAATTCATTACACAAATAATCTCATTATCACCGAATTAGTGAAGTAGAAGGTTAACCCAAAGAATGGAAATTGGGTTAAGAATTCCGTTACCTAGGGTTTCTCTTACTTGAAACTTGTTTAAACCTTCTGTATAATGGTTAAAACACTGTTATTAATATTTTATATAAATATATTGATGTTTATAACACCTTATATGATCATTTTATAACATCATTCCACCCATTAATTAATAATATTTTGTTCTTTCTGTTGTTCCAAGTGTGTTCTTGACATGATTTCCAAGGTCGGTTCGTAAAGGATTTCCTTATCGAATGGAAGTGAAACCCTAGAAGTGAAAAAATGGTATTAATATGTTTCCAAAATATTACATGATTACATAAATCATTTTGGTTATATGATATGAGGATGAATCATTAGATAAATCATTAGTGATATCTGTTTAGATCATTTTGGTGGTTCTTTGATAATCATGAACTAGTTTAATTATATAACATAATATTATGTATATATGTTAACTATAGAACATGAAAGAGGATATTATAATAAAATTTAAAATATGTTTCATCCATTAAAATGTTTTTATAACTAGTTTTTAAGGAAGTAATGGAAATTTAAAACACATCATCCCTGATTTTGGTAAATCGACACATCATAAATGGTGTTTTTATTTTTAGAATAAGAGGAAGAGGAGAATAAAAATGATGATTAATTTTTTACATAAACATGATAACATCCATAATATATAATATTATATAGTTTTCATGCCTCTTAAATAAGTGTAGGGTAATGTAGTATATGAAAAGAAAACACAAGAAAATAAAAGAGGGTTTTTACCACTTGATCCCTTCTCCTTGAGATCCTCCTTAAGGCCTTTGTTTTTGGCCTTTTGGTGATACCAAGAGGTATTTGATGTGGTAAGGGACACGGGAAGGGGAATTGGTAGAATTTAGACAATTCTCAAAGCTTTAGAGGTGTGAAAGGAAGAGGGGGGTGAGGGTGGTATTTATCATAGAGGAGAGGAGGGGTTTTCCATTATTTTAAACATTAATTTAATAATTTTTTCAATACTATGAATAGTCTTGATTCATGTAACCCTTAATAGTAAATAGATCATGTGAGTTTTAACTAAGGTTTATTACATCATACATGATGCTAGGAATAATATATTTAACTGATAATGTATATATATGGTATATTACTATATTTTACTATTCATAAAAATTCAAGAATTTCAGAAAAATTCCAAAAAACCACCCAATTTTTTTAAATGTGTAGAATTCAAAAATGAACTCCATTTTTTAAAAATAATTTTCTAAATATGATTAGTTTAATTTTTAAATAAAATCATATTTTATTCCAAAAATAAAATTTTAAAACTATAACTGATTTTATATCACCTTTAAAAATTAATCAAGATCGCATTATCTTATAACCTTAAGAAAATAAAATAATAGTATGATTTACTATTTACAAGGGTCATATTACTATTTATATTACTATTCATAATTGTATGTTACTATTCCCTAAAAAAATAAAGTTGGTTCTATTAGACTCCAACTAACTTACTGATCACAATTGTAGTTGTTTGTTTTTCAAAATTAAAATAATAGAAGTGGAAAAATTAAGTTTAACAGCTAGTTTATAACTATCTCCTTAAAAAAGTTTCATTATTTAGAGATTTAGTGTTTCATAAATTTCAATTTATTTTTAAAACCTTGGGGTGTTACATTCTTCCCACCTTCTGAAAATTGCATCCTTGCAATTTTTTTGACTTATTAAACAAGTGTGGGTACCTTTCCCTCATAACATTTTCAGATTCCCATGTTGCTTCTTCAACCATGTGATTTCTCCACATAACCTTTACCACACTAGTGCAAAACACAATTTAACGTTGTTTTTTTTATTTTTGACGCCAGTTTTTAACCGACATTTATAAAGGTGACCTAAAAAATATGATTTTCGGTGTCGGTTATTATAAAACCAACGCCGAAAATTAATTTCGTTAAGGGTTTCAGCGTTAGTTTTATCTAAAACCGATGCTGAAACACGGTTTTCAGCGTCAGTTTTCTATATAACCAACGTCAAAACCCGGTCAAAATTGACATTTTGGCATTGTTTTTCTATATAAAAGATGCCCAAACACAGTCCAAATTGACCTTTGGGGTCGGTTTTACAAAAAACTGACGCCGAAGGTCAATTTCGACGGGTTTTTGGCATCGGTTTTATAGAAAACCAAAGCCAAAACCGCATTTATTTTTTAAAAAATTTCGGCGTCGATTTTTAAAACAACCGACGTCATAAATTAAACTTTTTTTAGAAAAATCATAAAATTACACTTCTAAAAATATCAAAAACCCCTGTACAAAAAAAACACAATATACAATAGCTTTCAAACAATATTTATCATTAAATAAAAACTTATAACTTACATATACCAAGCATAAACAAAAAAAAGATGACGTTGAAAGTTAAAAAAGAAAATTTAGAATAGATGTACCAGAAATTTATAGCAGGCTCATTGTTGGTTATTGTTGAAGCATTAATTTGATTATTGGTAGTTCAAACACCTAATATATTAAAGGAGTTAGTTTTTTGAACCCATATGTATTATTATTTATAAATATTAGAATATACATACCTCAAATCCTAATCAGACTTAACAAATATTTCGCAAAAGTTGATCAAATATGGGTCATTTCAGATTGGGAATAAGACTATGAATCATTGAATACCTACAATAATATTGAATGATATGAGGTTAAAAAATAAAATAATATGGCAGAAAATATAAAAAAATTAATACAACTAACCTTATGAAAATCAGTAGTTTCCACAGTTGTGATTATCTCGTACATGAATCGTAAAATATAATAACCACATTCAAAATTTCCATTTTGACGATGACACTGCTATTATTAAATATTAAATTGATAATAAATACAATATATAACAATAAATTCAGAAAAAAATATAATATAAAAACCAATTACCTGTACTTCCACATATTTGATTTTCTTTAGTTTCTTTACTAACATGTATTCCTTGTTAAATTGTTTCCATGAACTTCATTTTCTTATATATGAACTAATAATACATGTCTAAACAATGAAAATTAAACATAATGAGCTGATAAAAAATAAAAATAAAATCTTACTTGTTAATAAGGTGGAAAATGATTTATGAACTATTCCTAATAAAGAGAAAAACCAATATAAGGTTCATTCACTTGGGAAAAATACACCTAACATCCAATGTCCCCTACAATACAAAAAGTTCACAATTAATGACATTATAATGATTATTAGTTCATAATTATGTTTATGTTCTTACTTATCAAGAAATGGAAAAAACAATCATTTAATCTCTATCTGTGATAATCTCTATGATATATATTGAACTCTATAATCATTCTTCACATTTATGACTTCCAAGGAAATGTACTCTGGATCTATAAAACTGTAAATGAATGTTCTTTAATTTTGTAAAAGAAGCTTGTGTAGATACCTAAATTAAAAATAAAATATATTTAGTCAATTTAAAACCATCTTTTATTAAATAAATAACAATTCAGACGTCAATTTACTTACATGGAAAACAACTGCACCACACTCAGCCCAAGCTCTTGAAAATAAACTACATGCATGATATCTTCTTTCATTATTCTCAATTGATAACTTCTTCCACACATATCAGGTGTCATCTAAAACTCATAAATATAATTCAAGGAAGCAGAAGCCTGAGATAATATTTGTAACCCATAAGAAATATTAGAAGGTTCTAAAGCTGACTGTTCCTGAACATTTTGTTACATTTGGGAAGTTTCTTTTGCTTTCAGATATTACTATATAAGTTAAATGCCATAAAACATTACAAGTAATTTTTAATCATTTGTAATTTGTATTAAAAAAAATGCATACCTCATATGAAATATAACATAGAAGACTATTTGGCCAAACTAAAAAATGGCTAAGACATTCTTCAACATAGGTGATATCCTCAGTAGAAAACAATAGTAGAGTAGTAGGATCTATAATATCAAGTACCAATACTCTAACCTGACCCATATGTATAGGCTGATGATGTACCGAGTCTCCCAAAAAATGCACATGTCCTAATGCAACAATATATACATGTGGATCTCTAGCAAACAACTCACAATATAAGGCTTCATCCGAGCGAGGAGGTCAAGGCTCAAAGTAAGCAGATGGGGGCAGGGTAGTCCAAGTGAGCAGGCTGAGAAGGCAAAAAAATAGAAAAGGTATATTAGTGTTTATAATTTATAAAATATAAAAATTGATAAAAATAAAATAATATACCTCGAAAGGCTGCGCAGACGGGGCATGATAAGCAGATGGGGCAGGGTAGTCTGGGTGAAGAGGCTGAGAAGGCTGCAAAATGAAAAAGGATATTAGTGTTTATAAATTATAAAATAGAATAATTGATGAAAATAAATTAATATACCTCGAAAGGCTGCGCAGACGGGGTAGGATAAGTAGATGGGGCAGGGTAGTCCAGTTGAGGAGGCTGAGAATGCTGAAAAATGAAAAAGGTATATTAGTGTTTATAAATTATAAAATAGAATAATTAATGAAAATAAATTAATATACCTCGAAAGGTTGCATAGATGGGTAAGGGTAAGAAGGTGGGGCAAAGTAGTCTGGGTGAGCAGTTTGAGAAGAAAAAAAAAATGAAAAAGTTATATTAGTGATTATAATTTATAAAATAGAAAAATTGATGAAAATAAAATAATAAGCCTTGAAAGGCTGTGCAGATGGGGCATGGTAAGTAGGTGGGGCAGAGTAGTCCGGGTGAGAAGGTTGAGAAGGTAGAAAAATGAAAAAGTTATATTAGTATTTATAATTTATAAAATAGAAAAATTGATGAAAAATAAATAATATACCTGGGAAGGCTGTGCAGACAAGGCAGGGTAAGCAGATGAGGCAGGGTAGTCCGGGTGAGTAGGCTGAGAAGGCTGAAAAATGAAAAAGTTATATTAGTGTTTATAATTTATAAAATAGAAAAATTGATGACAAATAAATAATATACTTGGGAAGGCTGATCATACTGTTATTGTCTTGACAAGTGTTCTAATAAAGCCTTCTGCACTGCTGCTTGAATTTGATCACCCATAGACTGTTTCATATCTTTCAGCTCTTCTTCTAAGGATTCCATTTCTGGGCCTCTTGATTGCTTACTCTTATCAAAAACCATCCGAATACTAACACCCTCCTGATATCCTCTAACACGGTTGGGGTGTTCTACCTTTCCCAAATCAGTGGCTAGGATGTCCATCCTACCCTCGGGGATAAAAGAGCCCTGTGTCTCTTGCTCCTAAAGTTCATCCTGAAATGAAAAATAAAAAAGTTATATTAGTTTTTATAATTTATAAAATAGAAAAATTGTTAACAAATAAATAATATTTACTTACAATTCTATCAGAGACTTGCTGAGGTTCCTCTGTAAGTTACTTTTCATTTTTCCTTCTTCTTGCTCGTTTCCATTTCTCATGGCAAGTGGGAGGAGATGGACAACCAAACTTGACCTCTTCTGAACCACTGCTTGATTGAGCTCTTAATGATTCAAATTTTTATTCAATCATTTTCTACTCCAAATATGAATACCCTCCACGTGATAAATTATGAGGGTATACATTTCTCAATTGGATCCCCTGATGAGATCTCCTAGAGGCCTATTATATAAAAATAGACTACTAAGTAACAAGAAAAATATATCATAAATTTTAAAATCTAAAATAATTACCATACCTATAATTTCTCTTCCTGACGAATGTCAACAAATTGCTTCCATGTATCTTCATCTATAAAAGGATACTTAAGACATGGGCTTTCAAACCTTCTCTTTCCAAAAACATAATTTTTTTTCAGTTTGGTTTTACAATATCTCCATCGAACCGCCGCTAAAGAGAGGTGTCTTTTCTTAATTTCTTTGGTTTCCTAAAAATTGAATGTCATCTGTAATTGAATAAATTTAATATTTCATTTAAATTATATAATATTCAAAAAATGAGATAAAAGAAATCAATTAATATATTTTACCATCACGACCTCCCAAAGCTGTTGCTTCACCATCCTGTCCACTAACTTCCAATCAAGATATAAAATACTAATCCTGCAACGACTCTGCATTGCTATATAACTGACAAATTGAACTTCATTTGGGACAACTGAATTATTATTATCATAAAAACGGATGTGTACTTTTTCATCATCATGAGCAAGTGATAGTTTTGGTAAACGTGTAATACCACGTTTACTAACTTGAGAACTTGATTTTTGAGTAGTAACAGGAGAAGTATCCTCCGTCGAGGATGCATCAGTAGTCCTACAAATTTTTTTAAATTAACAGTTTTATTTCATTAAATAATTATATTACTGAATATTTAATAATTTGTCAAAATAGATATACCTCGGTAACTTCTCCTCTCTATCTATATCTGACATTGCTACTAGAAAGTATAATGAAATTTTGTGTACCTGTATATCATTAGAAAGCTGAATAATTAGAAACAAGGAAGACAAAAATAAGTAAAAAAGAGGCATGCATTTGTAAGTTTCAAAAATGGAAACAAAATATAAATATTTACCAGAAAAATTATTAGACTAGTTTATTTTTTTCCCACATGCCTTCATCATGATCATTACATACTGTATGCACTATGTCTATCTTATACTCATTGTAATCATCTGGAAATTGCGTAATAGATGAATAAGGCTCATGTAAATCACTAACATAATGAACATCATCCTCATCACCCAAATGGTATCTTTTTCCTTGAAAAACAAGTAACCACTAATAATTCAATAGATCAATGACATAAAATACTTATTTTTCATGTGTCTCCATAATAAATGGTTCCTCATTGTGATTAAATCTTTTAAAATCAACCAGTTTAAACCCATATTCATCATGTTTCACACCACTATTACTATCAACCCAATTACACTTAAAAACGACGACTCAAAATTTAATACAATCAATTTCCCATATGTCTTCAAGAACTCCAAAATATGACGTTGATGCAGAAATTGGTTTTTTATCTTTGGCACTCGAAAAATGCACTGCTTCAGCGAAAACCATCACACCACTATTCTAAATGGCACTCTTGTCATCCAAGTTTTTTGTGTAAAATGTGTAGCCATTGATATCAATACTAGACCATGTGATCACATTAAGAGATGATCCCCCTGCTAACCAATTCAATGTTTCTAATGCAGATATATCTGGGGTGACTTTCTCTTTAAACCATGAAACAAGTGTCTTCTTATGCTCAATCATCACCCACTTTTCATTTCTTTTCTGATATCGTAACTTTAATTTAGAAATATGTGAGGATATATATGATTTAACCTCATATGTGTTGTTAAAAATGTATAAATGTGCTTGCATCACTTTATCACGTGGTTGTATTTTCTCTTAAAAGCTGGTGTGGATATTTTCATTAAAGGAGGATATAGTTAGTTGGAATGATATAAGTCATGTGGTACTACTATGATACACCATTCACATGATGTCAAATTAGGTACGATCGGGGTTCGTGGAAGCGTGGTCAGTGCATGTCTGCTCGATGTATGGTTAGTTGTATGTTTTTTGTGCATTTATTTTTCAGAATGTAATAAAATTCTATATAAATATTCACTTATGTTATGTATGAATTGGTTGTGTACATCTAGTTTTATACCCACACCATACATGGGCATCTTGGTGCATGTGCAAGATTCATGACTAGAGATCTAGAAAAGGTAAAGGGCCTTAAAAGAGGTTACCGAGGAGTATAGAGTAGGGAGATAGATGTGTTACTAGGAAATACACAATATAGTTTCAATAATAATTTTATTTAATTATTTATCATTTCTAATTATTCTACTACACACGTTGACCTTCTATATTGAAGGTTCATTGATTACATATGTATGACCTGACATGATAATTATTGTAGCATTTATTTTTGTTATTCTTCTATTGTACTATATGTTTAGCTTATGGTTAGTTTATAATATCCTATGATTGATAAGATTAAAAAGGGTATAAGTATCCCAAAATTACTTTATACCATCATCGCTAGTTAGAAACCTCTGAGAGGCATGCATATGTTTATGTGGACCTTCATCTCGGACCTAGAGGTTTGAGTTGGGGTGATACACAATATATGTTTCCCTTACCATGAATTTAAGATCATGAATTCTTATGTTTTTATTTCCCAAGGTTATAAATAAAAGAAGTACATGTGATATGTTAATAAGGATAAAACTTAGAAAATAATTTATTGTTGATGTTGAAGACTTATCATGATTTAATTAGTTACATATATAGTGTAAAATATTTTTGTTTGATACAAGGAACATGGGATATATTAGTTGTTTTTTCCTAATTACATAAACCTATAAACCTAAAAATATCCTTAGGATTCAAGTGATACAATAATTTTTATTATTTTAGAAATTAAGGATGGTTATATCTAGGCTTTTAGATCTGGTATCAAAGTAAGTGGGTAAAGTATGTGTTTACAGAATAAGATCTGAGAGTGTGGGTCTGGGAATCACATCAGAAAAAATCACAACAACCATAATCCCCACACAACCACATAACACATCATCCAAACAACCCCACAATTCACACCTGATAAGTAACCACACCCATAATTCCATCCATCAAGCAAACTATCACATAAATAAAATTCATAAGAAAAATGAGGTAACACAAAAACTCATTATTTACACATAGCCAGTTCAATTACCATCTTTAATGTATTTACCATATTCAGGTGAGGTGATTGCCAAAATTAAATTTAAGAAAACAAGAACAAAATTCTTAGTGGTAATAAATTCTCATAAACAACAAAAATCAACACACATACATTAGAAATAAATATCATGGAAAAAGGTAAAGTACACATGATATATCCCCTTTCCCTTCAATTTCATTATGTTCAATTTATTATTTTTATTAAGAAAACTCCTAACATCCTTCCAAAATGAAAAAAATTCATGATAATATCACATATACATAAAATATAATGATATAAATTGAATCCCCTAGCTTTATTAGAGATTTAGAGATAACCATTCTTGAAATGAAAGAATCAAGGGATAAAACTTCACAAATCTTGAAGGGAAAACCACTAAAACCTAACCAAATAACCCCATAACCAATCCATTATTGGAAATTATCCCAAAATAGATGGGCTTTATATAATGAACATCTAGAAAAAAAGGGAGAACAAAATATAGAAATGGAATAAGAAGGTACCTTGGATAAGGAAATTTGATCCTCTATAATACAATAGGTTGGAACCACCAAAATAGATGATTAGAGGGATCTAGGGGGGATTAGAGTCAACAAAATATCATAGAATATGAAAGGATAATGAAATAATGGAGGTCAGACCCCCTATTTATAGAGGAATCTTAAATGGACTCACTAAAACATAGAGACAACCTGTTAGGACATGGTATCCATTGGTAAAAGGAGATATGAATCTCCCATGGTCATTTCCCCCTTTTCACATGTTTTTAAAAATTTATTTGATAGAAACAACATTATAGGATACATTTTTCTCCATGTCATGTTGTCTCCTCTAATTACCTCCATTGAAATTCACTACGACGTAGTACAAAAAGCTTGGATGTTTTCTTCTAACTATTCCTAGGACTATGGTGTGGTGAGCTCTAACTTCATGTGTTACATAAGTGGTTCCCTAAAACACCATGTACTATTCCATTCCATTCACTAGGGATTTCACACCACCCATTTTACATAGGGCCATCATCCATGCACTACACACAATAACTTGGCCAACCAAGACATTTTTACACCATTTTATAACCTAGCACCACACAGCCCACCCCATAGTCAACCTTCAAGAACCTAAGAAAAAACATCTAGAACCACATCCATCACTATGATTTGGTGACCCTATAAATTCCAAAACACTTCCCTAGACTTTTAAACATATTAAAACTCATATTCAAACCACTAATCCCTTGAAAAATTTAAAGGTAAAGTTTTTAGGAATTTTTTCCCTCACATTATATACATATTAAAATATTATCTTCCATAAGAATAAAAAACCCTTAAAAGGAGGATAAATGGAAAGTATAAATAATCATACCATGAGATACCTCTCAAGGATCTTGTTACAACCCAAACATAACTATCAACTGAGCATGACCTACAAGATGAAAAATAGAACACTTCATAATCCATCCACAAACCAAGTGTTATATCACCCAGGGAATGAAAAACAAAACCAAAACATAAAATAGATCAGGATACTGAGCACACATCTATATATCACATTCTCAGGTACTCTCCTACATGCCACCATGACTCCATATAACATGAAATAAAGGGATAATTCACCTAAGAATAAATTTTTATCGATAGTCTTATATCTCAATAGGTCACTCCACAAATGTTGCATTGTCCTTGATATCAAACTCTCTATAGTTATTGACATATGATTCATCATGAAGATATAGATGAATATGAAATACATGGAAGATATTGTGGATCCCATCCATCATTAGAGGAAGTTCCAACCGATACACCACCATTCTAACATGATCTAACACCTCAAAAGGTCTAAAAAAATGGGGTTACAACATCTCAGACCAAACCTCTAATTCCCATGATGTGGGGAAACCTTTAGGAAAATGTGGTATCCAAACATGAACTCTAAGGGTCAAATACACTGACCAATATAAGACTTTTAATGGTCCTGCTCCACATTAATCATTTCAAATACCATTGAGACCTACTCTATGATACTCTATAAAAAATTAGGACCAAGGATCGATGACTCTCCAATTTCATTCCAGAACAATAAATAATGAAACATACACCCATAGTATGCCTTAAATGGTTCCATGCCAATGGATGTGTGATGACTATTTTTATGAACCAAAGGAAATTTATTCACCCATGATTATTATAAATCCAAAATTCATTCCTACAACATATCCTCAAACATCTAGATGGTCTGCTCCATATCCCCATCCATATGAGGGTAGAAAGTAGTACTAAAGTTCAACAGTGATAAAAAATCATGGTATTATCCCCTACAGAATCATGAGGTAAAATTAGGGTCCTCATCAGAAATTATGGTCCTCAAAACCCCATAAATCTTTATAACTTCATTCACATACCACCTCAAAAGATCATCTAGGGAACTCAACTCCTTGATCACCGGGAAAAGTGTTGACTTCATTATCTAATACATGATAAAGAAGATGGAATCAAGTCTTCTTGGGGATCCGAGTAACCCGAAGAGAAATCATCAAAATTTCACCCTAATTTCATTTTGGGACATCCTAGGGATGTAAGAAATCTCTGGGAATTTAGTTTTTAGTTTTAACTTTCTAATGAAAAAAACACTTTTCCACAAAATTATACCACTGATGCCTTCATCCCTGGCCACTAAAATTGAATCCTCAAACTATAGTACATCTTGGACACTCCTAGGAGCACCGTTACAGGTGATTTGTAAAACATATTAAGGACTACCTTGTTCATCACCATTGGGATGAACATCCTACACTAATCACGAACCTATCATGGTATTCCTCTAACCATATTTTAGAGTAATAATCTTGAACAACTCAATACAATAACACTTACACCTATGGGTCTCCCAATTAAGACTCCTACCCCTATTTTATCAAGTAAGATTTCAGTTTCATCTAGAATAGGAAACCTATGCTATCAATCACACTTTCATCAAGGTTTATGGCTTCTAAATCCTCCATAAACCTCTAATAATCATCAAAATCCTTAACAAAATCATTCATGACCTTCTACTCCATGTGTCATTCACGATGTTCCATTTCCCTAAGGTATAGGAGATATTAAATTATAGTCACAGAGAAACTCCATCCACATCAATTATCATATATTTTGGTCTTATTGATATAAAATTGTACCTCAAACTCTTATGATTAGTGGAGACCACAAAGATTTTTCCAATGATGTAATGTCACCACAAATTTAGGGAAAATAGTACTCTTGGAAAATCTATATCATTGGTGGAATAGTTAAACTTATGGGGAAGAAAATTCTTATAACTATAATAGATCACCACCCTTTTCTAAATTAATATTCAGGTTAATCCTAAAAAAGAAGTATCCTAAAATACCATGAACATTCCCCTTCCTTAGGAAACCAAAGCACCAGATCACTGATCAACCTCTACTTTAAGAATTTGAAAGATGTATGACACTAATAAGTTTAGATAAAAGCCTTGTCCTTATTCAGAGATATAAATGGGAATATAATATGATAATACTAATATAAAAACATCTTACAATAACTCTCAAGAACAAGAATTTTGTGAACCTCTGTTATATTCCTTTGTTATACCAAAGAAACAAACACCTATACCTTATAGGGATCCACTTATAATCCACCCTGAGACACCACATGTCCATAGAAATGAACATCTCATATATAGAACATACACTTGACAAAATTACCATAGATTTGGTGGTGTCAGAGTGTCTATAAAATGATCCTCATATTCCTGATGTGATCCTCTATATACCTCAAGTATATAAGAATGCCATCGATGAACATTATTACAAACTAGTCTATGAACTCATGAAATATGGATTTAATGAGTATTTTTAAAACATTCATTGTGTTATTGAAACCAAAATCCATAAATAAAAACTCAAATTTTCTAAATCTACATTGAAAATAAGTCCACTGAATATCTTCCTCCTTTACCCTTAGCTGATTGTACCCGAATGTAGATCAATTTTAGAAAACCATCTAGTTCATCTCAACTGGACAAAAAGATCATAAATCCTTAGAATAGGTTAAGGATTATTTAAAATTTTCTAATTAAGCCTTCTATAGTTCATAAATAGCCTTATATAACCATTATCCTTCCTAGAAAATAAAACTTGAGCACCGTATAGTGAAACATTGGGCCAGAGGAATCCTTTTTGTATCAGAATATCTATCTGAATTCTTAACTCCTATAAATTGGAAGGTTTCATATGATAAGGATCTATTGAAATTGGAGTGAAAACCATCTATAACTTATCCTAAACTTGATGTCATGTCAAGGGGGTAGTGTTATAACCTTTATGAAAAAAATACACAAAAATTACTTAACAACTCTTAGAGCCTCCCCCATCTCAACACCCAATGATTTCACTTACAATTATTCCATCAAGGGAAAAAGGGACTCCAAATGCATAAAAATCATTTGAAAACCCTGATCAATAATGAAAACTACACACTAAACATCCACATCAAAGAACCCAATTAACCTATGAAGGAAATTGATAACCACAAATTTAAACTACAACCAATCCATGTCAATGATGACATGATACACCTATATCTATAGTAAGAATAAATGCCCACACAACTTATGTTACCCCATTACTAGTCTACACTCCTGGAACACATCAAACAAGTAGGACTAGACTCTAGTAGGCATAGTCAACACCAAATTCATGGGAGGCCTCTCCACACTCAGTTCTAATTCATAGAGCATGGCAGGCGTAACAAAGTATTTTGAGGCTCTTGAATCAAACAAAGTAGACATGATAGTAGATGATAAACTAACCATAAATTCGATGATATATGGACCCTATGAGTATGGTATATCTATATCATGAAAATTTCAACATTATTCACCTCTATCCCATTACTATAAACCAGCTCCATGAACATGATCAGGTCATGGAACCTAGAGATAGTGAACATTCTAAGTCAGCCACGACCTACCCCATCTTCTCTCAATAGATAAATATCCTATTTCCCATGCAACTGGTACATCCTCATAGACAACTACTACTAAGAATGATACTAAACATGAAAAACACCACTATACCAAGCTCCAGGGACCACTATTCAATGATACTGGAAATGACCATGGCCCCCATATATGAAGAAAACTGGTCTAGATCCCCCAAGATAGAGCATGAAGCAACTAACCCCCAAGGACCAGAATGTAAGCTACTGAGTCCAACTCCATGATGGTTTAAACCTCTAAGTCTATAAAATATATGATCTTCCACTAATAGCCTTATTGGATTCCCTCCTATGATTTCCATCTTTTTTAGTGTATACACTTGATTACTGCCAATTTCTTCTGGACCTCAAAATATGTCAGCAACATAAATGAAGTAATCTTATAATGGATGGATGTGTGTAGTGGTTCTTAAATACATTTAACATAATAATACTCATAAGAAAAAATATCAGGGGTGAAATGAAAAAGGCACTTAAACCAAATTCCAAACTCTTGCATCATCATACTCCCATACTGAAGAGAAAGAAGCTCCTACCTATTTTTAGCTTTCATTTTAAATGATAGGAATTATTCCCAAATCAACTTCAATAAATATTCCCATGAAACATGTGTCTATTTCTTCTCCCCATGATAAAAAATCTACCATTTACATGTTGTACCCCTCATCTGATTGACTATTAGTGGGGCCTAGTACTCAACCTCATCCAAAATTAAATCGAAGGTGACATCAAGATCTACTAACAAGTTCTTTATCTACATATTAGAGATCATTACTACATACTTCACAAGATATTTCAACTAAAATATATGAAACAAACTCAACCACTACTCATCCTCTGTAGCAAGGTTGGCTATTCAGAATTCAATTGGGTTAGCCCGATGAACCTCACTAGCATGAATCACAAACAGATGATATCTAGAAGCCATTATTAAAGGAAAAAAAGATATCCTTATACTAGTTGTATGGAATATAAAGTTTATTTAATTAAATTCATTTTAAATTCCCAGTTTCAATACATTCAATCATAATAAAAAACAATATGATTCATGTACCCTTCCTGGGTTACTACCCCATAAGAAAAATTATATAACAATTTTTTTTAAATAAGTTTATCTTCCTTTCTTCAGATCATAAAGGTCCCTAAAATAATAATCCCTTGCTAGTATTCCATGTTTCTTTCACACACGGGATCTATTGACACAATTTCCTTACCAAAACCACATAATCCTCACCAATACCTAACTCTAAAATCTATCATATCTCTTAACCAAATCCTCTAAAACAACTCTATAATGACCTCCCCCCATTGGAAAATACTCCTAAGTAAGAAATGAATATGTGAGTGACCCTCAAGGATTACCTAAAATAGGCCATAGGATAGAGACTAAAACCGAGGGAATAAATCACAATTAATGGAGGCATTATCCTTATAATCCAAGGGAATATTAAAAGTAACCATAAAACCAATATAATAACATAATATAAGAGGGGGATACCAAAAAAATATCCCAAAATTCATGTATTTTCACATAAATAAAATCCCAAAGTAACCATACTGAATAATCCTAAGGTAACAGATCAAAAACTCCATGATCTAAGCTAGAAATACGTAGCTTGGTCTCTAATGCCCTCCTAGTAACCTAAAAAAATATTTTTTATATATATCTAAGTGAGAAAAAAATGTATACTAATTAGGATCATACCCAAGGACTCTCATACAAATTCGATATGAGCATACTAATTACCCAGTGAACAAATAATATAATAAAAAACACATATCATGCCAACTAGTTCCCAACCTCACCAAGGATCACTTACCAAATAAAATGTCCAAGTATAATAATATAATATGGATCATATTTGAAAAAGGGTACCCTGCACTACTTAACCACATATTTGATGCTCTCACACCCCGATGTCATATGTACTGGACCTCTCATCCCTTGTGTATCCATCACCCTCTTACCATCACATGCCTCATCAAAATGGGAAACCCCTAGCTCTTAAAATGTTTCACAACCACGACATACTCATCATCCCATAACCACTTCCATATATCAAGAATCATAGGATATCATGAATATGAAGGATTTCAATCACGTTCTTTACTCCAACCATGAATGACCCCCAATATGAACCAACTCATCCTCTTTTCAATCATCACTTCAAGTTCACTATATCTGCAAGATATCACTCCATGTTTGTAAAAACATCTCCTGGAATAGAGAGTGGGGAAGATGGGGTAACAAGTCATCCATACTCTCTAACCAAGATAGATGGGGAAAACACTTGGAACCCAAAACCATTTGGTGTCGATGTAAACACATTACTCAAGTTTCGTGAAAATAGAAATCTCAAGGAATAATTCAACATATAATAGTTACACACAATCCCTACCTAGGGGTCCACACAACTAATACCACCTAACTTCCACAACCTCTACATCACCACTAACCCACATACACATCACTTCCATAACACTAGCCACCCACCCAAACCCACTTTCAAATTATACACACCACACATCAGTTTCATAGTTCCCATTCAACCACATCACTTACCAACCATTTACTTATTCATTTAACATCTTCTATATTTAATGAAAAACCATTCTCATGCCAAGTACTATGTTTATTCCCATCCATTAACATTCAATTTAAGATATCACTATCCAATTTAACATCCCCACATTCAATTATTTATATCCCTTAACCATTTAATCCAACCTAATTTCATTTACCAAGATTTATCATTTCAAGAATTCCATTACTATTGGGAAACTACCAAGTTGACACACAATGAAAAAAACCATTCCCATGTCAATCCCATAATTTTATAACACAAATAATCACTATATCACCAATCACCATAAAACCACATCACGCGTCATAAAAAAACCTCAAGTAAAACTCAACAATTAACCACACCCATAATTCTATCAATCATGGAAACCATCACATCAATCAAATTTTCAAGAAAAAGGGGATACACAACAACTCATTATTTATACATAGTTGTTTCAATTACCATATTTGGGGGATTTACCATTTTGATGTGAGGTGATTTTCACAATTATAATTTGGAAAATAAGAATAAAATTCATTTTATTAATCACTTCCCATAACCAAAAACAACAAGAACACATATACAGAAAAGAAATATCATGAAAACAAGTAAAGCACATGTGATATTTCCCATTTTTCTTTAATTACATCATTTTTGATTAATTATAAGCATTAGGAGAAATCTTACCATCCACCCAAATGAAAAAAATGTCATGTTAATATCACATATATACAAAATATAAGGAGATAACATGAATCACCAACCTTGATTGGAGGTCTATGAGAACCATTCCTGTAATAGAAGAATCAAAATATTAAAATTCTTCAAGATTAAAGTGAAAACCACTATAAATTAACCATAATATCTCATCACCATGACATTATAATAACTCAACACAATATATAGGGGATTGTAAAAATAATATGGAAAAAAGGGAGAATGAAATAGAAAATAGTAAGAAGAAGGTTTCATGAATTAAAGACACATGATTCACCATAATCTAATTGGGTATAACCACCAAAATAGATGATTAAAGGGGAAAAAGTGGGTTTGGAGTCATCAAAATCTTAGAGGATAAGAAAGGATATAGAAATAATGGAGTTTAGGCCCTCTATGTGTAGATGAATCCCAAATTTACCCACCATAGCATGGAGACTTCTTACTACATCATGGTTTCCCTTGGTCAAATAATATTTGAATCTCCCATGATCATTTACCCCTTTTAAAGTGTTTTTTAAAAAATATCTAACCTCTACCACATCCTAGGACACAAAGTGGTCCAAGACATGTTGTCTCCTCAGATTCCCATCATGTCAGACATTGTGGAAAAGTATAAAAATCATGGTTTTTTTCTTCTCAACACACATAGTACCATCGTTTGGGTACCTCAAACTCCTCATGTTACATAGATAGTCTCCTAAAACACCACATCAAACACCACAACCTTCATTGGATGTTTCCCACCTTAGGTTTCACATATGCAGACTATGAAAGTTCCACACCCAATAACATGAAAAAATATGCAATTTCTCCCTCTGTGGAATATCACAACACCACAAGGATAGCCCCATGGCCAATCTTCATGCACCTAAGGGAAAAACGGCTAGCACCATGCCTATAACCATGGTTTGGAAACTCACTAAATTTATAGACCACTTACCTATCCTCTAAAACTTACATAAACTAATTATTAGCACTAACATGTTCTAGAAAAACATAGAGGGTTTTTAGGAATCTAGGTCTCACATTAGAAACCTCTCAAATAATTATCATCCCCAAAAATCAAAACAAAACCTGAAAAAAATAGTGAAGGGAAAAGGTTTGAATAAAAATCCCATGAGATGCATATTAAGGATATATTTATTGCCCAAATCACATCCATTAACTGAGGATAATCAGTAAGAAGAAAAAGGAACACTTTATAATCCATCCACAAACCAAGTATTAAATCTCTAAAGGAATGAAAAAAAAACTAAAACTAAAAAAAACAATCAATAAACTAAGCATGAATCTTTATCACATGTTCCTAGGTACTCTCATACAAGACACCATGCCTCCAAAACACACAAAAAGGGGATAAGTCACCCATATAGAAAAATCAATTGATGATCTTAGATCTCAAATGGTTACCTTGAAAACATTGTATCATATAATACATCCAATATTCCCCAATAAATGAAATGGGAGTTATCACGATGATATAGGTATAGATGAGATATATATAAGATTTCATGAATTCTATAAATCCTTGGAGGAAGTTTAAACTGATACAAAACCTTACCAATGCACTATGACACCTATAATAGTCTAAAAAAATAAGAAGGATAAATTTCTTGCATGAGAAAACATTTTCTACCCATGATGAGGTGAAACCTTCAGGAACACATGGTATCTAACCTTGAACTTCAAAGGACCTCCTCCTCCGATCATTATAATACTTATAATGGTTATATTACACCTTTATCCTTTCATGAAACACCAATAATATCTTGTTTTTACATATACCACATCAGGAACAAGGGAAAATGACTCTCCAATATTGGTCCAGAACAATAGATAATGGAACGAATTCACATAAAACACCTCAAATGATGTCATGTCATTGGGTGAGTGATAACTATTATTATTGGAAAACTAAACAAAAGGAAATTTATTCACCTAGTATCCACTAAAATCCAATACACATTCCTGAGACACATCCTCTAGTGTCTAGATGGTTTTCTTCGTTCTACAATCCATATGAGGGTGGAAATTAGTATTAAGGCACAACTGGGATCCAAAATCATGATACAATCCACTCTAGAATCATGAGAGAATATAAGGGTCCTAATTAGAAATGATGTTCCATATAAACACAATAATCTACACAACATCATCTACATACTACATCATATGATAATCTATGACACTCAACTCCCTGATCACCATAAAAATGGTTGATTTTGTTATTCGATCCATGATTACCCAGATAAAATCAAATACTACCTAGGATTAGGGTAAATTGGTGATTTAATACATAAAAATGTCCTCTTAATTAAATTTGGGGTAAACCAAGGTCTTCAAAAAACCTCTATGAATGTAGTGCTCAGTTTTAACCTTCTAAAAAACCAGACACCGTTCCATGAATTCTGCCACTAGCCACTTCATCCTAGGTCAAAAAAATTGTATCCTAAAACTACAGTACATCTTGGAAACTATTGGGTGAACTACTAAAGGTGAAATATGAAAATCTAAAAGGACTCCCTCATGCATTGACATTGGAAAAAATATCCTACTCTAAAAAAATAACTGATTTTCTCCTTCCTCTAACCATTATTTAGGAGAACCACCCTGAGAAACTCAATCATGTATCACTTAAATCAATAGGTCACACTATTGAGAATAATCCACATTCCACATTAATAAATATTTCACTATCATCTAGAAAAGTAAACCTCTACCATTAACCACCCTTGAATCAAGGTGTATGTCTTCCAACTCCTCCATATCTCACCAAAAATCCCTAAACTTCTAAATAAAATCATTTCACAACTTCCTACTTAGTGCATTAGCCACAAAATTTGCTTTCCATAAGTAATATAAGTTATCAAAGTCATAGTCATGGAAATACTCCATGTAGGTAAATTGTTATATATTTAGGTTGTGATGTGATAAAATGTACCTTTGATTCTTATTATCAGTGAAGAACCAAAAGATTTTACCAATGTGGAAATGTCACCATAGATTTTGGTCAAACACTACCACTAACAAATATAGATAATGGGTAGAATAGTTATTCTTATGGTTATGAAATGGAATAAAACCATAATAGATCAGCATCCTTTTCTTCAGTAAAATTAATCACAATACTATAAAAGAAGAATAAAAAAACACTACAAACATCTCCCCTTCCTAATCCAACCGAAGCACTAGGGCACTGATCAATGTCTCCTTTATGTAGTTTAAATCTACCATAAAATGATTAGTCCAGATAAAAGTTAGTTCCTTATTTTTTGGAGCTATAAATGGGGATAATATATGAGAAAATTAAAACACAAACCTTTGATAATAACCTACAATATCAATAATTCTACAAACCTACACTACATTCTAGGGTGCCACAAAGAGACAACCAACTTAACCTTAATGGGATCCACTACTAATCCCTGTTGGGAAACCACATGTCTATGGAAATGAATAAATCATATAAAAAACTTAAACTTATACAAATTATCCTAGAGTTAGTGGTTTCATAGAGTTTGTAAAATGATCCTCAGATTCCTAGTGTGCTCCTCCTCAAAGATTGAGTATTTAAGGATGTCATAAATGAATGAAACTATGAACTGGTCTAGAAAATCATGAAATATGAAGTTCATGAGTCATGTTAAGACTATCAACACATTCATGACACTTAATTGAATAACTACAAACTCAAGTGTCCATATATATATTGAAAGGAAATATTCAGGATATATTACTCCTTTACCATCAAATAATGGTACCCAAACCACAAATTGATCTTAGAAAATAACACCAAATGACCCTACTATGACACAATATTCCCGATGAAAACCTTATACATTAAATCATCTATCTAAATTCTCAAATAACTGAACTTAGAAGGTTCCATATGATAATGATCCATTGAAATTGTAGAGACAACCAGTTGTAAATCGATCTCAAACTTGACATCACATCGAGGGGGTAGTGTTACAACCTCCAAGGGAAATATATCTAGAAATCACTAAATAACTCAAGGATCCTATAATATCTTAATTCCCACTTAATTCACTTATAATTATACCATCTAGGAAAAAAGTTTCTTTACACACCTATTTCCCATTAGACAACTGTATTTTCTAATGAAAACTACACACTGACTATCCATACCAGAGAACGTGACTCTCCTATGAAAGAAGTTGATAACCACATTTGAAAAATACAATAAATCCATGTAAAGGATGAAATTTTATGGCTATATCTATAGAAATAATAAATCCCCAAACAAATGATGTTTCCCTATCACCATTCTACACTCTCATGACACATAAAATAATTATTCCTAGACTCTGACTAGTGTAGTCAACACTAGGGGCACATGAAACCTCTCTATGCCCATTCACAATACATGGACTAAGGAGGGTGACATAAAGGATTGAGATGATACTTAATGAAATAGATTATACATGAGATTATATGATAAGTTAATTGTACCTCTGACAATATTTATACCCTTTAGAAATGGAATATCTATAGCATACAAGTATCCATGCTCAAATCATATTCCCTAAGATTGTCAAACACCTATAGAGAAACACTCATGTTAAAGTCCCTGAAGATGGGGAAAATATTTAGCTCAACCCTGGCATACCCCATATCCTCTTGATAGAGAATAATCTTGCTACCCCTACTGCTGATATGAAATCACTGGAAACTACTATTAAGGAAGATGCTAAAATTGACCACCACCACTATAATGAGCTCCAAGGACCATTTTTAATTGATAATGGTGATGAACATATCCCCCATTGATAAAAAAACTATTCTAGATCCCTTGGAAAAAAATAACACATGAAATGGGACCCCAAAGTCTAAAAAGAAAACAAATGAGGCTAAATCCTTATTGAATAAAACCTTAAAGCCACAAGGATATGATTTTTTTCACAAACAAACCTTCCCCTCAAGGAACCTTAGTGGATAACCTCATATGATACTATACTTGAGAGTGAATATTATCAATCACATCCACCTTCTTCTACACCTCCAAATACATCGACAACATAAATAGAGTTACCACATACTGGATAGACAGGAAAAGTGTTTTCTCATGACACTGTGTATGGGACTCCTCGTCAAGAAAATGATCAAGGGTGAAATAAGAATGATTCTTAAACCTAATTTTAAGCTCTCAAACCATCATACTATCCTACTGAAGATAAAGAAACCCCAGATTCATTATTTTCTTCACTTTTGATAATATAAATTCCTCTCGAAACATCTTCTGGAAATATAACCATGAAACATATGCCTCTTTCAACTCTTTAAGATAAAAAATCCACCACTGAAATGTTTCACCCCTTATATGAATGATTTATAGTGTAACCCCATATTCCTCACTGTCCCAAAAAACTGAAGGAAATATCAAGCTTTTAAAACCAATTCTCTATCACTATATTAGTGATTTTCCCCATACGTCACAATATCTTACCAGTAAAATAAATGCAATGTACTCTTCCACTACTCATCCTACTCATTTGGGTCGACCATTTGGTGGTCAACTAGTTTATCCTACTGAACATAACTAGCCTAAATCAAACAAAAAAGATGTATAATATCCATAAAAAAGGAAAATAAAAATTTCACAAGCCTATTATTATTAAATATTAATTTCATTTAATTAAATTCAATATCAATTCATGATTTCCCTCATTTAATCCCAAGCACAAATAATATGATGAAAGTATCTTTCCTAGGTTCCTACCTTACAAGTAGAATCACTTCACCTAAAATCTTGTGACCTAGTTGGTCTTCCTTGTTTACATACAATATTGGATCTACTAACATTGCTTCCTACCAAACTAATGAAATCATCACTAGTGTATAACTCCAAAATCTACCTTATCTATTAACCAAAACCTTTTATAACACTATGTCATGAACCAATCCCTATAGAAAAACCTCTTAGGATGGAAGTGAATATGAGAGTTACCCTTGATTATTGCCTAAAATAGGCCTCATTTGGTGACTAGAACTGAGGGTATGAAGAAAAAATGTGAGAGGCATTACCCCTATAAGACCATGTATCATGAAACGTAAATATCAAACCAACACCATATCATGAAAGAATAAGGTAAAAACCCAAAAATATCCTAAAATTCATGTAATTTAAAATGAATACAATCCCAAAATAATCCTCCCCATGAATCCTATGACATAATCTCAATAGCATCAAGATCCATGCTAGAAATTTCCAACACAGTCTCCAACTCCCTAATGGTAACCTAAAAAATAGTTTTTATATATATTGAGGCGATAATAGCATATATACCTAGTAGGGTCATACCCAAAGTATCTTTTGAAAATGTGATAAGTTCATAATAATTCCATAGTGATAAAACAAGAGATTCAATAAGAACCTATTAGTTCAACTAGTTCTTGTCCTCACCATGGATCTCTCACTAAATAAAAAATCCCCTAATAATAATATAAGATGAAGAATACTATAAAATAGTTACCCCACACCACTTCACTACTTATTTTCTACTCCCATTCCCCAATTTCATACATACATGCACTCCTATCAGTTTTTTCTACCCTTATACTATCACATGATTTATCATAATGGGAAATCCCTAACTATTATCATGTGCCATAACCACAACATCCTCATCATTTGAAAAGCACTACCATATAACCAAAGTAATACGGTATCATGAACATGAAGTACACCAACCTCATTCCCTCTTACTACCACTAATGACCCCCATTATGAACTTTGTCATCCTCTTTCCAGTCATCACCTCAAGTGGAATACATACAAAATCTATCACATCATGTTCACACTAACTTCATGTGTAAGAGAGAGTGGGTAAGAGAGGGTAGCCAACCATATATCCTATCCAAACCTAGATGTTTATAGAAAACACCCAAAACATAAAACCTTTTGTTGTTGCTGTAAACATGTGACTCAGGTGGGGTGTATATAGAAATCATAATGAATAAAAATGTATAATATTTAAACACAATCCCAACATAGGGGTTCACACAAATAAGACCACCCCACTAACACAACCTTTGCATCACCACTATAATATATCAATATAATTAACACAACACTAACCACCCATACAATACCACTTTACATGAATATACACCACACATTAGTTTCAAAGTTCCCATTCAACCACATCAGTTACCAACTATTTACATATTCATTTGTCATCCTCCATATTTAATAATAAAACATTATCTAGACAAGGCCTATCTTTATTCCCACCCATTATTATTCAATTATAATCATCATTATCCAATTTAAAATCCTATAATTTTTTTTAATTCCATCCCCTAAACATTAAATATAACCCATGTTCATTTAATAGGACTTACCATTTCAAGCATTCCATAACTATTGAGAAACTACCAAGCCCATAAACAATTCTAAAAATCATTCCCATATCACCCCATGAAACTATATCACACATCATCACCAAAAAACCAATAAACATACTACCAAATAAAACATCATCACCACAAACCCACAATTACACTTATCAACCAACCACTCCCATAATTCAATCCATCACACGAACCATTACATCATTCAGCTTCAAATGAAAAAAGGGGAAACATAATAAATCCTTATTTACACACGACCAATTGAATTACCATTTTATGGGATTTTATATTTTTATGTGAGGTGATTTACAAAATTATATTTTAGAAAATAATAATAAAGTTAATAGTAGTGATATCTTTCCATAACCAACAAAAATAACCACACAAACATGGAAAGGAAGTATCATGAAAATAAGTAAATCACATGTGATATCTCTCACAGACCTTCAATTTCATTATTTTTGAAAAAGTATATTCATTAATTTAACTATTAAAATCCACCAAAAAGGAAAAAAATACATTTTAATATCATATATGAACAAAATATTAGGATATAACATGAATCCACTTCCTCGACTAAAGATTTAACAATAACCATGTTTACAATAGAAGAATCAAGGGATCAATATTTACCAATCTTGAAAGTAAAACCACAAAAACCTAAATGAAATATCCCATTTCCAAGATATATATAGAAATTAACCCAAATTATAGGTTTTTTATATAAAAAAATCCATACAAAAAATGGGGAATAAAATATGGGAATGGAAGAAGAAGGTACCTTGAATCAAGGACACTTGATCCTCCATAATCCAAGTGGTTGGACCATCCCAAAAGAGATGATCAAAGGGATACAAGGGGGTTTAGAGCCATCAAAATCTTGAAAGAGATAAAAGGAGATCAAAATAAGATATTTTATAACCTATATTTATATAGAAATCCAGAAATTACTCTCCATGGCATTGAGATATCCCGCTACACCCTAGTATTACTCGGTTAGTGGAGATATGAATCACTTGAAACAGTTTCCACATTATTCACATGTTTTTAAAAAATATTTTGACCAGCAATATGGACTAGTCCATGGAATGTTCTAAGACATATTTCTTCCTCCAATTCATTCCATGGGAAGCCACTACAGTGTAGTAAAAAAATCTTGGTCGTTTTCTTATCACCATGCCCAGGACCACATCATAGTGATCTCCCCATGTTACATAAGTAGTCCCTAAAAACACCATGTCCAGTGCAATGCCATTTACTAGGTGTTTCCCACCACCTGTTTCACAAATGGTGAATATCCAAGAGCCATTACCAAAAACATAGATAACTAATCCATTTATCCCATCGTGGCACATCTTATCCCCACACGACTAGACCCATGTCCAACTATTAAGAACCCCAGGCCAAAAAAGCCAACACCATGAACACCACCATGGCGTGGTGAACATATGAATGGATATAAAACTTATATTTCCTCTAAAAAATCTATAAACTTCTTCTTTTCCCCACTAAGACATGTAAAAAAATAAAGGGAGGGTTTTTAGGAATTTTGACCCTCACACATCCACTTAAGATTACTCATAACTGATGGTCAACATACTATAGGTCCCATCATAGAATGTTATCTAACCATATAAAAAACTTTAAGAATATCATCATATGATTTCAAGCTTCTCATCATAGTGGGAAACTGTATATGGAATTTTAAATACGATGTATATTTTAGGACATTATCACATTAATTTTACACAAAATAATAATCAATATATGATAATGTATTTATTAATATTAAATTATATGAATATACAGGAAATGTAAAGTATAATGTACTTGATTCTAAGGTAAAAAATCCATTACCATTATCCCATATTATCTCTTGGGTGAATCTTGGAACTTGGAGAGTATAACTCACCTCATCATCACTTTAATCATCTCATAGCCTCATTAGCCTCATATGAAATATCATATTGGTGTCACTCTAGAGAGATGACATATTTCCCATCTCATATACCAGGTCATATTGGGTATGTCCACGCACCCAGCCTATCCATAGTCCTACCCAAGCCATACCTACAAAATTATTCACATACTAGTGAGGAATGAATACTCCCCCAACATATAATCACATAGACCAAGGCTCTAAGGAATCTCAACACTCACATGAACTACTCGGGCCAATCATCTTAGTCCTGTACTCACCTATACAAGGATTCATTTAAGGTAACCTATACTAAGGCCACTATTTTACTTCATTTAATTTAATTAATAACCCTAAGGTCTATATATCTCAAGTCATATATTTTATAATCAATACCTTATCCATTGAAAATTGAGGAATAAAGTTGGTTCCAATGGTCTTTCATGGACATTAACACTTAAATCCAACCATATGCATTTTATTATAAAAAAATCAATTAATACAAAGATCAATTACCTATAGTGGTGACACCACATACTGTATGGACATGCCAACAAGGATAAACCATAGGGAAATATTTAGAGACCACCTACCTCATTCAAAAATTAATTTCCTTTAAAGAAAATCCAGGATACTATCTCCTATGCTCATATAGTCCTTATATCGTCTTCTAAGAACCCATCTCATTCCATGACATTCAATTAAATTATTTATAAAAAATAATAATTAATTATAAAATTTAATTTAAAATTAAATAATTCCTAAAATCTCACTGAGTGACATAACAACACTTAAAACTCAAGAAATGATGTGTGGTCCACTCTTGAATTACACCTAGACCAAATCTATTCAAAACATTCAAAATTTTCAATTGAATTTGTAGCCAACTAAATTCAATTTAGGAAAAAAGACCTCGAAAAATTTATTAGTTGGCCTAATTTCATTGAAACATCATGTAACAATATACAAGAATCCTCTGAAGACACACTCTACACACACCAAGAAAAAACCTCATTATTCTTTTGTGACATCCTTGAAAAAACCGTAACAAAAATCACAAAAAATAATATACTATAAAGGATAAGGAAGAAAAAAATTAAGAAATAGAATAACAAAGATCAACCCACCATAGAAATATAATCATGATCACCCCTATCAAGGAGAAAATCAAGGAGAAGGTAGGAGGGGGGTTAGGAATGCATGGAGAAGTAAGAAATGGTGAAGGGGATTAAAATCCTGAGGGGTAAAATGGGTTATTTACCAGTTTTAAGGTTATATAAGCACTCACATAGTTACCGTATTGTTTTCCAAACCATGAAGTTGGCACTATCATAATCCATGCCAACTCCCATGGTTTGGCTTCAAGGTTTTAATAACTATGCATCTCGCTCTGTACATGAATTATATTTTTTGTAAAAAAATTCTTGAATCATGTACCAACTATTTACTACACCCTAGGATAAATCACCTTGTATGGTTTCCCCACTTGGTTTCACCTAACCATGCACCAATGGTGATACAAGGTAAAATTCTTTCAAAAATTCCAAAACTCAACCTAAATCTCACTAGAACCACATGAGCACCCTTGTCACCTCTCAATCCTCAACTCGTTTCTCAAAAAAACTCAATAGGATTATATAACTCTTGGAATTACAATATAAATCCCAATTTTCAAAACAAATCATCCTCTTAAGTCAAAATTTCAAATTTCCTTTGAATTTCACAACCCATAAGGATGTGGGGATTTACACTTGAAACATGATTTATCTTACCACAATTACTTTTCTATGTGAGGTATCAAATAGATAAGACCCTCCTTTTTATTTATTATATCCTAAAAAGATACACTTAGTGCATCAAGATGAAATTTTGTAGACAGAAGTAGCCTTAACAAATGATTCACTTCCAAACACATGTATATGTGAAAAAAATAGATTTATTACCATACAATAACTCATATGGAATACTATTTTCCACTTTAGTTGTCACTAAGTTTAGTTTTTATTCTATAGTTTATAATAAATATACCTGAAAGGATAATTGAAGTTTTTTATAACCAATCATGGATCTCACCATGTCTAAAATGGTATGAATCCTCTTTTCACTAACACCATCCATTATGGTGTATAAGTAGGAGTGAGTTAGGATAGAATCCCAAACTATTTTAAAAAATTGGTGATTTATTAGTTAAGATACTCATCACCTTGAACTAGATATATTCTCATTATATTCACACCATGCATATTCTCAACACCATTACTGTATTTCTTAAATTTATTAATGGAATTAAACTTATACCACATTATTTGTATACATTTATATCTACTAAATTCATTAGTAAATTTTATAAAATAAGAGTATCCCTCTAAATTTTATAGGAAAATGTAAAAAAATATTTATTAACTAATTCTATAATTTTTATAGATCTTTCACCTTTTCCAATAAATTGAGACTTATTCATTTTACCTTCTAAACAATCCTGACATATATCCATGGGTTTTAGATTAAAAGTATCTAAATACCCTTATTGATATAATTTTTTCAAATGCTTCTAATTTACATGACTAGGATAGTGATACCATTTTCAGTTATGATATGATTCATGTGAACTTGATTCAATATATATTTTAAATTCTTGATATTTATATTATATAATATAAATAGAATTATTCAAATGTGTCAGCTCATAACATATGTTATTATTATAAGAGTAGAATTCTTAATTTATTAACTTGAAAACAAAGTCTTTTATATATAAAATAGAAATAAAACATATGTTCTTGGTTACACTAGGCACATAATAAAAATTATTTAAAACTAGAGCCAATATAATAAAAAATATAATATGGTTTTCCTTAATAGATAGTGCACCTTTTCTCACTCCATTGGTATCTTTAAGATCCACCTCACCTTTAGAAATACTCAAGAATATACTTGTATTTTTTATTTTGATACAAATGTAAGAACTCAAAGTTGTATATATTACCTATTTTTTATAAATTAAATATTTTTTACTTGGTAATGAATATAGATGAAAATTCCCCATGCTTCTTTACTAAGGCATATTTCTTCTCCAAGTGACCATTATCGCTACATGAAAAACATATTACTTATTTTTCATTAGCCTCCTTCTAGATATATATCCTTTTAAAATGATTGTGAAAATTTTATTTAGAATTAAAATTTATCTTAGACCTTTTTTCATTTAATTTATCCTTATTCAACATAATTATTAATGGGTTTTCATGCTTCATGTCTTTATATTATTGGTGAATTAGAGTCAAGGGATCTGATATCATCTACTCAATATTTTTCATGTTGAAATTCACAATCAAACTTGAGAATCTCTGAGTAAGTGAGGTGACGATCGATTATATGCATAATTACATGGGATCTTGAATCCCTGAATTTATAAAAATTATATCCAAAACTACTCCTAGATTTTACATAAAGAGTGTCTTGGATATTTCATACCTCACTTGTCTTGTTTCTCTTGATAGAGATCATGGAGGTGAGACATCATGGTGTATGCATCAATGTTTTTTTAAAGATTATGGAGCTCCCTTTTCATGGATGATAAAATGAGGCATTTGATATACAATGCATCATACAATTATTTCAAAAAGACATTTTTTCCTCCTCATTTGCCTCCTATGAAGGATCTGTAAGAATTGGGTAATTAAACATATAAAACTTCTACTCTTGGCATAATATAATGTAAAAATTCCTAT
This sequence comes from Viscum album, assembly GCA_963277665.1. Taxonomy (NCBI): domain Eukaryota; kingdom Viridiplantae; phylum Streptophyta; class Magnoliopsida; order Santalales; family Viscaceae; genus Viscum; species Viscum album. Next base: position 601,373,503 of record OY728142.1, read on the forward strand.
ACCATTAAATGAAGTTATGATTGGTCATGATATTATATATCTACAAGATGTATCATAAAGATAGTGATGTGTTCAAATGGATTTATATGTTACTAAAACAAATTAAAGAAAATATTTAATACATTATCTTGGTTACCAGTTAGGATATAATAAATTAATTTTTCTAGTCTCACACATTCTATAAAATCTCAACATGTCTCACCATTTCATTTGGAATTTATTTCCACTCAAATATTATAGTGGAAATGATAAATATTTCCCTTTAAATAATATAGAGGTGGACTAATAAAATTATTTAAAGGTATCTAGTTTGGTTTTTATTTCTAAATACATTAACTTACAACTCCTTGATCCGTTGAGTGGATTTTCCAATTCTAAAATAATATACTTTGACTTTATGAATACGTGATCTAAGTTACACAAAGTATTTCAATGAAAATAAAAACTTACTTACATTTAGGTTTAATCAAACTAATACTTTCATTAAAAATCCTAAATAATTTAAATCATTCTAGTGAGGATCAAAAAATTACTTTGAACTATGGTTTCATTTTAACTTGAGTGATAGAAGGAATTTTATGACCTAATATTTTGATTGAGTAATTTTTTTAAATTAAATGTAATAATTATTTATTTTAATCTTCACCTTCTTATTAATATTATATGGAACTTTCATAATTAATTAAAAATTACTAATTAAATAAATTATTTATAGTAATTTCATTTTTATTTTATCCTCGAATGCTCATTAATTTATTTACATTGTCTAATCATTTTTAATCCTATAAATAAACCATGAATCACATAAATAATTGAATAAATATGTACTGATAAAATACAATAAATATATAATTTGAACAAGATATTTTATATATCGATTATTTTAAAGAGTAGAGATAATTAAAACTTGAACATAGGGGAAATACCTTTTTATTTCCATCCTCAGCTAGAGTTACAACATTTCTCTATTCTCATATGTATATCCTTGATTGGATTCACCTCATCTCTAGTCCTGAACCGTCTCTTCTAGATAGGTGATCCATCATTTATAATTGTTTTACTCACTCATTAGTGAGGGGAACCAAGGATTTAGTGTTACATAAATAAACCTTGGACACACATGCCCATACATAAAAAGGAGGGAGGGATGATACATAGATCATAAAATTTAATTTAATAATAAATTAACATAATTTTGTTTTCAATAAATAATCAAATTTAATTAACCCAATACATACATAGGTCATTCAAGATCAAGACCAGTCACAACATGCAACAACTATGCATTTAGAATTCCTATAATTCATTCCAATTCGTTAGAATTATTAAAAATTTACTAAAATTAATAAATTAATTCATTATTTGAATATTCTATCCAAACATCCATTGATATATAATATGATTTTCATCTGATATTATTTTAAAAAAATTATTTTTTAATTTAAAATAATCTGGTGCACAGAGTGTGCTTTAGAGGAGACACACTGTGCACCTTCTATGTCAAATTAAATCTATTTTTATAATTTAATACTTACATAGCTTATATTGTTACTTGAAATGTCATGTGACTCTTGTTGTGTATAGACTTTTTTATAAACTATGTACTTACACATCATGTATTCCCCCACAGTGTGTTATGATATACACAATGTGTAGTTTTTTAGATCAAGTTGTGTAGTATTTATATTATGTATGATCACATGAAATTTATTAAATATATATGTCATGCACTGAAAGAAATGTGTGTGAAGTAAATAGAATGTATGATGCATATTACATATTTTTTAGTTGTATAACTTAAAAAGAAATGATTGTTAATATTTTATACCCACACAACATACTAGAAATCACTCAACTTGTACCTAGAATCACATGGCATGTAAAGAAACCTACATGTCATGTAGTTTTTTTCTCACTTAATTTATCCTAAATTTTAACACACACAACATTCCTAAAAAATCATTGTGTATAGTTAATAAGTTTTCATGTGTTACAATGTGTATACAACTGACAACACATTGTGTAATTCACATCTAGACACATCTCATATCTATAAGCATAGACAACATGTAATGACATCACACAGTTAACCACATGAATTTATATGGTTTATGTGGGGTAAAAAATATGTAGAGTTACATGGAAGGTACACCAACTATACATCATTTAATCCCTATCATTCCACAAGTCACACTAGTGGTTAATATATACTATGTAATGATTCCATGTACCGATCCACATGATGTGAAAATATTTTTGTGTCTAACTCCATGTATCATTGACCATTAGTATATGGAATATAATTTTTTTTACACATTGAGTATTTTTTCCATGCGTTAAATGGATTTGGAACCTCAATATGGGATATTTGAGCATTCATTACATGCATTGTCCAATTCTTGTATATAAAAATTCAAGTGAACATAATATATCAACATTTGATTAAGAAATAAATTCTATAAATGAAAAATAAAAAAATAAAATAAAATTATTAAAGTAAATTATAATTAATTATAAATAAGAATATGGAATCTATGATACCAATTAATGGATTTAAGGTACAATAGAAGTGGTGGGTGGATTTCCAATATTAGGTTTTCATTAATTTTAATAGATAAAAATGAAGAAAATAACTAATGAAACCATGAATTATCCTAAATAGGATCTTTCAAATTTAATTTATAATTAATTAATAAATAATTACCTTAATAATGATAATTATTCTTGATCAATTTTATGTGGACGCTATTGTGTCATCATTAAAATTAAGAATCTAAGTAAGAACTCCTCTAGTTGTATCTACATGTGCTCCAAAAATCACTAAACATTGTTATTTGTATTTTGAATTCTCATAAGGAGGATTATAGAGCTTCATTTCATTCTTTATTGAAAAAGATAGGTGTCTTAGAGGGTGGTTAGAGGATTTTCTCTTTAGGACTTGAGGGAATTCTGGAGAGTTTCTTCATTATACAAAACAACTCTCATTGGGTTGAAAAATGATATAATTTGGAATTTATGATTTGGATTCATATTTGATAATTACGTAATAGTAATTTATAAAATATTCATTCTAATCAATTACTCATACCTATTATTATTATTATATCCCATGACATGTGGATAATTAAATATCATTTGTTAAATAAATAAATTAATATTTATTAAAATTTTATTAAATAAAATATATCATTTCCATCAGACCATTAACTCAATTATTCAACCCAATAGGAAATTTATTGATTCTATAAATAATAAAAATTTAATCAAATAAATATAAATCATTTGATAAATAAATAAATACTATATTCAAGGTAACTTCTGTCAGCCACATTGCACTTTAGAGGTGTTTTGGAGAGCCCCCCTGCCTGGATGGATCAAGATCAATATTGATAGTGCCTCTAAAGGCAATATGGGACCTTCGGTGTGTGGTTCCATTTTCAAGAATCACCACAGTCAGATCCTTGGATGCTTCATGGGAAAATGTGGCAATTCTACCTCACTTGAAGCTGAGATGTTGGGCTTGATACATTCCATTTCTTTTTCCAAACTCTTTGGTTGGAATAGCCTCTGGATCGAAAGTGACTCAATGAATATAGTACAAGCTATTTGGAATGGAATAATTCACCTTGCTTGGTCGATTAATACCCACTGTATGGAATTATTTCGCTCACTTAACGATCTAAACTATATCGTCACCCATGTGTATCGAGAAGCAAACATGATTGCAGATGGTCTGGCCAACATGAGGGTCAATGAAAACATTATTTCGTTCGAAGACCTTCCCACTACTATGATTTCCTTGCATGAAAAAGATTGTAATATGATACTGGTTTTTAGAATCTTGTAATCCTTCTCTTTTTTTAATAATATTTTTGTTTTGGTCATCTTTGACCAAGGCATCACCTTTAAAAAAACTGATGTAGGATCCTAGAGCACCCTGAGAGAAGAGGGGTGGATCATATTGTCAACTTTTCCTTTTAAATCAATGGATCTTGTTCCCATGTTGGTAGGAACTTGTTAAACCTATCTATTAGAGTAGTTTCGTAATAAAACAATCACATGTAAAGAGACAACACAATAGTTTTACTTGGTTCACCACTAAGGGCCAATCTAAGGAGCATATGCCAAAAATGTGTTGGTCATACCTAATTCCACTAATATTCACTAGTTATAGAATATAGAAGTTCATACATAGTCACTCTATGCCAGGAACACTTCCTTTATAATATTTTATGGATATCTCACTACATACCTCAGAACACTTTTGTTGACTCCCCTTAGCTCACTTATTTGAGATAATTCAAACTCATTTAGTGTATGACCGTTGGGGACTATTTATCAGTGGAATTAGGTGAACTAATATAAAGTACTAGATCAGTGACTAGAAATACATAAAGATTCCTATATAGAATATATTTAATTTCAAAACAACAACCTATTAGGGAGTAAATAAGTTGATCCTAAAAATTTGATACAAGTACTTGATGGTTAAACCTTGAGTTCACTAGAAAATTGTATCCACTGGTAGTTTAGTGATGTGAAAACCCAACCATAGGTTCTTCCCTAAGGTCTTGAAGAACTAAAATAAAGAATTCTTAATGTGCAATAATAATAAATTTCAAGAAAAAACAAACATAAAATCTAATTCGAAGGAAGAACATTGGGAAAAGTAAATAGACACACATGTTTAACATTGTTTACACTTTCATCCCATGTCTATGGGAGAACACTATAACCAATTTGTATTACCGGAAGTATAATATTTACAAACATTGTAGCTTAGTATGCCATGGTTTTACTTTTCATAATACATTATAGTACATACAATAGCAGTTGGTCCTACATCCTTTAATAGAGATACATTTTTGGTCGAATAGGTTGCACTGCCATCCAAAATTTACAGTTAGTTTTTTGTTGACTCTGTTATTCAACTAAGACCACCACTAACTTTATCATATCAATAAATACACTTGTCATGGAACCCAAATACCATTCTACACATAATACATCACAATTTGGAAATCTTGTGGTAAACTGAACCATATATTGAAGGTTCCTATAGATTATTCTCTAAAAATATTTAATAAAACTACCAAAATTTGAACTTCTAGTTAGTAAACTTCTGGTGACTTGAAGAAGCTTTGTGAACCCAATAATCCCCCACTTGAAGGTTGCTTCAAGGAACTTATTCAGCATTATACAATACATTTGGAAATCCAAACCATTATTCTATGTTCATTGTAGTGTTCTCCATCCCCCATTCATTTAGTTGAGTCCCACTAAGGCATAATGTAGCCTTAGAGATTCCAAGACTAAAAGTTTTGTGAATATGTCAGTCATATTTTTTCCTTGTTATCTTCTATAGCTCAAACACCTTGTCCTATAGTATATTTTTTATGAAATGGAATTTCAGGTCAATGTGTTTCATTATCACATGTAATGATGGATTATTGGAAAGGTGGATAGCACTCTGACTATCATAGAATATGCTTCCTCCTTTTAATTCACCACCCAGCTTGTTCATAAATCAATTTAACTAGGAAAACTCGTTTATAACTTTTTTAGCAATTATACACTCCAATTTAGTTGTATAAAAAGTTACAACCATTTATAATCATGACTTCTAGATGATCATTATTCTACTAAATATAAAAAAGAAAACTCATTATACTCTTTTATGTGTTGAAATCACCAGAAAAACATGCTTCAAAAAAACATTTTAGGGTATATTCTACTACAAATCACAATAGTGTATCTATCGATCCCTTCAGGATTCAAATGATCTACTTTATAGATTTATAGTTATCCTTTAAAAGGTTAGACATAAAATGACTCACCATTCCAAGTATAAATGAAATTTCTGATTTTGTACATATCATCACATACGTTAAGCTTCCAATGAAAGAGGCATATGGTATTTTCCCATGTACCATACCTCATATTCCATTGATGGTACATATTCAATAGATGACTTGAAGAATCCAAAAATAGTATTTTAGAATAATTTACATTAGTCATCCTTAATTTATTAATGATCTTCTAGATATACTATTTCTCAGAAAACACTAGAGTACAAGATTTTTTTACCCCTCTCTATCCTCATCCCCAATATTTTATTGTCTCGACTAAGATCTTAAATTTCAAATCTTCTAAAAAAATTACTATTTAGCTTCTTAATCTATTTAATCTTCAAACCTACATGTAACATGTAATACACATAGATTAAGAGTAGAACATAATTCCCATCATTCCATAACTTCTAATAAAAAAATATTAAAGTTTCTCTATATGAATTATTCTATAACCATGAAAGAATCTAACTTCTAATTCCATAGTTGTGGTTCATGTTTCAAGACCTATAGGTTTTAATTTAGTTTGAAAAAGTCCCCTATTAATAGTCTTAAAACCCCTAGTTTTTTATCATGTTGATCTCCTCCTATAAATAACCATTAAAAAATGAAGTCTTAAAATTAATATACTCTAAGTATAAACCATTATATACAACAATTCCTAGCATTTTTTGGGTTGTAGTACACATTAAAATAGATGAAAATATTTTTGAGAAATCAATTCCTTTATTCTATTGGAATCCTTTCACCACTAATCATGTCTTGTATCTTATAATTTCATCAGATTCTTATTTCAAATGGTAAACCCATTTTTTCTCTATTTCTCATTTCCCTTTTGATAGTTCAGTCAAATCCTAATATTAATTTAACTTTAAGCAATTCATATCTTCCTCAATGAATTACTCCCACTTATTTGAGTCACTAAGAGTTTCTTCCTATTCTAGATATATGGGATCCCTAATATCCATTATAAGTAAGAAGTTTTTGTTGACCTTATACAATGATATTGATACTCTAACTCTAAAATATATTCTCATAGATGTTTCTACATTCACTAGAACTTTTGTTTCTCATGCTTGTACTTCTGGTGATACTATATCTAATTGATCTATTATTAGAGATTTTCCTCAGAAATATGAATTTATCGAGTATTTTAGTGCATCTTTTTTTCATTGAATTTTCATACTGACATCTGGTACTATCAGTATTTGTGAAATATCGATACTTCTATCTAGATTGACATTAACTTTAGTAGTTTACATATTTTCCTAAAATTATGATTCATCCATGTTCCTTTATTTCTATATAATATTACCATTAAGCATTTCATCTCTACTTACGATGATATTTAGTTGATCATCACTTCATATTTGGTATCCAAACTCATCATTTACATAGCTAATAAGAAAAAAATATTTTTATTTTCCCCTATATTTTCTTTATCCTTTTTATCAATAGGGTAATAAGTAATGAAACTAATGATTTTGAAGTGTTAATCTTTTGGTAACTTATTATATCACAACTCTTTTAGTAGAAATATTCCTATCGTAGAGGTTGAGATTCTATTGATCAATTTTATTGTTGTGTTAATTGTTTCCACCCAGATGGCCATGAGAATACTAGAGTGCACACACATGTATCTAGCATTATATATCAAAGTTTGGTTCATCCTCACTATAAAAACATTATGTTGTAGAGTTATGAGTATTTTTATCTCAATTATGATCCTCTTCTATTGATAGATGTTCTGTAAATTTCTATTATTGTATTTACTACCATTATTATATGTTAATCACTTCAATTTTTGACCACTTTCTCAATCCACCATGGATTTATATTATAAAATGGAATCGAAAAAATCATATTATTTTTATGGAAATAAACCCCAAACTTCCTTATGGAATCATAAATGAATATGACAAAGTATCATGATCCTCTATGTGATAACACTACAGAATGTACCCAGACATCCATTTGAACTAGATATTGCTTTCATGCTATGGTATTTTGGTCAGTCAGATTGAATAAAATCCTCTTATTTTTATAAATTCACACCTCTCAAAATATTGAATAGTTTTATAATCAAGATTCAAAATTCCATTCTATGCCAAAACCTTCATGTTCACTCACTAAGGTGACCTTGTCTAGAATTCTATACCTATGGATTTTTAGTGGCTAAAATTCCAACAGTTTGACTACCATATAAAAATTTGTTCCAATAAAAGGTTGTGTCCTTTACTCCTCATGCCACAACCAGGGATCCCCAAGCCATTTTTCAGACTCCATTGTTGAAATTAGTACGAATAGATTTATCATCAAAATTCCCAAATGAAATGAGATTCCTCATAAGACTTAGTATCGGTTTCACTCATTTAAACTAAAGAATACTCTTATTATACATCTAGAGATTTAAATATTACATTACAACCACTTCCAAAGCATCATAATCTCTAAGAAAAATATTCCCAAAGCTTACAGATACATCATTTTTTATGAATCTATGATCATCCATTGAGTAAAGGGATGCACTAGAGTGAACCACCCATGAATCCACCTGATTATAAATAGTGAGAAGTATATTTATATCATATTATATTATGTTAATAGATTTTGAAATATTAGTTTTCATTATTATAATTCCTTAGTTCGGGTTTATACAATTTATATGAAGATTTAATATCTTTTCGCTATTCCAGTAGATAATATTACAACCCAAGATTTTTATACATTAACATTACATCATTTTTAGGAAGATTTATTATGTTAAACAAACAGACACCCAAATACCATATTATTTTAGTATCTTTGGAAACTTGGAACAAATTATTCTAATTTTGTGAAATATCTTCAATGTTTCCCACACATATCATACCCTTTAATACCCCTAACTAAAATAATTCTTTATAACATGGGAAAAGAAAAAATATGAAAAGGTTGATCTAAAATGATCAGTAAGGGTAAACAAGGGAGATATGTAATCATAAACATAATCATAAGGGTATGAGAACATGATTATAACATTAGAAGATCATACCATTCAAATTAGAGAACATGACTCTCCTATGAAATAAAAAAAATAGAAATAAGATATGGAATTTGTGTAAGACACATAAACATTTAATATCATTCCCTATAAGTTAAGAGTCATTGTAAAAATCTAATAGAGAACTTCATGGGGACTACATCTATTGGGAGGGACACACCACCATCCCCAATCATAGTCCTTTCCTTATAAGGGTTATGGTTTCCCCATCATCTCATAGTAGATAAAGGTTCCCTATCTTCCCATAGTGGATCAGGTTTCCCCATATTCCCATAGTGGATCATGTTTCTCCATCATCCATGGTGGATCAAGCTCATCGACTTGTTTCTATCATCATATCATGAGACATAAAACTTTACCCAAATCATTTGAGGGAGATATAGGTCCCACCAATCACATAATGAAAACCATATATATGTGTTCCACAAGAACATAAGTCTTTCATCATATCATAATAGATGGAATGAAATGGGTTTCATAAACATAATTTAATCATAACATCACCCATGGAAAAGAAATGTGTTTCATACATATAACTCCATAATGATCATAAACCATTAATAAGAATAATAATAATGGTAAAATTGAATCATATCCCCATTAAAATATAGTTAACATAAAATAATGGCATCTAAAATGGAAAATAATTTTGAGAGATCACTTTAAAATAGTTCTTGAGGAAAATACCCTTTTTCGTTGAAAATGTTTTCTTTTCATAAAATTATATTCAATTTTAAAAGAAATCATTTTCACTAAAAATAACCATGGAATATTGTAAAGTAAACTTCAAATAATTAAAGTGTCATAATAGTGTATTAATTATATTCATGACATATAATTTAATAAAAACATTCCTTTCATACCTTTTTTCCCAAAAAAGTCACAATGTACCTCGTTTAGAAAACCACAACAAAAAATTCCTTTAAACCGTGAAGTAAAAAATTCAAAAGGGGATAAAAATGACATAAAAATCCACAGGATAATAGTAAAAACATTTTTGATTTTTTTTGAAAACATGGATATGGAAGATAAATATTACCCAATAGAGACTTAAACCAAAACATTCCCAAATATTTATGAGATTGTGAAATAAATACTCATTACTTTATAATCAATAGAATTGTATGCCCCATGAAATAAATAAAATTATATGGATATAAAAATACCATAATCTTCTAGAAAAGACTTATAAAATACATTCATGGGTTTTATATACACCACATAAAAGAAACAAGTAGTGTATATGCATGTGTCCTATATAAATAAAAGTGAGAAATAAATCCCTTACTACTTGTGTAACATTAAACTTCTGATCCTCATGAGAGAATAAAATCATTTAAGTATTTTAATATCATTTAATAAAAGAAAATTAATGATATAACATATCATAGGTTAGTATATACACCACCCAAAATAAGTGAGTGGAAAATATGGCTTGTATCTGAGGGAAATAAAAAGTGAGATGAAATTCTCTTACCTTAGGTTTTGACTTCTTTCACACATGTTAAAACCTCATCTTCTTCGAAATAGATCATTTAAAACTCCTCTAAAGGACTCTAGAGTTATTTCTTTGGGAATACCAACACCTCTATAAAATGGATAAGGAATTATATAAGATAATTTGGCAGATTTTGATCGATCTAGAAGACTTAAAGTGATTAAATGAGATGAGGGAGGAGGTTTCCTTTTATAATGAAGGTTAGGGGAACTTTTGGAATCTCCAAAATTATTAATTTATAATAAATTAAATATCAATAAAAATACTTCCAAAATTCAATGTATTCGAATAAAAAATGATATGGGGTTTTAATATCATCATTTAATAAAATTTAGATAGGTTTTTATGTAATTTTAAACCTTGTATTTTTTATTAAACCTTAGTTAACCTATTTTAATTTTAACTATGGTGAAAAATTTTTAATGTTAAGCGGATGTAATTTTTACATATAAAGTGTAAATGGGACCATAAATGGTGAATTTATGATATTTTCGTCCATATATTATACCCTTATCCTTATTTATTATTTTTCTTATTTTTAAATAATTTAATAAAATATTACTTTCCTAAAATGTCATTATTGTCAATCTTGATACTATTCATTATTTTTCTTTTTAAAAATATCATAAGAACATGATATATTTAAACCAACTATATTAACTCATCACTAACATGTCAATGTAATCCATTAAATCCATGGATGAAATTAATTATTAGAAATTATATTTATTTTAATATCTTGAATATCATTTATTTGGTATTTACATTAATTAAAAAATTATTGCATCATCATTGTATAAGACTTTAAGTTATTTTTTATTTCATAAAATTTAAAAATAAATTACCATGATAAATAAAAATATTTTAAATTTAAAATTAATATTTATAGTTTAATTTATCTTCTTTATAAACCTATATTAAAAATGATATAGTTATTCAAAATATGACTATAACATCATTAACTTTTCTTTAAATAAAATATAATAAATGTCTTACACACATCTAAGTGTCTTAAAAAATATATAATTTTGGCCTAATGATTATTTTGGTAGAAAATAACTCATCCAATAAAATTAGGACAAGTGTTAAGTTAATTTTATAATATTTATAATATTAAATTTTAACCTTAATTACCTGATTTACCTTTTACGACGTTAATAAAATTTACTAAAGTTACTATTTATAATGCCCAAAAATAAAAGGAACCAATTTACACAATTTTTACCCACTTTTTAAAAACATGGAATCCATTTTTAAAAATTAAAAACACTAAATTTTTTGTAATTAATTTAAAATTAATCTTGTTGATGGGGTGAGAAAATGGGTTATTAAAGTTAAAACATGCAAAAGATTGAAACATTTTTTTATCTAAATTCAATGTAAAATTGATGAAAATGACCAAAATTGGATTAAATGATAAAAAATAATGTATTTATACTTTAATACTAATTAAAAATTTAGTTTAACAATATAAATTATTTATATGAAAAATATGTTTTCAATTAAAATGCATTATTTTAATACTATTCATCAAAACATGAAACCTAATAGAAAACTACCAAAAATTCATCATAAGTATTTTTTTATGTCCCTATTTCAAAAAATAATTTTATTTTTTTCATATAAAAACTATAAAAGTGTCAAAATTATATTTAAAATAGGTTCTCCATTAAAAGACTGTAAAATTACCCTTTTGAAAAATATAGGTTTTTATGCATAAAATTGGGTTTATTGTCATCTTATGCCTGTAAAATATATTGGATGAATATAAAAAATATTTTATTAAATATACAACTTATATATTTCATTAATATCATTCACTAATTGTTATTAATTTAATTTATTAAGAAAAAATGAATTTGGGTGTATAAAAATAAAAATATTTCTATTATTATCAAATGCTATATATTTTCATTTCAATTAATTGGTAATAAATGAATTCATATTATAAACCATATATTTTAATAAGTTAGTTAACACTATTCACAAATTTTAATTTAATGATAATGTCTTATTTATTATATGAAATAATAATACTTTAATAATATACTCTTGTTCGGCAAAACTCAGTCTTGCATGTAACACAAGCTATTAAAATAAATCGCCATTATGTGTAACACAAACCAAGCATAGTGGTCTGTATACCAAAATATAATCTAAGTGTTGTGTATAGATCAACCTCAACTTGTTTTGTGTATATATAAAGTTATATTTAGTGTTGTGTGAAATAAAAAATATTAAAAAGATTAAACTAACTTGAAAAAATATTTCACAAAATCTTAGGGTGTTATATTCTATCCCCCATAATATGAATTTTCCCTCTAAATTTGTCTAGGTTATCAATGTTTTAAAACTTCAAAGTTCCTTTATTGAAACCCAAATAATAAAAATAAATTCTAAAAATTCCTTTTAAAAAGGAAAAGATTGAAAATAATGGTTACCCAAAGTAAATCATAACTAGGTTTGTATGTTGTAGAACATAGGTAAAGATTTGGGAATGGAGGAAAAAAATAAATAATGATATAGATTGATAAATATCACTAATCACAATAAAGTGGGTGATATAGATAATGTTAACAATCACAAAACCATAAACTAAAGAAGTTTGAAAGAGGTCATCAATATCATCAATAATGATTATAATAGGACATCATTTTATTTCAACATCATTTTCCTAAAGTTGAATAATTTTCACAAAGGGATATAATTACTTGATTTTAGGATAACTTCACCCATTATTATTCCTTGATCAATTTCCACTTCATCTCTTATTCCTAGAAATGAAGTTGAATTTATCATTCCTGAAGTTTTAGTAGATCATGAGATCCATAAATAGAATGATAGGTCATTACATCCATCTTTATCACAACAAAAAGTTAGTACAAGTTATCAAATATCCATAAAACCCCATACGATGATATAATATTTTAATCTTGGAAACATTATATAAAGTTTGACTTAAGCTTTCCATAAATGTATAACCCTAAAATCCTTCTGAAATCTTAAAATATAAAACTTTAGAAAGAAGTGCACTAAATCAGCTTAACATTTATCTCCCATATATAACAAGGTATCCCTTGGTTGTCACATTCCAATCATGTGAATACCTTTATCATGTATTCTCTTAAAACATGGTAAAAACATGAATTACCATACATCATTATTTAAAACATGCATGTTTTCTTAGTCTAAGGTTTATTAGATAAATTACCCGTGTCAAAAAAGTTGTAAACTTCATCCATGATAAAATAAAATACTTTCTAATAAATCCTTAATTAGTTCCACAGAAATCAATACCATCTAATTTACTTATTCATATACAACATATCTTTATCCAAATATCATTATCTCATCATCATGCACCTATTAAGGTTTATCCTTCCCTTAATCATGTATTTTCCAAAAAACATCACCTTATTACCTCAATAAATTTTCATGGTTACCAGTACCATTCAACATATGCTCTTAAATACTTATGGGAAAACTACAGTGGGACAATACATAAATGTTTAATTATTCCATAATACCATAAAAGTAATTCTATAACATTATTAATGAATTTCATTACATAAATACTCAATCATTCCACCACATTATTATCATACTCCACATCGCCCATAGTGATCACATGATATTTACCTTTGTCTTTGACTTTAAGAGGTTGCTGACGCTGAACGTCATCATTAACCCTTGTATTTGGTAATTGATCAGCATAATGCCCATTTTACATACACTTGAAGCATTTTAGTGTTGGTTATTCATTTTGTGTAGCCTTATTTCTATTTGCATCATTATATAACTTCTTTCCATTATATCAGAATTCTATTTCCATATTACCTACCTTTATACATGTGGAAAATTTACCAATCCCCTTAAGATAATCTCCACCACGATTATTCCCACACTTTGGACATAAATGAAAACTCATCTTCTTTTCTCCATCATTTTTACATATTCATTTTCTTTTAAAACCCATGATATTGATATGTAACTCCAACCTCCATTTCAACATTGATTTCACAACACACAATCTATTCATAACTATTAAATTATTTATGGCTAACACCCTTTTGAGACTTGTCTTTAACCCACTAAAGAACATATCAACATTAATTTTGGTTTGGATGATAATACAAGAATATTACCTCACATACCTTGTGAAATTATCCTCATAGGTACTAATAGATTCATTATCCTTTTTCTTTAACTCAAGGAACTCCCTTTACTTCTTTGTATAAAGAACATGAGGAAATTACTTAATGAAGAATAAGTTCTTGAACTCATTTATTCCTCGTATTCTTGATTAGAGTCCAACACTAGCCCGTTTCACCTTATAAATGATAAACAAAAATAATGAATTTTTCATGTTACAAATATTAGAGAACCAAAAATATCTTTTCAGTGGTACTAATCCATTACTTAGCCACTAGTGTATGAGAATACCCACTAAAATATGGTGGATACTGTCTAATGAAGGACTAAACAGAATGTTGTTCCATCATTTGATCATTTTTATGTTCAGCATGATTTATATCTTGTATAATTATGGTGATAAGATTTTGTATTTCATCTCCCAAAACATTTGGTTTCTCATGAGGATAATCGTTGCATTTCCTGTTTCATTCATCATTAACATGGTTCCTTTAGGTCCAATCCATTGACTAAAACCAAAAAAGGAATAGTATGAGTTGCACTAAATATATAGGGAAAACATCATAATCAAGGTAAATTACCTTAAATCTATAACATCTTAGGTTTATTCCTAGGCTATTCCTGATTGTTATGAAAAATCTAGGATTGTAAACTATACTTAGATTTATCCTTAGACACATCCCTAGACATATCATTAAAAATATATTCAAGGGATATCACTAAAGTTTTACCATCCTAGATTCAAAATGTTGACTAAGCCTTTGATATGATACCAACTATAAAAACATATTATTTTCATACATTGAAATTAAATCATTTTGTGGATCATTTCATACAATAAAAAATACACACACCCAAAGACTATATTAGTTCAGTGCCTTTAGAAACTTGGAACACATTATTCTAATTTAGTGAAAGATATTCATTGTTTCCCACAAAGATCTTCCCCTTTAGTACCCCTAACTAAAACATTCCTTTATTACCAGGGAAAAGAATACATATGAAAAGGGTGAGCTCAGATGCTCAGTAAGGGTAAACAAGGCTGATATATAAGCATAAACATGATCATAAGGGTATGATAATGTGATCATAACATTATAAAATCATTCCCTCCATATCAAATATCATAGACATGAATCATGGAACAAATATTAACCATTTATAATACATGAATAATATGGGAATCAACAAAATAATTCATGAAATCATAACATAGAAATAAGACATGGAATTTTTGGAAGACACATAAACATGAATATAATTATCTACAAGTATATTGGGATTTCTAAAACTTAACAGGTCACTTCATGGGGACCACACCTACTGGGTGGGACACACCACCATCCCCAGTCATAGACTTTTCCTTATAAGGGATTGGGTTTTCCAATCTTCCCATAATGGATTGGGTTTCCCCATCTTCCTAGAGTGGATAGGGTTTACCCATCTTCCATAGTGGATCAATCCTGTTGACTTGTTTCGATCATTATCTTATGAGACATAAATATTTACCCAATGCATTGGAAGATGATATGGGTCCCACCCATCACATATTGAAAACCATACATATGTGTTCCACAAGAACATAAATCATTCATCATATTATAACCCATCAAATGAAATGGGTTTCATAAACATCATTCAATCATAACATAACCCATAGAAAATAAATGGGTTTCATAAATATAATTCCATAATAAACATAGACTATTAATAAGAAGAATAATAATGGTAGTGTTGAATCATATCCTTAGTAAACCATAAGTAACATAAAATAATGTTATCTTAGATGGGAAATAATTTTGAGAGATTACCTAAAAAAATATTGAGAAAAATATCCTTTCTTCTTTGAAAGCATTTTCGTTTTTTAAAATGACACACAATTTTAAAAGTAATAATTTTATTTGAAAATAATCATGGAATATTATAAAGTAAAATTCAAATCATTAAGGAATCCTGATGTAGTAAAAATTCCATTAATAGAGTATAAGTTAAAAAACATTCCTTTGGTACTTTTTCTAGAAAAGTCACAAAGTACCTCATTTAAAAATAAACAAAAATATTTCTTTTAAACCATGTAGTAAAAAGTTAAAAATGGATAAAAATGAATTTAAACATCCATAGCATAATATTAAAAACATTTTTGAATTTTTTTAGGAAACATAGACATAGAAGATAAATATTCAAAAATAGAGACTTAAACCAAAATAATCCTAAACATTAATGAGATTGCGAAATAAATACTCATTACTTTATAATCAGTAAAATCAAATTCCCCGTGAAATAAATAAAATTATTTAGATATCAAAATACAATAATCTTCTAGAAAAGAATCATAAAATACATTCATGTGAAGTATATACACCATATATAAGAAACAAGTAGTGTATTAGGCATGTTCCCCCAAAAAATAAAAGTGATACATAAATCCCTTACTACTTGAGTACCATTAGAATTGTGATCCTCTTGAGAGAATAACATAATTTAAAGAATTTAATAAAATTTAATAAAGAAAATTAGTAATATAACATGTCATGGGGTAGTATATACACCACAACAAAGAAGTTAGTGGTAAATATGACATGTATCTTACAAAAATAAAAAGTGAGATGAAAATCCCTTACCTGAAGTCTTGACTTCCTTTACACATGTTAAAATCTAATCTTCTTCGAAATGGATCATTTAGATATCCTCTAAAGGACTCTAGAGTTGGTCCATTAGGAAGAACATAACCCCTATAATATTTATAGGTATGTATAGAAAATAACTTGGCATCAGTTGGTCGATATAGAAGACTCAAAGTGATGAAATGAGAGGAGGTATAAGGTATCCTTTTATAATAAAGGTGAGAGGCACTTTTTTGGAATCTCCAAAAATATTAATTTATAATAAATTAAATATCAATAAAAATACCTAAATTTAAATTTATTAAAACATAATATGAGATAGTGTTATGATATCACCATCCAATAAATTTTAGATAGGTTTTGATGTAATTTTAGACCTTATCTTTTTTATTAACCCTTAGTTATCCTATTATATTTTTAACTATGGTAACAAATTTTTAATGTTAAGAGGATGTAATTTTTAAATATAAAGTCTCAATTTGTCCATAAATGGCAAATTTATGATATTATATACTATATCACATACCTTTTTCCTTATTTAATATTTTTATGATTTATGAATAATTTAATAAAATATTAATTTTATAAAATGTCATTAGTGACAATTCTAACACTATTCATTATTTGTCTTTTTAAAAATAGCACAACCGCATGATATCTTCAAAAAAACTATATTAAATTGTCCCTAACATGTAACATTCATCCATAAAATCCATGTATGAAATTTATTATAAAAAATTATATGTATTTTAATATTTTTATATATCATTTATTTAGTATTTCCATTAATTAAACAATTACTGCATCATCATTGTATAATCCTTTGAAGTTTTTATTTATTTATTAAAAATTAAAAATAAATTTCCACGATAAATAAAAACATTTTATCTTTCAAATGACTATTTATAGTCGATTTTGTCTTATGTATAACCATATATTAAAAATTAAATAGTTATTGAAAATATGAGTATCACATCTTTAAATTTTCTTTAAATAAAATATAATAAATTTCTTACTATCATCCAAGTGGCTTAAAAATGTTATAATTTCATCACAAGTATGATTTTTGTCGAATATCACTCATCTGATAAAATTAGGACAAGTTTTAGGGTAATTTTATAATATTTATAATATTAAATTTTACCCTTAATTACCTGATTTACCTTTTACCATATTAATAAAAATTACTAAAGTTACTATTTATAATTCCCAAAAATAAAATAAACCTATTTCTATTATTTGGACACACTTATTCTAAAAATGGAACCCATTTTTAAAAATTCAAAACAAATAATTTCCTCTAATTAATTTAAAATTAATCCCATTTATGGGGTGAAAAAATGAGTTATTAATGTTAAAACATGCAAACTATTAAAATTTTTTTATATATAAATTAAATGTAAAATTGATGCCAATAACTAAAATAGAATTAATTTTAAAAAAAAAATCTATTTATATTTTAATACTAATTAAAAATATAGTTTGAGAATATTAATTATTTAGATGAAAATTTTGTTTTCAATTAAAATGCATCATTTTATTACTACAAATCAAAACATTAAACCTATCAGAAAAATTGCAAAAAAGTATCCAAAGTAAATTTTTATATCTATATTTTAAAGTGGAAGTTTAATTTTTCATATAAAAACTATAAAAGTATCAAAAATTGGATTTAAAATAGGTTCTCCATTAAATGGTGGTAAAATTAAACTTTTGAAAAATATAGGTTTTATGCATAAAATTGGGTTTATTCTGATCTTATGCCTCTAAAATATATTGGATGAATATCAAAAATATATTTTTTTAAATATAAAAAATATATATTTTATTAATATCATTCACTAATTGTAATTAATTTAATTTATCAAGAAAAAATGACTTTGTGAGTATAAAAATAAAAATATTTCTATTATAATCAATTCGTATATATTTTCATTTCTAATTAAAAGGTAAACAATTAATTCATATTATAAACCATATATTTTCATAATTTTGTTAATAATATTCATAACTACTAAATTAATGACTAGGTTATATCTTATTATATTAAATAATAATATTTTAATAATATATTTTTGTTTGGTAAAACTCGGTCTTACATTTAACAAAAGTTGTTGAATGAACTCAACATTATGTATAACACAAGCCAAACATAGTAGTGTATATACTACAATCTAATTTAAGTGTTGCGTTCAGGTAAACCTTGGCTTGGTGTTTTGTATATAAAAAAAATATTCAGATTTTTGTGAAATACAAAATATTGAAAAGATTTAACTAAATCAAATAAAATATTTCACAAAATCTCAGGGTGTTACAGATAAGTCTTAGACCTGTCTACTTACCATGATTCTTCTCTCTATATTTTTATTCTAGTTGTCAAAGATTCTTTTGATGAGGTGATAGCCCTATTTAATTAGTATTTAACACATTACTTAAAGTTACGTTGACCTCTCTTCTCCTAAGCTGCTCATTGAGGATCAATGTAACAGCCCAAGATTTTATAAAAAATATTCTTTTTAATTTTATTAAAGTCTTGTGTTGTACGCTACACCAAAAGGAGCTTGCACAACACGCATCCTTGACTTGTCTTGCATTACACGCAATCGCAACCTTCCTCGATAGCGTGTGTGGTACGTAATACTGAGTTTCACGAAACAATGATATGCTATTAAAATATTATTAAAACTAGCCGTTATGAATAGTAATAACCACTTTTTAAATTTTAGAAATTTTAAAATGGACTTCATTTTTGGATTCGGAGTATCGAATTTAGCCTAAGGTGAAATTTTGGTACTTTTCGGATAACTTTCATATTCTGATGAATAGTGAAAATTACTAAATTATAATTAAAAACAACTTTTTTAATCGAAATAATTAATAGTGATAAATCATTAATTTGAGTAGTTTTAAAGTATATTTAGAATATATTTTTACAATTTAATACAATGTTGGTCATTGGTTGTAATTTCACATTTAAACCAAACATAATCAAGTGTCAATCTTTTGATAGATATTGTTTCTTAAAAACACGCTATTTGTTTTAACAGCGGGATTTAATTATAAAATTAATTAATGCAACTTTTGTGTTATGAATTTGGTAAAATAGACTTCATTTTTGAATTCGGAATATGAAATATAGCTTAGGATGAAATTTTGGCATTGTTCTGAAAAACATCAATTTTTGATGAATAGTGAAACTACTAAGTGGTAGGTTAAAAACTGAATTTTGCATAAAACTTAATTTTACCGCTTCTGTGAATGGAATTTCGAAAATCCGAGAGACACGGTTAATATCAAGGACTAAAATGTGGTTCAATGAGATGAAAATAATTTTTTGGTGAATAGTAACTTTTTACTTTTTTTTACCACGGTTAATAGTAAATAGGGTAACTAAGGGTAAATATGATATTACTATTACCCTAACACATGTCCTAATTCTATTGGACAAGTGTAATTCGACCAAAAACAAACTTAGGAATAAAATATGACCATTTAGGCCCACTTGGATTAGATTAGGACATTTATTATTAATTTATTTAAAGAAAGGTTAAAATAGTTAAAATCAAAGTTTAATAAGTAAATCATTTTTAATATGGGGTTATACATAAGATAAATTCGATTTTAAATATTCATTAGAAATCTAAAAAGATTTACTACATGATGGTATTTTATTTGTAATTTTTAGACATAAAATAACTTAATTTATTTATGACACAACGATGATGCAGTAATTATCTTATTAATGAAATATTGACATAATTGATGTTATAAACACCAAAATAAATGTAATTTGAGATTTTTTATGAATTCCACTAATTTTCTAGGTTAATATGATATATTAATGTTGATTTAATCAACTTGGTTCGAACATTTAATTCTGTTATGACTTTCAAAAAAATCATATATCAAATAGTGTCAAAATTGACACAAAATAGTTTTTAAATAAAATATTATATTATAAATTGTTATTTTATTCCTAAAAATCTAATGTTCGGCCAAATGACTTAGATAAGGATATATATATTAATAATAAACAATTTGGGGTTCGTTTGGCATGTTATAGTAAGTGTATTAACCATATAGTGAAAGAAAACAAAAAGACACGGTAAAAGTTAAATTATTTAACTTAGAGTTAAATCTAATTGATAAGGTTTAAAATAAGATCCAAACATGTCTAAATTTGATAGGTTGATGAGATTACAACCCTATCTCATCTAAGCTTCGAATATGAGTCATTTTTGGAGGTTTTTAAGTGGGGTTATATTTATTATAAATTAATATTTTTAAGAATTCCTAAGGTGCCCCTCTCCTCCCCTATAAAAGGACACCTCCTCCCCCTCCTCCTCACACCAATTTGAGCACTCAAGCTCGTCCAACCCCTGCCAAAATCTCTTCTACACTTCCCTAGAAACATCCTAGAGGTTCTGGTCTTCCTCAAAGACCAATTTTAGTGCCCTAAGAGGAGGTCTCAAAGAGGCACTTCAAAGAAGAGGTAATTACCGTTACCAATTCTTTCATCTTTATTTCTTCTTCCACTTCTTCTTCTTAGGTTGTTTCATTATGAAGTAATAACATCAGTATCACTCATATACTGATATGTTATTATAAGTATGAAACAACCCTATTTCACCATCTATCCATCCTACGGAAAAAGAAATCACCGCGCGTGCGTACGTACGGAATACCGTCTCCACGCCGTGGTGTAATCTATTTTCCACCACCACCTTACATGGATGGGTATAATGGTGTAAAGAATAACTATACATAGTTATTACAACATCATATTGATTCTGATATATTGTATAATCCACTCCAATTCAATTCAATATTTATAGAAATGATATCATCGCTCGTGCGTACGTACGGACTACCGTCTCCACGACGCGATGAGATTCATTCTCCATGTTAACCATTTAAGAATGATTATAATGTATATATAAGAAATAATAATGAAATATATGACATTATAAAGCTACTGGATTTATGTATATATATATGTATGTCATCTACTTACTTCCATTCAAGACAACAAGGAAAGGAAAACAGCGTTCATGCGTACGTAAGGACTACCGTCTCCATGAACGGTGTTTTTCATTTAATTTATCTATCTATTATATATATATATATATACTGAATATATATGATATATAAATCATATTTTATATTATGGAAGTAAGTAAATCATGATATAAGTAATAATAATGTCAATAACAACAAGTCAAAACACCTACGATAAATGAAACGATTTTACCCAAAACGCTTCTTTAACATGGAATTTACAAAAGAACGGGTAATATAATGTCATAAGTGAACCATATATGATATCATAACAATGAATATGATTCTATAATAAGTCAATGACATTATTTAAATCATTATACAGGAGGTTCGGACACTTACAAAGCAAGTCGGACCTAAGGTAAGGGAAATATCACAATCTCATTCTTATCCGAGATTGTTTGTACTTTGAAATTTACTGGGGTATATTTTATCATCCACATCCATGTTTCCTCAATATGTAATGTTATTTACATCCACCTACAATTTTTTAAATCCAATTTTACCCTTTGGTGAGTTTTTAGTAAAAGATATGAAAGGAATCTTTTGTCGTTTTTCATACGAGGCAATTTTTGACTTTTCCGACAAAAGTACGAGAAGAATGTTTTTTTTAACTTATACGGCACGAACGGATTTTTACGGTTTTATAAAGCCTTATTTTCATGAAACTTCCTCCAAAATATTTCATGAATATTTTCAATAAAATCTCTTTCTTTTAAAATTGCATGATGTTTTGTGAAAAGAAATTGATTTTGAAGAAGAAAGGATATTTTCCTCAAGAATTCAATTCAAGTGTTTTATCAAAATTATTTTCCATCTAAGATAATAAAGGGTTCTGTTTCTATCCATATTTTTACATTGATTTGACTATGTTGTGATGGAATTATGTTTATGAATTCCTTTATCTTATATGAATGGTTTTATGATGTCATGTTGTTTAAGAATCCCATTTTTATTACATGGATTATGAAATGGTGTATGATTTATGATTTTGTGGCACACATAAGAATGGTATCATTATGAGATTGGTGGGACCTATATCTCCCTCCAATGCATTGGGTAAAGATTTTATATCTCATGAGATACACATGGCTGGAATGGTAGGTTATACCGGTTCAGTGAAACAGGACTGAAACGAGGGTTACTCGATTCAGAAAGGGACTTTGTCCACTAAGATAGTCTTGGCAATTAGTCTTGACTAACAAGAAATGATTCTCTATGATTATGTGTGTATGCCACAAAGTTTCATGTTTTAAGTTATGATTATTGGGATTACTTTTTCACTGCCATGATTTATCCCATGATTATGAAATTGTGCTCTCTTTTGCAGGTTATGATTTCCAAAATGCTATGTTCTTATGAATATGATGTGATTGATATTTATTTTGTTTACCCTTACTGAGCATTTGAGCTCACCCTTTTATGTTTTCTTTTCCCCAGGATATAAAGAAAGGTTTTAGGTAAAAAAAAGGAGGAAGATCTTTATGGGAGATTTTGAAGATCTTTCACCACGATTAGAAGATTATAGTCCGAGTTTCCAAAGACACTAAACTATTACGGTCCTTGTGTGTGTGTTTTTGTAATGTACTAAGTATTCCGCAAAAGTAATGTAATTTCAATGTACGATAAGCTTCGGGTCTCTACAGTTGGTATCATAGGAAAGGTTTAGTCAACCTTTGGAAACTAGGATGCGAAAACTTTAGTGAGATCCCTAGAGATATTTCTAAGGTATGTCTAGGGATGTCTCTAAGGTTAAGTATACGTATAGGTTATAGTCCTAGAATTGCGCTAACGATCTTCGAATTTAACCTAAGATGTTAGATATTGAGGGTACTATCCCTTTATTATTTTGTTTTCCCTGGCATGATTTTTTCCTCTCATACTATTATTTTGGGGTTTTAGACGATGGCTGGAACCCGAAGGAACCGTGTTAATGCGGAATGTGATGGACAATGCAATGATTGTCCCCCTGAGCAACCAAACGATATGGGAGCTGGAATGAAAAATCTTGTAGCCATGCTCACACAACTTTCTCAAGCTATGAATCATGCAGGACTTCCAAATGAGAAAAGGAAGGAGCAACATTCTGTTGAATCCTTCATGAGGCAGTGTCCGCCTTCTTTCAGTGGGTCTACTGATCCATTAGTTGCTGAACAATGGATTAGTACTACTGAAAAGATATTTTCAGTTCTTCAATGTTCTGAACATGATAAAGTCATCTTAGCAGTATATCGTTTGGAAGGTGAAGCTGATCAATGGTGGAATCTTATCAAGAATACGAGGCAAAGAGATGAAATTGATTCCATGGAATGGGACGAGTTCAAGAACTTGTTTTTCAGTAAGTACTTCCCTCGTATTCTTCGAACAAAGATGGAGAAAGAGTTTCTTGAACTGAAGCAAAGGGACGATGAATCTGTTGGTACCTATGAAGCAAATTTTACAAGACTTGCAAGGTATGCTTCTGGAATTATCATCCAACCTGAAAGTAAAGTTGATCGATTTTTCAGTGGCTTAAAACCAAGTCTTCGAAGGGCATTAGCTATAAGAGACTTCAGTAGCTATGAAGAAATTGTGCGTTGTGCTATCAAGGTAGAAATGGAAGTTGGTGTTACATATCCATCTCATGGTTTTGACAAGAAACGAAAGATGGAGTTCAAGGAGAAATCTCAGAATAATGGTGAAAAGAAGATGAATGTTTCCTTATGCACAAAGTGTGGAAAGAAGCATGGTGGAGATTGTCTAAAAGGGACTAGAAAATGTTTTAAGTGTGGAAAAGAAGGTCATCGAGCAGCTGAGTGTCGAAGTAATGGAAAAAGGGTTTCTAATGATAAAGCAAACACTGCAGAGAACGCACCGCCAACACTTCAATGCTTCAAGTGCAAGGAAATGGGGCATTATGCTAATAATTGCCCTAATCCAAGGGTTAATGATGATCAACATGAGCAACCACTGAAGGCAAAGGACAAAGGGAAATCACATGCGATCACTATTGGCAATGTTGAATATGACAACGATGTGGTGGAATGATTAAGTGTTTATGTAATGGGATTCCAAAATAATGTTGTATCATTGAGTATTGCAATATTTATTGATGTGGTATTCAAAGTGATTGAGATATTTTTTGGAAATAAGATGATATGCACATAATGAAGACGAGAAAATGAAATGTTCATGAGCTCATGATTGATATAAGGACTAAGTGATATCATGGTTTGAGTATATAGAATTTTGAGGATTTTGGTAACTTTTAACTGCACTCATGTTTTCACTAAGGTATTCAAGAGAATACACAATTAAGGACTTTGAATGTTTGGAATGTGACCAACAAGACAAGTCTTATGATATGTGGGGATCAACGACAGTATTAAATCTCTGGTAATCGTTGTCAGTATATTATGAGAGTGGACTGCAGTATTATGTATAAGCCTAAAGATTAGACTGGATTATGTTGGACATAAGTTAGTATTGTTTAAGGATAGAAGATTTTCGATATTATTGATGGGATGTTATAGTAACGTAGTTCTAGAAAAAAGGACAACCTGCAGGACGGGCGACAGCCCATCGCGTCGGACAAGGATGTGGGAATCGAACCCACAACCGAAGTGCAACTGGCCTTTATCGCCTACCACTGACCTACAGGAAGTCCCTGTTTAGTAGAAACTAGTTTTATTATATTAAGCAGTATGATATATGAAGTATAAGTCCATTTTAGGAACCATATATGATTAATCTCACTATAGATCGACTTATGTATATAAGTTTTGCTAACCTTTTGTTTGAGACAGATGGAATGACCTGTCATTCTATCACATGATCTGCTAACACTTCACGAATAACAAATTCAACTTCATTTATTTAAGAGATGAAGTGGAAATTGTTCAAATCACGAACAACAGTGAGATTGTACCAAAATAAAGTAAGTATTTATTCTAATTCAAATTTTCAACTTTAGGGGAAATGATCTTGAAAACCAAAAATGTTGTCCTAGTGATCTTATACCTGATGAATCAGATGGTACCTTATATCATCACAAATCTATGGATTTGTGATTACTGGCTTTTCCATAGCCATGTTCTCTACCACTCTCCATCAGAACATGATGGTTAGATTTCTCTTCCATATCCATATTTTCACCTATGTGGAAATCCAATGATTAGTTTATTTGGGTAACCGTTACGTTTCATACTTTTGTTTTTAAAGATTGGTTTTGATATTCCTTTTTACGATGTGGGTTTCTATTAAAGAAACTTTCGAATAGTAAACCATTTATAACCCCGACGAATTTCGAGGGCGAAATTCATTTTAAGGGGGGTAGAATGTAACAGCCCAAGATTTTATAAAAAATATTCTTTTTAATTTTATTAAAGTCTTGTGTTGTACGCTACACCAAAAGGAGCTTGCACAACACGTATCCTTGACTTGTCTTGCATTACACGCAATCACAACCTTCCTCGATAGCGTGTGTGGTACGTAATACTGAGTTTCACGAAACAATGATATGCTATTAAAATATTATTAAAACTAGCCGTTATGAATAGTAATAACCACTTTTTAAATTTTAGAAATTTTAAAATGGACTTCATTTTTGGATTCGGAGTATCGAATTTAGCCTAAGGTGAAATTTTGGTACTTTTCGGATAACTTTCATATTCTGATGAATAGTGAAAATTACTAAATTATAATTAAAAACAACTTTTTTAATCGAAATAATTAATAGTGATAAATCATTAATTTGAGTAGTTTTAAAGTATATTTAGAATATATTTTTACAATTTAATACAATGTTGGTCATTGGTTGTAATTTCACATTTAAACCAAACATAATCAAGTGTCAATCTTTTGATAGATATTGTTTCTTAAAAACACGCTATTTGTTTTAACAGCGGGATTTAATTATAAAATTAATTAATGCAACTTTTGTGTTATGAATTTGGTAAAATAGACTTCATTTTTGAATTCGGAATATGAAATATAGCTTAGGATGAAATTTTGACATTGTTCTGAAAAACATCAATTTTTGATGAATAGTGAAACTACTAAGTGGTAGGTTAAAAACTGAATTTTGCATAAAACTTAATTTTACCGCTTCTGTGAATGGAATTTCGAAAATCCGAGAGACACGGTTAATATCAAGGACTAAAATGTGGTTCAATGAGATGAAAATAATTTTTTGGTGAATAGTAACTTTTTACTTTTTTTTACCACGGTTAATAGTAAATAGGGTAACTAAGGGTAAATATGATATTACTATTACCCTAACACATGTCCTAATTCTATTGGACAAGTGTAATTCGACCAAAAACAAACTTAGGAATAAAATATGACCATTTAGGCCCACTTGGATTAGATTAGGACATTTATTATTAATTTATTTAAAGAAAGGTTAAAATAGTTAAAATCAAAGTTTAATAAGTAAATCATTTTTAATATGGGGTTATACATAAGATAAATTCGATTTTAAATATTCATTAGAAAGATAAAAAGATTTCCTACATGATGGTATTTTATTTGTAATTTTTAGACATAAAATAACTTAATTTATTTATGACACAACGATGATGCAGTAATTATCTTATTAATGAAATATTGACATAATTGATGTTATAAACACCAAAATAAATGTAATTTGAGATTTTTTATGAATTACACTAATTTTCTAGGTTAATATGATATATTAATGTTGCTTTAATCAACTTGGTTCGAACATTTAATTCTGTTATGACTTTCACAAAAATCATATATCAAATAGTGTCAAAATTGACACAAAATAGTTTTTAAATAAAATATTATATTATAAATTGTTATTTTATTCCTAAAAATCTAAGGTTCGGCCAAATGACTTAGATAAGGATATATATATTAATAATAAACAATTTGGGGTTCGTTTGGCATGTTATAGTAAGTGTATTAACCATATAGTGAAAGAAAACAAAAAGACACGGTAAAAGTTAAATTATTTAACTTAGAGTTAAATCTAATTGATAAGGTTTAAAATAAGATCCAAACATGTCTAAATTTGATAGGTTGATGAGATTACAACCCTATCTCATCTAAGATTCGAATATGAGTCATTTTTGGAGGTTTTTAAGTGGGGTTATATTTATTATAAATTAATATTTTTAAGAATTCCTAAGGTGCCCCTCTCCTCCCCTATAAAAGGACACCTCCTCCCCCTCCTCCTCACACCAATTTGAGCACTCAAGCTCGTCCAACCCCTGCCAAAATCTCTTCTACACTTCCCTAGAAACATCCTAGAGGTTCTGGTCTTCCTCAAAGACCAATTTTAGTTCCCTAAGAGGAGGTCTCAAAGAGGCACTTCAAAGAAGAGGTAATTACCGTTACTAATTCTTTCATCTTTATTTCTTCTTCCACTTCTTCTTCTTAGGTTGTTTCATTATGAAGTAATAACATCAGTATCACTCATATACTGATATGTTATTATAAGTATGAAACAACCCTATTTCACCATCTATCCATCCTACGGAAAAAGAAATCACCGCGCGTGCGTACGTACGGAATACCGTCTCCACGCCGTGGTGTAATCTATTTTCCACCACCACCTTACATGGATGGGTATAATGGTGTAAAGAATAACTATACATAGTTATTACAACATCATATTGATTCTGATATATTGTATAATCCACTCCAATTCAATTCAATATTTATAGAAATGATATCATCGCTCGTGCGTACGTACGGACTACCGTCTCCACGACGCGATGAGATTCATTCTCCATGTTAACCATTTAAGAATGATTATAATGTATATATAAGAAATAATAATGAAATATATGACATTATAAAGCTACTGGATTTATGTATATATATATATGTATGTCATCTACTTACTTCCATTCAAGACAATAAGGAAAGGAAAACAGCGTTCATGCGTACGTACGGACTACCGTCTCCATGAACGGTGTTTTTCATTTAATTTATCTATCTATTATATATATATATATATATACTGAATATATATGATATATAAATCATATTTTATATTATGGAAGTAAGTAAATCATGATATAAGTAATAATAATGTCAATAACAACAAGTCAAAACACCTACGATAAATGAAACGATTTTACCCAAAACGCTTCTTTAACATGGAATTTACAAAAGAACGGGTAATATAATGTCATAAGTGAACCATATATGATATCATAACAATGAATATGATTCTGTAATAAGTCAATGACATTATTTAAATCATTATACAGGAGGTTCGGACACTTACAAAGCAAGTCGGACCTAAGGTAAGGGAAATATCACAATCTCATTCTTATCCGAGATTGTTTGTACTTTGAAATTTACTGGGGTATATTTTATCATCCACATCCATGTTTCCTCAATATGTAATGTTATTTACATCCACCTACAATTTTTTAAATCCAATTTTACCCTTTGGTGAGTTTTTAGTAAAAGATATGAAAGGAATCTTTTGTCGTTTTTCATACGAGGCAATTTTTGACTTTTCCGACAAAAGTACGAGAAGAATGTTTTTTTTAACTTATACGGCACGAACGGATTTTTACGGTTTTATAAAGCCTTATTTTCATGAAACTTCCTCCAAAATATTTCATGAATATTTTCAATAAAATCTCTTTCTTTTAAAATTGCATGATGTTTTGTGAAAAGAAATTGATTTTGAAGAAGAAAGGATATTTTCCTCAAGAATTCAATTCAAGTGTTTTATCAAAATTATTTTCCATCTAAGATAATAAAGGGTTCTGTTTCTATCCATATTTTTACATTGATTTGACTATGTTGTGATGGAATTATGTTTATGAATTCCTTTATCTTATATGAATGGTTTTATGATGTCATGTTGTTTAAGAATCCCATTTTTATTACATGGATTATGAAATGGTGTATGATTTATGATTTTGTGGCACACATAAGAATGGTATCATTATGAGATGGGTGGGACCTATATCTCCCTCCAATGCATTGGGTAAAGATTTTATATCTCATGAGATACACATGGCTGGAATGGTAGGTTATACCGGTTCAGTGAAACAGGACTGAAACGAGGGTTACTCGATTCAGAAAGGGACTTTGTCCACTAAGATAGTCTTGGCAATTAGTCTTGACTAACAAGAAATGATTCTCTATGATTATGTGTGTATGCCACAAAGTTTCATGTTTTAAGTTATGATTATTGGGATTACTTTTTCACTGCCATGATTTATCCCATGATTATGAAATTATGCTCTCTTTTGCAGGTTATGATTTCCAAAATGCTATGTTCTTATGAATATGATGTGATTGATATTTATTTTGTTTACCCTTACTGAGCATTTGAGCTCACCCTTTTATGTTTTCTTTTCCCCAGGATATAAAGAAAGGTTTTAGGTAAAAAAAAGGAGGAAGATCTTTATGGGAGATTTTGAAGATCTTTCACCACGATTAGAAGATTATAGTCCGAGTTTCCAAAGACACTAAACTATTACGGTCCTTGTGTGTGTGTTTTTGTAATGTACTAAGTATTCCGCAAAAGTAATGTAATGTCAATGTACGATAAGCTTCGGGTCTCTACAGTTGGTATCAGAGGAAAGGTTTAGTCAACCTTTGGAAACTAGGATGCGAAAACTTTAGTGAGATCCCTAGAGATATTTCTAAGGTATGTCTAGGGATGTCTCTAAGGTTAAGTATACGTATAGGTTATAGTCCTAGAATTGCGCTAACGATCTTCGAATTTAACCTAAGATGTTAGATATTGAGGGTACTATCCCTTTATTATTTTGTTTTCCCTGGCATGATTTTTGCCTCTCATACTATTATTTTGGGGTTTTAGACGATGGCTGGAACCCGAAGGAACCGTGTTAATGCGGAATGTGATGGACAATGCAATGATTGTACCCCTGAGCAACCAAACGATATGGGAGCTGGAATGCAAAATCTTGTAGCCATGCTCACACAACTTTCTCAAGCTATGAATCATGCAGGACTTCCAAATGAGCAAAGGAAGGAGCAACATTCTGTTGAATCCTTCATGAGGCAGTGTCCGCCTTATTTCAGTGGGTCTACTGATCCATTAGTTGCTGAACAATGGATTAGTACTACTGAAAAGATATTTTCAGTTCTTCAATGTTCTGAACATGATAAAGTCATCTTAGCAGTATATCGTTTGGAAGGTGAAGCTGATCAATGGTGGAATCTTATCAAGAATACGAGGCAAAGAGATGAAATTGATTCCATGGAATGGGACGAGTTCAAGAACTTGTTTTTCAGTAAGTACTTCCCTCGTATTCTTCGAACAAAGATGGAGAAAGAGTTTCTTGAACTGAAGCAAAGGGACGATGAATCTGTTGGTACCTATGAAGCAAATTTTACAAGACTTGCAAGGTATGCTTCTGGAATTATCATCCAACCTGAAAGTAAAGTTGATCGATTTTTCAGTGGCTTAAAACCAAGTCTTCGAAGGGCATTAGCTATAAGAGACTTCAGTAGCTATGAAGAAATTGTGCGTTGTGCTATCAAGGTAGAAATGGAAGTTGGTGTTACATATCCATCTCATGGTTTTGACAAGAAACGAAAGATGGAGTTCAAGGAGAAATCTCAAAATAATGGTGAAAAGAAGATGAATGTTTCCTTATGCACAAAGTGTGGAAAGAAGCATGGTGGAGATTGTCTAAAAGGGACTAGAAAATGTTTTAAGTGTGGAAAAGAAGGTCATCGAGCAGCTGAGTGTCGAAGTAATGGAAAAAGGGTTTCTAATGATAAAGCAAACACTGCAGAGAACGCACCGCCAACACTTCAATGCTTCAAGTGCAAGGAAATGGGGCATTATGCTAATAATTGCCCTAATCCAAGGGTTAATGATGATCAACATGAGCAACCACTGAAGGCAAAGGACAAAGGGAAATCACATGCGATCACTATTGACAATGTTGAATATGACAACGATGTGGTGTAATGATTAAGTGTTTATGTAATGGGATTCCAAAATAATGTTGTATCATTGAGTATTGCAATATTTATTGATGTGGTATTCAAAGTGATTGAGATATTTTTTGGAAATAAGATGATATGCACATAATGAAGACGAGAAAATGAAATGTTCATGAGCTCATGATTGATATAAGGACTAAGTGATATCATGGTTTGAGTATATAGAATTTTGAGTATTTTGGTAACTTTTAACTGCACTCATGTTTTCACTAAGGTATTCAAGAGAATACACGATTAAGGACTTTGAATGTTTGGAATGTGACCAACAAGACATGTCTTATGATATGTGGGGATCAACGACAATATTAAATCTCTGGTAATCGTTGTCAGTATATTATGAGAGTGGACTGCAGTATTATGTATAAGCCTAAAGATTAGACTGGATTATGTTGGACATAAGTTAGTATTGTTTAAGGATAGAAGATTTTCGATATTATTGATGGGATGTTATAGTAACGTAGTTCTAGAAAAAGGGACAACCTGCAGGACGGGCGACAGCCCATCGCGTCGGACAAGGATGTGAGAATCGAACCCACAACCGAAGTGCAACTGGCCTTTATCGCCTACCACTGACCTACAGGAAGTCCCTGTTTAGTAGAAACTAGTTTTATTATATTAAGCAGTATGATATATGAAGTATAAGTCCATTTTAGGAACCATATATGATTAATCTCACTATAGATCGACTTATGTATATAAGTTTTGCTAACCTTTTGTTTGAGACAGATGGAATGACCTGTCATTCTATCACATGATCTGCTAACACTTCACGAATAACAAATTCAACTTCATTTATTTAAGAGATTAAGTGGAAATTGTTCAAATCACGAACAACAGTGAGATTGTACCAAAATAAAGTAAGTATTTATTCTAATTCAAAATTTCAACTTTAGGGGAAATGATCTTGAAAACCAAAAATGTTGTCCTAGTGATCTTATACCTGATGAATCAGATGGTACCTTATATCATCACAAATCTATGGATTTGTGATTACTGGCTTTTCCATAGCCATGTTCTCTACCACTCTCCATCAGAACATGATGGTTAGATTTCTCTTCCATATCCATATTTTCACCTATGTGGAAACCCAATGATTAGTTTATTTGGGTAACCGTTACGTTTCATACTTTTGTTTTTAAAGATTGGTTTTGATATTCCTTTTTACGATGTGGGTTTCTATTAAAGAAACTTTCGAATAGTAAACCATTTATAACCCCGACGAATTTCGAGGGCGAAATTCATTTTAAGGGGGGTAGAATGTAACAGCCCAAGATTTTATAAAAAATATTCTTTTTAATTTTATTAAAGTCTTGTGTTGTACGCTACACCAAAAGGAGCTTGCACAACACGCATCCTTGACTTGTCTTGCATTACACGCAATCACAACCTTCCTCGATAGCGTGTGTGGTACGTAATACTGAGTTTCACGAAACAATGATATGCTATTAAAATATTATTAAAACTAGCCGTTATGAATAGTAATAACCACTTTTTAAATTTTAGAAATTTTAAAATGGACTTCATTTTTGGATTCGGAGTATCGAATTTAGCCTAAGGTGAAATTTTGGTACTTTTCGGATAACTTTCATATTCTGATGAATAGTGAAAATTACTAAATTATAATTAAAAACAACTTTTTTAATCGAAATAATTAATAGTGATAAATCATTAATTTGAGTAGTTTTAAAGTATATTTAGAATATATTTTTACAATTTAATACAATGTTGGACATTGGTTGTAATTTCACATTTAAACCAAACATAATCAAGTGTCAATCTTTTGATAGATATTGTTTCTTAAAAACACGCTATTTGTTTTAACAGCGGGATTTAATTATAAAATTAATTAATGCAACTTTTGTGTTATGAATTTGGTAAAATAGACTTCATTTTTGAATTCGGAATATGAAATATAGCTTAGGATGAAATTTTGGCATTGTTCTGAAAAACATCAATTTTTGATGAATAGTGAAACTACTAAGTGGTAGGTTAAAAACTGAATTTTGCATAAAACTTAATTTTACCGCTTCTGTGAATGGAATTTCGAAAATCCGAGAGACACGGTTAATATCAAGGACTAAAATGTGGTTCAATGAGATGAAAATAATTTTTTGGTGAATAGTAACTTTTTACTTTTTTTTACCACGGTTAATAGTAAATAGGGTAACTAAGGGTAAATATGATATTACTATTACCCTAAAACATGTCCTAATTCTATTGGACAAGTGTAATTCGACCAAAAACAAACTTAGGAATAAAATATGACCATTTAGGCCCACTTGGATTAGATTAGGACATTTATTATTAATTTATTTAAAGAAAGGTTAAAATAGTTAAAATCAAAGTTTAATAAGTAAATCATTTTTAATATGGGGTTATACATAAGATAAATTCGATTGTAAATATTCATTAGAAAGCTAAAAAGATTTCCTACATGATGGTATTTTATTTGTAATTTTTAGACATAAAATAACTTAATTTATTTATGACACAACGATGATGCAGTAATTATCTTATTAATGAAATATTGACATAATTGATGTTATAAACACCAAAATAAATGTAATTTGAGATTTTTTATGAATTCCACTAATTTTATTGGTTAATATGATATATTAATGTTGATTTAATCAACTTGGTTCGAACATTTAATTCTGTTATGACTTTCACAAAAATCATATATCAAATAGTGTCAAAATTGACACAAAATAGTTTTTAAATCAAATATTATATTATTAATTGTTATTTTATTCCTAAAAATCTAAGGTTCGGCCAAATGACTTAGATAAGGATATATATATTAATAATAAACAATTTGGGGTTCGTTTGGCATGTTATAGTAAGTGTATTAACCATATAGTGAAAGAAAACAAAAAGACACGGTAAAAGTTAAATTATTTAACTTAGAGTTAAATCTAATTGATAAGGTTTAAAATAAGATCCAAACATGTCTAAATTTGATAGGTTGATGAGATTACAACCATATCTCATCTAATCTTCGAATATGAGTCATTTTTTGAGGTTTTTAAGTGGGGTTAGATTTATTATAAATTAATATTTTTAAGAATTCCTAAGGTGCCCCTCTCCTCCCCTATAAAAGGACACCTCCTCCCCCTCCTCCTCACACCAATTTGAGCACTAAAGCTCGTCCAACCCCTGCCAAAATCTCTTCTAAACTTCCCTAGAAACATCCTAGAGGTTCTGGTCTTCCTCAAAGACCAATTTTAGTGCCCTAAGAGGAGGTCTCAAGGAGGCACTTCAAAGAAGAGGTAATTACCGTTACCAATTCTTTCATCTTTATTTCTTCTTCCACTTCTTCTTCTTAGGTTGTTTCATTATGAAGTAATAACATCAGTATCACTCATATACTGATATGTTATTATAAGTATGAAACAACCCTATTTCACCATCTATCCATCCTACGGAAAAAGAAATCACCGCGCGTGCGTACGTACGGAATACCGTCTCCACGCCGTGGTGTAATCTATTTTCCACCACCACCTTACATGGATGGGTATAATGGTGTAAAGAATAACTATACATAGTTATTAAAACATCATATTGATTCTGATATATTGTATAATCCACTCCAATTCAATTCAATATTTATAGAAATGATATCATCGCTCGTGCGTACGTACGGACTACCGTCTCCACGACGCGATGAGATTCATTCTCCATGTTAACCATTTAAGAATGATTATAATGTATATATAAGAAATAATAATGAAATATATGACATTATAAAGCTACTGGATTTATGTATATATATATATGTATGTCATCTACTTACTTCCATTCAAGACAATAAGGAAAGGAAAACAGCGTTCATGCGTACGTACGGACTACCGTCTCCATGAACGGTGTTTTTCATTTAATTTATCTATCTATTATATATATATATATACTGAATATATATGATATATAAATCATATTTTATATTATGGAAGTAAGTAAATCATGATATAAGTAATAATAATGTCAATAACAACAAGTCAAAACACCTACGATAAATGAAACGATTTTACCCAAAACGCTTCTTTAACATGAAATTTACAAAAGAACGGGTAATATAATGTCATAAGTGAACCATATATGATATCATAACAATGAATATGATTCTGTAATAAGTCAATGACATTATTTAAATCATTATACAGGAGGTTCGGACACTTACAAAGCAAGTCGGACCTAAGGTAAGGGAAATATCACAATCTCATTCTTATCCGAGATTGTTTGTACTTTAAAATTTACTGGGGTATATTTTATCATCCACATCCATGTTTCCTAAATATGTAATGTTATTTACATCCACCTACAATTTTTTAAATCCAATTTTACCCTTTGGTGAGTTTTTAGTAAAAGATATGAAAGGAATCTTTTGTCGTTTTTCATACGAGGAAATTTTTGACTTTTCCGACAAAAGTACGAGAAGAATGTTTTTTTTAACTTATACGGCACGAACGGATTTTTACGGTTTTATAAAGCCTTATTTTCATGAAACTTCCTCCAAAATATTTCATGAATATTTTCAATAAAATCTCTTTCTTTTAAAATTTCATGATGTTTTGTGAAAAGAAATTGATTTTGAAGAAGAAAGGATATTTTCCTCAAGAATTCAATTCAAGTGTTTTATCAAAATTATTTTCCATCTAAGATAATAAAGGGTTCTGTTTCTATCCATATTTTTACATTGATTTGACTATGTTGTGATGGAATTATGTTTATGAATTCCTTTATCTTATATGAATGGTTTTATGATGTCATGTTGTTTAAGAATCCCATTTTTATTACATGGATTATGAAATGGTGTATGATTTATGATTTTGTGGCACACATAAGAATGGTATAATTATGAGATGGGTGGGACCTATATCTCACTCCAATGCATTGGGTAAAGATTTTATATCTCATGAGATACACATGGCTGGAATGGTAGGTTATACCGGTTCAGTGAAACAGGACTGAAACGAGGGTTACTCGATTCAGAAAGGGACTTTGTCCACTAAGATAGTCTTGGCAATTAGTCTTGACTAACAAGAAATGATTCTCTATGATTATGTGTGTATGACACAAAGTTTCATGTTTTAAGTTATGATTATTGGGATTACTTTTTCACTGCCATGATTTATCCCATGATTATGAAATTATGCTCTCTTTTGCAGGTTATGATTTCCAAAATGCTATGTTCTTATGAATATGATGTGATTGATATTTATTTTGTTTACCCTTACTGAGCATTTGAGCTCACCCTTTTATGTTTTATTTTCCCCAGGATATAAAGAAAGGTTTTAGGTAAAAAAAGGAGGAAGATCTTTATGGGAGATTTTGAAGATCTTTCACCACGATTAGAAGATTATAGTCCGAGTTTCCAAAGACACTAAACTATTACGGTCCTTGTGTGTGTGTTTTTGTAATGTACTAAGTATTCCGCAAAAGTAATGTAATGTCAATGTACGATAAGCTTTGGGTCTCTACAATCAAATTTGAAATATGAAAAAACACACGATCAATATTTCCATAGGAATTTCTTACCACTATAACCATGTCATCCCAAGTTTCTAGTAAAGATAAAATGAGTATAATAGCCCACACATCATCTATAAAAGTCACTTTAACTGAATAATTATGACTTCTGATCATATTTAAATCATTCAAATGAGATTCCGCTAGTCCTCCTTTTGACATCCTTAAGCTGAAGAAATTACTCATCCTGAAAACTTGGTTTAAGGCTATTGTTTTTTCATATATCTCATTTAGGGCCACAATAAGTGTAGTTGTGGTCTTATTCTCTTGGATGTTGAAGGAAACATTACATTCCAATATCATTATCATCAATACTAATTTATTTCTATCTTTTCCAATTCTTCATTATCTATATTTTTAGGTTTATCACTAAACAAGAGTTTTAGATCCTTCTAGATGAGGAAGTACTCTATCTGCATCTTCAAGAAACCAAAGTCTGTTCTACTAAACCAATTCACTTGATCATTGCCTTTATTTATTTCCATATCTACCTATGCAAACATGACTAACTGAAAATCAATATGACTCTAAGTCAAGTGAGAAAGTTACCTGAGTTGTTGAGTGTTTCAAATTGAGTACAGTTTGATACCACTTTTTAGTGAGGAAATAAGTAGATCGTCAAAAATTTATATAATCAATGTATGGTTGAACCTTGAGTTCACTAGAAATTCATATCCATCAGTAGTTCAACATTGTAGAAAACCAACTATTGGTTCTTCCATAATGTCTTAAATCACTAGAATTAGGAATACTTTATGCACCTTAATAACCACTTTCAAATTGAAATACAAACTCTCTCTCTAACTCAAAGGAAGAACAATATGAAAAGTAAATTGACAAAGTAGTTTTATGTGGTTAGGACTTCCATCCTATGCACACTAGAAAACACTGAACACTGATTATACTATGAAAATTATAATATTTTTAAACATTATATCTTAGTAGTCCTACATTACATTTTTTTAATATAGTAGAGTACATACAACATCATATGGTCTCACATACATTTATAAAGATACATTGTTGGCCAAACTAGTTACATTGCCATAAAAAATGTATGTTCATCCATCTATTGACTTCATTATTAAATTGATTCATCCAAAAAACTCAACCATCTTACACAATACACTATTCATGGAACATAAAGAATAGTTTTCACACCATTCATTATATTTTTTTGAAAATTTGGTAAGTTGAAACTTATGTTAAAGGTTCCCACTTTCTCTTCTCTAACAAGACTAAAGTGAACTACCAAACTCTGAACTTTTGATGATTGAACTTATAGTGACTTAGAGATGCTTAAAAATCTCAAAACAACCTTTCTATGAATTCAATTATGTAATATAATACATCTGTATCAATATATCATCATGTAGGATGCATGCTTGATACATGACCCTATATGATTTATTTATCTTTCTTTGAATTTCCAAAAAAATGCATCTATGAACTACCATGGCCATGGATTTAATCAGGTAAACCCATTTTAATTAAAGGCCTCATGATATAGTCTTACATTAACTTATAAGGGAAAATAATTTATTGACTTGTTCAATTAATGACATATCACCTATTATGTACATAACACATGCGAGCTCACCATGAGAATATGTCATAACAGTTTTCATCCATACATAAAAGTACATGATTCATGATATAAATTAATAATAATATCAAGTATAAGGACAAATATAGAAATTCACCTATAATAATATCCCATGAAACATAAAACTTGTGGAATTTTATTCATTATTTCCTCCCTTCTTAGATATTACCAAGTGCTAACTTATTAGAAGAAATCTCGATGTCTTTTGAGCCACCAGTACCTAATATTTAAACATCATATGTATCTTTTCATAAATATGTTGACTAGACTATAGAACATATGTTTAATATTATTTTCCTAGCATTTATAGTTTCTCATTATATCACGGATCTACTATAACCTTTTATGTGAAAAATACTCTATGAATATTATCACATTAATGTTACATAGAATAACAATTATCATCTGATAATATATTTATTAATATTATGATAATAAAAAGTATAATGTCAATTGGTCCTAGGGAACCAACTCCAATATAATAAAGGGGTGGGGGTTATTTTTTTAACTGGTGGTAAGTCGCTCGATCCCCCCTCCTCATTTACAAAGTTTTCTAGTAGTTTCATTAATAGACATGATATATATGTTTGGTGAACTATTATATAATATATAAAATAAATAATTATATATATATATATAAATTTATTAATACTTAAATATTATAGAGATATTTCCTATATATAAAATATTTTCTTGTTTTATAACAATTCACATTACATATTTTTCAAAGTTAAACTATTTTATCACCTCATAAATCGGTGATTTTTTTCCATTTATATATTTTTTTTAAACAAGGATTCATTATTTATTTAATATATCATAAACTCAAATATAATTTGTATTTTATTTTAATATAATGATTGAATATGATGTTTCAAATCCAAAAAAAAATTTAACAAATTTTTTATATCATAATAATGAATTAAGTATCAATATAATAATTCTTTCATCATTTAGTATAATTCCTTTTCAAAATATCAAGAACTTATGATATATATAACCGAGAAACAAAAGATTTTTTTGGACATGATTTATTTTGTAATATCAATAACAAAAACACATGAAATATATCAAGTAAGTGTTTTTTTAAATGATGAACATCTATATCATACCCAATACATATATCATGTGATAATTTTAAATGACGAACTAATATCAATAAATCATACAAAAAGAATATTTAATGCATACAAACACAACTATAGAATCATGAAAAATGATTTGTGGATTTTATCATCACTTTTCATAAGCTCTAATAAAGTCCACCTTTATCTATGGAAAATTTGAGCATCAATAAAAGTTAACCATTATCAGTGCTTTTTTAGAACAAATAAAAGTCATCGTTTATTAGAGTTAATCTTAGAAAAGTTGAAAATTTCATATTATAAAATAATAAATTAAAAAATATATGTTTTATACACACAAACACTCACACATTTTTATAATAACTTTTGGTTTCATAGTGGGTGGTGATTCTTTATATATCTCATAATAGTATTTATGTATATACATAATATATATATATATAAATGATTATATATTCACAATATTACTATATAATCTATATCTATATATGAAATTATATTTATCTGAAATATGAAATGAAAATTTATTTAAATAAATATC
Organism: Viscum album; assembly: GCA_963277665.1. Lineage (NCBI taxonomy): Eukaryota > Viridiplantae > Streptophyta > Magnoliopsida > Santalales > Viscaceae > Viscum > Viscum album. Next base: position 601,414,442 of record OY728142.1, read on the forward strand.
ACACACACACACTTTTTTATATTTTTCTATGAGCATTTAAAATATAATGTCATTAATTTGAGAAATATAACTTTAATTTGTAAATGAGTTAATAAATTGAACTTTGATACAAATTTTAGAAATTTTCATAACCAACAACATTTTATTATTATTATTAATTATATTTTATATGCTCATAGAAATCAGATGTGTTGATCGCATCCCTATGAGGTCTAGGGGAGGTCTTGAGTTTAAGTCTCCCTAAGCATGTTGTCACGTGCGTCTGTTTTTCATTGTATTTCTCCCCCTCTCTGGACCTATTGTAAAATAATTATATGTTATATATATATGTAATTTATATTTATTTTAATTTTAATTAATAATTAGTATTGTTTAATTGTAATTGGTATTATTTTAAATGAAAATTATAACATAATTATTTATAATTTAATCATATATATATATTTATATTTTATAATTAGTGATATTTTTTTAAAATACCAATAATAGTATTTTATAATTAGTGATATTTTTTAAATTATGAATAATGATATTTTTATATAGTTATTAACTGTAAAATTTTCATACATATATAATTAATCAATTATATATATATATCATTATTTAAATATAAATAAAAATGAATACTATTTAAAAAAATTGTTGATAAATTTAATATATATATTTAATTAGTAATATATTATAAAATTTTTATTTATATGTAATTACTAATATTTTTAATTTAATTATACATTTTCATAACTAATAATATTTTGTAAAATATATATATACATTTATATAAATAATAATATGTTTAAATATAATTAATAATATATAAATATAGTTAGTAATTATTAAGTTTTTTATCTATAGATAATAATATATAAATTTACATTATTTGTGATAAATTATAAAAAATATTTTTAAATTTTTATAATTAATTATATTTTTAAAATATATTTAATTATATAAAATTAATTATTAATTAATAAATTTTAATATATAAATAGTAATATATGCATATTTTAAATTTACTTAATAATATTTAAGAAGTTTAAATATATTATTTTATTTTAATATATTCATTTTAATCATTGTCATAAAATTATTTTTAATATACAAACATATATATATAAGTAAATACAAAATTAATAATGTAGTAGTTTTAATATATATTTATACATAAAAAACTATGTAAATAATGGATGAGTTTGTTGGGTTAATTGGTTCTTCACCCCAATCCCCTGCTTGATCATGATGTTTGAAGCCCACCAGACTCCCAAGCTCCTTTATATATATATATATATATTGTATTTATCAATGATAATTTTAGAAATGACAAGGGGCTATTTATAAATGAAAAGGCACTGATAAATCATAACCATTACCAACACTAAAATAGCACTGATAAATTTTTTTTTTATACACTGATAAAGTCATATCCTTATTTTAAATAAACCCTAGCCATTGTGCCACTTTATCTTATTCATCAAGATCTCATGAAAATCAATCCCTGGAGAATTTATTTTGCAATCCTTTTCACAAATTAGCATGAAAAACCAAAGGTATATACTTCAAAACTATTTTTTAAGGATTTGTTTTACTATTCATATATTTGTTTTTGTGTTAGATTGGATTATTCTTCATAATTTATATATATATTCACACACTCAGAATAGTGAATATATATATATATAAAACCTAAATATATAGTTATATATATACTTACATACTTATATATAAATATGTATATTCTTTATTATATATATAAATATATAGCCACATATGTGTGTGTGTGTGTGTTTAATTTCTTTTTATGTGTATATATCTACATAATCATATATCCAGAAAGTAATTTTTAATTTCATGATATATTTGTGTGTGAGTGTGTGTGAGTATATATAGAAATTTTACTATATATATATATATATATATTTAAAAGTGTTGTAAAATGTAGACATTGTATTATTTTTATACGTTATATATGTATCTACTATATTTTATAAGTATATTCATTTAGTTTATAATTTATAATTTTAAATTTATACTATATATATATATGTGTGTGAGTGTGTGTTTACTCAGTTTTTATATATATATGTGTGTGTGTGGATATTTATTAATTTATACACACACACACAAACACACACACACACACATGCATATAGATACATATATATATAATTATATTTATTTAAAAAATAATGTTTAATTTATTGATATATTTATGTATAAATATAGTAATTTTATTATGCGTGTGTGTATATATAACTTTGTTTTGTAAAAAGTAGATTATATATATATTAGTTCATATAATTTATATATGTATAAAATATAAACTTTACATATAATATTTGGTATACATTATATATCTATATATTGTAATTCATAAGTATATTCTTTAAATTTATACTTTATATAGTTTTTATATGTAAAAATGATACATTATATGCACACCATATGTATATCTATTTTTTACAAAATATAAATAATTTTTAAGCAAATAGGATGAATATGAATAAAAAATTGATGGATGTAAATCGAATGAGAAAAGAGTATGAGGAAGAGGTTAAAGAGCTCATCAAGTTTGCAACAAAGCATGATAATGACCCTTATTGAATTATTTTTCATGTTTATATTATGGTTATTCATATAAAATTTATCTAGATGAGTTGGATAAACACTTGATTCTATATTGAATAGAATTTTTTTAAAATTTTGGACTAAACATAGGGAAAATTGGATATTTCCAATGACTGGGATAACAATACGATTTGTAGATTCTCTGATATTTGTACAGTTATCTACAATGATGTCGATTGTATTGAAGAAATGACAACAGTCGTTGAAGATAACCTTAATGATTGTAAAAAGCTATTTGAGATTTCAAAAATTAAAACAAAATATCACATCATGTATGGAACATTCAGGATGGATATTTTATCCATCCCAAAAAAGACATATTTTTTAGGGTGATTTATTTTGTAATGAATTCCATATCCATCACAAATGGTTAATAATTTCTATATTTGGGGAAAATTATGTGGCATGAGCTTAAATCCATCATAAATATCTTTATTATAATACATATTAATATATATTATTAATGTAATAACTTATATATAATATTAAATAATAATAATAAAATGTTATTTATTTATATTTTTATATATATTTGATATAAATAAATATATGAACAAAAAATAATTAAATAATATATACATAATCAATTATAGTTATAGTGTGAACATATATTAATGTTATATATTTATTATAATATTGTTTACACAACTTAAGAATACAAAAAGACTATGGAGATAGCCATGGATATTTTAAAATCCCAAGGAAAGGTTCAAAGAATTCAAAGGAAAGAAAAATCCTCTAAAGGGATACATGACAGATCTATGAAAAAAAACTACACTGCAGAGCTACGCGGTGGACCAGCGTGGCAGAGCTATGAGACAACTTAATGTCTCTACCCCTCCGTGGAAAACCTACACAGAGAAGCTACACGGAGGATCTACGCAGACAATGTTCCTTTGACTAGGCCCATCCATGCCTATAAATAGGAACCCTAGGCTCCCCATTTCAAGGACTAAAAAAGTTGAAAGACTCCCTGAAGCTCTCGTTGCGTAGCTCTTTTTCCTGGATCCCTCAAATTGTCTTATGTAGCACTCTAAAGTATGAGAGAAGAGATAATTAAATGGGATAAGCATGTTTTAAAAGTCATTCACAATTTTTTACATAGGCTTGGTTCTCATATGTGAAATATATTATTCAGTCATCATAAACATATGCGTGACATACCTATGTGACACACCTGCATGGAATACCTGCATGACACAGCTACACAGTACAACTGTGCGATGCAGCAACATTGGGTACCTACGCGACACACTTGCGCGAGGCACCTAAACGGAAGAGCTTGGTATAAAACCTACATACCAACTAAAGTACCCTCTTTAAATCCATTCATGGTAGGGTATCTCCTTCCTTGGTTCCCTTATATGAAAGGGACTATGTTGAAGCCTCCACCAAATCCTCATAACTTATTAAACTTTTGGGAATGGAACATTAGCGTGTCTCCTATTTGGGTTTGTATATCCACAGTCAGAGGTTTCCCACATTTGTTTCACAATGGGGTTAAGGTTCATGGAGTGTATTTGGGTTTCTATATGCATAGTCACATGGAACATTCTCCCAAGAACAATGTTGGGAAGTTCCTGGTCTGGAGTAGGGTTGGGTTTTGGTCTCTCCCTTCTCAAAGAAACGACCTAGAACCTCATGTCTCTGGTAGGGAAGGTAAAGTTCACACTTTCTTTTCTTCATTTTGAACAAGGGAGAAGTCTCCCACCCTAACATGATCAATTTTAGGGAATACATCCTAGTTTAATCCCCTAACCTTCATCCCTTCTTCCTTTAATTTGGACCCTTGTCAAATGTAAAGTGAATAGAGGGAGGGCTCATCTCTTCACCCACTTCCTAGGTCGCCTTGACCTCATCCACCTTGGCCATCATAGACTCACCCTCCTCCACCAGTAGATGAGGAAAAGTGTATGTGTCATTGTTGAATCTTTGACATCCTCTTGTTTCTCACATTGAGCATGACTCCCGTGGTCTTAGAGATTTTTCATGGTCACAACCTTTGCATGATTGAAGGAACTACAAAAACTCTAATTCCTATTCAAACCAAGATACATAGGAATCCCTTTCAGGGTTCGAGATCACTGGATATGCTCTTGATAAATCCAAACCTAATTCCCTTAATCTGGGCATCCTCCTTAGGAACAAGCCCCAAATTAAACCCCTAAGTCATTAAGGCGTCCTTTTCCGGAAGAAATCCCAAAATAATTTCTCTAAAAGGACTATAATCTCCTATGATATTTATCAAACCACATGGGATACTTAGGAATCCTTCTTGAGGTTCAAACCCAACATTTCAAAACAACCTATTCTCCATGGGCCGTATTCCCAATAGGGTCTAATCTAACATGGAAACTCATATCCTTTCCAAGTTCATTGGGCTATTTCGCATAAGTCCCACTGCAAAATTTGACTATGAACCTTTTGCTTAGATGTATTTACCACATGAAATTAAACTATATGGTTAGGTCCTTATCACATGAACTTAAAAGGTATGATGTGTCCCTCTAAGCAGCACTGAACTATGAGGGTTCTGATTCCTTTCACAAGGATACGTAGGTAACCAATTTCATGGGTATGATCCCAATATCAAAACATGCCTTCGTCTCCCTGTATGAAAATAAATTCTAGAGTGCCCTGCTGAGTGGCTTAAAAAAACAGTATCATCATAATGATGATTAAAAGAATCTTGAAATAGTATATTAGAGGTTATCATTGATGGAGAACCTCAAATACATACAGATATCTCCATTAATGAAGAACCTTTAATGCATACTAATGATTATAAATTTTACACAAGTTAATAAGTGATTGTATATTCCAAGAGAAACTTATGTTATTCTTGGTGATTTAATAAGGATTCCTGAAAATATTTTAAATTTTCAAAGAGAGTCCCAGAGTAGACAATAATTCCCCCCAAAAGGGTGTGATGAATCCAACCTCCCAGCTTCTCGACCAACGTACATTCCTAAGAATCGTAATATTCAAACATAAGAAACACATGTCTGTGGAAAGTAGGTCCCCTTTGGATAAATAACTGTTGGAAGTTTCAAGTTCCATAAAAAAATGCAATGGAAAATGCCTGGAAGCAGTGATTCTTAAGACTAGAACACACGTTTCAAGGACCTACGAAACAAAAATGGGGAAGCCGATGTGAATCCTTTAACAAGTTAATACTGTTACCCACCTATTAGGACCCTATCAATTGATAACAGAAATCCAGACAAAGGAATAAATCACGCATGTATTCATCTAACATATGTCACTTTAATGGAGTTTATTGTTGTTTCATGTTTTTTTATCAGAACTCCCTTTATTCCAAAATGGATTTCTTCAAGAAGACATCTGTGAACTTCCCAACCACTACTCAAGCTGAATCTTCATCCACGAGGAGGATGTCAATTCCCACTCAGCATCTTCAACACTGGGTCTCCAACATGTTGGTAAAAGAGTATCACCTGCACGGTACAATCCCGACTTTGCATGCTGCCCGAAAGGCCCTCTAAGTCAACAATAATCCTTGATCATCTGGACAACGATGACCGATGATCAATAGGAAGACAGTGTCAACCACCATTTTCAACCGTTTCGGGTCCTTATCCCCATAACTCAATAACCAGTCCCTCCCATACTATAGGGGGGTGGATCAAGAGGTCACTTCGGGACTTAGATCAAAGATGCAGGGATCCTTCATGAGGATTCCCACCAACAATCTCCGCCACCAGAATCATGTGGTAGTAAACCCCCAACATGATGGGGTTGTTGCCTCTAGACTTTTGGATCATGTCTCTATGACCCGAGCACGCAAGACGAACTATCAGAGATAACATCCAGTCAATAGGGAGGAAGTTCTTACCTATTCCCCTTATAGAGAAGTCCATAAACCTAACTTGATGGAAAACAACGAGCGGGAACATAAACTTGTTCGTCCTAATTTTTTTGTATGATAGACTCGTCTAGAAAAAAACCACAAATCCCACTAGATAAACCCGGTGGAGTACTATGAACAGAAACATACATACACTTACAAGTTATCAGCTAATCAACAAGCTCATCTGACTGCATTTAAAGAAGCCCGCCAATTTAATGTGGTGGAAACTGGTAAACAGGAACATACACCTACTTACAATCACCAATTCTACCAGAAGTCTCGTCTGCCAGTATTTAAGGAAGTGCATAAACCATACTTGATGAGAAATATCCAGCAGGCACAAACACCTACCAATGTTTATCAAGCCTACCAAAAGTATCATTTGACAGCACCTAGAGAAGTCAGTCGGAAAGCTCCGACGATAAATTTGGGGTATATTCAACTCTCTGCCCCCATGAATGAGTATTGTCAATACTCATTGACAGGAAAAGGAGGATAGGAGAAGGAACATACACCTACTCCAGATATGGAATGGACATATATTCCTGTTCCAACTACTGAAGTCACGAAACACATCTTATCAATGGTGAAAGGGCAGATGCAAATCCCTGCCCATATTCTGGAAGCATGCAAAGATATTATAACAACTACTTCAGTAGTACCGGGGGAACAAACACATAAATCTATCCCCACACATAGGATGACACATATACATGCCATCTCGGATCATATTCACACCTCTGTTCCAGTCTAGGAGGGTCATGGGGCATACTCCCCCATATTATACAGACAACAAGATCAGGAACATACACCCTTTCCAATTAGAGGTAATTGGTCCATTCTGGTAACCAATCCAAGGCAGGCACATACACCTGCCCATGATAACCAATTTTACCAGCAATTGGCCCCAACTAAGTATAAGAGAACATCCAAGAAGAAGTCTCACCAATAATTGTTGGAAAATCAAGAGTCAAACTGTAATTTTTCTCCTCTTAATGCTGGAGTTCTTGGAGCCCTCAGACATTTATCTATTGCATCTCAAGATCCTATCCTCTCACCACCAAATTATGGGAGTGGTAACAGTAATTCTGAAATTCCCCATCAGACATCATGAAGGCTTTATTTATGAAAATCCGGTCAATTCAGAGAACCAATCTCTGGATGAGATCCACAGAAACCCTCCGTGTGTCCAGAAGACCATGGAGAAAGTGGATTCATCCCTTGCTATAATCCACCATGGTGGTCCTCCCCATGATGGAATTCACTGCTAAAGTCCTCTCTCTGGTAGTATTTTTTATAATCAAGATAATTCTATAATTGATAATGTAGCAATGAGAAATCCCTCTTATCTCGAGGTGCTTGAAAACACAAGGCCAGTCATTTTTGATGCCTTGTTATTGATGGGTGAAACACCTTCTAAACCAAAATACATCTTAAGGGACCAATCATTCTTCGAACCTCCCTTGGGTCATTTTCCTTCTAATATAGAGCATCCACTTTGGTCAGACCAAGTGGAGAAACCTCTAGTGAAATATGATGAAGATATGTTAAACATGATGAAAAAATTGGCTAAAGAAGAAATACCAGTCATGTTATGGACTTTGAAAAATTCTCAGTATAACATTTCAGAATTAAAGGAAGAATATTATATTCATTATATCTGCCTCAACTTATGGAAGACTCTTCATCATTTGAAAACAAAAGTATTACCATATGATGAATATCAAAATAATGTGAAGTTAATAGAAGGGTTTAAACTCGAAATTGACATGGCTTATCTCCCAATTTCCCAACATCCAAAGGTTTAAAAATAGCATAGAACCCTTAAGAGTTAATGCCTCAATACTCTAAAGAGGTTAAGCTAGTTAATTTATGACACCCCATCTGGTGTTCGTATCAGAGGATGGGGTGCATATGGAGCATTTAATTTCACTCCACTCCAGAATTAGAAAAGTCCTCCAAAAGTGGTCTCATGCAATGTTATTGACCATAGTCAGCTACCATCAATAGATTTTTTATATAATCGAATGCACGCTCAATAACAGGCCTCAACCAGCTCTCATGAAGGTTAAGCCCAAAGAAAAGAAGTTGTTGAATTAATTTTACATCAAGAAAATGAGAATCTTGAGCAGGAGTCCCAATTAGAGGATATTAGACATCGAAGAATGCAAATTTCTGAAATTGAAAAATGATCTTATGAAACATGTGATTTGACTGGTTGTCGAATGATGCACCCAACTAATGTATGAACCAAAATTCACAAAATCAGAAGATAAGTTTCACAATTCTCAGCCATAGTAGTTCAAGAATCACCCCAGCTTGGAAGGATGGGGGATCAGTTAATTAAACCTTCAAATTAATTAAAAAAAGTTCATAAGTTTGAAAAAGAAGAACATAAATATCCCTAGCCTACAGGGTTGATGGATTTTTCATATCTACAATATCCTCCTCAACGGAAGTCATTTTTCTCCTAATTAGGGAAGAAGCAACAAAGATAGCACACAACTGAACTATCCAATGATTCCCTTCGAATTAATGTATGCCAAACAGCTCCTGAGAATCCATCATATAAGAGAACATAGTCTCATGGAAGATATAGAGGGAGACGATCTTACAATGATACTGACAAAATTCCCTCAATGCATTATGCGTCAGTAAATTTCATTAACACCATTGTAGAAAATCCTCTAAAAAATGTGTCACGAACCGAATCTGGTCACCGCCAAAACCGACACCAAACCTATCCCGTGACATAACCCGAAGGGCGTTCCCTATCCCCACGGGCTGGAACAAGTGCCCGGGTATCATTTATTTTTGTTTGGGAATGATTTACCCGAATATGAAGGCATAAAACATTAAAAACAATCAATAGACTGAATCTGAAAAATGTAAACAAAACTATGTTTAAAAAAAATAAGAACTGAATACATATTTTTAAAGACACTACAAGTGGTCTAAAAACAAATAAGGACAACATAAATACATCCCCATGGACTCCACACGACAAGGGGGTCATCACCCGCAATCCTTCTCCGCAACTCCGCCCCAACGATGGGGACTATCACCCTGAACCGCCATCACCCTTACCCTTCCCTTTACCTGAGTCAAGCATAAGTAGGTCTACTTACACCCAAGGGTTGTAAGTAGGGTGTGAGCCTAAGCCCAATAGGATACCACCATATGATTCCAAAGAGCATGCAATACAATGTGAACAAAATAAGCAATTTTAATACACAAGGTGAAATAGTGTTAAAATTCAAAGAAATGCAACTTTCAAATGAAAACAATTTTCAATCTAAGAATTCCAGTATGTTAACACATTAAATATACATGTGAGATACTGTAAAGTACTTCCAAAACACCCCACAACAAGGGTAAATACCAAAAATCCAATGAGCATCAAAATCGGGAACACCCCTAAGCACTAGGTTGTCTCGGGCCCTATGTACCTCGTACCTCGGTGTATAGTAACCATAGAAAAATCTGTTGTCATGTACGAGCCACTAGTAGGAAGCAAACCCATAACCTAGTGGCCCCCAATCATCATACACATATTTTAGTTAGAGTTGTCGTTATCCAAATGCTAAGTGGAACAGGGACAAAACCCATCCGATCCACTAGCCGTACTAGTACAAATCCGCCCCACCTAGGTACCCGGGCTTCCCCTTTTGTGCTCAAACAATTTCAGCAAACAACACACATACTTTTGCATATAAAATTTCACTACTGGTCACAGACAAATAGTACAGTATATACACACATTTTATACCATTTAAAACACACAATAAAATAATTTTATTTTCAATAAAACAACCTCTCAAAACATCACATTGTTTTGCACCCAAAGCTCTTTAAGTTATCCACTTTGCACACTATGTGAACACTTTTAAGTCATTAAAACAAAATTTCAGTTTAATACACTTTAATGAAACCAACAATTCAGTTATGGGGCAGCCCAATGTGAACCAAGAAGTTATATCTTTTAAAAACCACCATTTTCACACAAACATGGCACTTAAAGCTCATTTGCTTTCCAAACACCATTTAAGCAAACTTTCACAGCAACAAAAAAAAAGAATAAACATTAAAAAAATTATTTTCAGTCATAATACAGTTCAATAAAATCAACTAAGTAATTATAGGTCAGCCCAAAATGAACCAATGAAAGATTTGAATGAAAAACCCCCAATTTCACCAAAAATTGGAACTTAAAATTCATTTTCATTATAAATGCAACTAAAACCAATTTTTACAGAAACATTCAAGGGAAATAAACATTAAGGTACCATGAACACAGCAATATAATTCACAAAAATTTCACAAAAAATGGAATCACCTACCAAAGTAACAAAAACCCTTGAATCTCCATGCGAAAATCAAATCGCACCCCCGCTGCACCAAGAGAGACCAAGATCAAACCTAAAACCACAAAAATTGGCCAATAAAGCCCAATGTTAAACCCTAGGTTCTAAAACCTAGTTTATGGACATTATGATACTCAATGATAACCAAAGAAACACTAAGAACAATGAATGAAACCCAAAGTAGTTTGGAAGAGGAAAGAAAAGAGCTCATTTACTTGAAGTATCTTGAAGTAATCACTCCAAAACACTAGTATATGAAATTTAAAAGATCTAAAATTTAGGTTACGTTCGAAAAAGATATATTAGGTCAATTAGGAACTGGAATGGAGGAAAAATATTGAGAATTGGGAGAGTTACGAAAGAAAGACTTTACCTCTTAAAATCTGTCCGATTTGAGGAATCCTATGAAGTTCGGCACCAAATCGAGACTATCCAGAGCTCCAAAGAGTGAGGAGAGTGGATGGTCGCGTGACTGGGTTTAGTGGTCTTGGTATCCACTTGGAATCACAGAAAAATACCAACAATTGAATAAGTTATAACATAATCAAATTTTATTTTTAAAACAGGAATTGGGCTTTCGGGCAGGCCCAATCCCTTAGATAAAAACCCAAATAAACCATGGTTATGGATTTATAAAAGATCCAAATTACCTTGTTGGTGTTAATAGGTTAGGGTAGGTCAAGTAGGATTTTTAATGGATGAAAAATGTTGAAAAATGAAAAAGTTATAAAAGATACAAAATTTATTTTTTAAACTGGAATTGGGCTCACGGTTTGGCCCAATTCATGAATACTCATCTATTCCTCCCTAAAACCTAGGGAAACCCCCCAAAAAAAGCAAGGATGTAAATTAAATGAAATAAAATACCTTTGAAATATGTCATAGATGTGATAATTCTCCCCACCATAAATCATTCCGCCCCCGAAATTCCACAACAACACCAGATGCAAAAGAAAAGCCCAAACGATAGACCAAGACAGACTTCCTTGCCACGTTTTCACCCGCTTCAAAAGGAACGAACATCTCCAGTTGATCAAAAAAAGGAAGATAATACTATCATCAACCAAAAATAACCCCACTTACTTAAAATTATGAAACACATTCAAAACACATCCCAAAACAAAATACTTCAAACACTACAAGATGACACTCAAGCAATCCACTTGAAACGAACAACGAACTCGAATAACGCTACCACAACATTACGTAAACAAAACCATTGGGTGTTCTCCAACCCCAAATTTACCCAAGTAAAAAATTTGTGGATTGATAGAATTGAACTATACTAACTCCTACCTAGAATACACCAAGGAGAAAACTGAGTCACTAGTACGGGGTGACCCAATCTGGACATCCCACCACTAGGTACAACTCAATTTCAAAGACAGAATAAGGATAACAATTGGGGAAGGAACGAACGGTCTCCCCATCATAAGGGTTAAACTAAAATTATTCATTTTCTAAGAGAACATACATTATAACCATGATGGGTCTCCCCACCACAATAATGAACACAACTTTCCTTAAGACAAAATCAAGACACTAACAGGGGGCCTCGAACGGAATTCCCAGCATTAGGGGTAGATTAATATCAGAATTCTTCCAATGAAACTTAAATGAGTCCCATTGTGGGTATACCTCAAACAAAACCCAACCATCTTAACTAAATAGTATGGGATAACAACAACAAAAAACAACAGAATTTTAAGTATCTGGCATGGCCGCACGGTTGGTTCACACGGTTTGGGAAACCGCGAGTTAACTGTTCGGATCATTCTGTCCAAAGAGGAAACTTCACACAGTTTCCTTTGCCAAGGATCATGGATGTGCAGAGACCATGCGGTAGCTATTGTCTCTTATCACATGGTCCCCTAGGTTGGCACACGGTTACTACTAACCGCGCACAAACTATGCACTTCAACCCGCCTAACCCAAATTTTAACCTTTTCTCCAAAACAGAAGGGAACCCAAAGGGGAAAAAAATCAACTCAGGGTACGACATGGGAACAAGGTACTCACACTTCTTTCCACAAGATGTGATAAATTGGAACAAGACGACGACACCAGAGGTTTAAACTATTCCTATCTTTCATATTGAGGATATGACCTTGACCAAAAGTTTGAATGACTCTAGGATTTCCCCTAACTACGTGCTAGCTTCTCTCCGGGGCCTATGGCTGGAGCTCAAGGGATTGAAGCATCTTTGGCCTCGCAGTTAGGATTTGGAAACCCCTAAACTAAACATCTTCTTCCAATGCCAATAATAATTATACTATAATCTCATATGGTCTCGTTGAGACATGACACACTTCAAACCCGCTTTTCCCCAACCCATCATTTTACCAAAACAAGAACTTAGAGGATGGACACACATCACCCCTTTTTTTTTCTTCGGATGCTAAATAGCGGAATGAAAGGACATATAGAAACACATTCCTCTGGAACATAGGATTTATAATTCCTTATAGGGAGACACACATCCAACAAAATAGAGACTCTCATAAGATTGCACAATCTTCACCCTTATAGTCAAATGAACACATGACATCGCAAGGCATCACCGAACATGACCATTGTGGATAAAATAAAACACAAGGAGAGGGACCTTGTACTGAGTCCCAAATAGCACATGATTCCAGCAAGTGTCCATAATAGCCACTCTTGTCCAGATCTTGCACACTGGTGGCCTAACATGAACTCTTGCTTCAATGATACTGACGAAAGACCCAGAGGCCCTTTAAGACATCATTCTACAATGACAACCCTGAACTTCATTGACCTTCAACAACTTAGAAAACATACGAAACTAAGGTCTATTTCAACCTCCCACAAACACTCTCCAACTATAGGGGGATCCACATAATTGAAAAAGAAGAGGGGTAAACTCAATCTCCAAACCTCAAGAAAAAATTCCTTATGTTGATCAACTGGAGGATCATCCAACGGTGAATCACCATAGGCCAAACATGAATCATACATTAAAACTTTATGGGGGCGTACCCTAGCCTACAAGAAAACCCATGGACCCAACCGATCTGGTCATTTGGTCACAAAATACCACAAACCTGAACCGAACACATGATGGGATCCACCACATTGGCCTCCCAAACTTTTCCTCAAAAGAGACCACTGACCAACACTTCATTCAAAATTATCAATGAAACACCAAACCAAAACATCGTTCAAACAAGAGGGGTTATTGAACTCGAAACATCCCACAATAATAATCCCGAAAACACATAATCCATACCTCCCAACCATGCATTATCAAAACACAACACTTTCTTTCAAAAAAATTTATTTAAAAAAAAACAGTGTTGTTGGGTTGCGCATTTACCAATGGTATCTCATGAGCCTCACACATTCATGTTTACATGCCACACTGGGAACCCACCTCATATCCATCCATATTCCCAAATAAAACTATGCATGTGGTCACCCTTGAGAGTACCAATTACCAAAAATCAAACCTTTCCTCTTTTTAAAATAAAAACTTTTAACCACACTTACCCTTTCTCAAAAACAATAACCATAATATCAAAAACCAATTTTTCATCTCACAAAACAATTTATAAAAGAATCCATAATTCAATAAAAGCACATATTCATTCCTTTCACAATCGTTTCAAAACATTTCAACCAATTTCAAAACAAATCTAATTTCATGAAAAACCCCATTTCACAAATCTCCATTTAATTAAGAACTCAACTCTTCTCAATTCAAGAAAAGGTTCTAAACGTTCATAATTTTTTTTGTTCAGTAGTCACCAAACCCAAAATCCATCTTCAACCCCCACACAAAAATTCTAGAACACTTAATTCAATCCAAAACACTTTTCCACGGTTTAAAAAAAAATTCCATTAGAAACATATTTTAAAAACCCCAATTAACATAGTTCATACTTTCAAAAGAGGCGTAAACACATAATTTAACCTTTTGAAATAATTATGAAATTACATTTATATGCAATAATAAAAAAAATACCATTTTAACTTTACTAGAAAATAACTTCACAAAAATTCACACTCCATAAAGTGAAGTCATTTTTTTTCTAAAAAAATCCATGTTTCCAGGATTCCAAAACAAAGAGACACAAGACAATGTGAGAGGAAACTAGTTTCAGTGGGTGACTTGGACATATGGTTGGCAGCCATATTCCAATCACTTCGCCTTCATAGAGAGTATTCTAGGGAAATATCCATGGCTCCACATGGCTTGCCAGGCCCTGCGAGCTCACTGAGATTATTCACCCAACTCTCTTTTCATTTCCCATAGTCATCATTAAACCAAGAAAACCAAAGGACTCAGAGAAATCCATACTACCCATGGTGACTTGAATCCCATCATGAGGTGTGCTGGCCAAGAACACTACCCATGACTGAAATTTCAAGTCCCAAAAATCCTAGCTCCAGACTATGCTGACTCTTCCCCAAATAACATGACCCAAGGAGCGAACCTCCTCTGATACCATTTTGTCATGAACCGAATCTGGTCACCGCCAAAACCGGCACCAAACCTAGCCCGTGACATGACCCGAAGAGCATTCCCTATCCCCACGGGCTGGCACAAGTGCCCGGGTATCATTTATTTTTGTTTGGGAACGATTTACCCGAATATGAAGGCATAAAACATTAAAAACAATCAATAAACTGAATCTGAAAAATGTAAACAAAACTATGTTTAAAAAAACCAGAACTGAATACATATTTTTAAAGACACTAAAAGTGGTCTAAAAACAAATAAGGACAACATAAAGACATCCCCATGGACTCCACATGACAAGGGGGTCATCACCCGCAAGCCTTCTCCGCAACTCTTCCCCAACGATGGGGACTATCACCCTGAACCGCAATCACCCTTACCCTTCCCTTTACCCGAGTCAAGAATAAGTAGGTCTACTTACACCCAAGGGGTGTACGTAGGGTGTGAGCCTAAGCCCAATAGGATACCACCAGATTATTCCAAAGAGCATGCAATACAATGTGAACAAAACAAGCAATTTTAATACACAAGGTGAAATAGTGTTAAAATTCAAAGAAATGCAACTTTCAAATGAAAAAAGTTTTCAATCCAAGAATTCCAGTATGTTAACACATTAAATATAAATGTGAGATACTGTAAAGTACTGCCAAAACACCCCACAACAAGGATAAATACCACAAATCCAATGAGCATCAAAATCGGGAACACCCCTAAGCACTAGGTTGTCTCGGGCCCTATGTACCTCGTACCTCAGTGTATAGTAACCATAGAAAAATCTGTTCTCATGCACGAGCCAATAGTAGGGAACATACCCATAACCTAGTGGTCCCCAATCATCATCCACATATTTTAGGTAGAGTTGTCGTTATCCAAATGCTAAGTGGAACATGGACAAAACCCATCCGATCCACTAGCCGTACTAGTACAAATTCGCCCCACCTAGGTACCCGGGCTTCCCCTTTTGTGCTCAAACAATTTCAGAAAACAAAAAACATCCTTTTGCATATAAAATTTTACTACTGGTCACAAACAAATAGTACAGTAGCTACACACATTTTATACCATTTAAAACACACAATAAAATAATTTTATTTTCAATAAAACAACCTCTCAAAACATCACATTGTTTTGCACCCAAATCTCTTTAAGTTATCCACTTTTCACACTATGTGAACACTTTTAAGTCATTAAAACAAAATTTCAGTTCAATATCCTTTAATGAAACCAACAATTCAGTTATGGGGCAGCCCAATGTGAACCAAGAAGTTATATCTTTTAAAAACCACCATTTTCACACAAACATGGCACTTAAATCCCATTTGCTTCCCAAACACCATTTAAGAAAACTTTCACAGCAAAAAAAAAAGAATAAACATTAAAAACATTATTTTCAGTCATAATACAGTTCAATAAAATCAACTAAGTAATTATAGGTCAGCCCAAAATGAACCAATGAAAGATTTGAATGAAAAAACCCCCAATTTCACCAAAAATTGGAACTTAAAATTCATTTTCATTATAAATGCAACTAAAACCAATTTTTACAGAAAAATTCAAGGGAAATAAACATTAAGGTACCATGAACACAACAAGATAATTCACAAAAATTGCACACAAAATGGAATCACCTACCAAAGTAACAAAAACCCTTGAATCTCCATGCGAAAATCAAATCGCACCCCCGCCGCACCAAGAGAGACCAAGATCAAACCTAAAACCACAAAAATTGGCCAATAAAGCCCAATTTTAAACCCTAGGTTCGAAAACCTAGTTTCTGGACATTATGAAACTCAATGATAACCAAAGAAACACTAAGAACAATGAATGAAACCCAAAGTAGTTTGGAAGAGGAAAGAAAAGAGCTCATTTACTTGAAGTATCTTGAAGTAATCACTCCAAAACACCAGTATATGAAATTTAAAAGATCTAAAATTTATATTCCGTTCGAACAAGAGATATTAGGTCAATTATGAACTAGAATGGAGGACACATATTGAGAATTGAGAGAGTTATGAAAGAAAGACTTTACCTCTTCAAATCTGGACGATTTGAGGAATCCTATGAAGTTCGGCACCCAATCACGACTATCGAAAGATCCAAAGAGGGGGGAGAGTGAATGGTCACTCGATTGGTTTTAGTGGGCTTGGGATCCACTTGGAATCACCAAAAAATACCAAAAATTGAATAAGTTATAACATAATAAAATTTTATGTTTAAAACAGGAATTGGGCTTTCGTGCAGGCCCAATCCCTTAGATAAAAACCCAAATAAACCATGGTTATGGATTTATAAAAGCTCTAAATTACCTTTGTGGTG
The DNA here is from genome assembly GCA_963277665.1 of Viscum album. Classification (NCBI taxonomy): domain Eukaryota; kingdom Viridiplantae; phylum Streptophyta; class Magnoliopsida; order Santalales; family Viscaceae; genus Viscum; species Viscum album. The sequence goes on from OY728142.1 coordinate 601,432,098, forward strand.
TTAATAGGTTAGGGTAGGTCAAGTAGGAATTTGAATGGATGAAAAATGTTGAAAAATGAAAAAGTTATAAAAGATACAAAATTTATTTTTTAAACTGGAATTGGGCTCACGGTTTGGCCCAATTCATGAATACTCATCTATTCCTCCCTAAAACCTAGGGAAACCCCCAAAATAAAGCAAGTATGTAAATTAAATGAAAGAAAATACCTTTAAAATATGTCATGGATGTGACAAAATGAGTCTAGGTTAGGGTAATTATAAGATGAAGTTCTTATCCATAATACAGTACACACTGAGTAAAATGAAGAAGGTTTACGTACCCAAAATCAAAGGCTTACCTAAAATATATGTATGCCTTCAAATAACAAACTCCCACCCCTCCTAAAGGAATATAACAAGGGGAAAGGTAAAATTCAGATTTCATGTCACTTTTCCACTGGATAAGGTCAATATCTTTCACTTAAAGAGATATTTTCATAGTAAGAATAGGAAATGAAGGAGTTGAAAATACTCAATACAAAGTTACTTCGAAGCAGCATTTCTTCTAGACGTACTTCTCTAGAAGATCCTCAACTTGAACATCCTATAGGGGCTCCTCATAAAAGAGGTTTTGTAGTAACTATAGATGTAGATAATTAATTCCCTCCATTGTGTACACAACCAAGGCAGGATCAAGCATATCCTCATAGGCCTGTTCTCATGGGTTATCCAAGGAAAATACCACCACCACCACTAGTGGTTTTGTCAGTCATTGCACCAGATCAAGCTCCAGTTTCTATACCTACACAGGTTCCAGCTCATCCATATATTCCCCAAATGATTACGAACACAATTGAGGCATTAAAGACTCGATTGGAAGCTATGAAGTAATGACATGTGCCGGTTCAGTCAAAAAAGAAAGATTACTCTGAATGGGTGGACCTGATTACTCCCCCACCGAATTTTCTGAATACCATGTTTCCAATATTTAATGGTTCAGGAGACCCGGAACAACACTTAACACATTTCATTTATCATTGTGATCCCATTATGGGAACTCCACAATAACAAGAAGCAGTAAAGCTCAGGTTTTTGTGCATTCATTACAGGGACCAGCTTTTGTCTGGTATACATGTTTACAATATCGATCAATTATTGGATGGGAAGATCTATGCCAGAAATTACTTCTTCAATTTAGCTCAATTCTACCGAATATGAAAGTGTTTGATCTTAAAAATTGTAAATATAGGGATAATGAAAGATTTTCAGATTTCATTGCATGATGGAAAGGATTAACATATTCCTTAAGTCTGGAGCTCCCTCAAGAAGAGTTGCTGCCAATTTGTGTGGAAAATCTACATGATGAGTTACACACACCACTGATACCTATAAAATATATAGAATGGTTTTGAGACCTTAATTAAATTTCTAAACATATAGAAGATTCTATTATAGATACTAAGGCTAAAACTAGTGTAATTCCATCATCTATGGGAAAGAGAATAGGGAAAGCAAAGGTTTCTACCGTTACACTCAAGCAAGAACCTATACCAGCTTCCACTTAAAAACCTTCATTGTATCGAAGGGCTCTACCTCCAGAGCATTAGAAAAAAAACAACCTTGTCAAGATGATCAAAGAGATCAAAGGTGGAAACAGTTTGGGAAATTAAAAAGTAATGTTTATTCCTTCTAGAATGAACAAGTTTTCATTTACTTCATCTCAGCTCTAGAAAACAATTTGGTTCAGTTGCCATGGATGAAGAAACCAAACAAAGAAGGATATGAAGATCTTCCAAATTATTATCCCTTTAACCAGATGTTAGAGAATACCATTTAGGAGTGTTTTGTTTTCAAAGACCTCCATCAAAAAATGGTAGACTCTGTATAAGTGAAAATGAAAAGTTCATTAGCTCTTGTACCATGTTTTACTGCTACTGATCCAGAGTAAGAAGGCAAATGACAAGAAGTCTAAAGTAAAAATGTGAAGAAATATGATGATTGGATGATTAGGAAAATGATCAACCGAACTCATTCCACTCTACAAATGTAGTTGAAACAACTGAATGTGTCTTCCGCCACTCCTTCCATAGTAAAACCACTTTCATAAAAAGGTCAATCCTCAAAGAAGCATGGTGATCAGAAGGGAAAAGTGTAGTCAGAAGAAGATGAGATAGTGTCAAGGCTGAATCTGTCCTTGACCCTGGTAGATTTCATTCCATATGCTTCAAAAGTACGGGAAGCTACCTTCCAAATAGCACAACCAGAACCAACCTACCAGGCATAATCTTCATCAGATGAAGAATTGATCTTTGGTTCTATCAACATTATCCACTTAATGGATCCTTATTCCAGTGGTGATTCTGATTATAGTGATATAGAGTTCCTTGTACCAAATTGGGGAACCAGAGGAAGAGGCCAAGTTAGAGGATAGAGGGGAAGACATGGGAATTATAGAAACCATAATTTTAACTCTACCCCTGCTTGAACCATTTATGTGGTAGAAACTCATGGAAGAGACCTTCAGTGGGATCAATAAGAATAAAGAGTTTCTTCCATGCAAGACAGGTTTGGTTCTGACATGATTATTTTGGAGGACCGATTAAAGTCAGACCATCTTCTTCTCAGCAAGTAGATAGACATAGTCAATATAATCTACCAAAGAAAAGAGTTTTTCTAGCTTTTTCCCTAACATAGGGTACATCTACATCAGAAGCATCGACTTCTAAGACACCTGCAAAACCACATTTCCATGCTGGGAAACATAGACCTTTGGATCAAAATTATGATGTTTTGAAACAACTGGCTCATATACTAGTCATGTTATCAATTCTGGGTGCCTTGAATCTGTCATAATATCTTCGAGAATCACTTATTGAGGCTTTGTCAAATCCTCAAGAGTTTGAAACCGAAGTTGTTGCCGCTGTGGTTTACCGTATAGAGAGTGATCCTTAAAAATGTCATGCACTCATATATTTTATAGATGAAGATGAAGATGATTCTGTACATAGACATATCAGACCCTTCTATTTATCTGGAAAGGTCAATGACATAGACATCTGACAAGCCTTCTTTGATAATGGCTCTAGAGTCAACCTCATTCCTGTTCGTACACTTTATCGATTGGGCCTGACTAAATCTGGCTTATCTCCTTCCACTTTAATGTTTCAAGGATATGAAAAGAATGAGAAAGAATCTTTGGTCGAGATTACTCTCAGAACTAAATTTGTAGATCTTGTGTCTAATTGAGATTTAAAGGTTGTTCATCAGGACACAACCTTCAACATTCTTCTTGGAAGGAATTGGCTACATCAACATGTAGCCATACCTTCATCATACAACCAATGTCTTAAGTATTATTTCAATGGTCAAATTGATAAATTTTATGGTGACAAGGCTCTGTTCAAAATGTTTGAATCTCAATATATTGAGGCAGAGTTTTATCAAACAAAAGGAATGAGGTCTATGAAAAAGGAAATAACCAGAGTTAATGCTCCAAATGGTTTGGGAAAGATATCAGCAAACCCATTTATACATTTGAGTACAGATTATGTGCTTCCCATCAATCAAATTGAAAGGGTAAAATCAAATCCAAGAACTCGTTCAATAACTTCCATAATGTCAATTGCGATAATTGAGCCTAACGACATGGGAGAAATTGTTGATTCACCAAGTAGTGATGGAATCTTAAATAGAGATTTCTTCATATCATCGGTCAAAATACAAAAAGCCTCTACTTCATTAATCATAGTAGAAGAATTTGTAGAAATGTTAGAGGAAGACAAATATGTTTATTCCTAATCCATCATCTCCTCTTTATTACCCCAGGAAGACCCTTCATCATCAGTAGGGTCAGAAATAGTGGCCTCTTCTTCAGGATGTTTAAATACTAACTCCTCTCCTAACTCGGGAAGTTTTGCCTCGTCATATACTATGAAAGTAGAAACAGAAGAGGTAACACATAATGCAAAAAAAGAGGAAGATATCAGGGATGCTCCTCCAGTATTTGAGGAAGGTTTCTCTACTAATGTGGATGAACTCAGAGAAATAAACATGGGTACAAAAGGTGATCCATGCCCCACTCTAATTAGTGCAGCCATGAACTCTGAAGAGAAAAAGGTGTATACATCATTTCTAAAGCAACATCAAGATATATTTTCTTGTAATTATATAGAAATGCAAGGACTTGATTATAATGTAGCCGCCCATCATTTGGGTTTTACATAAGAACATCATGGATTCAAATAGGTAGCAAGAATAACACACCCAACTCATACCTCTAAAATTGAAGATGAAGTTGATAAGGTTATAAAGGCTAATTTTTTCAGGGAGGTTAAATATACCAAATGGCTGGACAAAATTGTCCTAGTGAAAAAGAAGAATGGGAAAATCAGAGTTTGCATTGATTTTAGAGATCTTAACCAGCATTGTCCTAAGGACGATTTTCCAGTTCCAATTATAGAGATTTTAATTGATGCAACAGCTGGCTATAAATCTCTTTCATTCATGGATGGATACTATGGGTATAATCAAATCCATATGGACCTAGAAGATGAATAATTTATAGACTTGAGAGCCCCACAAGGTGTGTTTTTCTATCGAGTAATGCCCTTTGGCTTAAAGAATTTAGGTGTAACATACCAACGTTCCATGCACCATATGTTCAAACCATTTTTAGGGAAATTTGTTGAATGTTATGCGGATGATTTGGTGGTAAAATCCAGAAAAAATTATAATCATTTTGCTGATCTGGAGAACACATTTAATAAATTTTTGCAACATAGTTTGAAGATAAACCCATTGAAATGTACTTTTGGGGTAACCTCAGAAAAGTTTTTTGGCTTCGTTGTACACCATCGTTGTATCGATGTTGATCCTGAGAAAAAAATCAATCCTTGGTATTTCACTTCCTTGAAATTTGAAATAATTAATAGGACTTTAAGGATACCTGGACTATATTCGGTGCTTTATCACCAATTTGGAAGACAAATATTTACCCTTCACCAGATTAATGAAGAAGGGAGTCACCTATCAATGGAATGAGGACTGCCAATAATCATTTGATACCATCAAGAAATATCTATTGAGTCCACCGGTATTAATGCCACCTATTGAAGGAAGACCACTTATTATCTATGTGAAATATTTAGAGTGATAACTGTGTGCCTTCCTTGCTCAAAAGAATGATGCTGGGAATGAGAACAATCTTTACTATCTCAGTAGAACTATTATTGATACAGAAACTTATTATTCCAGTATTGAAAAGTTCTATATGGAATTAATCTTTGTAGTTTAGAAATTAAGGAACTATCTGCAACATCATGAGGTCCAATTGGTGTCCTACAATAATTCACTCAAATATATCCTCAGATGTCCTATGCTTACAGGGCATCTGGAATGATGGGAAGTTATTCTACAATAGTTTGATTTCCAGTTTGTGACTCATAAGGTAATAAAAGGCCAAGCTCTGGATGACTTCCTTGCTAAACATCCATCTTTGGAAGATATATCATTGAATACTGAACTTCCCGATGAAGAGGTTTTCTCTATTCAACAAAATTCCCAAACATGGGAGACTTACTTTGATGGTACCTCTAGAAGTCCAATAGGTAAGAGAATGGAAAACCCTAAACTCAACAATGTTGGGTTAGGAATTGTCCTTATTTCCCCAAAAAGGCAGTGTTGCCTTACTCCTACCTATTGTTATAAGGTGGTACCAATAATGAGGCAGAATATCAAGCCCTCATCACAGGTTTGGAATTGGAACTTCAGGTGAAAATAAATCACTTAAAAGTGAAATGTGATTCATGATTAATAATGAATAAAATCAATGGGGAATATTCTATCAGAAAAGACGAGTTAATCCCTTTATGTGATTGTAACATAGGGTTAATGGATTAATTTCCCTCATAGAAGACATTTTATTATGTCCCTCGATCACAAAATACCTAAGATGATGCACTAGATAATGTAGCTACAGCTTTGTCAGATCAAAATCAGGATGAGACAGTTATCATCATAGCCCATCGTCATGCGATGTCACATTTTTTTCAAACCAAAATGGAGGAAATTAATGAAATTATCACTATTCCTGATCCATATAGTCATATCACGGGATGGAGAACACCCATCATGGAATATCTTTAAAATGGAATACTTTGACCAGATAGGGATGAAAAATAACAGATCTGACGACAAGCGACCAATTTTACTCTTTATAATAGTCCAGACCACCAGAAGATCCTTTACCAACGAGACTTCGATGGAATCCTCCTCAAATGTATTGATGGAGAAGAAACTGCAACTTTCATGAAAGAAGTGCATTCCAGAGTTTGTGGTGCCCATTAGTCTGGGCACAAACTCTATGATCAGATCCAAAGTCCTGGATACTTTTGGCCTTCAATGACATAGGATTTTACAGATTTAACTAAGAAATTTCATCCCTGCCAAGTGCATTCCAAATTCATTCATCAACCCCCAAAGTTGTTACGTACATTTAAATACTCCTGGACATTTTCCACATGGGGAATGGATATAGTAGGACCTTATCCTCTAGCTGCAGCTAAGAAGCTTAAGTATATTCTTACTGCTACTGATTTCTTTTCCAAATGGGATGAGGAAATACCTCTCAAAGAAGTTGGATCCAAAAGCATTTTTAGTTTTTTCAAAACTAATATCATAACAATATTTGGTGTCCCTCATACTATTTTGATGGAAAATGGCACCACTTATTGTTCTGATGAGGTAAAAAAGTTATATCAGGAACATAATATCAAAGCCAACCATTCATCCCTCTATCATGCAACGAACAATTGATAAATAGAGGATTTCAATAAGACCCTATCAAATTTAATCCAGAAAATGGCGGTTAAAGATAAGAAATCATGGCCTGATAAAATTTGGAATGCTTTACAGGATTATTAGTATACTACCTGTACTGCCTCCCAAGAAACTCCTTATTCATTGGTATATGGGATAGAAGCAGTCTTGACAATTAAAATGCAATTTCCTTCACTCAGAGTTGTAATCTGTGATCAGTTTTCTACAAATGAGAGGTCTCAAAAATGGTTTAATGATTTGGAATGATTAAATGAGAAAATAATTCATAATTTTCACCATTTAGAAGTCTATTAGAATATAATAGCGCAAGATTTTAACAATAAAGTTTGCCTCCGTTCATTTCTTTAAAGATAATTGGTATTTGTCCTCAGGTGTCCAATGATACTAGGAAAGAAACCTCCAAAGCTTGAGTCAAAGTGGGAAGGACCTTATTCTATACATAAGTTCTACTCAAATGTAGATTATTCCTTAATCTAAATGAATATAGAGCTCATTAAAACTCTAACCAATGTGAGATTATTGAAAAAATACTTTGTGTAATTGCACAGACTCTTAGTCCACACTGAAAGACTGAAAACTACACAACTCCATGTCCTTACTTCCAGACATAAAACTGCACAATACAAAGTCCTAGTTTCAAGACATTAAATTTTGTAACAACCATAAGCATCCATGCTGCATGATGTTAAAATGCGTAGAATATTTTTCCTTGTTGCATGGCGTTAAATTGCATGATTCCATTTTCCTCGTTACATGAAATTAAACTATATGACTAACATCTTCTCTACTTGATGTTAGGAGCTTTCATAAGCAAGAATCATGGACATCCTTACTACTCCTTAGTGTCACCTGAGTCCCTCTCTTCCCTATCTATGAGTTAGATTTCTATAGGGACCTTATTTCTAGAATAACGTGTGGCTTGATTCTCATATATTTGAGATATGTAGAGATGCTTGGATCTCCAATCTTGGGCCCAGATGTAATCACACAATTTTTATTTCCCTTTTTCTTCTTTTATATATGAACTAGATATATACAGAGTGATCTTTTAAGATACATGATTTGATTTTCTTACTATCTTGTGTCTTAGATTTAATAATTCTTCTAGAATGTTAAAACCCCCTATATCCCATGTCAAACTCAATTAGTGTGGGAAATTATTTTTTAAATAACTACGTATGGATTGATTCTCATATATATGAGATACGTAGAGACACCTAGATTTCCAATCTTGGGACCAACCATGTTAAAAAAACCCTTTATTCTTTATATAATAATTAAACCTGCTTAAGGAATGTTTAAAGAACTAAGTATGGCTTGATTCTTGCCCTCAGCAAGACACGTAGTGACAATTGGGTTTTATCCCTTAGTCTAGCTACACCAAGTCTTTATTTTCACATCAGTTCATATTCGTCCTTACCATATGATGTTAAACTACATGGAAATCTAACACCATAATTCTTCATTTGTGCCCCCTTTGTATTATAAAAGGATTCATTACTTCTACCTGTTTCTCACAACAATCATAGCTCACATGGGATTAGGAATTGGGTAAAAGGATTCTTTATATAAATAAGGTGTCTCGATTTCTTAGGGGGCTATTAATGTCCACACTACATGACTTAAAATTGCACTGTATAATGCCTTCACTGCATGACTTAAAACTGCACAGTATAACATCCTCACTGCATGACTTAAAACTACACAATATAATGTCCTTGTTGCATGAATTTAAACTACACATAAAAATATTAATTCAAAGGAACCAAAGAAAGTTTCTATCTTATATATGAGTCATATCTATGTAAAGAACATCAAACTCATTGCCAATATTGATTCAAACATTTATTATGTGCATTGAGCATAACCCCCTTCTATGTTTTACACTATTAATATTGAATATTTTCTAGATCTTCATAATATTTATTACAGTTTCTAGTGACTGAGTTTCTAATACCTGAGAACTCTTTTTCCTGACTATGCAGCACGTTCCCTCAGGTGGCCTTGCATAAGTTGCCTACATAACAGGTCTTTCAGTCAAAAGATTCCACTATTTGGATATGCAGCATATTCCCTAGTTGGCCCTGCATAATAAAACCCCCATAATTGGTCTTTCAAGTGATTATAATTTCATTCTTGGTTATAGTTTCTTTTTCCCCTTCAAACATTTATGACAATATACAAGAATCTGTATTTTAAAATAGTCACTTAGGTATAGTTGTCTCATTATCTTTATCTCGATCTGAAACTCTTCAAGACCATGGTTTACACATTTCCCTCTCTATGTGTTCAAAGAAATATGAAATAACCTTGGAATAAATTGGACACATAACATATACTATTTCCATTTCTGGTCCTAGGTGTATGACCTAAAACTACAGACACCACAACTCCTACGTTTGGGTCAGACCGTCATAAGAGTCATATTCCTCTGGTTCTTTCAAAAACTTGGTTGGAAATACCCTATCCATATTTAGGTACCTTTCTCCATAAACCAAACTCTATGCTTTGGAAAACCTGAATCTACATAAAATTTCTTCAGCTTTTACCAATAGAATGTCAAAATTCTTAAGAACTATTCTAATTGACTATGTAGCACATTCCCTTAGGTGGACTTGCATAAGTTGCCTACATAACAGGAATGTCAGTCAAAAGATGGAACTATTTGTCTATGCAGCTTATGCCCTAATTAGCCCTGTGTATTATATCCCCCATAACAGGTTTTTCAAATAATGGTAATTTAGTTCTTGGAAAAGACTTCTTTTAATGCCTTTATCCCTTTTCCATATCATTATTTAGATCTATAAATTCCCAAATCACATTTTACAATTTTTCCTTCCATAATTGAATATGGTAGTATGTTTCCAAACAAATTATCAATACATTGGGAGAGTATCATACCTTTGGTGAAAGCTAAAATACCTTAAATTAAATCCACATAATGTCCTCACTGCATGACTTAAAATAGCACAGTACAATGTCCTCACTGCATGACTTAAATGTGCACATTACGATGTCCTCGCTGCATAACTTAAAATTACACAGTACAATTTCCTCACTGTATGAATTAAAACATCATAGTCTTATATCAGAAATTCCCCTTTTTGATAAATTTCAACAATTATTCATACACCAAATTTTTATAGAAGTGGTTTTTTATTCTTGACAGATGTCAACATAAAATAGCCCTTTTTTTTTTCTTAAAACCCATTTCCTTGGAAAAACCACCCACTATGGTCTTGAGTCACCTAAATCTTATTTTACCTTATCTGTCAATAGTAAAATGTTAAATTACTAAGATCTCTTGTTCTTGGCTATAGAGTACGTTCCCTTAGGTGGACTTGCATAAGTTGCCTACAAAACAGGTCTATTAGTCAAAAGATGTCACAATTTGGAAATGCAGTATATGCCCCAATTGGCCCTGCATATTATAACCCCCATAATAGGTTTGTCAAATAATGGTAACTTCTTTCTTGGAAGAGACATATGTTGATACAAATTTTAAATTTGGTGACCATAAAAATCATGGCTCAAGATTCCCCTTGGAAATATTCAAAGAATATTAAAGAAATTATTAGTCCCTGATTCTTGTTTGGGATTTAATTTCAAATTTATGGTCAAAGATATTTCGACCATAAACACTAGCACTTTATAGTCTAACTTGCATGACTCTAAACTGCTATGAGACATGGTACTCACCAAGTTGAGAACCCGCAAAGGGCACTCTGAACAAAAGTCGAGTCCTATCTCACTAAACATATATTTTTGTATGATTTAAGTAATATTGAGAAATAAAAAAGTCAAAATATATTAAGTTTGTGGGATTTTACATAAAAATATAGCAAAAAATACAACTATTATCATTAGGCCCATTGGCTTAATAAGAAAGTTCTGGGCACTCCCATTCATATCATTATAATTATGATTTTATAAATTGAAGGTTTTAGTATTTAAAAAAAATCATCATCATCATTACCTTTAATATTGAAATAAAATAAAAGCATGAATGAGAACATATATATGATTTAAGACAAATTTTCTTCCATTTATATGAAATTAGAGGTACATCCACAAAATATAGTCTATCTATCAGGTTTTAAAATAAACTCTCAACATGAATCTTCATTTGTAGAACATCTTCAAAAGCCCTATCAGCTGCATGTTGAAGTTGAGATAGATGAGAAACTGTAGTCTCCTCAGCCTGACAAAGTGCTTCCTTAGTGGTTGAAATGGAGGTTATACCCTCTAATTGGATTTCTCCCAATGTCTGGTTCAATTTCTCAAGTTTTTTATGAACAACATCCAATTTTTGTTGAAGATATAATGACTCATTCTTGGCTTATTTAATTTGTTGGATGATTTCGATCGATTTCTTGTTATGATTTGCCTCTTCCTCAGCTACTTCATCTTGGAAGCTCTCAAAATTGATGAATCATTTAGCCTTTTCAAAATATTTCCATAGCTTATGATTATTCTCCCATCAATTAATGGTATCTTTCATTTCATCATATACTGGTCAATAATTAAATCCACCAAATCCCAATACACAAAATAATATTGGGAGTTTGAAAAAATGGGACGACAGTTCATCTAAAGGCTTCTCAGCAATTATTCTCCAGATATGTTACCATGTCTTCATGCGTACCATGCCATGAGCATATTGCATGTCTAAGTCTGAATCATAGTCACTAACATGAGGTAAAATGTACTTTGGAAATAGATCACATAAGGAGCTGCCTTGTTCTACTTCTCTCGGAACAGTAGAAGCTTCACCTTCTGCGGATGTTTGCGCCAACATGGAAATTTCACCTTCTGATTTAACTGTGGAAGTTGATAACCCTAAACGATAAATCAAGGTCATTTTCAGTTTCATAAGATGGAAGAAACGGAGTATGATCTAGACAACCGATGATATTTACCTAATAATAAGTCAGCTATTTGATTGGATTCATCCCCGATATTCTCATATTCAACATGTTGAGTAGATGTTTCTTGAGAAGGGGAACTCTCCTGAGTTTTCCTAGTTATCATAATTGAAGTCCCTATAGAATCTCTTGATGGAGGGTCCTATATAGGTATTTCACCAAATCCAATAGAAGAAGGATAGAGTGTAATTCTCTGTTCTTGAAGAGCCTTTGAAACATTTTATACAGATAAAGCTGCATAATGTGAACTTTAATGTAAATAATCAAGTAAAGAAGAAAAATTTTGTAAGGAAAATGCAAGAATAAGGACATACATTATTAAAATTCCTCATTAAAATAACCAAACTCCTTGATGGAACCTGAAATATCAATATTTTGATCAAGGGATTCCATCATTTCAGTGTATGCGACTTGGAATGTTATAGAATCTTCAACATTTAAGGTATCCAAAAAATGTTGGTTGATGCCCAAATTGTCTCTTCTGACATTATGTTACATTGGATCTTCAATAAATACAACATCATCAGATATTTCTAGGTTTGGGACAACATCCATAATTATGTCAGGTTTACCTGGGTCTTTATTCCTTTCTTCTGGAGCAATAGAAATATCAGTATTGATTATTTTAGGATCCATTGGCAAAGGAAACTGAACTGAAATATGTTGAAAAGAATAATATGAGAAAATATTATAATATTCATGTGAAATGTATTTGATCTTACCATGACTTTTCTCCCTCTCAGTGGAACTGGGAATAGGTACAGATGAATCTTTTGATGATTTATCTGCTAAGATAGCAGATTCATAAACATGAACTTTGGTTTCACCTGGGGTTTCCTTCTCTGGTATAGAAGAATCGTCTCTTAGTCCCTTGAGAGAAGAGATACACACAAATCTTTCAAGAGGATAAACATGATTACCAAAGTTTATTGAAAAAATTACAATGCCCTAAGGATAGTATAAATACTTACTCCTTTAGCAAACACTTCAGATCAATCTCATTACTCTGTTGCATATCTTTTCAAAAGATTGTGGAGAAATTGAAACACTCCTCTTGGAAGGAGAGACTTGAGGTAATAGCTGAGGATTATCTGTCTCTATTACCCCAATCACGATTCTCGTTCCTGGAGAAAGTTCTAGAGACCTAGGAGGATCATTAATTGCCTCAATGGGAGAGCCTATATGCACATACTTTGGTGATTCAGGAACTGGTCTAGAGTTTCCTTCCCTACATTCAAGCTGCACAAATGCATTTTCATCAAGATTAATGATGATGAATGGTAAATCAGAGTTGAGAAAAAATAAAAGGAAAATACATTTTCAGTATTAACATAAATATCCCACTCCTCCACATGGTCAATAATTACCCCTTCATGTACTCATAAGTCCATCATATGAGATACTCATTTAGAGGATGTGATGTTTTCATTAGTTTCATACATAAAAGCCTCCAGCTCTGTAATATACTCCTATACTTCAACCATGTTATTATCCAGATTGAAACTAGAAGGTTCCTTAATGTCAACCACATATGGTATTCAAATATCATGCTGGAGGAATGCCCATGAATCCCTAAGATCATGGGTCACACTCTCCCAATAATGAATTTCTAAAGGTCTCACATAATTCAATCTCAGTATGGTTGATTTTTGAGGAGATTCAACACCTTCTGACTAGTGAGCTTCTTCATGCCTCTTTTATTCTTCAAAAAGTTCAACAGACAGAATAGGAACCTCTATTAGATGGTGGTGACTGGATCACCTTGGAACCAGATATATTTCTTCTTTAGCTCTATTCTTCCTATTATACCTCCTGGGAAGATGTTTTGAGGGCTCTGAAACCTCTGAAACTTCTTCATCATCTCTGGCCTTGGACTTCTTTCCATGATTTCCACGTGAAACAGTCATTGTAGCTGCCACTCAATATATTCCTTTTGTCAAAGACCCTTTGGGATATGAAGAATCCCAAGATTTGACATATCTACCTTCCAATCCAATTGATGCATCTGGTGGAGGTAACATAATCGACAATTTGGATTCCTTTAAAGCTATTAGAATCAATAATTGTCTCGCCACCATTGGGCGTTTCTCGAATCTAATATATGTGGGTGGAAAAGTGTTTGATTGTTGAAGACATTTGAACTGATGAGAAAACTTATAAGAGACATAATCCTCACAGACAATTTCACCACCAATCCTGGTCAATAATATACTATCCATGAATGTCATCATATAAGACCTCAACTCATAATTCTTTTATTTACAATCATCAATAAATGTTCTAGTTGGTGGGTTACCAAAAGGAAAGAATATGAATTCTCCGGAGACATTCAATGCCTTTAGCACTACATCAGGTCTCAAATTTTGAGGCTGAGTACCAGAAACTTTTAGTAAAAATGGGGTGAATCGACCATTGGGGACTCTAACTAAATTCAAAGCCGAGTATGAAGAAAAGTGTGCCACAATCCATCCCTAAAACACTTGAAACAAACCTGAAATTCTAAATGGAGCCTTCCCATTGTATAGATGTAGTATAGAATGGTAAATTCATGCCAATATAGGAGTTTATAACCCAAAATACTTCCCCTTTGATAATTTGGTTGTGATAACAAAAGTCCCTAGACTTACACTGCCTCCGGACTCACGAACTGAAAGCAAGTAAATGCTAATCCACATGGAAAGGAAGGTAGTTAAGCATATATTTTCATTAATACCAGATTTGAATTTGTATCCCTAGTTCTTATATTCACCTCTATCCAATGTAAGCCAATATGTGCCTGAACTACCCTGGTTATCTACAGAACAAAAAACAGTAGGACATCCACAGGTGGGACTTTTTTTTTGTTTATGGTTCTAAAAAGGCTTCCATCAATACCCTAGAATGAATATATTTCTTGTCTTTGGGTAATTTCTTTGCTATTTTGAATAGTTCACGAGCCAATGACGGTGTTCTGGTAACATTACCCCACGTTGTAGCTGGAGGAATAAACTCATCATACATTTCCCCGAGAATGGGAATTCCCACTATTTGGTAGATATCCCAAAGACTAATACCAACATCACCATGCATCAAATGGAAGGAATTCGTTTGCAGACTCCATCGGCTCAGTAATTCATGAATGAAATTGTTTTTTTAAACATAAGTTTTCCTCATCTAGACAACTTCAAAGATATGAACATCTTATAACTCTTTCATGAATTCTACACAAGCTTGGCGCACCCAAAATGCCCACATCCATTCAGGTTTCACACCTCCTCCAGAATGAAGATCCCGATATTCCTTCCAACCATTAGATTGATCTGTCTGAGAAGCCCAAAAAGTTGAATAATAGCAATGTGGCCTTGGATCTACAACATTATCCTTCATATCAGGAGCACAACCACTGTGATGTAGGATGAAACAAATAGGGATTGTTCTTTAATGTACTGGAACCCCACCTTGCACTAATATTCAGGTAGTTACAGATGGAGTATTGAAGAAAACAATTCTTTGGAAAGTATTTCTTGATAGATGGAACATGGGAATATTGTAAAATCATTTTCCCGTATAGGGGTAGGTAAGGAATTTGTGGAAATTCACGTTGATATGGGATTAAACCCTTCCATAGCCCAGGAAAAGTACTTTCAACAACATCATAATATTCTGGTCTGACGATCTTCATCATTTCATTTTGATGAGCTTTAGCTTCTTCAGTAGAGGTTATCAAATTATCCATTTTCTTGCAAAAGAATTACCAAACATACCCTATTAGGTTTGGATTTTTACTTAAAATTCAACTTAAAGGAAAATAAAATCAAAAATACATTTCAAAAGAATCTTTTTACATAGGTCCTTCGATGAGGTCCGTCGCTTAGGTCCTTTAACAAATATCCTCGCGCAACTACTTCTACAAAGTCCTTATACGTAGCTCCATCTCCAAAGTAGTTTCACCTTGAGAAAATTTCAAGGAGACTATGAGAGAGCACAATGCATTGAGGATAGATGAAAGAGCTATGCAATGAGAGCTGGAAAACATGGAGGCATAGGTAAAGAAAAGCGCAAATGATCAAATATATTTATAGCCAACCATGAACCCGCGTGACATGCCAATGCAACAACACTACAAAATATACCTATGTGAAGTAGCTCCATGGAAAACCTTTGCTGTCCAACAATTAACCCATAGTCCTTTCCCCGTTATTTTACCTCAAGACTCAACCCTCTTTCTAATCGGATCCAATCCTGAGGGGGGGATTTTGTTGACACCACTTAAGAATACAAAAAGACTATGAATATATTCCTGGATATTTCAAAATCACAAGGAAAGGTTCTAATAATTTAAAAGAAAGCCAAATCCTCTAAAGGGCTACATCGAAGATCTACGTGACAGAACTATGTGGCAGAGCTATGCGGCAGACCAGCGTGGCAGATCTACATGACAACATAATGTCTGTACCCTTACGTGATGAACCTACACAGAGAAGCTGCACAGAGGATCTACGCGAACATCATTCCTTCGATCAGGCCCATCCATGCCTATAAATAGGACCCTTGGGCTCCCCATTTCAAGGAATGAAAAACTCTAAAGACTCCATGATGCTCCCATTGCATATCTCTTTTTCCATGATCCCTCAAATTGTCTCAGGTATCTCTCTAGAGTACGAGAGGAGAGATAATTAAATGGGATAATCATGTTTTGAAAGTCTTTCACAATTTTTTACATAGGCTTGGTTACCCTATGTGAAATATATTCATCAGTCATCATAATCATCTATGTGGCATACCTGTGTGACACACCTGGGTGGAATACCTGCACGACACACCTACGCAGTACATCTACGTTGTGCTTCAACATGGGGTACCGACGTGGGACACTTGTACGAGGCACCTACGTGGAAGATCTTGGTATAAAACATATATACCAACACAATTACCCTCCTTAAAGCCATTCATGGTAGGGTATCTTATTCCTTGGTTCCTTTATCTGAAAAGGACTAAGTTGAATCCTCCATAAAAACCTCATAACTTATCAAACCATTGGTAAAGGCACATTAATGTGTCTTATATTTGGGTTTGTATATCCACAGTTAAGGGTTTCCCACATTTGTTTCACAACGGGTTTAATGTTAATGGAGTGTCTGTGTTTTTTTATATCCATAGTCACATGGACCTTTCTCCCAGGAACAATGTTGGGAATTTCCCAGTTTGGAAGAGGGTTGGGTCCTGGCCTCTCCCTTCTCAAAGAGACGACCCGAAACCTCAGTTCTCTGGTAGGGAAGGTAAATTTCACACCTCATTTTATTCCTTTTGAACAAAGGAGAAGTCTCCCTCCCATACCAGGATCAATTTAAGGACAGGAATCCTGGTGTAATCCCCTAACTTTCATCCATTCTTCCTTTCATTTGGACCCCTGTCCAATGTAAAGTGAAAAGAGGGAGGGATCGTTTCCTCGCCCTCTTCCTGGGTCGCCTCAACCTTGTCCACCCTGGTCATCATAGTCTCACACTCGCACACCAGTAGAGGAGGAAAAGTGTATGTTTCATTATTGAATATTTGACATCCTCTTGTTTCTCGCACCGAGCATGACTCACGTGGGCTTAGATATTTTTTATGGTCACAACAATTTCACAATTGAAGGATCTATGAGAACTCTGATTCCTATTAAAACCAGAATACGTAGGATGCCCATTCAGGGCCCGAGCTCACTGGATATCCTCTTTAGAAATCCAACCCTAATTCCCTTAATCTGGGAATCATCTATAGGAACAAGCCCCAAATTAAACCCCTAAGTCATCAAGACACCCTTTTTAGGAAGTAAACCCAAAATCATTTCTCTCAAAGTATTATACTCTCCTATGAGATTTATCAAACCACCTGGGATATGTAGGAAGCCTCCTTGAGGTTCAAACCCAACATTTTAAATCAACCATGTTCTCCTTGGGCCATATTCCCGACATGGTATAATATAACTTGGAAACCCATATCCTTTCCAAGCTCGTTGGACTGTTTCGGCAAAAGTCCCACACCAAAATTTGACTAAGAACCTTTCACTTAGATGTATTTACCACATGAAATTAAACTATATGGTTAGGTTCTTATCACTTGACCTTAAAAGGTATGATGTGTCCCATTAAGAGGCAATTAACTATGAGGGTTCTGATTCCTTTCACAAAGATACATAGGTAAGCCATTTCATGGGTACTATCCCAATATCAAAATAAGCATTTGTCTCCATGGATGACAATAAATTCCAGAGTGCCCCATTAAGTGGCTTAAAAACCAGTATCATCAAAATGATGATTAGAAGAATCATGAAATAGTATTTTAGAGGATACCATTGATGGATAACCTCAAATACATATGGATATATCTATTAATGAAGAACCTTGAATGCATATTAATGATTCAAAATTTTACACATGTTAATAAGTGATTGTAAATTCCAAGGGAAGCTTATGTTATTCTTGGTGAATTAATAAGGATTCATGAAAATATCTTAAATTTAGAAAAAGATTCACGGAGTAAACAATAATTCCTCTCAAAATGGTGTGATGAGTCTAACCTCCCATCCTATTGACCAATGTACGTTGCTAAGTATCGTAAAGTTCAAACTTAATGAACACCTACCTTTGGAAAGCATGTCCCCTTTAGATAAAGAACTATTGCAAGTTTTCGGTTCCATGAATAAATCCAATAGAAACCGCTTGGAAGCAGAGATTCTTAAAACTAGAACACACGTTTAAAGGACATACGAAACCAATATATATATATATATATATATATATTAATGTTATTTAATTTTTTAATATTATGTAATAATATAATATATGTGTTGTATACATACATATATATTAATTTTTTTATTAATATTAAATAAATATTATATAAATAAATGTATAAACCATTAAATAATAATATATTATGTATATTGTTAACTGTGACTGATTTAAATATTTCCAAGAAAAAATAGGACTCAAACAATATATCTAGGAAGGATTTCAAATACATCCCAAATATGTCATGACACACATCACTAGATGGGAACAATTTAAAATCTATCTCAGGTATGCCGTGACACACATGAATATCTGGGATGAATTTAAATCCATCCCAAATAAGTCATTATTTTGGATGGATTTCAAATATGTTTTAGAATTTTCATGGCAAAGATGACTGTATGGGATATATTTAAATTCATCCCAGATAACTATATATACATAAATAAAATATAGTTATTATAATATTGTATACTATATTTTTGTTTACAAATTAATCTTATATAATTAATATATATTATATTAATAATATATACTTTATATATATTATACTTTTTATATTATCATTATATATCAATATATATAAATAATACTACGTTTTTTTATAATTAAATATATAAATACAAATAATAATATATAGATATACATATTATTTATAAACTATTATTTATATATGTAACCATGTATTAATATATATTAATAACATACATTTATTATAATATTATATATTATATTATTATATATTAATTAACATTAGTAATTGGGGTTATGACCAAGGGGTAAAAGAACCCCCATAATACTGCAAAAAACTGGGTTAAAACCCTTTCATCCACTAATTTGGGGGGATTTAGTTGGTCATTTATGCCAAAATGAGGGGGGTTTATTGAAGGAGTGATCAGGAGGTAAGTGTGGCAGTTTGAACCAGACAGACATCACGATGTGACAAGTGTGACACCCTATGGTGACATACATGTGAAGTTGAGTGGGTAATAGCTTAGAATAGTAATGGGTTTATTGGGATCTATCTATTGGCCCTCCACCAATATGCTTTCCCGATGTATGATTAAGGGATACAGTATCATGGTGTGATAGAGGTGGCACAATACGATGGGGGTTGTCACCAAGACACACAAGCCAGGTGCGATGAGATGATTTCATACATTGTAGTGTGATTGTTGGGCTACATTCAGTTGGGTTTCTTGGCCATCATTATCTAAATATTTAGATCACATAAAGCTTGGGTCCTAAAGTTCATATAAGGGTTCCCTCTCAACCCATTTAAAAGGTTGTTTATTTCCATAATAAATGAGTTTGACCGCTAATTGTTTCAATAAATTAACATTATATAATTCATATATATTATATTATTGTTATATAATTTATACATATTATATTTTTTATATTAAGTTTATATATTAATATATATTAGTGATATTATTTTTTTATAATTAACTATGTAAATATAAATTATAATATATTGAAAAACCAATTAATGATAAACTATTATATATATATATATATATTCATAATTTCGTATTAATATATATTAGTAATATATATTTATTATAATATTGTATATTATATTATTATATATAAATTAACATTATAAATTTCACATATATTATATTGATGTTATATAATTTATATAATTTATAATTTATGTATATACTAATAATTTTTTATAATTAAATAATTAAATATAAATTATAATATATAGAAATATGTATTAGTTGTAAATTATATATATTTATATTTAATTGTGTATTAATATATATTAATAACATTTATTTATTATAATATTTTATACCATATTATTATTTATAAATTAATATTATATAATTCATGTATACCATATTAATATTATAAAATTTATATATATTATATTTTTATATTAACATTATATATTAATATCATCATTTTTTTGTAATTAAATATATAAATATAAATTATTGTATATATAAATATGTATTAATATACTAAAATATTATTTTATATAATAAATATTAATATATTTTTATTAGATTGTATCTACATATATATATTTATTATATATATATATTAGTATGTTAAGAAACCTGTAGTTGGGGGCTTACCTGAGTGATAAAGTCACTTTGTAATCCTGTATAAAAATCAGGTACAAATTTGATTGGGATGGAATTACCATGGTATTTTAGTAGGAGCTGTAGTGAGGGCATTGTAGCAGTGGTACTATTCACTTTATTTGGGATTCTAGACCATGTATTGGGACATCAGGCCACTAGGCCTTCAGACCCCCAAAGTTGGGCCATCAAGGATCTGAACTAGAGAAGCTTCAATATGATGGAGTGAAATATGGTTTTGCTGGTCGTCACTGGTGAATTCAAGATGGTCATGAGGAGGACCATCTATAGTGTAGAAATCACACTCTAGGATATAGGCCTTGCACACCACTATATAGGGAAACAATGGTGGGCCCTAGATCTGATGTTATAGTGATGAGATAGACTGAACAGATGGCTGGTAGATGAGGAAGTTGTTATAGTGTAGTACCTTTGGTTCACTTATCCAAGTCTTGTGTGCCTCTAGGCCACTGGGATATGTATTATTTTCCTTCATTCCATATAATGTTTCCCTCTCAACTATGTTAAAAAAAAATTTATTTATAAAATTAATTAAAAATGGAATTTGATGTTTAAAACCTGAAAAAGTTTATATACCAGAGGTTTGTATTCTTTTTAAGGTTGATAATAACTCATGTTTGAATCTCAGGTCACATTTTTCTCTTTAACATAGGCTTTAGGTTTGGTGCAATCACTAGAAGTAGCTAGGAAGGGTGGCTAGATCAGAATGTTGTTGGTACCAGATGCATGGTAGAAGCACGTGATGTGGAGAAAATTGAAATTTTTACATCATGATCGATATCATAACATCCTCATTAGAATTGTGCAGACCAATATTCCCCCAAGGATCTAGTGTAATTTTCATGAAAAATTAAATCGAAATCATAACGCATCCGATTTTCACCAGAAACACTTTCCACTCATCGTTGATGATCGTCTCACAACGGAACCGAACCCGAAACCCTCTAGATCATCCACATGTTCTTCAAAATCATTATAAAACATCACCATATGAAACAACCCTTTATCAGTGCTTAAAAAGCGCTGTAAATCTCGGCGCTGATAAAGGGGTACTTTATCAGTGCTAAAAAAGCACTGATAAAACAATCCTTTATCAGTGCTAAACAGGTGCTGATAAAGGTATACTTTATCAGCGCTAAAATAACACTGATAAAATTATCTTTTATTAGCGCCTCTTTAGTGCTGATAAAGGTGTAGTTTATCAGCGCTTTTTTAGCGCTGATAAAAGCATGGTCTATCAACGCTAAAAGAGCGCTGATAAATTCCCTCTCTGCTGCTAAGATAAATCTGCAGCAGCACACCTGAACACCTGCAAAAAAAAATCATCTCAATAAGGCAATTAAATCAAGTATACCCATACAAAATCAACTCATAATTCATAAGAAAATTAGACCAAGTAAACCCATACAACAATTATACCTATAAACCATTAACACATAATTCATAAGTTAATTAAGTACTTAAAGAAATCAATTCAGAATTCAGGGGGTTTGGGGGCTGTTCAAGGGTTTGGGGTGGCTGTCCAAGGGGGGGGTAGGCAGTGTCTGGGGGGCTTTCCAGGGGGGTGGGCTGGTGTCCAAGGTGTCAGGGGTGGGGGGGGGGGGGGGGGTTATATGGGGTGGGGGTATCCAAAGGGGTGGGGGTGTCCAGGGGGTGGAATGGTGTCCTGGGGGGGGGGGGTGGTTGATTGGTGTCCAAGGATACAATACATCCCTATTTGAGTTCACAATAAAAATAAAATGACAATTCATCGTACACAATAGAGTAAATAGAATAATTAAACTAAACATACTATAATTATATGAAATTTCAGATACAACTCAAATGGTCATTCTATACACATCAATTGGCCATCCACCGGGGTCAAAACCACACACATGAATGAATAAAATAAATAAAAGTAAAATGATACTAAAAAAATATGATCCTTACAATATAACCATTCACTAAAAGCGTATAATCCTACTCCAGTTCAATCCTAAGGCTCCACATGGGTGTGTTTTATCAATACATAAATCTTTGGACTTTTCTCTATCCACTATGCATCATTTTCTCAACCTCAAAGAAGTTATAAGGTTTGTACACACACTGAGGTGTACATACATGGGGGGGGGGATGCATCTCATTAATAAACCCCCAATATTAAACCTGCAATAGTCTATTGTAAGTGCATGATCAGGCAATATGCACAACCAAGTCGAGAAATAACTGGAATAAAACTAATAAAAAATCATCATTGATCCTCAAATCCATGACCATGATTAAACCAAAATTAATTTTCCAAGTGCTGAACTTTTACCAAGCTTGTCACCAGGATCGTGTCAAAATTATAAAAATATAGTTTTACCAAGTCCTACACCATCTACATCAAGACACATTGATCCTCAAGTATTAAAGCTTGATCAACCATACCTACTTCATCCAATGTTAGGGTTTCTCTAAGTACATCATAGGAACCACAAAAAACATATAATATACCATGGTCTCCCCACTATATACATAATTATCATTGACCTCTAATATGTGAGTTTTATTTATCATCCATCATGGAAATCTACTTATGGGAGTTTTCTCATCCAGGGAATACCCTCAACAGTATCTCTGACCACCCATATGTGTTTCTTCCAATTCCGAGGCATAAGACCTACAAGGATCTCATCCCTATACTATGGGAGTACCCTTATTTAGGGAATAATACTAAGAAGCATATATTATTTACCATATGGGAGTATTATCATCCAAATAATAATCCCTAGAAGCATATAAACCCTCCAATATGGGTGTATTCTCATTTGAGGCATAATCTATATAATCATCTCAGCCCTCCCCTATGGGATTATTTTCATTTAGTGAATATTCCCGATAAGAATCTCATCCCACTCCTATGGTTTTATTCTCATCTGTGGAATAATACCTATATACATATCATCCCTCCCCTATGAGAGTATTCTCATTTAAGGAATAAGACTCAGAAGCATATCCACCCTCCCATATGGGAGTATTTTCATCCAGATATAAGCCCATAAGTATCATAGACCCAAACACATGATTACCCTAGTATACCAGGCCAACCATGACTTGATATATATGAGGCCCCTGATAGATCACATGCCATGACCCCCCATTTAAATACCCTTTATAAGATATCACATAAATAGTCACTCTAAAAAACATGACTCAAACACATATAAACCTATCCAAAAATCACTAATACTCCATGAGAATTTCCATTAATTCATAAAAACTCACATCCATTACTATATAACAATCCTATATATATATATATAAATTATTATGAGTGTTCATATGAAAATTCCACCCTGACAACATGGATAGACTCCCAAGAGTGTGACCCATCTGGTTACAACCCTAACAAGCTCAACACACTGACTCTGGTAGCTAATAAATACCCATAATTGAATTTACCCATTCCCATGGATGCATTCTCACTAGGGACACCAAGTTATTATTGAACCTACTAGGGTCCCCTAAGTCATTATATAACAAGTCACCCCATTTGGGGTCCTTGATCTTAATAATAACCCTTGATCCAACGTCAATATCTTGGTGGTAAAACATCCCACAACCCAATCTATAATATATCATATCCTCACATGACAAATATGGATATTATCATAAGGTAGATGACCACAAGTCCATTTCCTTCATATGTTACTCTAAGTTGAATTGAACACCCAACCTATCTACCTCTTCAAGTCACAACCTAGTCCCTTTTTCTTAGGGCTATCCCAAGATACTCCATTAGAGGAACTTGTAAATCCCATTCCATTTCCTCCAACCATTCTCATGACCCTCTTCTAGTTCTAATACCAAGTCTCACTCCTAGGATACCATCATATTCAATTAACAGAGGAAAAAGGCTCTGTCCTAAATTGAGGCCCTTAAAATCAGCTCTTAAAAGTAATAAAAAATACTTTAATGATTACACCATCATGATCTACATAGATAAATACTAAATATGGACTCCCATTTTTCACAATTCTGAATCTAGGGTGAAAAATCACCATGAATCCTCAAATGTGTAATAAGGGAATCGTACAGGACATGTACCTTGAGTAAATGGTGTATACTCTAAAATATCCAGCCAATATATATACTTTAACATAAAATATGTACAATAAATTTCTATTCATGTACTACTACATGAACATGGCACAAAAATGGGGTCTAACTATGTATTAATATATGGCCATCACATATATGGTGCTTGATTGTGTACTACTAAATAACCATGTCCCCCTTACATGGGGTGTTTTCCCAAGTACCCAAACACATGGACTTGTACCACAAAATGAAATATAAACTGAGCACACAAAATTTAGTCCCAAAAAATAATTTTCCAAAAATGGGAAGAACACATGATTTGTGTTTTTTAAATTAACTTCCATGTGATCAGGATTTCCCAAACAGAAACCCCTACAATCAGCTTGATAGCGGTCACATTGTGCCTTATATTGAGGTGGGGTTTACTCATACACGTCACCAAGGACCCTTAGATCGTTCTTATAAAAGATCAAGACAATACAAATGCGTTTGGTAGGATTTCCGTAGGTTATTTGTTGTTTTCACTTAAAATCGTGTCCAATTTAAACAAAAGAGAGACCCTATGAGTGATAGCGGTCACACCATGCCTCGGATTGAGGTAGGGTTGACTCGTACACATCACCAAGGACCGTTGGATCATTCTTATAAAATATCAAGGCAATCCGAATGTGTTTGGTCAGATTTCCGTAGGTCAGTTGTTGTTTTCACTTAAAATCGTGTCCATTTTAAACAAAAGAGAGACCCTTTGAGTGTTACCGGACACACAATGCCTCAGATTGAGGCTAGGATGACTCTTACATGTCACCAAGTACCCTTGGATCGTTCTTATAAAATATCAAGGCAATCCAAATGCGTTTAATTGGATTTCCGTAGGTCAGTTGTTGTTTTCACTTAAAATCATGTCCATTTTAAACAAAAGAGAGACCCTTTGAGTGATAGCGGTCACACTGTGCCTCAGATTGAGGCGAGGTTTACTCTTACATGTCACCAAGGAACCTTTGATCGTTCTTATAAAATATTAAGTCAATCTTAATGCATTTAGTTGGATTTCCGTAGGTCAGTTGTTGTTTTCACTTAAAACTGTGTCCATTTCAAACAAAAGAGATACCCTTTGAGTGAAAGAGACTACACCGTGTCTCGGATTGAGGTGGGGTTGACTCGTACATGTCACCAAGTACCCTTGGATCATTCTTATAAAATATCAAGGCAATAAGAATGCGTTTGGTTGGATTTACGTTGGTCAGTTGTTGTTTTCACTTAAAATTGTGTCCATTTTAAACAAAAGAGAGACCCTTTGAGTGTTACCGGCCACATAATGCCTCAGATTGAGGCAGGGAAGACTCATACATGTCACCAAGGACCCTTGATCATTCTTATAAACGATCGAGGCAATCCAAATGTGTTTGGTTAGATCTCCGTAGGCCAGTTGTTGTTTTCAATTAAAATGGTGTCCATTTTAAACAAGAGAGACCCTTTGAGTGATAGCGGTCACACCGTGCCTCAGATTGAGACGAGGTTGACTCATACACGTTTATAATATTTTAGGTGACATATTGTTAAAATATTCTACTATAAATGTACTCTGTAAGAGATTGAGATATCCGGTGAGCATAGAAAATGGGTGGGTGCGGGTTTATTTTACCTTTAGAATCTTTCAGGTGACATCTTGTTAAAATAGTGCAAAAACCTCGATGAATCTTTCTTGAAAGACTTAGTACATAATCCTTGTGTGAATAATCTACTATAAATGTACTCTGCAAGATATTGATAAGAGTAAGACATTGTTTCATTATTTTATTTGCTAGTAAATTAAAGAAATAAATTCATAATCTTACCGTAATTTCTTCCCAGATCACAGCCTTCAGCCCAAACACAACATGGTGCCATTAATCTATTTCAATCGGCACGCGTTGCTGAGTGAAAAATCTAATGTAGCTGCTAAACATAGCCTTGTTGGGATTCACATGTTGGCCTCATGAATTCCATCCGACTTCAAATTTGATGCCTTTGCTTTTCGCCTTAAGAATTTTGGCTAACACCATCAAAATACGATGCACCTGTGTTTTCTGCGATGCTGGTCCTTCATTCCCGACCATTTCATTGATATCAACATCATCTATATGTTTATCTAGAATGGTATCAACAGCATGTGCTGATGGTTGTTGGACCTCAACACTAAGAGCAGCAGGAGCCGCAGCAGCAGGAGTAGCAGGAGGAGCAGGAGGAGCACCAGGAGCAGCAGGAGCCGCAGCAGGAGCAACAGGAGCCGCAGCAGGAGAAACAGCAGCAGCAGCATGAGCTGCAGGAGCAGCAGGAGCAGCAGTAGGAGAAACAACAGCAACAACATGATCTTCAGGAGTAGCAGAAGCCACAGCAGCAGCTGCTTGAGAGACTTGTTCAGCCTCAAGGTTAGGAGCACCAGAATGTGCAGAAGTCATTATCTGCAAAAGTGGTTGAACAGTTAATTCAAATTACATAAATTCAGAAACAGCTGCAAGCAGCATACAATGGTGTCTTGGCATAACTCTTTAACTTCTCAAACAATTTTGGGCAATCATGGAGTTCATCTTGAATTGTCTTTGTCATTTCCTCAATATGATCTTCATCATCATTGACATATGTAATCACATCCTCCATATGGTCTTCTTCATTATCCATATTTTTTATTCATATTTGACGATCCATAAAATGCAGTTTTATCCCAGCCAGTAGCTACATTCGCTTTTTCTTTGTGTTTATTCCAGCATTTATAACTCCGATATATTCCGTGACATATCAAATGTTCTTCCAACTCCTCTAGAGTAAGTAGTCTATAATGACAACAACGTAAACATGGACAAAGTATTTGAGAAGGATCCTTTGCGTGATCCTTTGCAAACTTGATGAACTCCTTCACTCTGTTCTCGTACTCTATTGTTAAACGATTAGAATCCATCCAATCTTTATTCATCATCATCCTATTTGAATCTCAAACATTAGTATTTATGGTTCAATTACACAAACAAGACTTCCAAATATAGTAGAAGAGAACCACTTCCTTATAATGAGATCAAGTAGTCTAACCTATAATCAAGATTTATAAAAAAGAATATTAGATTCACTAAAAAGATGATGATCTATCACTCTATAAGGAGGATATAAGAGGAGATATAGGATTTTCAATCGATGAGAGATCCCCTTATCAGAGAGAAACCAAACTCATCCACTGAAGATATCTGAGAAGAAGGGAGTTAGGAGGAGTTAAAATGACTCTTGTAATCCTTAAAGAATCGAGATTTAAAATGAGAGTTTTGTAGGAGAAAAAAGAATTTAAAATGGGGCTCATGGAATTTAAGACTATAAAAAAAGATACCACATTGTAACCTCCATTGGACACGGTACATAAAGGATTTAGACAACTATACTATGGTGTAGACTTCTTTTCATGAACTAGGCCAGGTTTCCATCCCACTTGACACCTGACCCAACTCGTGGGAGGGTCCAAAAAGAATGACCAATCCCCATGGGTTGTAACTAGTGCCTAGGCATTGAGTAACACCTTTGGGAATGGTTTTTTCCTATAAAAAACCATAAATAATACATAATAATCAAACACCATATCATAACCAAATTTCACAATATAATAGACCAAAAGATAACACTACAATAGGGGATAAGCATTTAACAATTTCAACCAAAACCAAAATAACAAAAAAAAGGTAAGGTAACCAACAATACAACCAAGCCTCCATTAAACATGAGGGTTAACATCCTCATTCCACAACCAATAATAGTCACCAAAAGGGGAACTACTAGCACATATATCCACCATCACCACCAAGGGAACCTTGCCTTTAACTGGGTAAAACATAATAAGGTCTACATAAACCTGAGGGTGTATATAATGTGTGAGCCAACAAACCTAGTAGGACACAAAAAAAATAGATTCAATGTAATGACATTATGATAAAAATTAACATGTTATTTTTTAAGAAAAAGGAAGATACAATTTAAATAAAACATTCTTTGAAATAAAATAGATAGTAAATGTGACAAGATAATGGTAAGAATAGTATGAGAACTATAGAAAATATCTAAGGTATTAGGGTCACTAGGGTCTTAGGATCCTCGTACTCTTGGTGATCACATATCTCAGACATGAAGGTCCTATTTGAGCCTCCAATCCCTAGAACATGAATGTTTAGTTAGTGTTGTTATGTATATCCTTATTAAGGAGACCAATCATCGGCCTGACTAATTCACCTAATATACTAGACCTAGTATACCCACCTAGATAACTAGTATTCCATTGTGATCAATTCCACCGCTATATAAAATTATATCTATTTTACACAATCACACTTCTAATAATAGAAACACACATGACAAACAACCATTTACAATAGTCAATTCATTATCAAACCCTTACGCACAACAAAAAAATTGGAAAACATGTTTCCCACAACCCAGGCAATTTATAAAACCATTTTAGAACCAAATAAATTATATTAAACACCTAAAACAATGCCAAATAATGGAACAACCTACCTATTTCTTGATATCTTCAAAAAACCAGAATGAAACCACCAAATGAACTAAGTAAAGGCCCTAAGGATGAAATTAAATACCATAACCATAAAGATTTACCCCAAATAAATGATTCAACCAACAACAAGAACAATATTGAAAAAATATCTTGAAAACATGCCTTAAAGGGAGGTCCAGCAAACCGAAGAGGGAGTTGCAGGTTACAGAGGTTCGGCAAACCGAATAGGGAGTTGCGGGCGGTGGAGGTCCGGCAACACGAAGTGAGGGTGGCGGAGGTCCGGCAACAAGAAGCTGGGCGTTGTGGGTGGCGGAGGTCCGAAAAACCGAAGGGGCGTTTCGAGCGGCGGAGGTCCGGTAAATCGAAGGGGCATTGCGGGCGGCAGAGGACCGACAAAGAGAAGCGAGGGCGGCGGAGGTCCGACAAAGAGAACCGCGGGTGGCAGAGGGGAGTCGCAGGGTTCCACTACCGCGAGAGCTTTAGGTCGCAATAAAACTAGGGCACTGTGTGACCGACTTTATAAAAAAAATGGACAAAGGTTTTATCAGCGCTAACAAAGCACTGAAAAAGACTACCTTTATCAGCGCTAACATTTTAGCGTTGATAAAGGTATCCTTTATCAGTGATTTTTTAGCGCTGATAATGGTACTCTT
Source organism: Viscum album (assembly GCA_963277665.1). Classification (NCBI taxonomy): domain Eukaryota; kingdom Viridiplantae; phylum Streptophyta; class Magnoliopsida; order Santalales; family Viscaceae; genus Viscum; species Viscum album. The sequence goes on from OY728142.1 coordinate 601,461,957, forward strand.
TATCAGCGCTAAAAAAGTGCTGATAAATCATTCTTGTATTAGTGCTAAAATTTTAGCGCTGATACAGAGAGTCTTTATTAATGCTTTTCTAGCATTGATAAAGGGTCATTTTATCAGCGGTTTTGCTTAGCGCTAATATAAGGGGGTGCTTCCCTTGCCTGTTTTTGTAGTAGTGCATTGATTTTGGAGTCACGAACTGAAAGCAAGTAAATTCTAATCCACATGGCAAGGAAGGTAGTTAAGCATATATTTTCCTTAATATTAGATTTGATTTTGTATCCCTAGTTCTTATATTCACCTCTATTCAATGTAAGCCAATATGTGCCTGAACTACCCTGGTTATCTGTAGAACGACAAACAGAAGGACATCCATAGGTGGGACCTTTTTTTGATTTTGGTTCTAAAAAGTCTTCCATCAATATCCTAGAATGAATATATTTCTTGTCTTTGGGTAATTTCTTTGCTATTTTGAATAGTTCACGAGCCAACGACGGTGTTCTGGTAACATTACACCACGTTGTAGCTAGAGGAATAAACTCATCATACATTTCCCCGAGAATGGGAATTCCCACTATTTGGAAGATATCCCAAAGACCAATACCAACATCACCATGCATCAAATGGAAGGAATTTATTTGCAGACTCCATCGGCTCAAAAATTCATGAATGAAATTGTTTTTATAAACATAAGTTTTCCCCATCTAGAAAACTTCAAAGATATGAACATATGATAACTCTTTCGTGAATTCTACACAAGCTTGGCGCACCCAAAATGCCCACATCCATTCAGGTTTCACACCTCCTCCAGAATGAAGATCCCGATATTCCTTCCAACCATTAGACTGATCTGTCTGAGAAGCCCAAAAATTTTAATCATAGAAATGTGGCCTTGGATCTACAACATGATCCTTCATATCAAGAGTACAATCACTGTGATGTAGGATGAAACAAATAGGGATTGTTCATTAATGTACTAGAACCCCCCCTTTCACTAATATTCAGGTAGTTACAGTTGGAGTATTGAAGAAACCAATTCTTTGGAAAGTACTTCTTGATAGATGGAACATGGGAATATTGTAAAATCATTTTCCCGTATAGTGGTAGTTAATGTACTTTGTGGATATTCACGTTGATATAGAATTAAACCCTTCCATAGCCCAGGAAGAGTACTTTCAACAACATCATAATAGTCTGTTCTGACGATCTTCATCATTTCATTTTGATGAGATTTAACTTCTTCAGTAGAGGTTATCAAATTATCCATTTTCTTGCAAAAGAATTACCAAACATACCCTATTAGGTTGGGATTTTTACTTAAAATTCAACTTAAAGGAAAATGAAATCAAAAATACATTTCAAAAGAAGCTATTTGCATAGGTCCTTGGATGAGGTCCATCACGTAGGTCCTTTAACAAAGATCCTCACACAACTCCTTCTACAAAGTCCTTATACGTAGCTCCAATGCCAAAGTAGTTTCACCTTGAGAAAATTTCAAGGAGACTACGCGAGATCACAATGCATTGAGGCTAGATGAAAGAGCTGTGTAATGAGAGCTGGAAAATTTGGAGGCACAGGTAATGAAAAGCGCAAAGGTTCAAATATATTTATAGCCAACCATGAACCTACGTGACATGCCAACACGACAACACTACAAAGCGTACCTATGTGAAGTATCTCCATAGAAAACCTTTGCTGTCCAGTAATTAACCCATAGTATTTTCCCCGTTATTTTACCTCAAGACTCGACCCACTTTATAATCGGATCCAATCCCAAGGGGGGGCTTTTGTTGACACCACTTAAGAATACAAAAAGACCATGAAGATAGCCCTGGATATTTCAAAATCACAAGGAAAGGTTCAAAGAATTTAAAAGAAAGCCAAATCCTCTAAAGGGATATGCCGAAGATCTACGTGACAGAACTACGTGGCAGAGCTATGTGGCGGACCAGCGTGGCAGAGCTTCATGACAACATAATTTATGTACCCTTACGCGACAGACCTACACGAAGAAGCTGCACGGAGGATCTACGCGGACATCATTCCTTCGATCAGGCCCATCCATGACTATAAATAGGACCCTTGGGCTCCCCATTTCAAGGAATGAAAAGGTCAAAAGACTCCATGATGCTCCCATTGCGTAGATCTTTTGCCCGGATCCCTCAAATTGTCTCAGGTAGCTCTCTAGAGTTTGAGAGAAGAGATAATTAAATGGGATAAGCATGTTTTGAAAGTCTTTCAAAAAATTTACATAGGCTTGGTTCCCCTATGTGAAATATATTCATCAGTCATCATACACATCTATGTGGCATACCTGTGTGACACACCTGCATGGAATACCTGCAAGACACACCTATGCGGTACATCTACGTTGTACATCAACGTGGGGTACCTACGTGGGACACTTTTACGAGGCACCTACGTGGAAGAACTTGGTATAAAACATATATACCAACACAAGTACCCTCTTCAAAGCCATTAATGGTAGGGTATATCCTTCCTTGGTTCCTTTATCTGAAAGGGACTAAGTTGAATCCTCCATAAAAACCTCCTAACTTATCAAACCATTGGGAAAGGCACATTAGTGTGTCTCCTATTTGGGTTTGTATATCCACAGTCAGAGGTTTCCCACATTTGTTTCACAATGGGTTTAATGTTCATGGAGTGTCTGTGGTTTTTTATATCCACAGTCACATGGAACTTTCTCCCAGGAATAGTGTTGGGAAGTTCCCAGTTTGGAAGAGGGTTGGGTCCTGGCCTCTCGCTTCTCAAAGAGACGACCCGAAACCTCAGTTCTCTAGTAGGGAAGGTAAAGTTCACACCTCCTTTTCTTCCTTTTGAATAAAGGAGAAGTCTCCCTCCCATACCAGGATCAATTTTAGGGCGGGAATCCTGGTGTAATACACTAACTTTCATCCCTGCTTCCTTTCATTTGGACCCTTGTCCAATGTAAAGTGAATAGAGGGAGGGATCATGGAATCTCCCTCTTCCTAGGTCACCTTGACCTTGTCCACCCTTGCCATCATAGTCTCACCCTCATACACCAGTAGAGGATGAAAAGTTCATGTTTCATTGTTGAATATTTTACATCCTCTTGTTTCTCGCACCGAGCATGACTCACATGTGCTTAGATATTTTTTATGGTCACAAAATTTGCACGATTGAAGGATCTAAGAGAAATCTGATTCCTGTTCAAACCAGGATACATAGGATGCCCATTCAGGGCTCGAAATCACTGGATATCCTCTTTAGGAATCCAACCCTAATTCCCTTAATCTGGGAATCGTCTATAGGAACAAGCGCCAAATTAAATCCCTAAGTCATCAAGGCACCCTTTTCAGGAAGTAAGCCCAAACTCATTTCTCTCAAAGGATTATACTCTCCTATGAGATTTATCAAACCACCTGGGATATGTAGGAAGCCTCCTTGAGGTTCAAACCCAACATTTTAAATCAATCATGTTCTCCTTGGACCATATTCCCAACATGGTCTAATCTAACTTGGAAACCCATATCCTTTCCAAGCTCGTTGGACTGTTTCAGCAAAATTCCCACACCAAACTTTGGCTAAGCACCTTTCGCTTAGATGTATTTACCACATGAAATTAAACTATATGGTTAGGTCCTTATCACTTGAACTTAAAAGGTATGATGTGTCCCATTAAGAGGCAATGAACTACGAGGGTTCTTATTCCTTTCACAAAGATACATAGGTAACCCATTTCATGGGTACTATCCCAATATCAAAACAAGCATTCGTCTCCATGGATGACAATAAATTCCAGAGTGCCCCGCTATGTGGCTTAAAAACCAGTATCATCATAATTATGATTAGAAGAATCATGAAATAGTATTTTAGAGGATACCATTGATGGATAACCTCAAATACATGTGGATATATATATTAATGAAGAACCTTGAATGCATACTAATGATTCAAAATTTTCCACATGTTAATAAGTGATTGTAAATTCCAAGGGAAACTTATGTTATGCTTTGTGAATTAATAAGGATTCATGAAAATATCTTAAATTTAGAAAGATATTCATGGAGTAAACAATAATTCCCCTCAAAACAGTGTGATGAGTATGACCTCCCATCCTCTCGACCAATTTATGTTCCTAAGTATTGTAAAGTTCAAACTTAACGAACACCTACCTTTGGAAAGCAGGTCCCCTTTAGATAAAAAACTATTGGAAGTTTTCAGTTCCATGAATAAATCCAATAGAAACCGCTTGGAAGCAGTGATTCTTAAAACTATAACACACGTTTCAAGGACATACGAAACCAATATATATATATATATTAATGTTATTTAATTTTTTAATATTATGTAATAATATAATATATGTGTTTTATACATACATATATATTAATGTTTTTATTAATATTAAATAAATATTATATAAATAAATGTATAAACCATTAAATAATAATATATTATATATATGGTTAACTGTGACTGATTTAAATATTTCCAAGAAAAAATAGGACTCAAACAATATATCTAGGAAGGATTTCAAATACATCCCAAATATGTCATGACACACATCACTAGTTGGGAACAATTTAAAATATATCTCAGGTATGTTGTGACATACATGAATATCTGGGATGAATTTAAATCCATCCAAAATAAGTCATTATTTTGGATGGATTTCAAATATGTTTTAGAATTTTCATGGCAAAGATGACTGTATGGGATATATTTAAATTCATCCCATATAACTATATATACATAAATAAAATATAGTTATTATAATATTGTATACTATATTTTTGTTTACAAATTAATCTTATATAATTAATATATATTATATTAATAATATATACTTTATATGTATTATACGTTTTATATTGACATTATATATCAATATATATAAATAATACTACGTTTTTTTATAATTAAATATATAAATAAAAATAATAATATATAGATATACATATTATTTATAAACTATTATTTATATATGTAACCATGTATTAATATATATTAATAACATAAATTTATTATAATATTATATATTATATTATTATATATAAATTAACATTAGTAATTGGGTTATAACCAAGGGGTAAAAGAACCCCCATAATACTGCAAAAAACTGGGTTAAAACCCTATCATCCACTAATTTGGGGGGATTTAGTTGGTCATTTATGCCAAAATGAGGGGGGTTTATTGAAGGAGTGATCAGGAGGTAAGTGTGGTAGTTTAAACCAGACATACATCACGATGTGACAAGTGTGACACCCTATGGTGACATACATGTGCAGTTGAGTGGGTAATAGCTTAGAAGAGTAATGGGTTTATTGGGATCTATCTATTGGCCCTCCACCAATATGATTTCCTGATGTATGATTAAGGGATACAATATCATGGTGTGATAGAGGTGGCACATTATGATGGGGGTTGGCACCACGACACACAAGCCAGGTGCGATGAGATGATGTCATACATTGTAGTGTGATTGTTGGGATACATTCAGTTGGGTTTCTTGGCCATCATTATCTAAGTCTTCAGATCACATAAAGCTTGGGTCCTAAAGTTTATAAAAGGGTTCCCTCTTAACCCATTTAAAAGGTTGTTTATTTCCATAATAAAGGAGTTTGACTGCAACTTGTTTTAATAAATTAACATTATATAATTCATATATATTATATTATTATTATATAATTTATATATATTATATTTTTTATATTAAGTTTATATATTAATATATATTAGTGATATTATTTTTTTATAATTAACTATGTAAATATAAATTATAATATATTGAAAAACCAATTAATGATAAACTATTATATATATATATATATTCATAATTACGTATTAATATATTTTAGTAATATATATTTATTATAATATTTTATATTATATTATTATTTATAAATTAACATTATAAATTTTACATATATTATATTGATGTTATATAATTTATATAATTTATAATTTATTTATATACTAATAATTTTTTATAATTAAATAATTAAATATAAATTATAATATACAGAAATATGTATTAGTTGTAAATTATATATATTTATATTTAATTGTGTATTAATATATATTAATAACATTTATTTATTATAATATTTTATACCATATTAATATTATATAATTCCTGTAGTTGGGGGCTTACCTGATTGATAAAGTCACTTTGTAATCCTGTATAAAAATCAGGTACAAATTTGATTAGGATGGAATTACCATGGCATTTTAGTAGGAACTGTAGTGAGGGCATTGTTGCAGTGGTACTATTCACTCGATTTGGGATTCTAGACCATGTATTGGGACATCGGGCCACTGGGCCTTCAGACCCCCAAAGTTGGGCTGTCAAGGATCTGTACTTGAGAAGCTTCAACATGATGGAGTGAAATATGGTTTGCTGGTAGTCACTGGTGAAGTCAAGATGGTCATGAGGAGGACCATATATGGAGTAGAAATCACACTCCAGGATATAGGCCTTGCACACCACTATATAGGGAAACAATGGTGGGCCCTAGATCTGATGTTATAGTGATGAGATAGACTGAACAGATAGCTGGTAGATGAGGAGGTTGTTATAGTGTAGTATCGTTGGTTCACTTATCCAAGTCTTGTGTGGCTCTAGGCCACTGGGATATGTATTATTTTCCTTCATTCCATATAATGTTTCCCTCTCAACCATGTTAAAAAAATGTTTATTTAGAAAATTAATTAAAAATGGAATTGGATGTTAAAAAACCTGAAAAAGTTTATGTACTAGAGGTTTTTATTCTTGTTAAGGTTGATAATAACTCATGTTTGAATCTCAGGTCACATTTTTCTCTTTAACATAGGCTCAAGGTTTGGTGCAATCACTAGAAGTAGCTAGGAAGGGTGGCTAGATCAGAATGTTGTTGGTACCAGATGCATGGTAGAAGCACATGATGTGGAGAAAATTGAAATTTTTACATCACGATTGATATCATAACATCCTCTTTATAATTGTTCAAACCAATATTACCCCAAGTATCTAGTGTAATTTTTATGAAAAATTAAATCGAAATCATAACGCATCGGATTTTCACCAGAAACAATTTCCACTCATCGTTGATGATCATCTCACAACGGAACCGAACCATAAACCCTCTAGATCATCCACATGTTCTTAAAAATCATTATCAAACATCATCATATGAAATTTGAGTTCTATCAAAGATAATTTAATGATTTTTCATATTTTCATGATCATGAGTGATCAGACTATCAATCATCACACTTGGATCAAAGGATTTTTTATCTTTACTTCACTTTCTCTCTCAATGAATTGAGAAATAAGTGGAGAGGAGAGATAATTCAATCATGAACTCCCCCTAATTTTTTAGTATTAAAATATTTAAATAAATATTTTACTACTTCATTAAAATTAATTTAGGCCCTTATGTAAGTTAACCACTTGAACATACCCAAAAATGACACAATCGACACTTAAAACTTTCCACAAATGTTGGGAATATTTCATCACATACTTGTAACATTTAAACTATATTACATGATTGAATATGAGTCATCCACTCAACTCACCTCTCCCATAAATTTTAAATGATCTTTCAGTATTAAATATTTAGTATTATTTTTAATTTTTTTCAAGATATTCATTGAATAAATTGTGAATATAATAAGTAAATAATTTCAGTAGTTATACTCTAAACACAAATAATTTTAAATTTATTTTTTTTCCTTTACGATCATTTAAAATAAAAAATAACCTATCCCTAATATAAGGAACACCATATACTAAACTTCAATTCACAATTATTGGTGAAGCTTTTTAACACACTTTATGTGTGACTTTCTTGGCCCTTATCTGGATAGCAGAGAGTGATTCACACAGTCTAGGAGTGGAGTGTAAAATTCCATCAATTCCTCTAAATAGATAAGGTTTTTTTCATAATAATGAAAACATTTTATGAACACATGGTGTGTAATATAATCTCTTTTTATCTTGATATTTCATAAAGTAGGATGCACAATTCATTTCATCATCCTTTCCTTCTTTATATATTCCTGACCTTACTAGACAAGCTTTCCTTCAATAACCATGCCCATGGATTTAATTAAGGTAATATAATCCCATTCAACGAGGATCAAGATAAACCTTCATTTAATAAGTGATAAATTATTTCTTGAATATTCTAGTAATGTTAATCCATCAATGATGTACCCAACTCATGCTACCTCAGAACAACATAACTGAAATTGTTTTCATTTTGAATAAAAGTATGTGATCAAATGGTACACATTGATAAGGATCTCAAGTTGATAGACCAATACACATTCTCATAAATATTAATGGCCAATGAAAGCTGAAATATGTGTATTTTCTATGGGTAGTTCAATCCTCAGGATCTCCTATACTCAAGGTTACTAAGTTCAAACTTCACGAGAAGAATCCTCAATGCTTATGATCCCTTGCCACCTAATAGTTATACATCATCTGTGTGCTGTCAGTATGATGTATCTTGACCATATGACACATGTTTAAGATTAATATAATAGTATCACATGATTCTCATTATAAATATGAAATTATGTAACCTTTGGATATGAAAAATAATCTAAGGATATTACCATGTAAATAGTGGATATAGAAGTGTCGATGATGTTATGGTAAGTATACATCATGCATAACTCTCTATATACATGATTTGGTAAATTAAAAGTACATTTAAATTTGGTTCTACAATTTGAACTTTTACAACACTACAACTTGCACTAGATCCATCTTTCTAATGATCAATCAGTTAGCTCTCACAATATAAGATCATGATTCTTCTAAGTTATGGATTTAGTCATTGGGACTACCAAATTTTCACACGGATACTCTAGTATCAATGATTTCACCTCCTTGATTAAAAATCCTTAAGAGATAATATCCTTGATTATAACCCCATTTCCACTTTCATAAACTTGATATATTTTCTATTACATATGGTATGATTCTAAGAACATGAATAAATATTTGTGTATTTTATACTTCTTTAGCTACATCAAAAACCACAATACACTTAGTATTTCCATATGTGTCTACCAATGGATTAATTGAGATTCTCTTGCTAATTTTCTTGGAATAACTATGATATTAGATCAATTTATCCATAGTAAGACTTGTGTACATCCCCTTATAACTAGAATTCCTCCCTCTCCATGCACCAATTATATATCTCTTGTACTTTCCCAATTATAAATGGAAATATATGACTACTTCCCATGTATTTATCTTGGATTTACCAAACATTTTACTACCATAAATTATCTATTGGTAATATCATATCAAGTACATAGTAGTACATATTTGATAGATAAATCACTGAATAATATAGAATTATACTCAAAATTTTAATCTCCTCCAATGTATTATACATGTATTCTTGGAGATATTTATGTTATTTGATATGGAAAACAATTCCCTCTTGAATTTTTCCCACTTTTACTATTAAATACCTTTCTAGTATATATTCATTGAATTTATCTTTGTATCCTTTTTATATATCTTAGTAGATATTTTTTTCTAGAACATATTTTGACAATTTAAGTTAATCTTTTGAGAGTTTATTTCAACCCATTATTAACTACCTGTAATAATAATAATTATTTTTCATATGTTAACATCAATTTTTTATTGGAAAACTATGGCACTCTAACTAAAATCTTGTAGACACATGGAATAATTTAATTCCAAATAAAAATATTTTTTGATCATGATGCTTACATTATTCCATAAATGGATCCATAAAAATTTCATTCCTTATTGGAATTTTTTATAGTATCTAACCTTTTCTAGTTGTGTCATATAGACACCTTCCAAAAAAGGTTTTCTAGACATCCAATTCCAAATATTAAGATCATATAATATTTTTCTAAAAAATAGAATTAAAAAAATTTAATAATGAATATTTGGTATAACCAATCAAACCTTATCGATACCAAAATTTTACCACCCATGTATAGTTTATCTTGAATACCCACCAACGAATTTACATTAATTAGGGAAATTACCAAAATAATAAACTAGTTTTGGTTTTTGGAATCCATATTCTGGAATATATATTCACTTTTAATTTTATATTATTTACATTTATATCTTCCTAATATGAAAAGGATTAATTATTATCATTGAATAATATATCACATTTCCTTGTTGATCATAAAACCATTTCTCTTGGTTTTATACTTTACTATGAAGTATGTTCCTCTAGAATATTCTTTCATCATGAGATCTTATGGAACTTGTTTCAATTACAATAATTTTCACATCTCAATAATTGACTTAGACAATGTTAATCAATCTCTCACTATCTCAAATAGATATGTGAACCCTTTTATATAAATATAATCCATCACTTGACTATAAAATTTCTATCTTAGGGTTTATATAATATCCATTAGAACCATTAAGATAATTACCTTAGATTCACTATGTGTTTTTCTTGATGCAAGTTTCCTTTTTGATTTATTCTTGACAAAATCTCTGCACCTAATCAAAATTTTGTGACATAATGGATTTATTTCATACTAAAACTTTATATGATATCCATTTGAATTTATATTTGGCATATAGTTATTGGTTAACATTTATATTTGTGAAACATGTCTTTAAAAGTTAATGGAATACTTTTCATGACATATAATAACATCCTTGATCTTCCCTTTACTAACATAATGTGCCATGATCTCCTCCCTTTAAAGGTACCCCTCCTAGGGTGGAAATGATGGAAGCAAGATAATGAACCCTAAGAATGCCTCTAGTAGGCCCCATGTTGGAAATTAGAACTAAAGTTATAAATAAATCCACACATAGGTAGACATTACCGTCAATGGAGAAAACAAGTAGGATAATGGGATAGGATATCAACAAACAAAAATCTCTATGACATAATGAAAGTAAAATCCCACATATATCCCATAATGCATGTAAGGTTATATGAATACAAATATAATTCCCTAAATAAAGTACCAAAAGATAATCCCACTATAAGAACTTGAGACCTCCAAGTCTAAGGTAAAAATGTCCAACTCATTCTCTAATTACCTTCAGACAACATAAAAATATTATATATATATATATATATCCAGTTGAGAGTAACATGTATACTCAGTAGGGTAATACCCAATGAATCTCATGAAAATGTGAAAAGTGAATACTAATTACCCAATGAACAAACAACATAATCAACAAGAACCTATAAGTTCAACTAATTCCTGGCCTCACCAAGGATTACTCATGAAATAATTGATCCAAATATTAGAATATAAGAAGAATTATATCATGAAAAGGGTACCTCACACCACTTCCCAATATATTTACTTTTACCATTCTCCAATGTTATACGTCATGGTACTCTTATCCCTTATGTATCCATCAACGTCATACCATCACAAGCCTCATCAAAATGGGAAATCCCCAGCTCTCAACCAATTACAACCACTATACCACATCATAATCATCTCATAACCACTATAATAAACCATAATAGTTTTTTATCATGAAAATGAAGGACACTAACCTCATTCCCTCCTCCTAACATGCACAATCCCCACCCTGAAGCACATAATCCACTTTTCCATCATCACCTTCGATGAACTATAATTGTAATCCATCATAGAATGTGTGTAATAACCTCACCTATAAGATAGATAAGGTAATATAGGGTATCCATATATCCACCTTTGCTGACCTGGATTTTTGAGGAAAATACATGAAACCAAAAAAATTTGGGAATAAGTGTAAGCACATGACTCAGGTGGGGTTCATATAGAAATCACAAGGAAAATGCATAGCATTTAAGTAACACACAAGAACAAAATATTGATTCAAAAAACCAAAACTACCTAATTATCATAACTTATGCATCACCACAATCACATGTCAATGTCACTTTTATGATACTATCCACCCATCTAGCCCTACTTACTAACTACACAACCACATATCAATTCCATAGTTCACATTTAACCACATAAGTTACCAACCACTGAAATATTAATCTATCATATTTCCATATTTAATGACAAGCCATTATATAGAAAGTGACTATATTTATTCCCATACATTCCCATTCAATTAAGAATCATTATTTCTTTTACCATTTCAAGCATTTCTTAACTACCCGGGAACTACAAATCCAACAAACAATTAAATAAACCATTCCCACATAAAATCTTTTATTTTACATCATATATCATCACCATATCCCCAAAAACCACATAACCTCATCGAAAATCATCACCACAACCCCATAAATCAAACCCAGAAAGTAACCCTTAGTCTTACCTATCAGGAAAACCATTACATAAAACTAACTTCACAAGTAAAGGGAAACAACAAAATTCGATATTAAGACTCATCCAGATAAATTACCATTTTAAGGATTTACCATTTTTATATGAGGTGATTTCAAAAATAAAAATTCAAAAAACAAAAACATATACGAAGCTATAAACACATCCCGCAACCAACAATAGCTTACATGCAATTATGGAAAAGAAATAACATAAAGTCAAGTAAATCACATGTGACATCCCCCATTTCCCACCAATTTATTATGTATGATTAATTATCTACACTAGACAAAATATTACATCCACCAAAGGAAAAAATACTTCTAATATTACTTATGCATAGAATATAGAGATAACTCAGATCCCATACCTTGATTTTTTCTTCAAAGAGAACCATTCTCACAACAGAAGAACCAAAGGATCAAACTTCACCAAACATGAAGGGAAAACCACCAAAAACATTCAACATAAATACACACCAAACCATACTAATAACTCAACCCAAAATAGAGGGGTTCTCCACAATTAAAATTTGTAGAAAAAGAATAAATAAATGGAGAAAGGGTAGAATAAGGTAACTTGAATCAAGGGAACTAGATTCTCTATGATCCAAGAGGTTAGAACCCCAAAAAGAAAAATATAAAAGGGTGAAAAAGGGGACTAGATTCTACCAAATCCAAAATAAGGAGAATGGAAATCAAGATAAGAGAGGTTGGGATGCCTATTTATCAAGAAATCCTAATTGGCCTCATCACGACAAGGATATAGCCCACTACATTGTGGTCTCCCTCATTCAAAGGAGATATGAATCTCATGTGACCATCTTCACACTTTTGTGCATCTTTAAAAATATATTTGACCATAGCCATGACCTCATCCATCATATTTTATAATCTATGTTGGCACCTTCAACACCCTTCACAACCATCTACAATGGCATAACACAAAAAGAAAGGTCATTTTTTTCCTCACCATGAACCAGACCATGGTTTGGTGAGCTCCATCTCCCTATGTTACATAAGTACTCCTTAAAAATTTGACAACAAAAACCATTATATACACTATTAATTTCCTAGATACACATGTTAAACAATGTGATTACCTGATTTCTACTCCAAACCCCAGGACAAACAAGGCTATTTCACTCATTGTGGCACAACCTGGAACCTCACAGACAACCCCACTGATAACCTCCAAGATCCCAAGGATAAAAATTCCAATTCTATACCCTCCGCTATGGAATGGTGACTTTATTAATATATTGAACTCTTAAATATCCTTTTAAACACCTCTTAACTCCTTCTTGATACCACAAATCATTGAAAAAATGTAAAGGGCAGGTTTTTTTTTGGAATTTTGTGTTGGGACTAGTTTGTGTATAAGGTTGTACTTATTGTCAAACGTTTTCAATGAAGATAAAAATGAATAAGGAGATGAATAAGAACTAGAAACTTATTAAGAGTGTTAATTTAGATGATTGTTGAACTGATCTTAAGTTCAAAGTACATGTATCAAAGGTGATGCATTTTCTACAATAGTGAAACCATCTCAATAAGTATTGAGGGGATTGAATTTATAAAGTGATCATGAAACATCTCACTATTCAAAGAGACCATGTAAGATCCTATCTGAAGAGACATGAATTATTTCATGAGGGATCATATGGATATTTGATGATTTAGGAATGATCATAAAAAGCTAATAAGATGATGCCAGTCATATTCAGTGTTGATGGGAAAGTCTAATGTTGCTGGAAGACAAGGAAGTTATAGTACTTTCCCTAGATAATCTGACGATGCTGAAACCAATCATTCAAGGAGTATATATCATGGTGTAAGGAGTTCATGATGAAATTCGATGACTGTTGAAGAAGCAAGAAGATAGTGAAGGATCATTTTTGTTCTTACCAGAGTAGATATTTAAGGTGGTGCCATTTTTAACAACCCAAACTTATATCAATGAAAATTATTCTTGATCTAATTAAATGTATTATTATGTAAAATGGTTATATAAAATATACACTACTTTTGTTTTATGATTTTGGATTTTAAAATACCGTTAAGAATTTTTACCATTACTAATTTAGCCATTGAACAGTGATCACATGAATAGTATAAATATAGTGATTTAACAAATCCAATTTACTCAAACAAAGGAAGTGATGGCCTCATCTAGTAGTATTGATCCATACGAATCCCATTTGTCAGAGCTTGGAAAGGAGTTAGCTTCACCGGGCTTCGCACTTGACCAAGACCAAGCCAAGTTTAAACACGTTAAGCTTGAATAGAACTGCCTATGGGATAAGTGGAGGTTGATAGAGACTACCACCTGACCGATGTTATCTGAGCCACCCCAAGAGTATGTCTCCATAACGCACCTTAACCTTAGGTCATATGTAGGTGTTATAAGGGGTTATGTAACATGACCCTAGAACTATGATTATGTACATTATTTTTGTATATAATAAAAGATATACATTCATTTTATTACTATTACTTTGTAAATAGTTTTTAAATCACCAATAGTATTTTTAGTTAATATTAAATTATGAAATATATTTTGATAAATTAATGGATTTTTTAATTAAAAAAATATTAATAAAATTTTATTACTAAATTACTAAATATAAATGATCGTATATTTTTATGAATACAATTGTAATTTTTATTTAGGTTTGAAAGCTATTTTTGTTTAAACCAATGAATTTTCGATAAATGTTGGTTTTTATTTTAAAAGTAAAAATTCACATATTTATAAAATTATTTAGATAAAATTAATATAATTTTTTGAATCATGGTGTCGAAATTATCCAATGGTGAATTTTTCATAATTTTCTAAGAGAGTCGAATTTTTGGGTAAAAATTAAATACTGTTTAATTATATAATGTGTTTTATGACATTATAATGACCCAATAGTAATGTAATAAAATACTATAAATGGTATGTTTGGATAATATATGGTTTCCCATTAAAATAATTTGATTTTATGTTTGTTTTATTTAATTTACAAAGCTTTAGTGGGCCATCCAAGGCCTATAAAATATTTTAACCTTTTAAAATGTTTTCCTTGAGATTGTGACTCACCTCCACATAATAAACCCTAATATTTTAAGAATTTAGACCATTTTCATTATAAAATAATGTTTCCACTCCCAATTTTCAAAAACCATGGGTTGGTTTGTGCTTTTTATTAGTTTAATGTGTGGTTTCCAAAACCTAAATAATAAATAATTCCCCCTCTTTTCCTATATAAACCCACCCATGCTCTAACTTCCTCTTCACTCAAAACCTTTGGAGCTTGACCAAACTCTACCCTACTATCTCTAAAATCCTCCCAAGGCACCCAAATATCCCAATAAGCCTCTCTCAAGCCTCTCCCTATTTTTTGGGATCACACTTCCAAGTAAGGGATTTCTTCCTTTCTCATTTTTGTCCAAATTTCATTATGTTGTTATACCCTTTTGTTTTCAATTACAAATTTTGGGGTATGATTTTGACCCAACCCCCCAATACATCCCTCCTTATGTTTTAATTATGATATAACTCTTTATACATCATTAATTCCTCCCATTTACACTCATTACCATGCTGAAATTCTATAAGGAATTTCTCTCTTCTCATTTACATTCAAGCAATTCTTTTGTATTATGAATCTAAATTACATTACATATGTTGGGACATGTATCTATATGAACCACTTAATTTCCATTTCATGTAAATATTATGAGACACCCCTTTCTCTCTCATCAACCATTTTTATGAATTATTATGTCACACCGTTATGCTTCCGAAATTGCACCGTGATTTTCCAAGCCAAAGTTATTTTGTAGTGAATACCATGCCCATTTCTCTATCAAGGGTATTCACCTTTATGAACATTTACTGATTGATTATAGAGTTTCATGTATTAATTCTACATTCCTTTATCATGGAATAAATTATGATGTTTAATGAATCCATGTTATACGATCCATGTGGAACACTTATGCATGAAATGAAATGATTAAGAAGGGTGAACCCTGATAGTCCATTGGATAAATATTAGTATCATGATACATCAAGTGCAATGAGGGTTTAATCATGATAATTAAAGTGCAATGAGGGTTTACTCTTTCTCCATGTGAAATGATCCTTGTCTCATACTAACATCATGTTAAATGTTGATGCCACATTTCCATGCTATGATAATCATGTTATATCATGCATTTATGTTCATGTTTCTCTTATTCTCCATTGATATGCCTATTTCCTAAAATGTACTATATTTTTCATGTTATTCCTTGTTTAATACCTTAATAGGATTTATATATCACCTTTTTCTTATGCATTTCCTCAGGTTATCCCATGTAATCCTAAGTACGAAGGAATGTGTGTGGTCATGTAAAAGAATATTTCATTAAAGATATGTATTTCATGTTTTAAGTTGTTATGTAATGTTCCTAAGCTCCAAATACACTAGAAATATCAATTTTCTATGTTTTATCAATTGAATATTTTATGTAATAAATTATGTTTAAGTGTGAAATAAAGAGCAGGGTTGTTATAGTTGGTATTAGAGGATCGGTTTAGTTATTTTTGGGATTAGGATTAGAAAACCCTAGTGAATGATTTAGGGATAATAGTAATTATAATAAAAACATTCGTAAATTTGGTGAGTATTGAGGAAGTGGTTTATCAAGAAAATACATCCCTTTCTGGATACAAGTAGGTAGAGGCAGCTCTAGCACATATGTATCTAGGGGTAAACCTCAAAACACCGCTTTGTGATAAACTCGAACGAGAACTGGTGCACGACAATGAGCCTTACTGCACTATTGGTTACGACACTCTCAGGGGATATTATTTGTTAAATTCATAAGATTAGTATTAACCATTATTAAGGGAATAAAAAAATTCTACTAAGAATATATATTGGGAAGTAGATCATGAATAACATAGATTGAAGCTTATAAATTCCTAAGTTAAGGAAATAAAAGTAATTTAAAAGTCAACCATTTTTGTCTTTGGATTACCCTTTAAGTGTTACCCAAAACTTTCATTTTATCCCAGCCAATGGCCGGTAATAGGAGGACTCGGGCTAACAACCGATGTGAAGATCAATGTGACAACTGTTCTAATGAGATGCCCAATCCGATGGGAGTGGGAATCACCAACATTGTCACAATACTCTCTCAGTTAAATCAAGTTTTGAATAGGAACATGGGTCAAGAGGAACATCAAACCCCCCTAATAAAGAACAAGTTTAAATTTGAGATATTCATGAGAAAAAGGCCTCCTACTTTTAATGTATTATCCATCCCTCAATTGCCAAACAATGGATCAACTCCATTGAAAAGATCTTCTCCATCATTCAATGTTCGGAACAAGAAAAGTTTCTTCTACCTACTTATCGTATGGATGGTGAAGCTGATCAATGGTGGACATTGATAAAAAATATGAAGCCTGAGGAGGAGATTGTGGCATTGTAATAGAAGGATTTCTGGAAAATGTTTTTTGGAAAATATTTTCCTCACACCCTCCAACTTAAGATGGAAAGGGACTTACTTTCCCTCAAGTAAAAAGATGACGAATCTATCAGAGTGTACTAGGAAAAATTCACAAGGATTGCACGATATGCCTCCGACTTTGTCATTACCCCCCCAAAAAAGGTTGACCACTTCCTTGGTGGGATAAAACCTAGCCTATGGAAATCCCTAGAAATCCATGACTTCAAGGGCTATGAGGAAATTATCCAATGTGACATCAAAGTTGAAATGAAGATCATAAAATATCATGGGTATCATGGGGATAAGAAGGGTAAGGTAGAATTCAATTCCGGTGGTTCGATGGATAAATCCAATGGTTCCAAGAAAATCCATCACCCCACTTGCCAAAGGTGTGGAAAGAAGAACCCCATAAATTTCCTGAAGAGGATAATAAAATTCTTTAGGTGTAGAAGAGAAGGGAACCAATCCATTAAATTCCAATAACAAAAACTCACGGCTATGATAGAGGAGAGGAATGCTCCATTTAACCATCAAATCATTGTTCATTACTTCAACAACAAAGAACCAAGACACTTTGAAAACTAGTGCCCTAAGACAAGGGTTTTTGGAGGAAACCAACAACCTCCAAGGCATCAAGGGCGTGATTTTTCCATCACTAATGCTTAAGTGAACCCCAAAAATGAAGTGGTGATAGGTCTTATAGTTAATAATTCAATAATAGTGAACATACTTTTTGATTATGGTTTTACGCATTCTTTTATATACCAAAATTTTAGTAGAACAATCCCAACACCACCGAAAGTCATGGAAGTAAAGATGTTAGTGAGAACGACAGATGGGTAAATCATTGCATCCCATGAATATAACTCTTCCCTATCATAATTTGTGGATTGAACTTCTCCTAGAACCTTGTAATACTCCCTTTGGTGGAATTTGATGTGATTCTTGGCATGGATTGGCTTTCCTTATATAGAGCCAACATAAATTGTCGTGATAGGGAAATCACTCTCCATATGGAAAATCGACCCATGATTCTATACAAGTGCAAGGAGTAGGATGAATATTATTTAGAACCATCATCTTAAGAATAGATATTAATTCCCTATGAGCACACATATCTGGCTTAGATGATTGAGTCTAATGAAGAAACCATACTTGAAGACATGCCTATTGTGAGGGAATTCGATGAAGTGTTTCCCGATGAATTGCATAGTCTTCCTCCCAGAAGAGATGTTGAATCCTCAATTGATCTTATACTTAGAGAATTTCCAATATCCAATACTATGTATAGAATGGATATTGTGGATCTTGAGGAGCATAAGAAACAACTATAAGAGAATCTAGATAAAGGGTTTTTATTACCAAGTGCTTCACCATGGGGTGCACCAATCCTATTCGTCAAGAAGAAGGATGGGTCAATACACCTTTGCATTGATTATTGTGAGATCAAAAAATCATGATAAAGAACAAGTATCCTCTTCCATGAATTTATAACTTGTTCAAGCATCTACTTGTAGCATAATACTTCTCCAAGGTGTATTTTTGGTCGAGATATTACCAAGGGTGAAGAAGGAGGATATCCCCAAGACTGCTTTTCGTATAAGATATAGGCACTATGAATTCCTAGTAATACCTTTTGGACTCACTAATACTCTAGAAATCATCATGGACTTGATGAATAGAGTATTTAGATATTACCTTAACAAATTTGTGGTAGTCTTTATAGAATATATTCTAATATACTCAAAAACCATGGAGGATCATGAGAAGAATCTAAGCACTGTACTAGAGACCTTGTGAAAGGAGAAGCTCTATTAAAAGTACAACAAGTGTGAGTTTTGGTTGAAAGAGGTCTCATTTTTGGGTTATATCATCACAAGAAATGGGATATCTATGGATCCTTCCATGATAACTGCAATTGAGGGATGGCCAAGGCCAACATCAGAAATGGATATCCATAGATTCTTGGGGTTAGCTAGATATTATCTCCGATTTGTTAGAAATTTATCACAATTTTCCAAACCACTTACCAAGATAACTTGTAAGGGAGTAAAGTTTTCTTGGATTTATGAATGTAAAGATAGCATAAAGGAGTATAAAAAGAGGCTTATCACTACACCTATGCTCACACTACCCACAAGTAGAGAACTTTTTGTGGTATTTAGTGATGCTTCGAAGAAGGTCCTAGGTTGTGTGTTGATGAAAAATGACAATGTAATTGACTATTCTTCAAGGAAATTGAAATTTCATGAGAAAAACTATCCAACACATGATATGGAATTGGTTGTAGTAATCTTCACTTTAAAAATTTGGAGAAATTACCTCTTTGGGGAGAAGAGTGAAATATATATGGATCACAAAAAGCCTCAAGTATATATTCACATAGAAAGAGTTGAACATGAACCAATGAAGAAGGTTAGGGCTAATCAAAGACTATGATTGCTCAATCCATTACCACCCTAGGAAAGCAAAAAAGGTTGCTGATGCACTAAGTAGAAAGGTCTTTGAAATTCTATCATTGATGAGAATTGAAAAGGATACAATCTTCTTAGATTCTATGAAGATGAACATGAGAATTATAAAGAAGGGAACGTCATCAATCCTTTCACAAATTATTTCTCAACCGTCTCTTTTGGAAATGTTAAAGGATGCTCAAAAGGATGATGTGCGAATTTAAAAGAAAGCGGAAACTATCAGAAAAGGGTAATCCTTAGTTTTCAATATTAGTGAAGAAGGAATTGTGAGATTTTGGACAAGACTATGTGTTTCATAAAATTTAGAGTTAAAGAAAGAACTTTTGGATGATGCACATAGTTTGAATTTCTCCATTATCCCATGAAACAAAAAGATGTATCGAGATCTACAAAAGAATTATTGGTGGGATAACATGAAGAGAGATATTGCTGTGTATACATCAAAGTGCCTGGTATTTCTGCAATTGAAGGCTAATAAGTGGAAGTATAAGGGGATGATGCTACCATTACCCATACCAATATGTAAATGGGAGAACATCACCATGGACATTGTCACTGGACTTCCGAAGACATCCATAGGAAACAATGTTATCTAGGTTGTTGTGGATTGTCTTACAAAGACTACACAATTCATTGAAATTCAAGAGGATTTCTCATTTGATCAACTGACACAAATATATATCAGATAATTGGTAAGGATTCATGGAGTACCACTATCTATTATATCTGATTGAGATCCAAGATTCACCTCTCTGTACTAGAAGAGTATTTAACATGCTCTGAATTCTGCGTTAAACTTCAGTATGACTTATCATCCTCAAACTGATGGCCAATCCGAGTGGACTATCTAAACTGTTGAAGACTTGTTGAGAGCATTCTCAATGGACTTAAAAAAAGGATGGGATCAACATCTTCTTCTGGTTGAGTTCTCTTACAATATCAATTTCCACTCAAGAATCCAAATGGACCCTTATGAATCCCTTCATGGGAAGAGGTGCAGAACACTGACATGTTGGTATGATGTTGGGGAGTGAAAACTCTTAGGTATAAAAAAGGTTGAAGAAATGGTAGAGAAGGTTAATACCATCCAACATCACATTAAAGCTTCTTAGAGTCAACAAAAGAGATATGCTGATAATCTTCGATGAGACCTAGAGTCTGATGTAAGAGAGATGGTATTCCTCTTCATATCACCATAGAAGCGAGTTATGAGATTTGGGAAGAAGGGAAATCTTAGTCCAAGGTACATTGGCCCTTTTGAGATCTTTGATCGCATTAGAGCAGTTGCCTATTAACTAGAACTCCCACCAAACCTATCTCAAGTACATGATGTATTCCATGTATCACTCTTAAGGAAGTACATACCTGACCCATCTCATGTACTCAATCAATGTAACGACCCAAAGTTTTTCAATGAAAATTCTCTTCATAAACTTATGTCATAAAATCACATGAATTCACAACATAATGAACAACTAAGTGATAAGTGACCTTTAAACATAAGTTTGTCGCTTCTGTGTTTGGAATTTTGAAAATCCGACATACACGGTTGTGTTCAAGATGATTTTTGGAGTCTGATAGAACAAACTTGTTTTTTTGGTGAATAGTAACATACCCTTATGAATAGTAAAATGAATAGTAATATGACTCTTATGAATAGTAAATAATAATATTATTTTATTTTCTTAAGGCAATAAGATAATGAGATCTTAATTAAATTTTCAATAAGAAATAAAACTAAGTGCACCTTTAAGATTGTTATTTTTCAAATTAACTATGAATTTATTTAAAAATTAAATTAATAATATTTAGAAAATTAATTTTGAAAAATGGACTTCATTTTTGAGTTCTACACATCAAAAAATGGTTAGAGTAAATATTTGGCATTTTTCTGAAAAACTCAAATTTTTTATGAATAGTGAAATACGGTAAAATACCGTACATAAAATTTAACAGCTAAATACACTATTCATGACATCACAAGTGATGCAAGGAAACTTGGTTCGAAATCACATGAACTTATTACTATTAGGGGTCACATGAAACAATACTATTGGTTGTCTTGAGGGAAATAATAAAATAATGAATTAAATATTCAAAAATTTACCCCTCCCCTCCACTATAAAAACCACCCTTCACACCCTCATTCCCTCACACCTCTCAAGCTCCAAGAATTCACTAAACTCTACCCCAACATACTCCCTAGACCCTCCCCCACGTCCAAGAGCTGATGGTCTCATAAAAAGACCAAGCATAGGCTTTTAAGGAGGTTGTCAAGAGAAGGATTCAAGAGGTAATTTCTCTCCCTCTTCTCCTTTAATTTCTTTTCATGTTCAAATTCATTTCTTGATCTCTCCCCACCTATCTTCACCAAAATGGTATTTTAACTCCTGTATTATACATATACTGGAATTTTATGATGCTAATGTGATATTATATCATCCAAACCCCCTTTACCTCTTTCTTTTATTTTATTAAAGAGAACGTTGTTTGTGAGGTGTTAATTTATCACCTTCAAGAACGACATGTTTTATTCTTCCATTTCTACCTTCATATCTGGTCATGAAACCATTTTTATGGTTGAACCATAATATTTTATATGTATTATTTCATATTTAAAGTTCTTGAAATTACTTATGAACATATTACTAAGTGATAAATTAAAACAAGTTTGTTGTGATCGAAAAACCGCCCAAATTAACCCAAACAATCATCATTTAATTATTATCTAATGATTCATCCACATGGATCTAATATAATTAATTATAAGATAATTAAAACTCATTTAATATCATTAATAACATGTAATATCAGTTCTGGATGATTACCCATGTTCTACCCGAACATCAATTTAAGAATACAAGAGAACCACTCAAGAAAACCTTAAAAACAAACATTCCCGTACAATGTTTCTAAACTCTATAACTCATTAAAAGGCACATAAAAACACATAATGAAACCATAATGAAACCTATTAATGTATAAAAGGTTCTGTAATTTATAATTAATGAATATAATTTCATTATGCAGGACATTAAATAGAAGGATGTATTCAGATACAAGGTAAGGGGAAATCTCGAACTCAATTTTCTTCCTTCGGGTTCTCCTTCTTTCACTCCATTTTGATATGGTTACTCCTTAAATATCATTTCTTCATAATTATCTTACATTTTCTGGGATATACATGTTTTCTAATGATGTTTATGTCTAACCAAATGTTTTCCAAAAGAACTCTTCTTTTAAGAACTCAACTTTTACCTCTCATTCATGGTTGATGGTTCTTGTATCAAGTATGTTGTTCCCTCTTTCTTTTTTGAACCCAAATATTATGAATGTATTATTATGATATTAAACCCATTACTTTACATGGGTTAGTTATTTTCACTTTTGATATGTGTTCTATGTGTCAATCAGGATAATGATAATGTTATGATGTGACGGGTGCACCCAGAATTATATAACGCAATATGAATGTTTCAAAGTGATGGGTGCGCCTGAAATTATACAGTGCTTCAATGCATTGGGTAAAGTAATTAGTCTCATGAGTATATTTAAAATGATGTGTGAAAAAGATTCTAGCTTGGTTCACAAGTATGTGTGGTAGTTAACCACTAAAAAATGATGTTTCATTTTTATGCATTGCCACATTTCAAGTCTTTTATTTATGTTCCTCTCATGTCCATGATCTTTTGCCTATGTCATGAGTATGCTCACCCCATGCTATATTCTTCTTATCTATCCTCTTACTGGGATTTTAGCTCACCCCTTTTGATGTATACCCTCAGGTGGCTACATGTACTAAAGAGAGGACAAGTGCCAATAAGAATCTATAGAAGAAGAAATTAATAAATTTTTATGCTTGATGTTGTAATTGTTATGTACGGTCCTAGTTTTCCCAAGACACTAAACCTTTGGATCCTCTATGTGTAATACTATTACGTTTTTTATCTTTAAAATGATATAATAGTAATGTAAGAAACGTTTGGGATGCTATAGTTGGTATCAGATGAATGGCTTAGTTAATTTGGGAATTAGGATTAGTGAACCCTAGAGAAAACCTCTAGCATGAGACTAAGTAAAAGTATGCACACGAGAAAATCTACATTGGGTTCCCATATGTTATGTTTTTGGGATAAATTGTTTAAATTAATAAGTTATTCATATCTTGTTTACTTATGTTTTGTTCTAACCTTTTCTATTTTAGAAAATGGTGGGAACCAGGAGAAATCAGGCCAACAACTTGTGCGAGGGCCAATCCAACACATCCCCAATGATTTGGGAGGTGGAGTTCAAAACTTCATGGTGATGCTTACCCAATTATCTCAAGTTATGAACAATAACCATAATAATGGGGAATGTCCTCCTTCACCAAAGAGGGAGCAACTATCTATCGAATGTTTTATGTGGCAATGACCATCGACGTTTAGTGGATCTTTCGATCCACTAGTTGTGGAACAATGGGTTAAATCCATGGATAAGACCTTTTCTGTTCTTCGCTATTCTGAGATGGAGAAGGTGACCCTAGCCATTTATCATCTAGATGGAGAAACTGATCAATGGTGGGCTTTGATTAAGAACAACAAACCAAGGGAGGAAATTGAATAGATGGAATGGGAAAACTTTAAGATAATTTTTCTTAATAAGTATTTCCCATGAACTATTCATACGAAGATGGAGAGAGAATTTATAGAGCTCAAGAAAAAAGAAGGAGAATCTGTCATAACCTATGAAGCGAATTTCACAAGGCTTATAAGGTATGCTTCGGGTTTTGTTATCAACAATGATAGAAAAATTGATAGATTCATTAGTGGATTAAAACCACTCCTTAGAAAGTCTCTTGCAATTTGAGACTTTGAGAGTTATGAAGAAGTTGTTCAATGTGATCTCAAAGTGGAGATGGAGTTTAGAGAATGGTCCCATGGCTATGGTGATAATAATAGAAAGACGAAGTTTCAATATGGTGGATCTAATGACAATGGTGGGAAGAAAAATCAACGACCCACATGCAAAAAATGTGGGAAGTTGCAGCATGGGAACTACCTCAAAGGGATGGGGAAATGCTTCAAGTGTGGGAAAGAAGGAAACCATAATCAAGAGTGTCAAAAATACATGAAAATTAAGGAGAATGTAGCTGATGAAAGGAGAGAACCACTCATGGTTCAATGCTACAACTGTAGGGAGCTAGGGCACTATGAAAACTAGTGCACTAAACCTCATTCTCTCAAGGGTAATCAGTGTCAGCAGCCACCAAAGCCAAAGGAACAAGGTAAGGATTATGCCATCACTACTGCGGAGGTGGAGCATGATAATGAAGTCATACAAGGTACAATTCCTATTCACTCAAAAATGGGAAAAGTCTTATTTGATTCTGGTTCTACGCATTCCTTTATATCTTGCAAGTTTGCTAGAACTATAGAATCGAATCCCCAAAACCTTGAAGTAGATGTATCTGTAAAAACACCGAGTGGTGCAATCATTGTAACCCAAGTGTTTGACTCTTCTCCTATTGGCGTATGTGGAAATATTCTTCTTGCAAATCTCGTAATACTTCCCTCGGTGGAATTCGACGCTATAATGGGAATGGATTGGCTCTCGTCATATAGAGCACATATCAACTATCGGGAAAAGGAAATATCTTTTCATATTCTAAACCATCCTAGGCACTTCTAAAAATTCAAGGAAGATCATGAATCTCCTTTGAAAAATCCTTCAATGGTGTGGGTGTTGACTCCCTATGAAGAAGCATACCTCGCCCAAATGGTTGAGTTGAAGGAAAGTGCCAACCTTGAGGAAATGCCCATCGTGAGGGAATACAGTGATGTATTTCCCAAAGAGTTACCCAGAATTCCCCTGGATCGTGAGGTAGAGTTCCCAATTGAACTCATACCCAGAGCTACTCTTATCTTGAAGTGTCCCTATAGGATGGCCCCTATCGAACTGGAGGAGTTAAATAAGCAGCTACAAGAGCATCTAGACAAAGGGTTCATATGCCCTAGTGCATCACCTTGGGGTGCACCAGTACTCTTTGTGAAGAACAAGGATGGAACAATGCGGCTGTGTATCGATTATCAGGAACTCAACAAGATCACCATAAAGAACAAGGATCCTCTCCCAAGGATTTATGACTTGTTCGACCAGTTAAGAGGAGCTCAATACTTCTCAAAGGTGGATCTTCATTCTGGATATCATCAGGTAAAGGTGAATAAGGAAGATATTTAGAAGACTACCTTCCGTACAAGGTATGTGAACTATGAGTTTTTGTGATGCCCTTCTAACTTACAAATTCCCCTGAAATCTTCATGGATTTGATTAATAGAGTATTTAGACATTACCTCGACAAATTTTTGGTAGTGTTTATCGATGATATTCTCATATACTCTAAGAGAAAGGAGGAACATGAAGAACATTTAAGACTTGTGTTGGCGACATTGATAAAGGAGAAGTTGTATGCCAAGTTCAGAAAGTGTGACTTTTAGATGAAGCAAGTCATGTTCTTGGGACATGTGATCACAAGTGAGGGAATTTCTGTGGATCCTTCAAAGACAAAGGCGATTGAGTAATGGCCCAGGACCTCTAGTGTCACATAAATCCATAGTTTTCTTGGATTAGTTGGGTACTACCGACTTTTTGTGAGAAACTTCTCATGATTGTCAAGCCCACTAACTAAGTTAACAAGGAAAGGGGTAAAGTATGTCTGGATGGAAGAATGTGAGGGAAGCTTCAAGGAGCTAAAGAGAAGGCTGATTACTGCACCTATACTCACACTACCGAAAAGTGAAGAAAGTTTTGTGATATAAAGTGATGTTTCAAAGAAAGGATTGGGTTGTGTACTCATGAAAAATGATAATGTGATAGCCTATGCCTCACGACATTTGAAGATCCATGAGAAAAACTACTTGACGCATGATCTAGAGCTGGCAGCCATGATTTTTGCCTTGAAAATCTGGAGGCACTACCTTTATGGTGAGAAGTGTGACATATACACTGACCACAATAGCTTAAAGTATATATTCACACAAAAGGATCTCAACATGTGTCAAAGGAGATGGTTAGAGCTAATTAAGGATTACGATTTCTCTATTCATTATCATCCTGGAAAGGTGAACAAGGTAGATAATGCTCTAAGAAGAAAAGAACCTACTACTCTATCCATGTTGTGGATTGAGAAAGACCTTATCTTCATGGATATACAAATAATGGATTTGGAAATCATAAGGGCAAGGGATACATCCTACCTTTCCCAAATGATTGCGCAACTATCCATGCAAGAGAAGATTAAGGAAGAACAAAGGGATGATGTGGAGATACAAAAGAGGGAAAATACAGTAAAACAAGGGAAGCTACAAGAGTTCCATATCGATGATGATGGTGTGATTCGGTTTGGAATGCGGCTTTGTGTGCCTTCATCACCCGGGATAAAGAAGGAGCTATTGGACAATGCACATAGCTCAACTTTCTCTATCCATCCTGGGAGTACCAAGATATACTGTGATCTCTGAGAACACTTATAGTGTGATAACATGAAGAAGGAGATTACAGAATATATATCAAGGTGCTTGGTATGTCAGTAGGTTAAAGCTGAGCGAAAAAAGTCCAAAGGTATGATGCAACCATTCCCTATACCCATGTGGAAATGGGAAAATGTTACTATGGAATTTGTCACGGGTCTCCCAAAGACATAAAAGGGAAATAATGTGATATGGGTTGTGGTTGACCGACTCACCATGACTTCCCATTTTATCACTATTCAAGAAGATCTCTCACTTGAACAACTTGCAAAGATATATGTGAAGGAAGTGGTGAGACTGCACGGTGTTCCACTCTCAATTGTCTCTGACCATGATCCGAGGTTCACATCTAAATTCTGGAGGATCCTTCAACATGCTTTGAGTACTGAATTAAATTTCAGCACGATCTATCACCCCCAAACTGATGGCCAATCTGAAAGGACTATTCATACGCTTTAAGATATGCTTAGAGCCTTGTCTCTAGAAGTCAAAGGTGGATGAGATCAGCATCTCCCATTGGTTGAGTTATCATACAACAATATCTCCCACTTGAGTATTCAGATGGCTCCATATGAAGCTCTGTATGGAAAGCGATGTAGAATTCCGACCTGTTGGGATGAAGTCGGAGAAAGAAAGCTACTTGGACCTGATCTTATTCAAGAGATGATAGAGAAGGTTCAAGTCATCCAAAAACACATCAAAGCTGTTAAAAGTCAGTAAAAGAGCTATACTGAAAACCATTGAAGGGACTTGGATATCAACATTGGTGATAATGTCTTCCTTCGAATATCTCCATGGAAGAGAGTCATGCGATTTGGGAAGAAAGGGAAGCTAAGCCCAAGGTACATTGGCCCCTTTGAGATCGTTGACCGTATAGGAGTCGTGGCCTATCGTCTTGCACTTCCACCGAATATGGATCGAGTTCATAATGTTTTTCATGTACCACTCATGATTAAGTACATACCTGATCCCTCACATGTACTAAACTCAGAGGTGGTGCAGCTGGAAGATGATCTCTCCTATGAGGAGCAGCTAGTAAAGATTCTGGACCGAAGTGATAAGGTTTTACGCAACAAGACAACCCACCTTTTCAAAGTGTTGTGGAGGGACCATAAATTTGAGGAAGCAACTTGGGAACCGGAAGAGGCGATGAAGGAGAAGTACCCTCACCTGTTTATGTAAAACGAAATTTCGAGGGCGAAATTTCTTAAGGGGGGAAATATGTAACGACCCAAAGTTTTTCAATGAAAATTCCCTTCATAAAATTATGTCATAAAATCACATGAATGCACAACATAATGAACTACTAAGTGATAAGTAACCTTTAAACATAATTTTGTCACTTCTGTGTTTGGAATTTTGAAAATCTGACATACACGGTTGTGTTCAAGATGATTTTTGGAGTCTGATAGAACAAACTTGTTTTTTTGGTGAAAAGTAACATACCCTTATGAATAGTAAAATGAATAGTAATATGAACCTTATGAATAGTAAATAATAATATTATTTTATTTTATTAAGGCAATAAGATAATGAGATCTTAATTAATTTTTCAATAAGAAATAAAACTAAGTGCTCCTTTAAGATTGTTATTTTTCGAATTAACTCAGACTTTATTTAAAATTTAAATTAATAATATTTAGAAAATTAATTTTCAAAAATGGACTTCATTTTTGAATTCTACACGTTGAAAAATGGTTAGGGTAAATTTTTGGTATTTTTTTGAAAAACTCGAATTTTTGATGAATAGTGAAATACGGTAAAATACCGTATATACAATTTAACAGTTAAATACACTATTCATGACATCACAAGTGATGAAAGGCCACTTGGTTCAAACTCACATAAACATATTACTATTATGGGTCACATAAAACAATACTATTGGTTGTCTTGAGGGAAATAATAAAATAATGAATTAAATATTCACAAATTTACCCCTCCCCTCCACTATAAAAACCACCCTTCACACCCTCATTCCATCACTCCTATCAAGCTCCAATACTTCTCTAAAATCTGCCCAAATATCCTCCCTATCCCCTCCCCCCACTTCCAAGAGATGATGGTCTCATCAAAATACCAATCTTAGGCCCTTAAAGAGGTTCTCAAGAGAAGGATTCAAGAGGTAATTTCTCTCCCTCTTCTCCTTTAATTTCCTTTCCTGTTCAAGTTCATTTCTTGATATCTCCCCACATATCTTCACCCAAATGGTATTTTAACTCCAGTATTATACATATACTGTAATTTTATGATGCTAATGGGACATTATATCATCCAACCACCCTTTCCCTCTTTCTTTTATTTTAATAAAGAGAATGTTGTTTGTGAGGTGTTAATTTATCACCTCCAAGAATGGCATGTTTTCTTCTTCCATTTATACCTTCAGATCTGGTCATGAAACCATTTTTATGGTTGAACCATAATATTTTATATGTATTATGTCCTATTTAAATTTCTGAAACTGACTTGTGAACATATTACTAAGTGATAAATTAAAACAAGTTTGTTGTGATAAAAAAACCACCCAAATTAACCCAAACAATCATCATTTAATTATTATCTAATGATTCATCCACATGGATATAATATGATTCATTATAAGATAATTAAAACTCATGTAATATCATTAATAAAATTTAATATTAGTTATGGATGATTACCCATGTTCTACCCGAACATCAATTTAAGAATACAAGAGAACCACTCAAGAAAGCAATAAAAACAAACATTCCCGTACAATGTTTCTAAACTCTATAACTCATTCAAAGGCACATAAAATCACATAATGAAAGAATAATAAACCCTATTAATGTAAAAAAGGTTCTGGAATTTATAATTAATGAATATAATGTCATTATACAGGACATTAAAGAGAAGGAAGCATTCAGACACAAGGTAAGGGGAAATCTCAAACTCAATTTCCTTCCTTTGGGTTCTCCTTCTTTCACTCCATTTTGATATGGTTACTCCTTAAAGATAATTTGTTAATAATTATCTTACCTTTTATGGGATATAAATGTTTTCTAATGAAGTTTATGTCTAACCAAATGTTTTCCAAAAGAACTCTTCTTTTAAGAACTCAACTTTTACCTCTCATTCATGGTTGATGGTTCTTGTATCAAGTATGTAGTTCCCACTTTCTTTTGGGAAACCAATTATTATGAATGTATTATTATGAGATTAAAACCATTCCTTTACATGGGTTAGTTATGTTCAATTTTGATATGTGTTCTATGTGGAAATCATGATAATGATAATGTTATGATGTGATGGGTGCGCCTAGAATTATATAGCACAATATGAATGTTTCAAAGTGACGGGTGCGCCCAAAATTATACAGCACTCCAATGCATTTTTTAAAGTGATGAATCTCATGAGTATATGTGAAATTATGTGTGAACAAGATTCTAGCTTGTTTCACAAGTATGTGTGGTAGTTAACCACTAAAACATGATGTTTCATTTTTATGCATTGCCACATTTCAATTCTTTTATTTATGTTCCTCTCATGTTCAAGATCTTTTGTCTATATCATGATTATGCTCACCCCATGATATATTATTCTTATCTATCCTCTTACTAGACTTTTATCTCACCCCTTTTTATGTATATCCTCAGGTGGCTACATGCACTAAAGAGAGGACAAGTTCCAATAAGAAGCTAGAGAAGAAGAAATTAATAAATTTTTATGCTTTATGTTGTAATTATTATGTACGGTCCTAGTTTTACCAAGACACTAAAACTTTAGATCCTTTATGTGTAATACTATTATGATGTTTATATTTAAAATTATGTAATAGTAATGTAAGAAAAGGTCGGGATGCTATAATCAATAGGTCGTACCATTGGAGAATGACCTCTCCTATGAAGAGAAGCTAGTGAAGATCTTAGATCGTAAGGAAAATGTTCTACAAAATAAGACAATTACCCTCATCAAGGTGCTATGGAAAAACCTGATGTTTGAAGAGGCAATGTGGGAATTAGAGGAAGTCATGAAGCAGAGTTATCCACATCTATTTTAGTGTTGGAAAAGGAAATTTCTAGAGTGAAATTTCTTAAGGGGGGAATATTGTACCAACCAAAATTTTATCAATGAAAATTTCTCTTGATCTAATTAAATGTATTACTATGTAAAATGGTTATATAACATATTCACTTCTTTGGTTTTATGATTTTTGATTTTAAAATAACATTAATAATTTTTACCATTTCTAATATTGTTGTTGAATAGTGATCACATTATTAGTATAAATATATAGATTTAACAGATCCAATTTACTCAGACAAAGGAAGTGATGGCCTCATCCAGTAGAATTACTCCATAAAAATCCCATTTGTTAGAGCTAAGAAATGAGGTAGCGTCACTGGGCTTCTCTCTTGACCATGCCCAATCTAAGCTTTAATACGTTAATCTTGAACAAAACCGCCTATGGGATAAGTGAAAGTTGATAGAGATTACCACCCGAGCGATGTTATCCGAGCCACCCCAAGAGTCTATCACCATCACACACCTTACCCTTAGGCCATATGCGGGTGTTATAAGGGGTTATATAACAAGACCCTAGAACTATTATTTTGTGGATTATTTTTGTATAGAATAAAGAATATACATTCATTTTATTATTATTACTTTGTAAATAGTTTTTAAAGAACAAATATCATTTTTAGTTAATATTCAATTAAGAAATATATTTTGATGAATTAAAGTATTTTTAATTAAATAATATTTTAATAAAATATTATTAATATATTACTAAATATAAATGATCTTATAATTTTTATGAATACAATTGTAATTTTTATTAAGGTTTGAAATATGTTTTTGTCAAAACCCATTAATTTTCGATAAATGTCAATTTTTATTTTACAAGTAAAAATCATAATATTTAGAAAATTATTTAGATAAATTGAATATTATTTTTGGAATAAGGATGTCTAAATTATCCAATGATGAATTTTTCATAATTTTCTGAGACAATCAAATCTTTGGGTAAAAATTAAACACTGTTTAATTATATAATGTGTTTATGACATCCTAATGACCCAATAGTGATGTAATAAAATAATATAAATAGTATGTTTGGCCAATATATTTTTTAACATTAAAATAATGTTATTTTAGTTTTGTCTAATTTATTTTACTAAGCTTTGGTGGACCCTCAAAGGATTTTAAAATATTTTAACCTTTTAAAATGTTTTCCTTGAGAGTGTGACTCACCTCTACATAATAAAGCCTAATATTTTAAAATTTTAGTCCGTTGACCTTATAAAATAATTTTTTCCACCCCCTTGTAAAAAACCATGGGTTAGTTTGTGATTTTTATTAGTTTAATGTGTGGTGTCCAAAACCTAAAAATAAATAATTCCATCTCTTTTCTTATATAAACCCACCCAAGATCCCACTTCCTATTCACTCAAAGCCTTCAGAGCTCGAACAAACTCTTCCCTCCTCTCTATAGAATCCTAGAAAGGCACCCCAAGCTCCAAATAATCCACTCTCAAGCCCATACCAACACTTTTGTATCACACTTTCACGTAAGGTATTTCTTCCTTTCTAATTTTTGTCCAAATTAAAATTATGTTGTTATACCCTTTTCTTCAATTAAAAATGTTGAGGTATGATTTAGAACCTCCCCATACTTCCCTATTTATGTTTTAATGATGAGATACATCTTTATCTCTCATTAATTCCTCCCATGTACACCTGTTACCATGCCAAAATTCCATAAGGAATTTTTCTCTTCTCATTTATATTTAAGAAATTATTTTTTATTATGCGTCTAAAATCCATTAAATATGTTGGGAAATGTATCTATATGACCCCATTACTATCCATTTCATGTACATATTATGAGACACCCATTTATCTCCCATCAACCATTTTTATGAATTCTTATGTCATGCTGTTATGCTGCTAAAATTGCACCGTGATTTTCCAAGCCAAAGTCATTGTGTAGTGAATACCATGCCCATTTCTCCATCAATGGTATTCAACTTCATACACATTTACTGATTGATTATAGAGTTTCATGTATGAATTCCATATTCTATTATCTTGTAATAAATAATTATGTTTAATGAATCCATGTTATATGATCCATGTGGAACACTTACGCATGAAATGAAATGATTAAGAAGGGTGCGCCCTGATAGCGATCCAATGTATTGGGTAACGATTAATATCATAATACATCAAGTGAAATGGGGGTTTAATCATTCTAATTCAAGTTAAATGAGGGTTTACTCATGCTTCATGTGTAATAAGATATGGATAATGCTAATATCATGTTAAATGTTGATGCCACATTTCCATGTTTTGATACTCGTGTTTTATCATGCCTTTATGTTCATGTTTCTCTTATGCTCCATTGATATGTATATTTCCCAACATGTACTTTATTATTTATTTTATTCTTTGTTTACTCCTTTATCAGTCTTTATAGATCACCCTTTTCTTAGGCATGTCGTTAGGTTATCCCGTGCAATGCTAAGTATGAAAGAATGTGTGTGGTGTGTATTTCATGGTTTAAAATGTTATGTAATGTTTCTAAGCCCCAAAGACACTAGACCTCTCAATATTTTATGTTTAATCAAGTAAAGAATTTATGGAATAAATTATGTTAATGTGTGAAATAAAGATAAGGGTTGTTATACCATTTTTCAGTGTCTGCCAAATTTTTGGACCTCTAAATCGGGATTTTGTTTTTAGAAATAGAAGGATTTCTACATAGAAGTGAATGATTTTCAGAATGGAAAAGGAAATAGGAAAAGGAAGAAAGCTATGTACCTTGGAACATGGATTGCGTACCATGTACAAGAATGGTTCACGGTCACGTACCATATAGTGAGAATGGTATGTGGGACGGTTCGTAGAACGGGTCACGGTACTGAAAATGGTTCACAATAGAAGGAGTTGTGGTATGCAGGATGGATCATTGTTAGTGGAAGACATGAAGTACATGGACCAAAAGGATTAAAATATGTGGAAGTTCTACATTACATGTTAAAGGTTCGCAGTATGCAGTGGAGGTTTACAGTATGTAGTTGGAGTTTAGTATGTGGTGAATATTGTCCCACAATGAAAATTTGGGTAAATTGAATTAGATAAATTTGAAGAATTATTTGATGATATAAGGATTATTAATCCCATCATTAAGAGGGAGAGAATTCGATAAGAAAATATCATCATTGGGGAATAACTCAGCTATTTCCAAAAGTGGTACGTGGGAGAGATTCTACGTAGGATGAATCAGTATGTGAAATATGAAAGGGTTCATGAAATTGGAAGGATCATTCTATGGAATAGATTCTATGGAGGAAAAAGTGGTATGTGGGAGAAAAAATAATTCGCCGAATTTGAAGACGAAGTCTATAGAAGGAAGAAACTGTGCACCAAGTCGATATGAAGAAGTGGTATGCAGAGGTGGTATGCAGAGGTGGTACGAAAAGGCAATACACGTAGGTGGTATGTGGAGGAAATACACGAAGTAGGCATGGTACGCAGAGTAGGTGCGGTACACTGAGTAGGTGCAGTATGTGGAGCAGGCACAGTATTCCAAGCAGGTGTGGTACACGGAGCAGGTGTGGTATGTAGAGCAAGCACAATACATATAGTAAGCACAATACATGGATCAGGTGCATAATGTAGATCAAATATAGTCCAGAGAATCAGGGATAGTTCACAGAAGAAGAAACATCAAAAAGGGAGTTTTTGATTCGAGTGAAAATAAGAAGATGTTTTAGTGTATTCAGTAATTTCACTAAAACAGAAAACTTAATATAAAATATCATCAAATTGGGACTTCGATGTAATCAGTGTCTCATGCCGAACATATACAAATACTTTAATGAAAATATGATGAAGCAACCTTCAAATCGGTAAACCGAATGAAGAACTCTCCAAGGTAGTGAGCCAGGGGGAGTCTATAGAAGTGATATGAGGGAATAAGTGAGCTATCCCTGAACCTTTAGGCAGTGTTCTTGGGATAGAGTGACTATTCTAGAATCTTTTTAATCCACAACTAGTGAAGATTAGTGGAATTGTGTATGACCACTAACCTGTCAGTGTATGCTCCTTGGACGAAGCCCTTAGTGGTGAACCAATTAAAAGTTTTTTATTTTCCTTATACATTTGAATGTTTTAATTATTGCACATATCCATTATACAGGTTTAAACATGTTCTTACCAACATGGGAACACGATCCAGTAAATAAGAGAAAAAGTTGACACCATGATTCCCCCCCTCTTAGGGTGGTCTAGGGCCCTTCAATTGGTATCAGAGCCTAATGGTTCACGTATGTTGGTACTAGACAATAATTATATTAAGAAGAGGATTTGAGTTTTCTTTCCTTATTAAAAAAAGAAGTTTATTGTTGATGAAGATTCATTTATTCTTGAGCAGAAGTCTATATCTAGAAAGACCATGAAAAACAGGAAAACGAAGAGAAGAGACAGTTGAAGAAGTCCCTCATTTCTAAAGAAGATGCAGTCTGGTTCTCTATGTCCTTCCAATAAGAAAGAAATACCAGTCTTGTAATGTAAAGAGCAGGTGGATCATGTTTCTACCAAATGAAAGGAAGACACTTCTATCTCATTTTCAAGTTGTCATGATACATTAAGAACCTATCTGTATGATATTTCTAAAGAAAGAGTTACTTCAGTTTTAGATCACCTGATAGGAAAGAGAATATGATAATGTGGAAAAGGTCTTGGAAGGAAAAATTATTAAATGTTTAAAGCTCACCAAACATGTTAAAGACTTTAAAGAAAAATAGAGAGTCAATAAGACTCTATATGAAAAGATCTATTCACTTGAAGATGAGATGAAGAAGGGAACTGAAGTCAACACTTTATATTTGGAATAAACTTCTAATAAATTCAAGGGACTTGACTCTTCGTTACAAAACAAAGTCAATTTTCATAAATTTGAAGTTGAAATAATGAATAATTCCTATGAAAAGAATATGATTCTGATTGAGGATCAAAAACTCATCCTCAATATGAATTGTTTAGAACATGAAACTTAGTTGACCAATATTGAGAAGACATGTATTGAGTCTCCACAAAAGAAGGAAACAGTTGCTGCTAGTACCCAATTCTCACTAGAGGATTATACTATCAAATGACCTCCAACTTGTGATAATAAGATCATAATTTCACTCATTGATCTATCATAAGAATCTTATAAAGTGAAGGTAAAATCCATACCAACATGTACTCTTGTTCCTAAATATTTTTCTATAAAAAATTTATATTGGAATAAAATTTCTAAACAAGTATGGATGAGGAAAGGTGATTAGAAGAAACCTACCACCATGGCTAGGGTAGATATGAAGAAGAATCTTGAATATGGTTCCCCAGATAGAGCACAATACATTAACAAGAAGTCCCAATAAATTTATATAGAAGATATTAAGAAGACAAGATTTTTGGGTCAATTTTGGTGTTGCAACATATTTGGGAATTATACACTGGATTGTTGGAACAATCCCTTAAATGAAAAATCACAGAGAAAGCCTATATCAAAAGTGAGAAAGTCAAAGAAGAAGAAGCAACATCAAAAAATACCGAAGCATTTGTATACCTAAAAATAATTTGGAATGATAGACAACATCTGTGATGTATGAAATAGTAGTGGTCATAAGAATGGATCATGCTTATCTCAACATATACCCAGAGCTGATAAAAAAATAAGACCTCTGATTCTGACTAATTATGAAGAAACTACCTTGGGAAGAAATCATAAGAATATTGTGAACATAAATTTACCAAATAAGATCTCAAGTAGGGAAGATGAGAATACTCTAAATTTTATATCCATGAAATTTAAGGGGAATTCATCCAAAAGATCAACTAAAAGGGATGACACTCAAATGAACCTATGTGAAAGATCCAAACCTACCGCAACAATTCCAAATGACATATTGGTCATCTGGCCAGATGATTTGAAAATAATGAGGAAACATTAAGATGAAAAGTCCATGGATGGTGACAAATGAAAAAGAAAACTTTCACGTGATAAAGATAAAGTGCATGAGAGAGTGAAAACCAAAATAATCATGTGTTGAAGATTTTTTGTGTGAGAGATGTATAAAATCTGGTCACATTTCAAAAGGTTGTATAACCCTAAAACCAAATAAAGAAGTAGTCCTTAAGAAGAGTAAGAAGGTATCATCCATGATGGATATTAAGAAGAACAATTCTCCAAGAAAATAAGAAGAGATCCATTCCACGTTATCACAAATCAGAATATATGTTCAAACGTGTGATCATGAAGACTGGAATAAATAGAGAAACATGGTTGAGAAAAAAATCTCAACCATGCAGTTCATATCAATAAAGCAAGTATGATCCACCTATTTCCCTTAAATATCTTGTGTATCTTATTTGTGTTTTCTAATATAGGTAATTGAAGGTGAATCAAGCTCTTAGGGGGAGAACCTAATAAGTAGTGAATGTTGTCATCTCTTGATAGTAAAGATGAAAATTTTCCATCCTTGGATGATTATTCAATTGATATTCAAAGATTAAAATTATTAAGGATCACCCTTGATGAAGTTGATGAGGATTGCTTCCCTTGAGGGAGGATAAAATGAAGAAGCTTCCAGAATTATTATTTCAACCAGTATCAACAACAGTTGGTATTAAATTCAATTACTCGGTAAATTTCTTGAAGAACATGTCATTAGAAAAGGTATTTGATATCTCAATATCTCATCAAATGTTACTTATAATTAAGATCATTTTACAAAGGGGAGTAAACGAATTAATCAACGACATAAGAAGAATGGTAGTGCCCTAAGGTCACTTATCCTACCAATTACACTTGAATGTTTTTGATTTGTTTGTTGAAGTGAGTGTAGGAGTTTTAGGTTGATTATTCCTTATCACATTAAATTTATTCAACCTGGAATGAATGTGGAAAACCCTTTAAGACAAAGTATAGAAGTTCTCATCTCATGTGGTATCATGATCAGTGAATAATGGACAACATTTTTGTCTAAATCAAATCCTATGGTTATCTACACCGAGCATTACTCAAGTAGACTTAGAGTGAAATGATTGATGACACATTGCTTAAGTATGGATTGATATCATTTTCCCATGCACTTTTTATTTATTTTTAATAAGTGGGATATAAGTGAAATGAAATTTAGGGGAGAGAGAATATTCTCATTTTGATATTGTCACATTAATTTTAAGAGAAAATTAAGGAATTTACAACAAAATACAAAGGGGGATATTGTTGGGACCACTTTGTGTATAAGGTTGTATTTGTTATCAACAATTGTCAATGAAGATCAAAATGAAGAAGAAGATGAATAATAACTCCAAAGTTATTTAGAGTGGTAATTCAGATGATTTTTTAACTGATCTTAAGTTCAAAGTACATGTATGAAAAGTGTTACACTGTCTACAATAATGAAATCATCGCAGAGAGTATTGAAGGGATTGGAGTTATAAAGTGATCATGAAACATATCACTATTCAAAGAGAAAATGCTAGAGCCTACATAAAGAGACATGCATTATTTCATGATGGATCATATAGATATTTGAAGATTTAAGAATGATCATACAAAGCTGATAAGATTATTCCAATCATATTCAGTGTTGACTGGAAATACTGATGTTGCTGGAAGACAGGGAAGTTGCAGTACTTTCCCTAGATAATCTGAAAATGCTGAAACTGATCATTCAAAGAGTATATATCATGGTTGAAGGAGTTCATGATGGAATCATCTGACTTTTGAAGAAACTAGAAGACAATGAAGATCAATGGTGTTCTTGCTTAAAGAGATATTTAAGGCGGTTCTGTTTCCCACTGTTTGCCAAAATTTTGGACCTCCAAATCAGGATTTTGTTTTTGGAAATAGAAGTATTTATGCATAGGAGTGAACGAGATGCAGATTGGATAAGGAAATTGACAAAGGAAGCAAACCGTGTATGTTGGAACATGTACCACGTACCATGTCCGGGAATAGTTCAGGGTCATGTACCATGTAGCGGGAATGGTATGCAGGACGGTTCACGGATCAGGTCATGGTATCGAAAATGGTTCTTGGTGGAAGGATTATTGTTATGCAGGATAGCTTTTCATTAGTAGAAGAGATGCAGTACGTGGTCCAATAGGCTTACGGTAAATCGAAGGTCAACTTTATGTGTTAAAGATTTTCAATATGTGATGGTGGATGATAGTACGCGGTTGGAGTTCAACATGTGGTGAAGATTGTCCCACATTGAAAATTTGGGTAAATTAGATTAACAAAATTTATGGACTTATTTTCCTATATAAGGAGTGAAAATCCCATTATTAAGAGAGAGAGAGAATTCAATAAGAAAATATCATCACTGTGGAATAACTTGTCTATGTCCGAAAGGCGAGATAGATTCCACGTTGGATGAAGCGGTATGTGAAAGATGAAATGGTTCTTGAAATTGGAAGTAGCAGTTCGCAAACTAGATTCTGTGTTGGAAAAAGTGCTATGCGGGTGACAAAATAATTGAAAAAATTTGAAGAAGTCCATGGAAGGAAGAAACGGTATGCCAAGGCGATATGTAGAGGCGGTACGCAGAGGTGCTACACAGAGGCAGTATGTGGAGACGGTATATGGAGCTAGTGCGGTACACAGAGTAGGCATGATATGCGGAGTAGGCACAGTACACAGAGTAGGCATAGTAAGCAGAGCAGGCATGGTACACAGAACATGTGTGGTATACGGATCAGATATAGTCCACAGAATTGGGGATAGTTCGTAAAAGAAGAAACATCATAATGAGAGTTTGTGATTCTAGTGAAAATAAGAAGAAGTTTTAGTGCATTAAGTAATTACACTAAAGGAGAAAAACTAAATATAAAAGAGCATCAATTTGGGATTTTGATGCAAGTAGTGTCTCATATTGAATATAGAAAAAGAAGTTCATGCCAATCTGTTGAAGCGACCTTTAAGTTGATAAACTAAGTGAAAACCTCTCTAAGGTAGTGATCCATGGGGAGTCTATGGAAGTGATATGAGGGAATCAGTGATATATCCCTGAACCTTTAGGAAGTGTTCTTGGGATAGAGTAATTGTGCCCGAATCTTTGTAATCCACAAATAGTGAAGATTATTGGAATTAGGTATGACTAGAAACCTGTCTGTGTATTCTCCTTGGACGTAACCCTTAGTGGTGAACCAAGTAAAAGTGTTGTGTTTTCCTTCTACATGTGAATTTTTTAATTACTACACATATCCATCATACAGGTTTAAACAAGTTTCTACTGACATGGGAACAATATCCAATAAATAAGATAAAAATTTGACACCCTGATTCACCCCCCCTCTTAGGGTGGTCTAGGGTCCTTCATTTGGTAACTCAAACTATATCTCTCCCAAATGATTCTCATCCTCATGAATAAAATAAAAACATAAATAGAAAGATGAGAAAGGGAAAGATATGAAAAACCATCCCACGAGATACCTCTTAGGGGTTTATTTATGATCAAAATGAAACCATCAACTAATCACGGTCAACAAGTGATAAAATTTACATTTCATAAAATACCCATACACCGAATATTGCATCACCCAAAGGAAAAAAACACAAAACAAATCAGGATACTGAGTAGGTACATGTATCTTGTGTTCTCAAGTAGTATTATCCAAGCCACCATGCCTCCACAACACAAAAACCAAAGGGATGGAACACCCACTCAACACATCCTCTCAATTTTCTTGGACCTAAACTGGTCGTTCCATGAACATTTCATCATTATTGATATCAAACTTTACCTAGTCAATGAAATTGGATTCATCATGAATATATCAATGAAGATGTGAAATGGAAAATACATCACGGATCCTTTCCATCTATATAAGGAGTAAAAAACAATAATAAACTTCACCAACATGCTCTAACACCTCAAGAGGTTTGAAAACTAGGCTGATAACTTACTTCCCTCACTAAACCTCCACTAACCATGATGAGGGAAAACCTTATGGAACACATGGTCTCTATACTTGAAATCTGAGGGCCTCATCCTTCAAACAAAAAATGAATTTTGATGGTATTTCACTAACTTAATCCTCTCATAAACAATCTGGACCTCCTCAGTCATACTATTCACTACATAGGGACCAAGAATAAATGAATCTTCAAATTTGGTCCATCATTATAGGGATTGACATGGCCTCTCATACAATGACTTAAACAGATCCATATTTATGGATTATTGGTCGACGTTTTCATAGTATAACTCAACCGATGTAAAGTTGTTTTCCTAATAACTAAATAAATATAAGATTCATGCCTGCAACACATCCTCCTATATATGGATATTCCACTATATGTTCTCATATATATTAGGTTAGAAAGTAGAAATATGCCATAAATGATTACTAAAATCATGTTGAAATATTCTTTAGACTCGTGAGGTTAAATGAGATTCCTAATCCATGAATATGGACTTTAGAACTCCATGAAACCAAACAAACTCATCCACATAGCTCCTTGTTAAAACATCCTTGTAAATTGACTCCCCAATTGATAATAAGTGAGATGAATTGATCATTTTATCCAGGATTACTTAGATATTATCATATAATACCTGATTATTGGGTAATCTTGTGATGAATTCCATTGATATGTCTTCCCACTTCCCTTTTGGGATATCCAATGGTTTTAATAAACCAAAAGGAACACAATGTACTACCTTCATCGATTGAAAAAAAATTATTCCCTGAACTCTACCACTACTTGTTATATCTTGGGCTACTAAAACCATACCCTCAAACTGTAGTATGTCATGGACACTCATTAGTGAACAATTAATGGTGAGATATGAAACTCATGGAGTAATGTCTCTTGAATCGGCATTGGGAAGAACATCCTCCTCTGAGACATCAATTAATGTCGGTCTTCCTCTAACCACCCTTAAAGGGAATCACATTGAAC
The DNA here is from genome assembly GCA_963277665.1 of Viscum album. Taxonomy (NCBI): domain Eukaryota; kingdom Viridiplantae; phylum Streptophyta; class Magnoliopsida; order Santalales; family Viscaceae; genus Viscum; species Viscum album. The sequence continues at coordinate 601,504,657 of OY728142.1, forward strand.
ATATCTATCTCGCATCACTTATAACTCTAGGTCACCCCATTAGGACACCTCAACTTTCTTCATTAAATAAACTCTCACTTTCATCTAAAATAAGAAACCCCCATCATCAACCGCCCTTATATCAAGGTTCATGGATACCAAATCCTCCACCACCCTCCATGAATCCCAAACTCCAAATAATATAATTTTATGACTTCTTCTTAGTGCATTATCCATAAAATTACCTTTACCTAGTGTGTATGATATATATAAAATGTAGTCTTGGAGAAATTCCATTTATCTTTTCTTTTACAGATTCAGGTCATGTTGAGTGAAAATGTACCTCAGACTCTTATGATCAATGAAGACCAAAAGGTTTTCTCTGATGTGGTAATATTTCCATCAGTTTTGGGAAAACACCACTATCACCAACTTCAAATATTGGGTGGTGTAGTTATGATCATGAGAGAATAATAATCTTGATCATTAGGAGATCACCACCTACTACTTCATTAAGATACAACCTAGACCTAAATTGGAAGAATCGTAGAACACTTCCAACATCTCATCCTCTAGAAATTAGAGAATTGGGGAATTTAATAACTTCCCTTTTAGGTGTCAAAGGATTCCTAACATTGATTGGTCCAAAATAAAACCAATTATCTTCTTCTCAAGGATGTTAATGAGGATAAAATTGGAGATAAATAAAACAAAACCCACCGATAATAACCCATGAGACCAATAAATCTATAAAACATTTCCATGCTATTTGGTGTCTCACAAGAAAAAAATTCCACAAGTTTGGACATATCCACTACTACTCCCAGATAAGACACCACATGGATAAGTAAATGCACCACCCATTTCCTAAACATTCACTCGGACAATTTCACATAATGTTGGTGTAGTTGGAGAGTCTTTAAAATGATCCATAGATGCCTGGAATGATCCTCCTAATATTTTGAGTATATAATAACATCATAGATGAATATGACTACAAATTGGTCTTGGAACTCATGAAATATAGATTTCATGAGTCCCATGTACACTATCGGTGCATTTGGGACACCGAATGACATAACTAAAAACTTGAAGTTGCTATATCTTCACTAGAAGATAGTCTTGAAGATATCTTCCTCTTTTACATTCAATTGATGATATCCAAAGAGTATATTGATATTATAAAATCAACTAGATCCTCTCATTAATTCAAAAAGTTCATTGATCCTCATAAGAGGGTAGCGATTCATGATTTTTACCTGGTTTACCCTTTGGAAGTTTATAAAAATCCTCATACTACCATCCACCTTCTTAGATAATAAAACTAGGTCAACCAACATTCACTGGGCTAGATGGAATCCTTCTGCATAAGATCATCTATCTGAATCCTATAATCCCATAACTCGAAATGTGTCATCCGATATGGACCCTTTAAAATCAAAGAGACACACATGTATAATTCTATCCCAAAATCGATATCACATCAAGGGGGTAGTGTTACAACATCATTGGAAAAAATATCCAAAAAATCTTCAAAAACTATAAGAGCCTCCCATATCCCAGCACCCACTGACTTCATTGAAAATTCTACCATCATGTAAAGATAGTGATCCAAATTCCTACTACCTACTTGTTAATTGTACTCATATATGAAAAATAAACAAAGACTATACACATTAAAGAATTTAAACCTCCTATAAAATAAATAGATGAATGCACACATGGAATACAACTAATCCATTATGAGGATGAAATTATATGGTTGTATCTATAGTAAGAAGAAATCCCAATTCAACTAATGTTTCCACATAATCAATATATACCCTCAGCACACATCAAACAAGTAAGCCTATCCTCCGAATATAATAGTTAACATCAGGGGAATGGTGATACTCTCCATGTTTAGTCCCAAAAAATTTACTATGGTAGTTAAATAAAGGATTTAGAGTCTCTTAAATAAAACAAAATATACATGAGATAAGATGATAATCTAATCATTAATTTGATGATATCTAGCCCCTCAAGTGATGGAATATCCCTGAAATAATATAGTTCATTCCAAAATACACTAACCCACTGATGTTGACCACTTACATGACCACGCTTAGGTTAGGGTCCCTGAAGATAGGGAACATACTGAGGTCGTCCCCTAGCTGCCTCATCCCCTATTGATAGAGCATGATCCTCTTTCCCTGTCTACTTTTACAATCTCATCATAAAATTCAAAAAAAGTTTGATGTTAAACCTAATCGTTACCACCATAGGGAGATCCAAGTACCACTAGGAGCTGATAGTAGCGATGAATTCATCCCCCCAAAACATATCACACTGGTCTAAAGATCCCTGAAAGAGAATGTTAGCTTATGTTCCGAAAATACTCGAAGAAAAAATATTGAGGATAACTCTCCACTGGATAAAACCTCAAAGAAAAAAATTTCGCTTGGAGGAAACCTACTAGATCCCCTCTCGCAGCAATTCTCCTTGAGAGTGGATATTCTTATTCACCTATTTATTTTTATATACCTCAAAATATGTTGGTAATACAAGAAAAGTAACTGAATATAATATAGAAGGGCGGATCACTTCCTCAATACATCATGCATGAGACTCCTCGTTGAGAAAAAGTTCAGGTGAAAAACAAAAAAAAATCATTAAAAATGATTCTAATATATCACATGGTTATACTCCCCTACTGAAGAGAAATAATCACCTCCCTATTTTTTTCCGTCATCAATGATCATGTTAATTCCACATATAATTTCTTTTGAAAATATTCCCATTAAATTTCTATTTCCTTCCACTCCTTGAGATACAACATCAAGAAATGATGCACTACACCCCTCATCTAACCAACTAATAGTGGAACCCAGTACTCCTTCTAGGCCCAAATAAAACTAAAGCTGATCTTGATCTCCTATATTCAGTGCTCTATCTCCAGATATGATATGATTACCACATAACATTCCAGAGATTACCTATGGAAGGCACAAAACTTCCTTGGTCACTAAACCTACTCCTCATCCGAATCACCCCTTTTACATTTAACCAGGACAACTTTTTGAACCAAGATAACTTGAACCACACATTTATAAGTCTATGAGACATAAATGAAATGGAAACAAATATTTATTATGCCTTATAATATGGAATACTAAGTTCATTTAGTTAAATTCATTTTAAATCTCTGAAATCACCTCATTCAATCACAACAAAAAACCGTGTAATGGATGTAACTTTCCAAGGTCTCTCCCTAAAAGTATCATCACTTCACCTAGAACATTTTTTTGTTTCAGGTCCTTGTGTAAGATCATAGGGGGCCTTAAAATCTGATTTCCTAGACTAACTTTCTTTGTTATTTTACACACTAGTTTCACTGACATTACTTACATTTAAAACACATATAATCCTCACATTTCTTTATGACAAGACCTATCCTATCTCTCAACCGAAACCTCTGAAACCACTATTTTATGACCCACTCCCTTAAAAGGTACCTATATTAGGATGGAAATAAATGAATATATATAATGAACCATGAGTCCCACATCTAGTAGGCCCAAGGTTGGTGACCAGTAATGAGGGTTAAACAAGGTCTCACACATGGGGGTTATTGCCCTCAATAGATAATAAAGGTAGGATTATGAGATAATATATCAAACTCCAAATAACTCAATGAAATAAAGAAAGTAAAAAAACCACACAAATACGCACAATCCAGGTAATTTATATGAATACAAATAAAACTTTCCAAATAAAGTACCAAATGAAAATCTTATAGTAGTAACTTGATAGATCCAAGATAGTAATGTCCAACTAAGTCTCCAATTCCCTCTTAGTACCTTGAAAAATAGTTTATATATATATCTAGGTGAGAATAAAATGTATAATTAGTAAGATCATACCCAAGTAATCTCGTGAAAATATGATAAGAACATACTAATTCATCATTTAACAAATAAAAGATTCAATAAGAACCTATCAGTTTAACTAATTTGTGGCCTCACTAATGCTCACTCACCAAATAATGAATCCATTTATAATAATATAAGAATAATTATATCAATAAAATGGTATATCCCATAGCTTCCCCACTTATTGTATACTCTCATTCCCCAAAAACATTCATCATAGAACTCCCATCCCTTTCGTATCCATCAACCTCATACCATGCCAAGCCTCATCACAATGGGAAATCCATAGCTCTCACCTAGTCCTAACCACTGAATCACACACTCATCTTATCATAATCATAGGAAAAAACCATAATTGTATGGTATCATGAACATGAAGGATAACAACATTTTACCCTCCTCCTACCATGCACAACCCCTACCATGAACCACCTCATCCACTCATCAATCATAGCTCTAATTAACTATAACCACAATCCATCACAATATATAATTCATAACCTTATATAGAAGTGATAGTGAAGAAGAGGGGGTATCCAACCATCCACCCTATCCAACCTGGATGCTTGGGGAAAACAAATGGAACCTAATACCTTTGAGTTTGATTGTAAATATGTAACGCCCCAACCACAATTACCCAGAGTCGGTGCATTATTACATAACACTGGCATGATCAAAAGAAAGATCAAATCTCAAAATACCGATTAGTTTAGTAGCCTTAGGAACACTAGATATATTCATAAGTATTACATTACATCATAAAAATGAAAAATACAACAAGATAGTCTCCATAGTCCACACTAATATCCCCTCATATTATCCCTGCAGGTCATTCATAAATTACTTCTTCACATCCTGGAAAAAATAAAATATATAAAGGGGTGAGCTCAGACGCTCAGTAAGGGTAACAATATAGCGGAAACTTTCATAAATAAGCATAAAAATTTAAGGCAATGTATAACTAAAACAAAAGCCTTTTAAACTTGAACATCAGCATAATATGGCAAAGATAAAATGAAATAATTCCATTTACTTATTCACATGGATATTCTACTAGTCGAATAATCACATGCAATATCAATAACCACTTTCATAATTATGGAATGCATAATGCCAGACTATCATAACCACATAGCGAAGGCCTCATACCAAGACTACAAATAAGATTTTGTCAAGGCCTTGTGCCAAGACACTAGTTTGTCTCATGAGACCTACCAATGCATTGAGGAGATATAGCGGGCTCCACCCGTCACTTATTAAGTCCAATTCATTCCTCATATGAACAGGTTTAAACAAAACATAAACATTCATATTAAAACTAGCATATGAAATGTCAATACTTTATCCATAAACCATGAATGGTATAAAAATAACACATCCACAGTCAAACATATCACAAAAACTTCAATACAATATAGAAGTTTTGTATCATAATAAATCAACTTCAAATAAGCTTAAAATCCATCAAAGGATGTTGACATAGATGAAATCAAAACTATTTGAGAGAAATATCTATTTTTTTTAAATCATTTAAAAGTCACATAATTATAAAATAAAACATTTAATTTTAAAATATTCTTATAAGCTTGTAAGGGAAGTTTCGATGATTTTATAACGGCAGAAAATAGCCGCACCCGCCATATAAGTTAAAAAAGCCTTCTTACCTTAATTCTGTCGAAAAGGTTAAAAAGGACTTTGTTTGGAAAATGACAAAAAGATTCCTATATAAACTTTATATAAAAAGTCAACAAGGGTATAAATGACTTTAACCCATAGTTTTTAAAATATTAATAATGATTTTAAATACATTTTTAAGAAACATGGATGTGGATAATAAAGAGGTCCTAGTAGATAATTAAGTATAAACAACCTCGGATAATGAAGAGATTGTGAAATAAACCCTTACCTAGTACTTTTCCTTAGTCGATGGTATGTTAACCTCTTGTATAATAGTTAAAACATTGTTATTAAATTATACAATAACTATATACATAATTATGATATCATATATGTTCTTTTAACATTGATTTGTTAATAATATCTTAGTATTATCATTGTTTCGAGTGTTAACTTACTCGTTTTCTTTTATATGTTTTGTTCAATAAGTCATGTTTGTTATGGATCGGTTGTACATTATTCATATCCAGAATGATATAAAGTTCTTAAACATTAATTTTAATCATCAATTGAGAATTAGTCTTGAATGGATACGATGGGGAAAGAATCTCAACACGTTCGTGGAGACGGTAGTCTGTACGTACGCATGAGCGACAATATCATTCTTTTGATATTAAAATAATATATAATTGGATGATATATCATATATAAAGAATAATTGTCATGTTATATTTATTATTTACATGAATTACACATCATTATTATACCCATATAAATAATAATATATTGAATAACAATTACACCACGATGTGGAGACGGTAGGCCGTACGTACGCACGTATGGTGACATGTCATTCAAAGGATGGATAGAATAATGAATATGGTTGTAACATATTTATAATAATATCAAATTATATAGGAGATAATGGATTTATTATTTTATAATGGTAATAACAAAGAAAGAAAAAGTTGAAGAAGAAATGAACTTGAAAAAGGGTGGTGAAAACATTACCTCTTCTTCGGGTTCTTCCTTTTGATTTGATCAAAAGGGCTCCTTAGGTTGGATTTATGATCAAAATAAGGCCTCTATGTTGTAGTGAGTGAATTTGAGAGAGTATTTGGGCATGGGTTGGCCGAGACAAAGGGCTTTTAATGTGTGGATTAGTGAGAAGGGGGAGTTCCCTTTTTAAAGAGGGGTGAGTGGAACCTTTGGAAAAGCTAAAAATATTATTTTATAATAAATTAATATTCAGTTTCTAATGGATCCAAAGTTAATTACTTAAATTTTAATGTGGTGATGGGTTGAAAACTACTCAACCAATAGAATTTAGACAGGTTTGGGTCATTATATTAACCTTATCTTTTAGTTTTAACTCTTAGTTAATTAGTTTGACACTTACCATGTCACTTTGTATTTTTATATTATATAGTTAATAAACTTACTATATACCTCAAAAAGACCCCCAAGTGGTCCATTAATGATACACCTATCATGATATCAGTCTCTTGGACAAACATTAGATTTTTAGGAATTTAATATCAATTAATAATATAATATATTTTTTAAAAACTCTTTTATGTCAATTTTGACACTATTGGGTATTTTGTTTTTGATAAGTCCATAAAAACATTATTACTTCAAAAAAAATTATATAATAAATACTAATATGTAATATTAACCTAGAAAATTAGTTTAATTCATAAAAAGTCTCAAATTACATTTATTTTGATATTTATTATATCAATTATTTTAATATTTCATTAATTAGGTAATTACTGCATCACCATTGTGTCATCAATAAATTAAATTATTTAATGTCTAAAAATTATAAATAAAATACCATTATATAGGAAATAGTTTTATCTTTCTAATTAATATTTAAAATCGAATTTAAATTATGTATAACCCTATATTAAAAATGTTTTAGTAAATAAAATTTGATTTTAACTCTTTTAACTCTTCTTTGAATTAAATAATAATAAATGTCCTAATCTAATCCAAGTGGACCTAAATGATAATATTTTATTCCTAAGGTTGTTTTTGGTCGAGATAAATGTGTCCAATATAATTAGGACATGTTTTAGGGTAATATTAATATCATTTTTACCCTTAATTACCCTATTTACTTTTAACCGGGGTAAATAAGAGTAAAAATTTACTATTCATCAAAAAAAAATTTCATCTAATTGAACCAAATTTTACTCCTTGATATTAACCGTGTCTCTAGGATTTTCAAAATTCCACTCATAGAAGCGGTAAAATTAAGTTTTATGTGAATTTCCAAATTCTCCTAGGAAGTGGGTAAAAGACGGTGAAAAGTTCAATAAAATTTTTATATATCTAAAATTATTCTAAACTAAATCCAATGAATTACATTGAACTTATATAGGTATTATGTATATATTTTGACCTTAATTAAATTTAAATAAAATAAATAATTATTTAAATAAAAAGTCGGTTTTTAACTAATAACCCAGTGTTTTTCACAATTCATCAAAAATTGAAAGTTTTCAGAAAAATACCAAAAATTCACCCTAGGATAATTTCGATATTCCGAATCCAAAAATGAAGTCCATTTTGAATGATAAAATTTATAAAATTTTAAATTGTATGTATTAATATTCATAATGCCTAGTTTGATTTCTTGTGGTGTGTGTAAGAACTCGAAATTGCGTACAACACACACTACTGTATTATTCAATGGGAAGCGTACCATGGAAGCTTGGGGTGTTACATTCTCCCTTCCTTCAAATAATTTCATCCTAGAAATTTCTAGAATACTACCGCATGAAAAGACTCAGGTGGTTCTTCATCATAAGTTCCTCGGGTTTAAACGTTGCCTCTTCCTTCTTATGGTTTCTCCACAAAACTTTTACCAGACGAGTCGTCCGGTTTCTCAGTACTTGTTCTCTCGTATCAAGAATCCTGACGGGCTCTTCGCAATAAGACATATCAGGTTCCAATTCTAATTCCTCATAGGTGAGTACATGCGTTGGGTCAGGCATGTATTTCCTCAACAGTGATACGTGGAACACATCGTGAACTTTGGAGAGACTTGGCGGCATTTCCAAACGGTAAGCTATAACCCCAATTCATTCTAGAATTTCGAAAGGTCCGATGTAACTAGGACTCAATTTACCCTTCTTACCGAAACTTATAACTCCCTTCCATGGAGATACCTTCAAGAAAACATGATCTCCTACCTGAATTCCAAATCCTTCCGTTGGTTATCGGCATAGCTCTTCTGCCTAATTTGAGCTGCTTTGATGTGGTTTTGGATTACCTTTACCTTTTCCATTGTTTCCTCCACTAGTTCTGGGCATACAAGTTTTCGTTCACCAACGTAATCCCAACAGGTTGTTGTGTGACATCTCTTTCCATATAATGCTTCATATGGTGCCATCTGAATAATCTAATGGAAGCTATTATTATAGGAAAATTCTACCAGAGGTAAATATTGACCCTACATACCCTGAAAGTCAATTGAGCAGGATCTCAAAATGTCTTCTAAGGTTTGAATAGTCCGTTCTGATTTTCCATCTGTTTGAGGGTGGTAGGCAGTGCTCAATTGAAGTTCAGTATCCAGGGATTTCTGAAGATTCTTCCAGAATCTTGAAGTAAAATGGGGATCACAATCAGAAACAATCGATAGGGGTACTCCATGAAGTCTCACCACTTCATTAATATATAGTCTTGCTAAATGTTTCAGTGGTAGATCTTCTCTTATAGCAAGAAAATGTGCTGACTTGGTAAGACGATCAACAATAACCCATATTGCATCATTCCTTCTAGGAGTCTTTGGTAGCCTGATGAAAAAGTCCATCGTAATATTGTCCCATTTCCATTTCGGTATGGGAAGAGGTTGCATGACTCCTCCAGGATGTTTCCTTCCAGATTTCACTTGTTGACAAACCATACATCTTGACACAAAATCAGCAATCTCCCTCTTCATGTTGTCCCACAAAAAATGTTTCTTCAAGTCTCTATACATTTTGGTGCTCCCAGGGTGTATAGAGAAATTTGAACTATGAGCATCATCCAACAATTCCCTTTTTAGATCAGGTATATTGGGGACACAAAGTCTCTTCCCAAATTTCAAAATTCCATCTTCATACCCAAATTCATTAAATCTCCCATCATTTACAGCTTTAATATTTTTTTTGAAACTCTTCATCACCGGTCTGAGAACTCTCCATATTTTCTAGTAAAGATGGTTTGGAAACCATTTTAAAAATCATTTATGTTTCACCTTCCATGGTAATTCCCATATCCATCTTCACTAGATCCATGAAAATAGGATCCCTTTCAATTCTCATCATGTTCAAAACTCCATGATCTTTTTTGCTCAAAGCATCTGCCACCTTATTTTCCTTCCCCAAGTGGTAGTGTATCGTGCAATCATAATCCTTGAGTAGTTGAAGCCATCTCCTTTGCCTCATGTTGAGTTCTTTTTGTGAGAAAATATACTTCAAAATATTGTGATTAGTATAAATCTCACATTTTTTACCATGGAGGTAGTGCTTCCATACCTTCAAAGCAAAGATCACAACTGCTCACTCGAGATCATGAGTAGGATAGTTTTGCTCATGAATTTTCAACTATCGTGATTTGTAGGCAATAACCCTATAATTCTGCATAAGGACACAACCAATTCCTTTATTAGATGCATCACTATAAATAACGAACCCATCATTCCCCGATGGTAGAGTAAATATAAGAGCATTGAATAATCTTCTCTTCAGTTCTTCAAAAAATTCTTCACACTCTTTTTTCCAAACAAATTTAACCCCCTTACTTGTGAGCTTTGTTAATGGGTTAGCCAATCGGGCAAAATTCTGGTTGAAACGCCGATAATAACCTGCTAAACCAATAAAACTGCATATCTCAGTTATACTCGTAGGTTCTATCCATTCTTGGATTGCCTTGGTCTTAGAAGGATCAACAGAGATTCCATCTTTAGAGACAATATGGCCAAGAAAAGAAATCTCCTGAAGCCAGAATTCACACTTGCTAAACTTCCAATATAATTCATGTCTTCTCAGAGTCTTCAGGATAATGCGCAAGTGATTTTCATGATCTTCATATCTTTTGGAGTATACCAAGATATCATCAACAAATACCACCAAAAATTCATCTAGATATTCCTTGAAAACTCTATTCATTAGATCCATGAATACAGAGGGCACATTAGTCAGCCCAAAAGGCATTACTGTAAACTCATAATGCCCGTACCTAGTTCGAAATACTGTCTTCGGAATGTCTTCCTTCTTCACACACAACTGATGGTATCCAGACCGAAGGTCAATCTTTGAAAATTATTGAGCTCCATGAAGTTGGTCAAATAAATCATCAATGCGAGGTAGGGGATACTTGTTCTTTATTATTATTGCATTTATCTCCCTGTAGTCGATACATAACCTCATAGATCCATCTTTATTTTAACAAAAAGAACAGGGGATCCCCATGGAGAAACACTAGGGAGAATAAATCCCTTATTACTCAATTCCTCTAGTTGTTTTTTTAGTTCAACTAATTCAACAGTGTCCATTCTATAAGGGGTCTTTGATATAGTCCTTGATATAGGAATTAAATCAATGGAAAACTCAACTTCTCGTTCTGGAGGATGTCCAGGTAAATCTTTTGGAAACACATCTACATATTCATTCACATTAGGTACATCCTCTATTTGAACATTCCTTTCCTCACCCACAGTCAATTCATTCTCTTCCTCCGCAATAATTGAATTTAGTTGAGCTACTGGGGGTAGATCTAGATAAGAATTAGGTTGTGATGATTCTTCCCTAAAGATAAGGTGTTCCTTATCATCATCATCATCAAAAATCGTAACCTCCTTCTTATTACAATAAATATTTGCATCTTGGTATGAAAGCCAATCCATACCAAATATTATATAAAACTCAATCATAGGTATGATGATGAGATCAGCAGATAAAGAACATTTATGTGCTCTAATGGGGACTGATTCACAAAACTTTGTTGCAATGATACTTCCCTTAGGATTTTTAACTAACAACTCCCTTGTTAAATCAAATTGAAAATATCTAATTTTCTTAGCAAATTAGGAAGATATGAAACAATGCGATGATCCAGAATCAAATAATTCATTTTCTAAACTTGAAGAAACCATTAAATTACCTGACACAATGTCTTTCAAAGCTTCTACCTCAGCAATAGTGATAGCATAAGCTTGGCCTTGATCCCTTGGCCTTTTCTGAGGTAAGTTCCCATAACGCTTAGGACATTAATTTTCATAATGTCCCATCTCCCTGCAATTGTAGCATTGAACATCAGTATCTTCCTTCTTCCCCTTGCAATCACGAGCTTGGTGGCCTTTTTCACCACACTTGTAACAGACTCCCATTCCTTTTAATCAAGTACCGGGGTATTTCTTCCCACATTTACTGCAGGTGGGATATTCAACCTTTACCTTCTTCCCCTTATTTTCATTCCCAGATTGATCGAAAGATCTCTTCTTCTCTTGCTTTGCTTTAAAGTCATAAGACTTAGAGAATTCCTTTTCTGTCTTGATTGCACATGAGACAATGTCTTCGTACGATGAGAAGGATTGTGAGACTAATGCTCAATGGAGAAATGGTTTTAACCCATCAAATAAATGATCAATATTAATTCATGGGTTACGTATATAATCTCCAACATACCTTGCTAACCTTGTAAAGTTAGCCTCATACTTTGAGACATTCTCATCCTCCTTTTGTCTCAAACTCAGAAATTGCCTTTCCATATCTGTTTGATGGTCATGAGGAAAGTATTTTTCTAAAAACAGATCTTTGAACTCCCTCTATTCCATATTTGATACTTCATCATCTTCCTTTGTGTTTTGAATCAATGACCACCATTGATCAGAATCTCCAGTGAGGCGATAAACTGCCATGACAACTTTTTCCCTTTCACTACTACCCAAAGACTGAAATATTTTCTCTAGGGAACTTATCCATTTCTCATCTACAAATGTATTTTTATTCCCATTGAATGTTGTTGGTTCTTCCTCATGAAGTGATCTAACATTGATCCTCCATGCTGTGGATCAGGGTGCTCCATACAGGTAAGGTTATTATTCATAACCTGAGTGAGTTGTCCCAGTATGGTGATTAGTTGATCATCACCAGTTTCATCACCAGCTCCACTATAATTATCGTGAGTAGGATGGAAATCCCTACATGGAGTGCATGAATTGATACGGTTTCCATTTCTTCCACTAGGCACCATTTATAAACAATGGCATAAATTAGATCAGTTTATGAATCAAAATACATAATTCCATACTTATAAAACACTTAACATAAATTGTACTATTTATGGATATAATCCATAATCATAAAAATGTTTTCTTTGTGGATGTATATACTCATAAACCCTTTATAATGGTTTGTAAAGAAAATGAGAGTTATCCTAAGCATATTCACCGGGAGTGTCGTAACCAAGAGTGCAGCAAGGCCCGTTGTCGTGCACCAGTTCCCGTTCGAGTCTAGCTCAAAGTGGTGTTTTCGGGTTTTACCCCTAGGTACATCTATGCTAGAGCCTCCTCTACCTGCTCATGTCCAGACAGGGATGTATTGCTTGTAAAACTCACAAAATCTCTATAATACCAAAATTCTAGGAAGTTCTTCTATACTAATCCTCGAAGTCCATCTTAAATCTATGTGCTCAAATCAGAGTTTATCTAAATCTAGCTTCCAAGGTTTGTACTAAACTTCCTCTGATACCAACTGTAACGCCCTGACCCCAGTTACCCAGAGTCATGGCATTATTACATAACATTGGCATGATCACAAGAAAGATCAAATCTTAAAAGACCGATTAGTTTAGTAGCCTTGAAAACACTAGATATATTCATAAGTATTACATTACATCATAAAAATAAAAACTACAACAAGATAGTCTCCATATTCCACACTCATATCCCGACATATTATCCTTGAAGGTCATTCATAAATTAATTCTTCACATCCTGGGAAAAATAAAACATAGAAAGGGGTGAGCTCAGATGCTCAGTAAGGATAACAATATAGCGGAAACTTTCTTAAATAAGCATAAACATTTAAGGCAATGTATAACTAAAACAAAAGCCTTTTAAACATGAACATCAGCATATTATGGAAAAGATAAAATGAAATAATTCCATTTACTTATTCACATGGATATTATACTAGTCGAATAATCACATGCAATATCAATAACCACTTTCATAATGATGGAATGCATAATGCCAGACTATCATAACCACATAGCCAAGGCCTCGTGACAAGAATACAAATAAGATTTTGTCAAGGCCTTTTTCCAAGACACTAGTTTGTCTCATGAGACCAACCGATGCATTGAGGAGCTATAGCGGGCTCCACCTGTCACTTATTAAGTCCAATGTATTCCTCATATGAATAGGTTTAAACATAACATAAACATTCGTATTAAAACTAGCATACAAAATGTCAATACTTTCTCCATAAACCATGAATAGTATAAAAATAACACATCCACAGTAAAACATATCAAAAAAACTTCAATACAATATAGAAGTTTTGTATCATAATAAATCAACTTCAAATAAGCTTAAAATCCATCAAAGGATGTTGACATAGATGAAATCAAAACTATTTGAGAGATATATCTCTTTTTTTAAATCATTTAAAAGTCACATAATTATAAAATAAAACATTTAATTTGAAAATATTCTTATAAGCTTGTAAGGGAAGCTTTTATGATTTTATAATGGCGGAAAATAGCCACACCCACCGTATAAGTTAAAAAACATTCTTACCTTAATTCTGTCAAAAAGGTTAAAAAGGACTTTGTTTGGAAAACGACAGAAAGATTCCATTATAAACTTCGTATAAAAAGTCAAAAAGGGTATAAATGACTTTAAACCATAGTTTTTAAAATAGTAATAATGATTTGAAATACATTTTTATGAAACATGTATGTGGATGATAAGGAGGTCTCAGTAGATAATTACGTATAAACAACCTCAGATAATGAAGAGATTGTGAAATAAACCCTTACCTTGTACTTTTACTTAGTCGATGATATTTTAACCTCCTATATAATAGATAAAACATTGTTATTAAATTATACAAGAACCATATACATAATTATGATATCATATATGATATTTTAACATTGATTTGTTAATAATATCTTAGTATTATCATTGTTTCAGGTGTTAACTTACTCATTTTCGTTTATATGTTTTGTTACATAAGTCATGTTTGTTATGGATAGGTTGTACCTTATTCATATCCAGAATGATATAAAGTTCTTAAACATTAATTTTAATCATCAAATGATAATTAGTCTTGAATGGATACGATGGGGAATGAATCTCATCGCGTTCATGGAGACGGTAGTCCGTACGTATGCACGAGCGACAATATCATTCTTTTGATATTAAAATAAAATATAATTGGATGATATATAATATATAAAGAATCACTATCATGTTATATTTATTATTTACATGAATTAAACATCATTATTATACTCATATAAATAATAATATATTGAATAACAATTACACCACGACGTGGAGACGGTAGGCCGTACGTACGCACGTATGGTGACTTGTCATTCAAAGGATGGATAGAATACTGAATATGGTTGTACCATATTTATAATAATATAAAATTATATATGAGATACTGGATTTATTATTTTATAATGGGAATAACAAAGAAAAAATAAGTTGAAGAAGAAATGAACTTGAAAAAGGGTGGTGAAAACATTACCTCTTCTTCGGGTTCTTCCTTTTGATTTGATCAAAAGGGATCCTTAGGTTGGATTTATGATCAAACTAAGGACTCTAGGTTGTAGTGAGAAAATTTTAGAGAGTATTTGGGCAGGGGTTGGCCGAGCCAAAGGGCTTTGAATGTGTGAATTAGTGAGAAGGGGGAGTGCCCTTTTATAAGAGGGGTGAGGGGAACCTTTGGAAAAGCTAAAAATATAATTTTATAATAAATTAATATTCGGTTTCTAATGGATAAAAAGTGGATTATTTAAAGGTTAATGTGGGGATGGGTCTAAAACCACTCAACCAATAGAATTTAGATAGGTTTGGGTCATTATATTAACCTTATCTTTTAGTTTTAACTCTTAGTTAATTAGTTTGACACTTACCATGTCACTTTGTATTTTTATATTATATAGTTAATAAACATAATATATACCTCCAAGCTACCCCCAAGTGGTACATTAATGATAAAAATATCATGATATAAGTCTCTGGGACGAACCTTAGATTTTTATCAATTTAATTTCAATTAATAATATAATATTTTTTTAAAAAACTCTTTTTTGTCAATTTTGACACTATTGGGTATTTTGTTTTTGATAAGTTCATAACAACATTATTAATTTGAAAACAGTTTATATAATCAATCCTAATATTTAATATTAACCTATAAAATTAGTTTAATTTATAAAAAGTCTCAAATTACATTTATTTTGATATTTATAATATCAATTATTTTAATATTTAATTAATTAGGTAATTACTGCATCACCATTGTGTCATCAATAAATTAAATTATTTGATGTCAGAAAATTATAAATAAAATAACATCATGTAAGAAATATGTTTATCTTTCTAATTAATATTTAAAATCTAATTTACCTTATGTATAACTCTATATTAAAAATGTTTTCGTAAATAAACTTTTATTTTAACTCTTTTAACTCTTCTTTGAATTAAATAATAATAAATGTCCTAATCTAATCCAAGTGGGGCTAAATGATAATATTTTATTCCTAAGGTTGTTTTTGGTCTAGATACACTTGTCCAATAGAATTAAGACATGTGTTAGGGTAATATTAATATCATTTTTACCCTTAATTGCCCAATTTACTTTTAACCGTGGTAAATAAAAGTAAAAAGTTACTATTCACCAAAAATTATTTTCATCTCATTGAACCACATTTTACTCCTTGATATTAACCGTGTCTCTCAGATTTTGGAAATTCCACTCACAGAAGCGATAAAATTAAGTTTTATGTGAATTTCCAAATTCTCCTAGGAGGTGGGTAAAAGACAGTGAAAAGTTCAATAAAATTTTTATATATCTAAAATTATTCTAAACTAACTCCAATGAATTACATTGAACTTATATAGGTATTATGTATCTATTTTTACCTTAATTAAATTTAAATAAAATAAATAATTATTTAAATAAAAAGTTGGTTTTTAACTAATAACACAGTGTTTTTCACTATTCATCAAAAAATGAAAGTTTTCAGAAAAATACCAAAAATTAACCCTAGGATAATTTCGATATTCCAAATCCAAAAATGAAGTCCATTTTGAAAGATAAAATTTATAAAATTTTAAAATGTGGGTATTAATATTCATAACGGCTAGTTTGATTGGTTGTGGTGTGTGTTAGAACTCGAAATTGCGTACAACACGCGCTACTGTATTATTCAAAGGGAAGCGTACTGTGGAATCTTGGGGTGTAACAAAATACACGACTTGGGTGCGGTTCATATAAAAATCACAAGGAAAAAATGAATAATAGTTATACACAATCCCAAAATATGGGTTCACATAACCTAAATCACCCAATTACCATAAACTTTTCATCACCAATGTTGCATATAAATGTCACTACCACAATATTATCCACTCATCCAGCCCCACTTAATGAGCATACAACCACACATCAATTCCATAGTTACCATTTAACCACATTAGTTAACAAATATTTACATATTGATTTTATAATCTATCCATATTAAATGAAAATACATTTTATAGATAAGGTAATAATTTTTTCCCATCCATTCTCATTCAATTAATCATTATTATCCCATTTACCATTTCAAGAATTCAATAAATATCGAGAAACTACCAAGATGACACATAATTCCATTAACCATTATCACATCAACCTAATGCATCCACATCACACATCATCATCACAGTCCCAAACACCACATAACCTCAACACAAATCATTTCCATTGACCCACAATTAAAACCCATCAAGAAACCCATAATATCATCCATCAATCAACCATTACATAAAACCAAATTCACAAGAAAATGAAAATACAACAATTAATTATTAACACACATATGATTCAATTATCATCTTTAAGGTCTTTACCATTTCATGTGAGGTTATTTCCATAATCATATTTCAATAAACAAAAATATATTCAAAGTATCAAACACATATCATAAACAACAATATCTGACATAAAATCATGGAAAATAAATATCATAAGTTCATGTAAAGCATATATAATATCTCCCATTTCCTATAAATTTATTATGTTTGATCAAGTATTTTTATTAATAAAACTCTTACCATCCATCCAAAAGGAAACAAAAGAATTATAATATCACATATTAAAAAAATAAGGAGATAACTAGGATCTGTTACCTTGATATTTTTTTCAAAGAAAACCACACTCCCAATAGAAAATCCAAGGGATCAAAATCCAACATGATCAAAGAGAAAACACTAAAACCAATCCACAATAATCCATGCCTAACCATGCTTAAAACTCATCCCAAAATAGATGGTTTCACTAGAGGGAACATCTAGAAATAAGTTAATAATGAAAGGTGAAATATGAGAAGAAGGTACCTTGAATAAATGGAACTTGATTATCCGTGATCAAAGAGGTTAGAACCCCAAAAAGATATAATCAAAGCGTTACAAGGGGGACTAGAGATGACCAATGCTTGAAGGAGGAGAAAGGAGTTAAAGATGAGGGAGTTCAGGACCTCTATTTGTAGAGGAATCATGAATGGACTTTCCATGGTACGGAGATAACCCATTACATCATGGTCTCCATCAGTATAAATAGATATTAATATCCCATGGACATTTAACCCTTTTTTGTATGTTTTTAAAAATTTATTTGACCATCATTGTGGCCTAATCCCTAGAATGGTCTAATATGTATCAGCTACTCTGACACCCACCATGACAATCCACTATATCATAACACAAAAAGATGGGTGTTTTACCCTCACCATGCCTAGGACTATAATATTGAGAGATCCATCATCATTTATTACACAAGTGCTCCACCAAAATTCCACACCTAGTGACACTCCCTTAACTAGGGTGTTTCCAATATGACTTTATTACACAAGTCCACCACCCAAGCACCATGCTTAGTTCCATGGCTAACCATCCCATTTCACTCAACATGGTGCATCCTAGCACCACATGACTAGCCCCATGACAAACCTTCAACCTCACAAGGCTAAAACGGCCAGCACCACACCCTCCACCATGGAGTTATGCCATTATAAATGTCTAGAAAAATTAATTATCCACAATAACACCTATAAACTCCTTCTCATCACCGCTAAGCCCTAGGAAAACATAAAGGAATGATTTTTTTTGGAATTTAGTCCCTCACATAATGGATCTAATGTGTATAAAGATATGTGATTTTATGTATAGATCCACTCTAAATTTTAATGATCAATGAATGCATATAAGACTCATCATATATTCAATATACATACATCATTGACTTGATGTGTATAAAGAAATGTGATTTTTGGAATAAATCCACTCTATATTTCAATGATCAATGTATCTATGTAATACCCATAATTAATAATCCTTTTACTAACATTGTATCTTTGATGTTTATAAGGAAATGTGAGTTTAGAAATTACTCCACTCTATATTTTCTTGATCAATGAATGATCGGTCAATATTTTCTTTAGCTTATGGGTCCTAAGAAACTCATATATTCTAATCTTGCATGTTTTTAATTCACTCTTATATTACTTGAATTTATTAAAATAATATTATTTAGTATTTTAAATTATCTCAATAATATCCTTAAAATATTTCACATTGTCAAGAAAAACTATCACTGGAAGCTTTGTGTCTTACCTTTAAATTCAAAAGGATCCTTGTTCAATTTTATCATAATAAGAAATCACGTAAAATACCTAATAGTTTTAGAACATGAAGTGTCTAAACACCCTTCTTCATATTTATAGATATTTTCTTATAGATTTACTTGACTAAGGATAAATATTCCAAACTGGTAATTATTTAATCTTACATTTTATATTCATCATTTATTCATGAAAATTCAAGTATCATTGAACTATTAATTGAGAATGAAACATCAAAAACCACATTGATATTAGAAGGAAAAATGTATCAAAGTTTCTTAACAAATAATAAGATAGATGTTTTGGGAACTTTAAATTTATAATTAAATTTCCACAATAATAAATACGCTTTGAAATAAAAATTTATTATCTTTACACCACTGACATTGGAATCACAATTTCTCAGTAGTTTAAAGAATTTACCTTGAATTCTAGTAATGTTTTTTTACTCAAATTATTTCTATAGTTAAATACACATGTGTTATAGGAATAATTTATTTAACACCCAAGAAGTATAAAAAAATCATTACTATTAATTGATGAATATTTTTGAAGTATAATATGCTACTTGTTTCTTCAATTCATTTCATTTTATCTTTCTATGAACTTTATTGTAGCATGTGAATTAAATATGCCCTTTTATGATACTCTTTGGATTTCATTTTGATGAAAAATGTGAAGGATTATTTGGTGTAAGACTTTCCATTGGCCTTTTTACCTTGTATTTAAACCTTTTCACTATAAGAACTAAATATTATTCATTCATTCGGTTCTTATATTCTTGTTTAACCTTTCCCAAAAGATATATAATTTTTTATCCATTCAAATCATTTTATAATACTAAAAAACTATAGTAGCTAGGTGATATGGGTGTAATAATAGTATGTATTTAATGATTTTGATACCTCTTTCAATTTACACATGTTCAGTGAAATCATTATCCCATCCATAACTCACTTCACATTCTCCTCACAAATATCTCAAAGATGTGACAACTTGTGAAATCATCCATTTTATAATGTTTTTGTAAAAAATAAATTAAATTGATAATAAAATTATGATATAAACATCTAATGCATAATCTATGGGTCTCCTATAATCTTCTTTTTCACCTTCGCTTATTGAGGTATCCCAAAAATTTGTGGGGAATATGGTACATATAATTTATTTTCATATAATCATACATTGTGCATGTTCATAACATACTCTTTGAAATTCATGCCTATTAGGTCATGTTATTTGTCCAAATTTGATCTTAGTGAACTTGTGGTATTTCTAGCCATTTTTACACAAAATTAAACTCTAGTAGATACATACTTTTATCTCGATTACCGGTTAATATAAATTATATATTTTATTAATCTTAAATGTATCCCACTATTTAATCAAATCCTAGTTTCCCTTAACCACTACATTCAAAATTCTAAGTTGCTTGATTATTATAGTGGAAAGGACCCTTAAAACCTCTCATCATAGTCTAATTTATGCCTATTCCACTACTCGGAGAGTCTCATGGTAGGAATTTGGATATCCAACCACATTAATTCAATTCTTCTTCGTATATTGATTGGAGTCCCATCTTTTATAAAGTATAACCTATAATTACTAAACATTTTACCTCTAAAGTTACAAAAAACTATCTAGGGATATTTATTTACTACAAAATTTTGTTAAGTAAACCCACCACATTCATAAGAATTCACACATAGTAATACGAATCCTAAAATAGGGATAACAAGCACCATAAACATAAGGTTTTTTCCATGTTAAAGTGATGATAAGTTTTAATGTTAAAAACTTAATATTTTATTTGAGGGTTTTATATTTAATTAAATCCTTTTCTATTTATTATGAATTTATGTGATCACCCTCATACCTTATATAGGATTTAAATATAAAAAATCAACTAAGAAAGTTCATTTTATTTATGAATTATTGTATGTTATTCTATTCAATCATGAATAAAACCACACAAATATAAAATTAATAAACAGTGCATAAAAAATAAATGATGTGATCAGGAGTCATTTATAATGGTTGATACATTTATTGAAAAAATGGATCAATCTAGATCCTTGGGGTTGGTGGTACTAAGTTATAAGGCCTCGACCTTAAACACTACATAATCTTGAATTATGACAATAATTCACATTGAGGATCTTTTTAGGTTTAGAGTTTAAGATAATTAGGCCATAACTATTACATAACAAATTAAATATTACATGTATACACTACTACCCAATATCCATTTTTCATTAAATAAAAACTCTTTAAAAGAAACATGTCAAGTTCCATGTTTTAGACAACATGACTTTTCCTTGATCCCATCGATGAACCTATTCATCTTTAAGTCATGTGGAAAAAGTTTAAAAAACTTGGGATGAGCATAAAAATCTTAGTAAGTTTTATAAAACAATTAAGGAAAACATTTATCCCATCAATAAATACAAATCAATGAAACCAACAATTTTAAATCATAACATACCTTATGAAATCATAAGATTTATGAATAACACATAGAAATCATAAATCATAAAGGTAACTTGTGGAATCCATATCATACATACATTGTAAATATCATATATATGTAGGGAGTTACATTTTTAATACCCATAAAAGTATATTCCCTAAATATATTAGGAGAAATATTAACATTTACCTCCGTCACGTACCCAATGCATTGGAGAGCTATCTCGGGCTCACCCACCCTTAGTTTATCACAGAACCACCTATATACATAAACAATGCCAAATAAACATAAAATATTCATAAAACATAACACAAGAATAAATGAAATATAACATTTCCACATTCTAATCATAATATATCAAATCAATATATAGAAATAAACAATGCTTTATCAAATCATTTTCAAAACCATTGAAAACATTTAATAAATAGATTTTTGAATCAAAGTGTCCCATAACACTTTGAAGCTTTTAAATTAATTATCATTTGAAAACATTAATTTACATATAAATAAATCCTAAAAACCATTTTGAAAACATGGACATTAATGAGAAATATTTAAAAGAATAAATCTTTAAAACATTTGAAATGATATTTTAGTTAAAGAGTTTTTAACAAAATGAGAGACGTTTGAATACAAATAATTGATGAATAAAAATGAATAAGAAATATATAATATCATGAGAATAAAGGGATTCATGATATAATATGCCAAAAGATAGTATATACACCATATAACAATGAATTGGTGCATAATAACAATGAAGTCTCAATGGAATATAAATTGAGATGAAATCCCTTATAAAAACGGTATCCTTAGACTAAGGATAAATAAATTAAATAATAATGTGTTACAAATAAGAATACACTCAATATAAGTGGATATTAAGTGTTAAACAATCAGAGGTTATCCACACATATTCATATCAAGATATAACCAAGAAGTGGAAGTTTAACCCAAAGAATTGAAATTGGGTGAAGAAGTTCCCTTATAGAAATTTGACAGCCTAACATCATCACTTTAAAATTCATAAAATGAATTAATGAGAGAGAAAAGGGTATCTCATCACATGGAAATAAAATTTACAGAAATAAGTATATATTAGAACATATCCCAACATAATAAGATGTAAATTATAAGACATAACAAAAATAAGTCTTTTAAAAAGAGGAGGGTGAAATGTTCCCTTACCGATTTGGTAACTTACGAAACATACACCCCATGAAAGAAGGATCATACAATGAAGACGTAAATACCCATAAATTTAATTATATTACACAATGAATAAAATCATGGGCAGTACATAAACCACCCAAAAGGAAAATAGTGGCAATATAACATGAATCTCATGGGAATAAAAAGTGAGATGAAAACCCCTTACCACATTGTAATCAATTGAGTCGTATGGACAAAAGTTAATAACCACCAAATGAATTGAAAAAAAACACGAATATAAATATAATCATGATAATATATATCAAATGCCAGTACAAAATACACCACATTCAACAAATAAGTGGCGAACAATGCAATTCTCATGGAATTAAAAGTGGGATAAGAAATCCCTTACCTTTTGTCCGACTTGACCCATTCGTTCTTTAATATTATGAATAATAAACTAAAGTTAATTTATACTTTCTTAAGAACCTTTTTAAGTTTTATTGTTTCTTTTATATCACTTATTACCATGTTATAAACATTATTTAATCATTTAAGTTAATAACGGTCATTTTGTCAATATTTGGTACTTGAGTAAAAAATGAAGTTCTTATAATTTACAAGTTGTCCATGTGGTCAGAATTATATTATATCTAGAATGGTATTAATGATTTAGATATAATATATATATTATATATCCAGTATATATATGTATTTATAAACGTACATATCATTTTGAAATAATAAATTAAATGCACCATTCATGGAGATGGTAAGCCGTATGTACGCATGAACACGACTTTCATTTATATTTAATATTTTAATGGAATGAACACTTAATGATACATAGTTATACTATAATTAAAGTATAATATCATATATTATTTTATTAACTCCATCTTTTATATGTCTCACATATGGTATGAATGAGTCATATCACTTTGAGGGGGCGATAGTCCGCACTTCCTTGAATGAAATTATCGCGTTTACCCATAATGGAAACCATAAAGGTATGAAATAAATCAAAAATACTAAAACATAAAAAAAATAAACATAATATATATCATATATAAATACAGTTCCATTATAATGGCCACCATGAGAGGCAGTAGGAGATAATTGAACAATCATCATTTCATGAGGCGTTAGTTCTCCATCCACAGAAACAGTATGTTATTTATCCATTAGATGGATGTGTGTGTAAGTGTAGTTATAATACTTATCATATGAACATCCTAGTATATTTATGATACTTGTTTTGTTATAAAATAAATTAATAAAAAGAGTTTAGGGGTTGGAGAAGTAAAATAAAAGGAAAGAATTTTAGAGAAATCGTTACCTTTAATTCGGGTAACTCCCTTTGGTTTGAACCAAAAGGACTTCTTGAAGTTCCTTTTGCATAAGGTAAGGCTTCTAGGAGTAATATAGAGATGTAGGGAGATTAATTCAGTAGATGTTGGATGAGACAAAAGGATTGAGAGCTGTGAGGAATTGGTTAGAAGTGAGAGATTTTTATAAGGGGGAGGAGGGATTCTTTAGGAAAGTTTGAAACAATTATTTTATTATAAACTTATATTCGGTTTCAAAAGGTCATAAAATCATTAAATTCAAAGATAATATTACTAATGGTCGAAATAAAATCATCCAATAAGAATTTTATAGGTTTTGGATATTATTTTAATCTTTATAATCTTATTTATTTATATCATTTATTTATGAGGTAAACACTACATCATTATTGTGTCATAAATAATTTAATTTATTTGATGTATAAAAATTATAAAGAAAATATCATGATATAGTAAATATTTGTATCTTTCCAAAGAATATTCATAGTCTAAAATATAACTTATATAACCCCATGTAAAAATTTATTTACTAAAAGATATATGTTTATGTAATTTTTGTCTTTACTTTAAATTAATTAATATAAAGTTTCATTATCACTCATAAGTGGATCCATGGGGTACCAAAATTCACCCAAGTATGACCATGGTAAGACATGTATCAACCAATAGTAATAGTACACATGTTAAGGTAATTTAATATTATTATATTATAATTTTTTTACACTTATTTACCAGATTTACCCTTTAACCATGGTAAATAAATTTTTTACCGAAGTAAATATTCATAATGTATAAAAATAAAAGTTAGATATTTACACAATTTGGACCTCTTGATTTAAAATATGGAATCCATTTTTCCAAATTCAAAATATATAAGTGGTAGAAATTAATTTAAAATTAATTCTCACTGCCAAAACAAAAAGTGTGTTTTTTAAGAACTAATAACTATCAAAAGATAGACACTTGTTTATGTCCAATTTCAAAGTGAAATTACTTCAAATGACCAAAATTGGATTAAATGGTAAAAATATAATCTAATTAAACTTTAAAATCAATTAAAAAGATAATCTATTCATATAAATTAATTATATTAAAAATTAGATTTGAATTAAAAATACAGCAATTTTTACTATTCATTAAAAAAATGATTTTTATCAGAAAAATACCAAAAAATTACTCAAACTAATTTTTTGTGTCCCGATTCTAAAGAAGAATTTAATATGGTAAAATATAATGTTTAAAAGTGACCAAAACTATATTAAAAGAGGGTTCTCCATTAAAAGGTGGTAAATCGACCTTTTAGTGAATATTAGAGTATTTATGCTTAAAATCGAATACTTTTCTTATTTTAAGCCTATTACTTTTATTTGATAAATGTAAAAACAATTAACACACATGTATATTTGTATTTTAGTTAGTTATATTGATTCCCTCCTTTACAACAGTTAGGCGTTAACTACCATTTAAAATAATAATATTATTTTTTCAGTATGACCCAACATTGTGTGCAATGTAAGATTTCAAAGAAACTCATTATTGTGTATCAGGTACACCATCGAACATAGCATCCCCTTTAAAGTAAAATTAAAAATTAATTTATAAATATTAATAAATATGAAAAATTAATATTATTTATTTACCTGGGATGTTACATCCTTCCCCCCTTGTGGGAATTGTGACCTCTAAATTTTAAAATTGGGATGAGAAACTTCATTGAAATTCCCACATTGAAAAAAGAGTTAATAAAAATATCACTTTAAAATAAAGGAAGATAATTACAAAGGTTACCCGAGACAACAGATAAAAGGATTCCATGAAAACATGGATATAGAGGAGAAAATAAACCATCATGTTCTGATGGAGAGTGATAGAAAACATGATTAGGGGAAATTTAACCACAGAAAAATCACAAACTTGTGATGGGTTAAAAAGTATTTGATTCCCTAGTAGGAAAAGTTAACAAACAACTTTTTTGTTTTAAGTTAATTTTCATTGAGGAATATATTTTTGAGCTTAACTAAAAACATAAGAAAACATAGTTACTTTTCATGTATACTTTTATACTTTAATAGTTTTCTAACACAAACTCATATTTTCTCCAAAAGATGAGTATTCATGATGAATTGTTCACATTAAAACTGCTATATTCAACTTTGAGAGAATCACATAATCCACAATAGATGAACTATATTTTTCCCATGCCTTTAGACATTAACCAAAACCCAAATGGTTAGTAAAAGATCAGATATTCCCAAAAAAGGATAATATTTTACAAAAATAAAAACTACTCTTAATATCCAAAATTTGTCAAACAATTCCCAAAGTTCAAAAATAACCATTCAATAAACAACTATCCATAAAATTCTTCAAAAGTAATCTAAACTAAGATTGAAACCCAAATCTCATAAGGATTTAATAACATAGTCTTCCAAGATAAATCTTAACATTTATCTATAAATAACATCATTTACTCATAAAGTTTAATATTTAAAAGTAATTAACCTAGTCACATATTCCCCATGATTGGTTAATCATTTCCATAAATAAACAAAATCATCATATGTCCACAATAAAAACATAGATTCTTACAAACTAAAATTTCAACCATTATTCCCCAAATTAAATCCCATAGTATTCTATTTTCCTTGGGCATGCAGTGTTTCCTCAAAAGATAACACATCTTCCAAAATAACCTTTATAACTTAATCATCAAATCATTTTCCTATACTAAGGATATCTATTTTTTAAAACATAAGTTCCAAAAATAAACTTAGTCTTGATCCATAATATCATTTTACTAAAATAATAAGTCATACTAACCAGGGACTTCCCGCAGGGAAGTGGTTGGTGATGCGCCCTTATCGCCCTTGGGTTGTGGGTTCGATTCCTGCAGCCTTGCCGAATGCGACGGGTTGTCACTCATTCTACGGGTTGTACTTTTTATAAAACTCAAAAATAACCAAAACATTTTTTAACATTAAATGTTGTATTATACCTATAATTTTCATCCCAACTCATTAAGACCTCAATATCTTATTTTTTTTTTATTTCACCTCATTTGATAAAATAAAACTATTCCCAAAAGAAATAATATCATATCTTGATCATGGTGTCCACATGTTTTCATCACCATATTGTTCATGTAGGTAAAAGGTCCATCCATTGAAAAAATTATTTAGAGATACTTCAAAATAATTTTCATCCTTCATACAAATACACCTTGTACAACTTGGGTCATATGGGTGTTCGTAGAAAAACAGTTTTGGAAAATAATCATGTATAGCATATAATTTCAAAACTTCTGATAAAACATGATTTTTATAAAAAAAGTCAGACCGAATTTGAGTTGAAACATTCAATCAATGGTCCTTTTAAAATACCATAAGTATGTGCTAAGAGACTATATTGTTAAAGAAAATATAAACAGACTGAACAAGGGTCTCCTTCTTCAGCACCTTTTTCAAAATCATATTATGCTTCAAAATATTGAGATAAGGTAAAACCTTTAAAAATTCCTTGATAATATTTACCTTTCTTGAAAATATGAGAATATTGTGAAAATAGGATTTGAATAAATGCAAACCATGATCCACGATGCTAACGAGTTATAGCGGAGGTGTTTGATATCTCAAACAACTACTTTCAAGCGAGTTGTTTTCTAGGAAAAGTTTCACAATCACCCGAACATGAATTTACAATAATTATTGCAAGCATGTCATTAGGAAGATATGGGAACATTTTCTGAGATCATCCTCCTTCCATTGTAACTGAAATTCCTTGATCTGAAAAAGTTTTAAAATAATTATTTATCTGAAACAATAGACCTATGGACTAACCATGTGTTTAACTAAAACTCCTAATCCCTAAATTTTTCTAAAACGACCTCTGATACCAACTATAAGGCCCCATCCTTAAACATTACATAATCTTGAATTATGTCAAGAATTCAAATTGAGGATATTTTTATGTTTAAAGTTTTAGATAATTAGTCCATTAATATTACATAACAACTTGAATATTACATGTAGACACTACTACCCAGTATCTATTTTTTATAAAATAAAAACTCTTAAAAAGAAACATGTCTAGTTCTATGTTTTAGATAGCATGACTTTTCCTTGATCCCATCCTTGACCCTATTCATCTTTATGTCCTGTGGAAAACATTTCAAAAACTTGGGATGAGCATAAAAAGATCATTAAGGGTTATAAAACATGGAAGGAAAAACATATCCCATCAATAGATACAAATCAATGAAACCAATACTTTTCAATCAAAACATACCTTACAAAATCATAATATTTCTGAATAACACATACAAATCATAAATCATAAAGGTAACTTGTGGCATCCATATCATACTCATAATGTAGCTATCATAGATATGTAGGGATTTATATTTGGAATAACCATCAGAGTATATTCCCTAAATCTATTAGGGGAAACAATCACATTTACCTCTGTCACGTTACCCAATGCATTGGAGAGCTATCTCGGGATCACCCACCCTAGGTTTATCACTGAACTACCCGTATACATAAACAATTCCCAATAACCATAACATATTCATAACACATAACATAATAATAAAGGAAAGATAACATTTCCACATTCCAATCATAATATATCAAATCAAGATATTGAAATAAACAATGCTTTATCAAATCATTTTCAAAAACATTTAAAAGATTTAATAAAGAGATTTTTGAATCAAAGTTTCCCATACCAATTTGAATCTTTTAAATGAATTATCATTTAAAAACATTAATTTCCATACAAATAAATTCTAAAAACGATTTTGAAAACATGGACATTAATGAGAAATATTTAGAGGAATAAATCTTTAAAACATTTAAAATGATATTTTAGTTTAAGAGTTTTTAACAAAATGAGAGATGTTAGAATAAAAATAATTTTGGAATAACAATGAATAAGAACTTTATAATATCACGAGAATAAATTTATTAATGATATAATATGCCAAAAGATAGTATGTACACCATATAAGAGTGAATTGGTGCATAACAACAATGAAGTCTCAATAGAATGTAAATTGAGATGAAATCCCTTATAAAAACTGTATCCTTAGATTAAGGATAAATAAATTACATAATAATGTGTGAAAAATAAGAATACACTCAATATAAGTGGATATTAAGTGTGAAAAAATAAGAGGTTACTCCCACATATTCATAGCATGACATAATCCAGAAGTATAAGTTTAATCCAAAGAATTGAAATTGGGTGAAGAAGTTCCCTTACACAAATTTGATAGCCTAACAACGTCACTTTAAAATTAAAAAAAATGAATTAATAAGATATAAAAGGGTATCTCATTACTTGTAAATAAAGTTTACAATAATAAAGATATATAATAACATATCCCAAAATAAGAATATGTAAATTAGAAGACATAACAAAAAGAAGTCTTTTAAAAAGAGGAGGGTGAAAGGTTCCCTTACCGATTTGGTAACTTACGAGACATATACCCCATGAAAGATAGATCATACAATGAAAATGTAAATACCCATAAATTTAAGTATATTATATAATGAATACAATAATGGGCTGTACATAAACCAAACAAAAGGAAAATAGTGTCAATATATCATGAATCTCACGGGAATAAACAGTGTGATGAAAACCCCTTACCACATTGTAATAAATCGATTCGTATGACCAAAATTTAATAACCACCAAATGAATCAAAAATTACCATGAATATAAATAGAATCATGATAATATATATCAAATGGCAGTACAAAATACACCACATGAAAGAAATAAGTTTTGAACAATGGAATTCTCACAGAATTAAAAGTGAGATAAGAAATCCCTTACCTTATGTCTGACTTGACCCATTTGTTCTTTAATCTCCTGAATAATAAACTAAAGGTTAATTTAGACTTTATTAAGAACCTTTTTCAAGTTTATTATTCCTTTTATATCACTTATTACCATGTTATAAATATTATGTAATCATTTAAGTTAATAATGGTCATTTTGTTGATATTTGGTACTTGAGTAAAAAATGAAGTTCTTATAATTTACAAGTTTTCCATGTTGTAAAAATTAAATTATCTCTATAATTATATTAATGATTTAGATATAATATATATCCAGTATATATATGTATTTATAATAGTACATATCATTTGGAGATAATAAATGAAATGCACTGTTCATGGAGACGGTAAACCGTACATACGCATGAACACTACTTTAATTTCTATTTCATATTTTAATGGAATGAAAACATAATGATAAATAGTTATATTATAATTACATTATAATATCATATTTAATTTCATTAACTCCATCCTTTATATTTACCACATATGGTATGAACGAGACATATCACTTTGAGGGGCGGTAGTCTGCACTTCCACAAATGAAATTATCGCGTTTTCCCATAATGGAAACCATAAATGTATGATTTAAATGAAAAATACCAAATCATAAAAAAAACATAAACATAATATATATCATATATAAATACAGTTCCATCATAATATCCACCATGAGAGGCGGTAGGAGATAATTGAACAATTATCATTTCGTGAGGCATTAGTTCACCATCCACAGAAAAAATATTTTCTTTACCAATTAGATGGAGGTGTGTGTAAGTTTAGTTCGAATAATTATCATAAAAACATACTAGTATATTGAGGATATTGGTTTTGTTATAAAATAAAGTAATAAAAAGTGTTTAGGGGTTGTAGAAGTAAAATAAAAAAAAGAATTTAAGATAAATCGTTACCTTTAATTCAGGTAACTCCATTTGGTTTAAACCCAAAGGAATTGTTGAAGGGCCTTATGCCTAAGGTAATGCTTATATAAGGAAGAGAGAGATGTAGGGAGATTAATTGGGTAGATTTTGGAAGATCCAAAAGGCTTGAGAGTTGTGAGAAATTGGTTAGATGTAAGGGATTTTTATAAGGGGGAGGAGAGATTCTTTAGGAAAGTTTGAAACAATTATTTTATTATAAACTTATCTTCGGTTTCATGAGGTCAAAAAATATTTAAATTAGAATATAAGATGACTAATGGTCTAAATAAAATCATCCAATAAGAATTTAACAGTTTTTTATTATTTTAATCTTTATAATCTTATTTATTTAAATCATTTATTAATGAGGTAAACGCTGCATCATCATTGTGTCATAAATAATTTAATTTATTTGATGTATAAAAATTATAAAAAAAATATCATGATGTATGAAATATTTTTATCTTTCCAAATAATATTTTTAGTTTAAAATATAACTTATATAACCCCATGTAAAAAATGATTTACTAAAAGATATATGTTTATGTCATTTTTTTCTTTACTTTAAATTAATTAATATAAAGTGTCATTATCACTCATAAGTGGCTCCATGGGGTCCCAAAATCGACCCAAGGATGTCCATGGTTGGACATGTATCAACCAATAGAAATAGGACATATTTAATTTTAATTTAAGATTATTATATTATTAATTTTTACCCTTATTTTCCAGATTTACCCTTTAACCATGGTAAATAAAATATTTACTGAAGTAAATATTCAAAATGTGTTAAAATAAAAGTTATATATTTACAAAATTTGGACCTCCTGATTTCAAATATGTAATCCTTTTTTCCAAATTCATAACACAGAAGTGGCAGAAATTAATTCTTACTGTCAAAACAAAAATTGTGTTTTTTAAGAAACAATAACTATCAAAAGATTGACACTTGTTTATGTCCAATTTCAAAGTGAAATTACTTCTAATAAACAAAATTATATTAAATGGTAAAAATATAATCTAATTACACTAAAAAATCAATTAAAAAGATAATTTATCCATATAAATAAATTATATCAAAAAGAAGATTTGAATTAAAAATAATGTATTTTTCACTATTCATTAAAAAAATGAATTTTATCAGAAAAATACCAAAAAATTACCCAAACTAAATATTGGTGTCCTGATTATAAATAATAATTTTATATTTTCAAATAGAACATTTAAAAGTGACCAAAACTATATTTAAAGAGGGTTCGCCATCAAAAGGCGGTAAATCCACCTTTTAGTGAATATTAGAGTATTTATGCTTAAAATCAAATAATTTTCTTATTTTAAGCCTCTAAATTTTATTTTATAAATGTAAAAACATTAAATAAACATGTATATTCATATTGTAGTTAATTATATTCATTCCCACCATTGCAATGGCTAGGTGTTAACTACCATGTGAAATAATATTATTTTATTATTATTTTTTCAGTATGACCCTACATTGTGTGAAACATAGGATTTCAAAGAAACCCATTGTTGTATATCGGGTATGCCATCGAACATAGAATCCCCTATAAAGTAAAATTGATAATTAATTTACAAATATTAATAAATATGAAAATTTCATATTCTTTATTTACCTGGGGTGTAACTACCTCTTATCTAGAGATGTGATGCCGGTTATGAAATTTTTCAGATCATACATGAATTAATTTATGCATAAATTAAAATCGAATAATTTCCTCGATTGATTGGAATGCACGTTCGAAAACTAATCATCATAGGAAACCTTTTCTCTAAGTAACCAAATTTGGATCCCTCCAGATTATCCACATGTGCTTCGAAATTACATGGGAACATCGATCATTGATATCTTGGTGTTAACGAGGATATTTGATGATGCCTTCGATGGCTTGTGGATCACTGCTATACAGATCCTTTGATCTAAGAAAAAGAATTTGGATCGAACAAATGGATCATTTTTCTCTCTCTCTAGGACATGGGGGAGATGAGAGCGAGAAGATTTTTAATTCATGCAGTGAATATTACCCCAAAATAGAGCCTCTTATCACTTATATGGTGAGTTATAAAATACTCATAAATGGTTCCCCAACCCCTGAATATGGTTTAACTTCTATATAAGACATAAATGACATCTTATAATTGTTTTAATAAGTCATAAATATCATTTATATTTTTATAAATTTATTATAATATAATAAATATATTAAATGATAAAATTTAGCCATTAAGTCAACTTATCATTCCCTAAAATATTAATCAGGCCTTGAATATTAAAATAATATTCATTTGTTAAATATTTTTCCATGTATACACTTAATAACCTGTGAATAATTTTAATAAATAAATTGAGTACCAATTATTCTAAATTAAAATAAGGAAAATTATTTATTTTATGGTGATTTTTTAAACAAAAAAATTAACCCGGACTTAGTGGTGCGTCCCCCATATCCTTAACTCCTATTCATTGTAATTTTATAGAATTTTGAATATACTAAGTGTGTGACCCTCTAGGAATTTATCTCAATTGTAGCGAATAATATTCAATCAAAGTCAAGAAAATAATTAAGGTCCCTAATGGGATACAGAAAATTCATACCAATGATAACCTTTCCTATGAACACACACCATGTAATATAATCTATTTATCTCATGATTTTACAAAATGAAGGATTCACACTTGAAGCCATCATCCTTTCTCACTTTATTATTTGTTCACTTTATTGGATGGCCTTACCTTCTTCTACAATGGATATTGATTTCGCAAAGGTAATACCATCCTAATCAAGAAATACTGAGATATCACTTCCTTTCAGAAGAAACAAATCCTATATTTATTATTCAATCATTTTCATACCACCAATGGTGCACCCAATACAAGATACCTTGACATGACATAAATTTCATAGTTTTCATTTCTCATAAAAGTACAAAATAAAGTATAAAACACTAAAAATAATATCAAGAAATGATACCATTAAAAATGTTCATAGATAGGAACTATTGATGATAATATAAACATGTGGTGTTCATATCGGTGGTTCAGTACTCATGATCTTATCTACTCAATATTACTAAGTGTGAACTTTATGAAAACAAGACTCAACACTTATAAGCCCCCAGCATCTTTTTCCTACCATCATGATGTTTATGGACCATAGTATATAGGCTTAAGATTATTTTCTTGATATCTATAGGTTCTGATTATATCATGTGAACTGTTATAACCTTTTGATACAACATATAATCTTTGTACATTACCATGTAAATAGTTTCTGTATAAATACCAAAACTATTATGGTAATTACAAATCAGGCACAACTCACTATATACATGATATAGTATTTAAAAATTACTATTTAAGTTGGTTCTAGAGCACCCACTATTACAATAGAGGAAACTCCTTGAGTGGCATCACATGTGACTTGATTTATAGTGCTCGCCTAATCCAATGCGTCAATGTTTCATTTGGCATATCACCAAGTCTTTGTATGAACTTTCATAATCTATTCATCCTCCCCATCATAATATATTAGTCAAACATGGGTGAGGGGATCTCAATAATGTAAAATAAAAATAAATAATATTTATTATGGATGTTCATACCATTATACAAATTATGATACAAGAGGCTATGCACAGACTATCATTTATTAAATAATAGTTATATTTAAACACATTACAATAACTAATTAAATATTTAAGAAAAACTATACATGAATTATTCATTATATGGATCATGATCAGTTAGTAAACATTAATCATGATAAAATAAAATTGGTTTTCAAAGAATTCTACTCGATGGTATTTTTATGAATTAAAATAACAAAATTAATTTTAATTCAAAAAATTCTAGTCTCATAGTCCTGAAATTAATTATAATAAATCCAAAATATTTTTTAAATGTTTTTTTAATTTTATTTAGAATTTTTTTATAACTATAGTCATTTTTAAACCCTCGATGAGCATCTGGGTCATGAGGGGGGACTCAGAAGGGTCTGATGAGTCGAGAGGAACCCAACCCAACCCATTCGGGGTTAGGTTAACCCCTAAGGGGTCCTGGGTAAATGGAATATGCATGGTTAGGAACCTTTCACTCAGATAAGGGGGAAGGCACCCCTAATGTGGAACCACATTTAAAAATTAGTATTTAAATGGAACCTCAAGGCACTATCATCATC
Organism: Viscum album; assembly: GCA_963277665.1. Lineage (NCBI taxonomy): Eukaryota > Viridiplantae > Streptophyta > Magnoliopsida > Santalales > Viscaceae > Viscum > Viscum album. Next base: position 601,540,008 of record OY728142.1, read on the forward strand.
TACCCTCCCTAAATTGAGAGGCCTTTTTGTGGTTCATAGATCACCCTCTATATGTGGGTGGTCAAAAAATTTATTATTATTTTAAAAATCCTTTGATTTTTTTAAATCATAAATATCATACTTTGAAATATTTTAATTTATTTTATTAGGTATGTGTGTAGAAGGAAGCTCCCCCACCCCCATAGATTTCTATAAATCAATTATTTTTTTATTATATTGAAACCCTTTTTTATTAGGTCTGTAATGACTTTGACATCCAATGAACTATAATTCATCTGAAAATATCCCACCTAGAAATAATTCTGATCATAGACTTCAACCTGATGACATCGATCAACATAAAAAAAATCTTGCACTAGAAAAACAAATATATATAAAATGAATTTATATTCATTATTCATTTTTAGCCCAAACAATTATATTTTTGATATTTGGATGACCATAAGTCAGTCATTTTATCTATGATTGATGCACCATTTGTGATATCAAAAATGTTACGAAACCCACATCTCGAATAAATGAAAATTTAATTTTTAAATTATTTAATTAAATGAATTCTCTCTTTGATTCCATTTATTGGTTCTGGGTGCACGAAGGAAGCATGTGATGTGGGGAAAATTCAAATTTTCATGTCATGATTGATATAGTATTATCATTGATGCTATAATGCAACCCAATAACAACCCCATAATCTTATGTAATTTAGTTAAGAATGAAAAATTAAATCTAAATAATACCTCTTCTAATTTCAATCGGAAACACATGTTTCTTGTTAGTAATAATGGCGCAAATTAACCAAACCTGAAAGCCTCTATATCATCTATACACGATTAAAAATATTTCTTGAACATAACTCTATGAAATTTGGGTTCAATCATGGATAATTGTTTACTCTTCAACATCTTCATGATCCCAGGTGATTAGAATATCGATCCAGAAACTTTGATCGAATGATTCTAGATCTTCCCTTAACAATACCTTTCTAAGACTCAAGAGAGTGGTGGAGAAAAATTTTAATTCTAGAAACCAATTTCCCCCCTAATTATCGGGTCCAATGTTTTTAAATACTTAGGTTATAACTTATATAACCTACATTTATTTACTCATGTAAGTTAACCCTTTAAATGGATACAAAAAAAAACATAAAACTTGTTACAAAGGTCGTGAATATTTTACCACAAACTTATAACATCTAAACTATGTTACATGGTAAAATATAATTAATTAACCTTACCATCCTCTCCTAAAAATATTAAATGAACCTTGAATACTAAATATTTAATATTTGTTCAAAAATATTTTTTGTTATATTCATTGAATAACTTATGAATATAAGAAGTAAATAAAATCAATAGTTATTATAAAAAACATGAATAATATTATATTTATTTATTTCCATTAGGATCATAAATACTTTGACATTACCCATACCCACCATGGGGCCCAACACATTCTAAACTATAATCTACTATAATTGAAAAATCATCCAAATACGCTTTGTGTATGACTCTCTAGGCCCTTATCAAGATAATAACAAGTGATACTCATAGATCAGAAGTGGTGTCTAGCAACCAATTAATCCATTAAAGAGATAAGGTTTATTCATAGCAACTAAAATATCCTTGAACACACATCATGTAATATAATATCTTTGTCATATGATATCTCATAAAGTAGGATTCACACTTCATGTCATCATCCTTTTTTGTTTTATTTATTCAAGAACTTACTAGATATACTTACCTTAATCCACCATAGCCATGGATTTAATAAAGGTACTACCATCCTTGTCAATAGGTCCAAATATATCTCTTCCTATCAACATGAGAAAAATTATTTCTTGATCATTAAACCAATTTCATACCATCATTGATTCACCCAATGAAATATACCTCACAAAAAAATAAATGAAATTGTTTTCATCTTGAATCTGAGTACATGATAAAATGACACACCTTTATTATAACATGTTGTTGAGATACCTATGAACATGATCATAAATATGAATAAACAATGACACCTAAAACATGTGGTGTTCCTATTGGAAGGAAAATCCTCATAATCTCTTATACTCAAGATCATCAAGTGATAAATTTATGAGAAGAAGTCTCAATTCTTATGATCCCTCAATATCATATAGTTGTACATCATTTATGTTATGTTAGTATGATGTATCTAGACCATAGGACAAATGTTTAAGATTAAATTCATAGAATCTAGAGGTTATCAATATATCTGAAAACAACTATAACCTTTGGATATGAAAGATATATAAGGACATTACCATATAAATAGTGGAAGCAGAAGATTCAATGATATTATGATAAGTATACATATTGAATAACACTCTGTATAGATGAATTTTTAATAAAAAAGTAATATTCATGTTGGTTCTAGGGAACTCACATTTACAATACTCATGTTGGGAAGGGTGGGGTGTGGGTGATCATGAAGGGTTGGTTGAGTAGGCAGAGGGAAGATGGAGTAGTTGAGAAGTGAAAAGAATGTTTTGGGGAATGTGGGGCCATAGTATTATGAAGAAGGGGAGGGTCGATTGGTAAGGGTAGGTCAAGCATAGTACTAAGTCAGGTTGTATCATTAGTTTATTCCATAAATAATTTTCAACTAAAATTTTAGATGAATTAGAATCCATATGAAATACTGTCTTGTTTTGGGAAAAATTGAATCTATTCCAAATATAGTATAATTTGGGATGGATTTAATCTATCCTAATACAATATTCTTTATGATGAATTAAAAATGTACCATATACCAATTTTTTTTTCTAATGTAGTTTTTTTCTACCAATAATATCCATACCAAATAAAATATTCCAAATTTTCTTATAGTGAATGAACTATGAAAGCATGGAATTGTTTGTCTGTTATAATAAATATACAACATTATCATTCATACAAAAACTGTAAAATTTGAAAGACAAAAACTAGTGGATTGAAACTATAATTATAGAACTAATTTCTATATTGAATGATATTTTCTAGAATATAGTGATCTTACTTATTAATCATATGATGTTAAATTCATGTTATGTTTAATGGGTATGACGTATAAAAGAATACATACACGTGTAAATGACACTATATTATTTTTCAAAGGCTATAAATCACTAAAAAAATGTCCAATGTGCGGTGAAACTGGGAACAAGAAAGATAAATCATATCATTTGAAAGTAATATAGTACTTTAAAATAATTCTTAGGTTTAGATGGATATATATAAGTGATGAGATTATAAGTCAATTAACAATTCATGTAAATAAAATATTTCATGTTGGGAAACTTCATCACCCAATAGATGCTCCTCGATGGAATAAAATTTAGCACGAGTGTCCTAAATTTGGAAATGAGTCAAGAAACCTCCATCTTAAATTATCTATAGATAGAATGAATAATTTGGTGAAAAAATAAAAACTTATAGTACATGTATAATTATGTTGGAAAATTATAACATTCAACCATAGTTATGAAAGATGTGTAAGTAAATTATGTTATCTCTTCTTAGTTCAGGGCTAAAACAACCTTTTAATGATATTGATGTTTATTTGGATCCATTCATTGAAGAAATAAAATTTATGTGGGTATAGGTTTTAAGATGTACTATTCTTATAGAAACTAAGAGTTTATATTGAGAACTATTTTATTTGGGATGATAAATGATGTTCCTTCTTATTGAAAATTTTTAGGATGCTATATTAAAGGAATGTAAGGGTTTTAGATTTTTTTAAAAGCTACATACTAAGTTAGTATGAAATATTATATGATGGTACTGTTTCTGGTAAATTGAAATTTTTTCCTAATGGAATGAATATCCATCCTGAACAAAAAAATTTAATGTGAATTTGTAAAAAGTTATAACACCATCTCCATTAATAGATGATGAAAAATTATAGAAATTAAAGGATATTTTAACTATTTTTGGTAAACCTATTTTAAAAAACCTTATGAAAATGGGTTAGAAAAATAAATTTGTTTTCATTGAATTTTCATATTAGATTTTTTTTAACATTAGACACTTTATTTATGTAATGAATATTGAAAAAAAAAATTAATGTGATAGTGTCATTGGGATATTAATAAATTCATTAGGTAAAAAAAATATGAAATCAAGGCTATGTATGACATGAATGATATGTGGATAAGGTAATATTTGACACTGGTGATGGATTAAAGAAAAAAATTTCTTCCTCTAATGGCTCACACTCTTTCCTAGAAAGAGTGATTTCTATTTTTTCATCTTTCTAAATTGTGTAATAATTCTATATGTGTATTCATAAAATATCATGAATATTTTTTCAATGAATTACTTGAAGTTAAAGGGATTAAAATCACATGATTTTCATGTTTTTGTGGAAGATATAATGTGAGTAGCTATATGTTTAATTTTGTACAAATTTTTTTGACACATAATGACTAATATTTGATTAATTTTCAAAGAAATATCTAGTAAAGTTATAGACCCAGAAATGTAACCAGTGATGGAAAAGGAAATTGATATAATATTATAAGAATTGTAGATATTCTTCTTAGCTATATTCATTAATATAATGGTTCACTCAATGAAAGAGATCAAACTATATAGTCTTATACATTAAAAATGGATGTACCCCCATTAAATGATATATGATGATTTTAAGGGGTACATCAAAAATTAATGTCACCCCAAAGTTTATATGTTCGATTGGAGTATTTTTAAAGAAGATATTTAATTATATAATGAATACATATCTGATTCAAAAGGTTAACATAGTCCTTACATATAGAATTTGAAAAACCTTGAATGTATATATCATAGAGGCTAATTAGGGTCATCCATTATGGTGTTAAGCCTAGAAAAAATACATATCCTAACACTCTTAATTTTTTTTATTTTTATATTACTTTTAAAGTGGTAAATATGGGTGTTTTAGAAATATGAATGAAAAATGAAAATGAAAAACATAATTTAATGAAAAAAATAAATACACGTCTTGATTCAACTTAGTTATCATTACTTGTCTCATATATTTAAAAATATATTCACTCTATGTGTGTTCTAACTATATACACACAACATTATTTTATAAAATGTGTGAATGATCATCAAAAACAGGAAGAATACCCTATGTAATTAGTCCATCACTCTGGAAAATGGTCCACAATCATGAGACCATATACTTCCCAAACAACTCATACCAATCATAAATTAGTGGTGTGGAAAGAGGGAGAAAGAATTGTTTTCAGTAGTGCAAAGGGAAATGGGATAGTGAGGGAAAGAGATATAATTATTTGCTTTGTCCCTTACTCAAACTAATTCCCCATATAAAATAGAAATAAATAGCTAGGTGTGTAGAATCTGGTTCTTTGGTTTTCATCCATTAGGTGTTCCTTAGGTTTACCTTTCATTATAAATGGATGCTTTAGAATCACCATTACTGCATAGAGGTTGATAAACATGAATAAAATTAGGAATATTGGAGAAGTAAATATGAACATTAGATATAATGAATTAACCTTAAAAATGAAGAAATTAAAAAACCCTAGCTATGATAAATAATAGATGAATACCAAAATAGTTTTTAGGGGGATAATAATTATAGAAATAACCCAATCTTACTTCTTATCCTCACATTTTATGCCATAGTCTCAAGCACCTTATTCCTAAAAATGGTCAACATGTATACAACATTGAGGGTTATGATTGACGTTGTTGAATATTCCATCATAATTATTCACTTCATCATATGGATGTGTCCCGTGTGGTTTGTTGGGAGATTACTCCAAATTTAGTCAAACTAGTGGAATTGGGTTTTATTTTGATTTTAGTTAGAGATGTATAGTTTTGGGAAATTTTCTTTTTATCCCCATATTTTTCTAGAAATTTGGATGACTCCCAAATAAATTGTATAAAGGAAATTCATGGTCGATGGGTTTATACATGGAAACATTCTATGTGAACATATAGAATTGTAGTTTTTTGGATGACATGGTTAATTGTCTTGGTATAGTCTATTGAGGATGAATGTGAAACAAATTCACTCTTATGACAGCTTGGACCCATGGTCAGTTTCGTTTTCACTTATGTTTAATCCAATATAAATTTCCAGCCACGTAAAGACTTTTTTGAATTTCGAAACATGGTCAATATGATCCCTTTTGTGGTTGATTGTTTGTTACACGATTAGTCAATATCAATGTGTGGTCACATCAACCCTTTTCCAAATTTTCAGCATGGCCAGTTAATCTCTTAGTGTGGTCACTTGTATTAAATAAACATTCACCTACCATGGTTATTTTATGGGTAGATATATTAGCGATTTTTTTCATTTTTTCAACTTCAACCATCACATAGTGAAAAAAAGTTTAAATATAGGTTTCTTTCAGATTTTGATCAAAATGAATTAAAAAATGAAGAAAAAAATTAAAAATATTTAAGGAATTAAATTCCAATTCACCAAATTTATGTAAGTAATACCAATTAATTCCAATAAAATGAATAAAACAATTAAATATCATGATTTCATACATTTATAAAATAATGTCTAGATTTCACAAGAGTGACAAAAATGTATTATTTTCTTGTGTTTTGGATTAATTTGGGGTAAAAATACAAAGAAGATCATAGAAAAAATATATACATTTCAACTCTAATTAATCCCCCCACACTTACACTATTTCACTCCCATATAATAAAAATAATTCAATTTATCTAAAAATATTATTCTAATAGAATGATGATCATGTCTAGATTCAAATACACATACTGAAAAATAGAGAAAGAAAAGATCCATTATTTAAAATTTCATGTCCCTTATGTGAATATAATCCACTATCTTTAATTTAATTCAAATAAAAATTCCATTTCATACATAACATATAGATTGATTTAGGAAGAATTAATTCTTTAATAATAATCACTTTAAATTTTCCATTTCCCCTAGTTCCTTAAACCAAGGATTCATTTTACACTTGATAAAAAAATGATATTATTGGAAGTCAATTTCCCCTTCTTCATTTGGGTTCAATATTACCGTTTCCTAAATGAATTTATTTTTGAAAACTAGCCACTTATTAAAATTTTTATAAGCCAAATTTGTGAAAAGAAATTATTGGATTTATATAGGGAATTTATTTACTCAAACACATAGTATATAATGTCTCAGAGATTCATTACAGGATATTACTTTCTCATTTTACTCCAATTTTAAAGGACTTATATAACTATATTTTGAGTTTTATCCCAATGTTTTTTTATTTAAAAATTCTAAGTTACATAGGTTTGAGTAGAAAAATATTATTTCCTCATGTTCCAATTTCAATTCCACAAGGTTATTTCATATCACACTCCTATTCTTAATTCTCAAAAATAATTCCCATAAAAATAGTGTAAATGTTCAATCAAAAATCATGAAAATTCATTAATTTCACAATAATTTAAATCTCTCAAACCTAGCATGTAATCAACCACTATGAATGAAAATTACTAAATTAAAATTTCCTAGAATAAAACAATCTAAATTCAAAAAACATAAATGAATATAGAAGGTACATTTTTATTTACAAATTCTATAAACAGATCCTAAAAATAATTAAAAATTGTACTAAATAGGTTTTAATCTACTTCTAACTAGTCTACATCCTTCCCCCACCCATATTCATCACTTCTATTTTAAATCTTGATGTGAACTCAAATTAATTATAGTGTATAAATAATTATGAAAGTATAGAAAAATCATATTTTTTATTTATCAAACAACACAAGTTAACCTCTTCCTTGGAAATTTGTAGGCATATAGAGCTAGCCTTTTAATATGTTTTACACATTAAGAAAAATATTTAAAATATAATTAACATTAAAAAATTATTGGAAAAATAAAAACAAAAAATAAATAGAAAATGGGAAACACAATATTCTTTGGTTTTTACCTCCCAATAGGTTTTGTATTTAGGTTTTCCATATCTTTAAAAATACAGGGTTAAACCTAGTGTTATTGAGGTTGTGTTTTGTGTGATTAAAACCACCAAATCATCTTTCTTCCATAGTTGGTCAGATTTACTTCTTCTTAGAGTACCCTTTTACTAGATTTCTTTTTTTTTTTCATCCATTCATTAGTATGGTGTAACTGGGAAGGTGGGTGTGGAAGGATAATGTATGAGGTCTATTTGAAAAAAACTATTATTGCTTCATATTCTAATGGTTTCTCTAGTAATACTACTTATAGTTATTCAACTAAGGGTGTGTTAGTGAGTAATTAAAATTTAATAAAATTAAAACAATCTATGTTTAAATCAAAATTATCCCCTTTATAGGTAGTAGCTTATGCTTATGTTTCTTCATGAGGTACCACTGAGAATTTGGAAGAACCTGGACCTTATTTTTAGGTATGTTTTTCCTTCTTGAGGAGTTTTTGAGAAAAGAGGAGTTTCTGGAAATTTTTGAAGTGCACACCATGTAATATATGAGTACACACTGTGTACTCCCTTGCCACACAAGGCCGTGTGTTGGCCGTGTCCGGGACACACACAGGGCCATGTAGGGGTGATGTGGAGGCTGCTTAAAGCGGAGTACGGAAAAGCCTAGTACACGCCGTATAATCCAAAAGTACATGACATGTACTTTTTTTTCGTTAAATGGGATGAGGTCGAATCTAATCACCAGAACAGTCTTCTTCTTGAGTTTCTTCAACCGAGAGCATCCCGTATGTCCATGGATCTTTGACGAACCCCCGAGCCTCCGTCCATTCTCCAAATCGAACACCATCAATTGCGTTGGAACCACAACGGTAATCTCTTCTTTCTCCTAGAGCTTTTTTTTCAAATTCCTCCTCCTTTTCAAGTTATCATGGGTTGAATGTTTTGGAAGTTTTCTTAGATCTATGAAGTTTCAAGGAGAATCAAGCCTCGTGGTTCAAGTATATCGAACTCCTAACATCAAGGTAGGTGGTTTGTGCCTTTCTGTAGAAATTCATTGAGTATTTTGTGCAAATTCCACCAATACCCTTGAACGGGGTATTGCGTGTTTCTTGTTTTTCCCTTGTTGTTTGCCTGCTTTTCTTATATTCTTGAGTAGAGGTTATTTTTTTGTGAATAGGGTAATTTTTATTGTGCTTTGGATGTTTTTCACATGCATGTTTTGCCTGTTTATGACCGTTTGGTCTAGTTTTTCCTGTTAGGATATTACCAGTTCCATGCCGAGTTATAGGATGATGTGGCTATTGTTCTTCTATGCTGATATGTTTTAGACTTCCATCTAAGTAGTTCTTGAGGTTCACTTTGGACATTACGCGATGCGATACTTACTGAATTTACACAGGGCTGTGAGAACCTAGTGTAGTAGACCATAGGGAGAATGGACGTAAGGGCTTCTCTAGAGTGTATTTATAGTACAACGCGAGACCACAGAGGGAATTAAAGTTGAGTGCTTCCTCAGAGTGTCTGTAGTTCCTCGACGTGGGCCACATGGGGAATGAGATTTTGAGTGCTTCCCAGAGCGCCTTTAGTACGTTACGATACTATAGGGGGAATTGATGGTGAGTGCTTCCCCAGAGAGTCTATATTTCTTTAGCTAAACTAGAGGGGTGAGACTATGTGTGCCTCCCAGAGGGTTGCTAGTACTTGGAGGTTGAACCATAGGGGTTAGGCTGTGAGAACTACCCAGAGGTTACCTGTTTGTTCTAATTCCTTGAGTGGATACTTACTTGTTTGTAAATTAAATACTAGAAACTGTGGATTGTTTACTACTTACTGTACTTTACCTGCCATATACTCACTGACTATTAGGTACAGATTTTCGAGTGGTTGCCTACTGGGATTTAGTCTTACACCCTGTTTGGGTCATGCTTTTGGGCCCAAATAGATTATGTTGTTGCAGCTATAGATAAGGGCAAGTGACCTTCTGCTTCAGGTACTTGAATTTATTTGGAGAAGGAGAGCATGGGACCAAGCCGAGGCTTGCGATACTGAGGAGTTTCTTATATTCTTTTCTTTTGTACTTTGGTTTAGTACTGTATTCAGCATTGCGACTTTTTTGGATATTTACCTAGACATATATGTATCATGCATCATTTACATATATTTCTACTCTAGTTGTTTATTTATTAGTTTCCGCTGTTATTGTTGTTGGATATTTACTGCTTCCGCTATTGTATGTGTTGTCACTTCCAATGAGTACTCTTATAATGAGGGTATAGTTTCCCCACTATCACACCCAAGACCCTCACTGCTAGTCGGAAGCCTCTGGAGTTTGGGGAAATACACTTGAGGCCATGTGACCAACCGGGTACGGGGCGTCTCTGGGTGGCTTCTAGAACCGGGACATTACAAAGTGGTATTAAAGGAATTATTTTCTCTTGATTTACTATTTGGAGCCTATATCTAGGGATAGGATGGAATAGGTACTTGGTAATAAGTTGTGCCTGGGAGTAGCTAACCCATGTATAGGAAAAATCCAATCTACCTCATTTATTTCAATTTATTCTGGTTTTGCAATTTTTATAGTTGATATGATTTCACCTTGAGTGACTCACATGATTTGTGTTGTTACTATTGATATCATTGAGGTTCTATTTCTGTCGCAACCCGATGAGATGAGGGTATGCCATCTCATGCATCATATAGGCACTTGCTAGAAATCACATGTCATGCATTTTTGCCATGCCATATAGGATGCATTAGTAATTCCATGTTGTTGTGATATATGATGTGTGAAATATGAATTATATTGTGATAGTTTCCTTGATAAAAATACCTGATGTTTGATAGGGTATTTTTTGTGTAGAGATTACTGGAATGAACAACAAATTTCAATTTTTGAGGTGTTATGGGCCCGCGTGAATCGGAAATTGGTGGATCGTTGACTTTTTTTCCTTGTATATGATATATATGAGATGGAAAAATTTGATTCGTGGGGAGTATGGGCCCTCACAGAATAGAATTTGGCACCTTAACTCTTTTTTTCTGTGTTTTCTAGGCTCTAGAGTAGTTTCTGATGCTACTGCCCGGAAAAACCCACCATACACGGCATGCACTTTATAAATACAAGCCGTGTAGTTTTTAACCGTGTCACTGACTGTGTGGGAAGGGACACGGGGTTATAAAAAATATTCCAAGAACACGTCATGTACCAGATGTGCATGCCTTGTAGTGTGATCCTAGGAGTCCAGTCATGTAGTTAACAACACGGTTGGTGAAGTCTTTTCTCATACACGCTGTGTCCAACTTGAACACGCTGTGTAGTCTGACCTAGGTACCCGGCCATGTCACGAACAACACAGGATGATGTTATCCTTTATCATACACGTCGTGTCCACTTGGAACACACCGTGTAGTGTCAGCCTTGTAGTCAGTCGTGTAGCTAACCACATGGTCTGTTGGGACTTCGCGGTACACGTTGTGTTCCTCTGAAACATGTCGTGTAGTGTGACCTGGGTACACAGGCTGCGTCACTAACAAACACGAGCCAGGGAAGTTTGTTGCGTACACGCCTGTTGACGCTCCTTTTCATCACATTTTCTAAAATAATGGAAAGGTAAATGACTTAGCACAAAGTGATTCATCCTTTGAAGAAAACATCAAAAATTGACAAAGGAATGAAAAAGGAGTCAAAGGACATAGGGTCGCGCAAGTTCTATTAATGTCACACAAGTATACTTGCGCGCCGCCTAATAGTCACGCAAGTGACTTGCGCGCCCAAAGTGATAACCGTCCGGGGTCTTCTCCAGCAAATAAATACCCCCGGTGGGCCCCCCATTTGAGAAAGGGAATTTTTCCCAAATTCAGATACAAATCTCTGAACGCCCAAGTCTCTTCTTCAAGTATTCCGAACACTTCTAAGGTAATTCTTTACCTAGAATGGAAGGTCTATACAAGAGGAGTAAGGTCTAAGTGTTAGAATTCACTAACACTTGCACGCCTAAGGTGTTTTACCCTTAAGGGAAATGAACATACTTGCGCGACTTCTTACCTACTCATTAAAACTTGTGCGCCCCCCTTCTGGAAGTACCTCAGGATAATTCTAAAGGATTTGGTCAAGGATCTCCCAAGTATTACCCTACTAGTTAACAATCACACAAGTACCCATGTGACGCGCAGGTATACCTGTGCGCCTAGGGACTTGTGCGACCACGCAGTACCTGCGTGCCTTCCAGGACTTGCACCCCCTAATCTTTTTGGGTGCCTTTCCTGCCCATTTCATCTCTATTATACCATTACACCTCTCCTATTCAAGATTCAGTCTTCAAGACACTCTTCAAAGCCATTTATGGCCTGATTTCTTGATTTTAATTCCTTATCTAAAAGGAACTATCTGGAACATCTCTCAAAACCTAGTGATTTACACATCTTTATGTCACTAAAATTAGAGATTTCATTCATTCAACCTCATCCTTTAAGATGAGAGAACCCTAAATATGGGCTTCCTTCTCAGGAGTAATCCCCAGTCATAATTTTCCCTTAACCTAGGCCTCCTTTTCAAGAGTAAGCCCCAGGTCCTCATTAATTTGGGCATCCTTTTCAGGAGTAAGCCTCAAGTCCCCTAATCTGGGCATCCTCCATAAGAGTAAGCCCCAGTCTTAAAGTTCCCAAAGATGGGCATCCTGCTCAGGAGTTAGCCCCAACTATAATTCTCTTAACCTGAGCTTCTTTTTCAGGAGTAATCACCAGTCTCAAATATGGGCATCCTCCTTAGGAGTAAGCCCCAAGTCCCTTTAATTTTCAAATCTCTTTAACCTGGGCCTCCTTTTCAGGAGTAAGACCCAGTATTAATTTCTCTTAACCAGTCCTAATTTACTTTTGATCTCGGCTTCATTCTCAGGAGTAAAACCCAATCATAAGTCCCCTCCTAACTTGGGAATCTTCCTTAGGAGTAAGCCCCGAGATTAGAGTATCCAAATCTCCATAAAAGCACATATACCTTTATGAACCCTATTCCTGGATTTCTTCCATGAAGTAACTCTTAATCTTAATTTATTCTGGGCAGTCATACATACATAAGACCCACATCATTTATCATGATTGCATATTTCATGGCACAATTGTCTGATTTTACCAATACCTCTTGTTTCTAACACCGAGCATGACTCACGTGAGCTTAGAGTGTAAAAGTAATTATGAAATCTTTCTTTGAGCCATCAATTGTGCATAATCATCATACTCCCTTTCTTGAACTACGTGTGTTCTGAGTCCTTTTCTAAAACAAAGGATACGTAGGTAGCCCATCTGCGGATATGATCTCAACTCTAAAATAATTCATGTACTTCTGAATGACAATAAACTTCAAGTGCCCCACTGAGTGGCTTTAAAACCAGTATGGTCATCATAATGACCAAGAGACTTTTATGTGTTGAAGGATATCATTGACAAAGAATATCTAACAAACACAGATGATTCTCCATCGATGAAGAACCTCAAATACATATAAAAGATTCCCTAATTTCCCTACATATTTAATCATTGATTATCAGATCTAAAGAAAATCCCATTTTACACTTGGTAATATAATAAGGATTCGTGAACATAACTTAAATATATAAAGAGAGTCCTGAAGTAGAAAATAATTCCCCTCAAAAAGGTGTGATGAGTATGACCTCCCATCCTCTCGACCAATTCAAATTCCTAATCCTCATCAGTCCACAACTAATGAGCACCTACCTTTGAAAAGTAGGTCCAAATGGGTATGGAATCGATGGATGTTTCCGGTTCTACGAAAAAACTTGTTAGAAACCGATTGGAATGTTTGAACCTTCAATCAATGAGGTCATCCCCATTCCAGAGGAAACAAAAATGGTGAACCTAACGTGAATCCTTAACCAAGTTAAAATGATGTTTTACTTATTTGTTAGGCCCCTATTTAAAACTCAATGAGAGGGCCAATAAAAACAATCATTGACATATGTGCTCATCCAAAAGATGTAGGGGCTGAATTTATATTGATTACGTATGTTATATCAAATATGCACTCTTTTCCAAGATTTTTTGCATTCTAAGAAATGGCTGCTCTCAAGTTCACACCTGTGAATACTGCTGCTGCAAATGCCACTGCTCCTACTCTTTCTGGATCGTCGTCCGATCTGAGGATGACATCACCTACTCAGTGTCTTCAACGCTGGGTATCAAATGCGCTATTTAATGAGTACCGTCAAAATGGTACTATTCCAACTCTGCATGCTGCTCGAAGAACCCTCCAAGTGAACAATTCACCCTGGTCGTCCGGACAGAGATGACCAGTGATCAAGAAGCAGGCGGTGCTAACGACCGTCTCCAACCGTTTCAGGTCGTTATCCCCAGAATGCAATCACCATTCACTCCCACATTCTAAAGAGGTGAATGATTATGTCCCTCAGGTCCTTAATTCAAGAGACATGATTCCTTCCTAAGGGCTCCCATTAACAATTACCACCAGACTCATGCGGCAGTGCGCCCTCAACATGATGAGGGCATCGACTCCCGGCATTCGGCTTAGGTTCCTCGAACCTGAGCAGGCAAGAAGAATCACCAGAGGAGAAATCCGGTTAAAAGTGAGCAGGTTCTCATCTCTGCCATCTCCGGAGAATTCCACCAACATAACTTGGTGGCAATAAATGAGCGGGCACATACACCCATCTGTTTTAATCTCGTTGTCTAGCAGACTCGTCTGACAGTATCACGCCAATCCCGCAAGGCAATTCTGGCGGAGTACTATAGGCAGGAATACACACCTGTTTATACGTCATCAGCTAGTCAGTAGACTCATCTGACTACATATGATGGATCTAGTCAACCACGTTTGGTGAAGTAAAATCAGACAGCACATACACCTGCTAGTATTGATCAAGCCTACCAACAGTCTCATTTGGTAGCACCAAGAGAGGTCAGTCGGAAAGTTCCGGCAACAAATTGGATGCAGACTCAACTCTCTGCCCCTACACTTGAGTACTGTCAAGATTCACTGACAGGAAAAGGAGGACAAGAGCAGGCACACACACCTACTCCAAGCACAGAATGGATTTATATCCCCATTCCGGCGGCTGAAGTCACCAAGCATATTATATCAATGGTGAAAGAGCAGATGCAAATCTCTGCTCATATTCTGGATGCTTGCCAGTATATTATAACAGCTTCAGCAACATCTTAGGGAAAGACACATAAATCTATCCCTACCAGTGGAGTGACACATCAACAGTTCACTCTGGAACAGACACACACATCTGTTCCAGTCCCAAGAGGGTTGTGGGGAATACTCCCCCATATCATACAGACAACCAAGTCGGGCACATACACCTAATTTGAGTGGATATCGTCAGCCTAACATAGCCATATCTCCTGATCAGGAACATACACCTGCTCAGAGAAGCCACTTTCATCAACAAGTGGTTTCCAAGGTGAGTAAGAAGGCATCTAAGGAGAAGATCCTCCCAGCACAGTTAAGAGATCGAGATCCAATCTGTAACAAGGCCTTACATGATTCTGAAGTTCTTGAAGCCCTCAGATAGTTATCTGTTGGAATCCAAGATTCTACTCCCTCATTCCCCAATAGTGGGAACATTAATTCTGAAGGTCTTTAACAGAAACTTCCTCATGAAGGCTTGCTTCATGATAGTTCAGTCGATCTTGAAGTTTCATCTTTAGATGAGAGCCACAGGAACCCTCTGTGTGGTCAGATAACCAAGGAGCAAGAGATCTCATATTTTGTTGTAACCCACCATGGTGTCCTCCCCATGATGATGAATTTCGCTACGAAAGTCCTCTCCTCAGTAGTGATGCACATTGGTCGGAAAATGCTCCAGTGGAAAATGTAGTGCCGAGAAAGCCCTCTTATCTTGAGGCACATGAAAATGTGAAACCAGTCATGTCTGATGCTTCATCGCTAGCAGGTGAAATAATTTCTCAATCAGAAGATAACCCAGGGTGTAGGTCATTCTCCGAACCACCCTTAAGTCATGCATCTTCTAGTTTGATCAGTGATTTCTCTACCAATATTGTTGAATCTGATGAAGAAACAAGGAAGCACCAGATCTGGTCAAATTAGGTAGAAGAATCTTCATTGAATGATAAAGAGGAAATGATAAACATGATAAAACAACTGGCGAAAGGTGAAGTTCCAGTCATGTTTTGGCCTCTGGCTAACTCTCAATATGACATTCCAGAGATGTTGACGGAAGATGGAATTCATGATATTCGTCTCAACATATGGAAAAATATTTTTCAGTTCAAAAAGAAAGTATTATCTTATAATGAATATGAAAATAATGTTAAGATAATAGAAGGGTTACAACATCAGATTGATTTGGCATCTCTATCAGTCTCTCGATATTTGAAAGCTGAAAAGCAATAAAGAAACCTTTAGCGTTCATGCCTTGGCGTACTAAGAAGATTGCGTCAATTAATTGCCAATGCCCCATCTGGTATTCATGTCATAGGATGGGGTGTTCATGGAGCAATACATTTCACTATGCTCTCCAGTCAGCAAAGCCCGCCAAAAATGGTCTCATGCAATGTTATTGCCCGTGGCCGGCCACAATCAATGGGTTTTTTTTGTAATCAAAATCTTTCCCAAGAACAGGCCTCAACTAGTTCTTCTCAAAATCAAGAATACAGAGAACAAGTTATTGAATTACTCCTGCATAAAGCAAACAAGAATGTTGAACATGCCTTTTGTATGGAGAAAGCACATCATCAAGTGACATAAGTGTCCGAAATCATCCAACAGTATTTTGAACCGGGTGATAAAAGTGGATGTCGATTGATGCATCCAGCTAATTTCCAGACTAAGGTCCACAAGTTCAGGAGAGATTTTAAGAAAGTCTCAAACATAGCATGTCAAGAGCCACCCCAGCTTTCCAGACTAGGGAATATTTTAACTCAACCCTCGGAATCAACAAATAGGATTCGAGGAGTTGATCAAAGACAGCAGGAATAGCCCCAGTCCACTGGACTGGGGACTTTTTCAAATAATCAATCCCCTCCTCAGAGAAATTTGGTCTTTTCTCGATTATGGAAGAAGCCAAAAGAGGAACGAAGATCCAAATTATCAGAAGATTCTCTCCAAATTACGGTTCGCCAAGAAGTTCTTGAGGGATCAAACCAACAAAAGGCAATGTCTCGTCAGGGGCATGGCAGAAGACAATATCACAGAAATGCTGATAGGAGGAATGCAATGCATTACACATCAATCAATGTCATCAGTGCCATTGTTTTTGATCCATCAGATGAGGCTCACTCAAGGGACTCAGATGAAGAGGTTCCTTCTCAAGAAGTTGTATGAACAGACACAAATGAAGATGGTGTGCATACACGAAATCAAAGGATTTATCAGAACTTACGTAATCCTTCAAATAATCCACTTCCCCCTCTCCGAAAGGGATCAAAAAAGGGGAAGGGAAAGAATCAGGTTACATATCCTTCCTCTAAAGAAGGCCAATCGCTCTCACTAGAGTAAAGGTTTGCACAACAGGAGGAAGAAATGAAGGAATTGAGGAGGATGAATACAGAACTACTTCAGGGTAGTCTTCCTCCTAAACGTGATGGATCCAGCCAGTCAAGGGAATTTGTTGTGGCTACCGAGATGGATCAAGAATATCCTCCTTTATCAGTACACCATCACAGGTCTAATCCTACGGGTCAAGTGCAAAAACAATTGGCAGTACTGCCATCAGTTGCAGTACTATCTTCCATACCTGTCCAAGCTCCAGCCAGTGCACCTGTTCAGGTCCAAGATCAACCGGATGTTTCTCAAAAGTTAATAACTACTATTGATTCATTAACAACTTGGTTGGAATATATTGAGGAAAAGCGTGCTCAGGTTCAACCAGAAAAGAGAGCTTACCCTAAATGGGTATATGCAATCCCTCCCCCATCAAGTTTTGGGAACCCTGTATTCCCTATTTTCAATGGATCAGGCGACCCTGAACAACATTTGACGCATTACGTGTCTTGTTGCGATCCTATGATGGGAACTCCG
Organism: Viscum album; assembly: GCA_963277665.1. NCBI lineage: Eukaryota > Viridiplantae > Streptophyta > Magnoliopsida > Santalales > Viscaceae > Viscum > Viscum album. The sequence continues at coordinate 601,557,938 of OY728142.1, forward strand.
AAGCAGAAAGAAGAAGTGAAACTCAGATGCTTCGTACGAACCTTATAAGGACCAGCCTTTATCTGGTACACAAGCTTGAAATCCCAGTCAATTACTGGATGGGAAGATCTCCATCAATGATTTCTTCTTCAATTCAGCTCAACTTTTCCAAAGACAACAGTTTTCGATCTTAAAAACTTTAATCAAAGGGAGAATGAAAGAGTCTCTGATTTCATTGCTCGCTGGAAGGGATTAACATATTCCCTAAGATAAGCACTCCCTCAAGAGGAACTATTGCCAATCTGTGTGGAAAATCTGCATGATGAATTATGCACACCGCTGATCCCTGTGAAATACATAGGAGGGTTTCGAGACCTCACTTCAATCGCTCAACAGATTAAAGATTCTCTTATACAGACTAAGGCCAAATCTCGTGTAATTCCATCAGCTCCAGGAAGGAGAATGGGTAAAGCAGAAACTGCTACAGTTATGCTTAAACAAGCACTTGTACCTACTTCTACTTCAAAACCTTCATCTTCTCAAAGGGATACACCTCCTGAGCACCAACAACAGATGTCGTTTCGTCAAGATAATCAAAGAGATCAAAGATGAAAACAATTTGAGGATTTGAAAAGCAAAGTTTACTCTTTCCGAAATGAACAAGTTCCTGGTTATTTAATTTTGGCTCTGGAAAATAATTTGGTTCAATTGCCAATGCCTAAGAGGCCAAAAAAGGAAGGAGATGAATATCGTCCCAACTATTGACTGTTTCATCAAATGTTCGGGCATCCCATCCAGGGGTGTTTTGTCTTCAAAGACCACCTGCAAAAGATGTTCGACTCAGGACAAGTCAAACTGAAAGGTTCTTCAGCTCAGGTAGCATGTGTTACTACTACAGTTCCAGAGGAGGAAGAAGAATTTCAAGAAGTCAGAAGCAAAAATGCACAAAAATATGATGATTGGATGGTCAGAAATACGATTAACCGAACTCATGCTATTTTGTGAACACAATTGAAGAAACCAATTGTGCCTTCTGCCATGAATGCCGCAGAAAAACCCTCTTCATCAGAGGGAAAATCCTCAAAGAAATTGCATAATTCCAAGAAAGAGGAACAATCAGAAGAAGATGAGTATGTGTCAACTCCTAAGTTGTCTTTGACTCTGGCAGATTTCATGCCATCTACTTCGAAGCCACGGGAACCGCCCCACCAAATGGCACAGCCTAAACAGGCTAATCAGGCAGAGTCTTCATCGGATGAAGAGTTGATTTTTGGTTTTGTTAATATGATTCAATTAACAGATCCATATGCCAATTGCAGTTTCGATTTTGATGAGCATGAATTCCCTATATCAAATAGAGGAATCAGAGGAAGTTCCAGAGGCTTAGGATATAGGGGAAGATGTGGATCTTTCAGAAGCCACTATTCCAATTCTACCCCTTCTAGAACTGTGTATGAAGCAGAAACTCGTGGCATAGCCCTTCAGCGAGCTCAACAAGAACAAGAAAGTTCTTACACCAATAGAAAATTCAGTCTTGGCACAATTATTCTGGAAAACCGGTTGAAGGTTCCATCTTCTTCCTCTTAGCAAGTAAATGGATCTAATCTGTCTAATCATCCAAATCCAGGAATATTTCCAACTCCTATCCCAATACAAGATGCATCAAATTCCAAAGCATCAACTTCCAAGGCACCTACTAAACCACATGTTCCTATTGGGAAATGAAGACCTCTGGATCAAAAGTATGATGTATTGAAACACCTGGCCCAAGTATCGGACAAGTTATCAATTCTATATGCTTTGAATCTGTCAAAAGATCTTCGGGAGGAACTCATCGAGGCTTTGTCAAGTCCTTAGGAGTTTGAAAACTGAAATTGCTGCAGCTGAAGTCTACCATATAGAGAATAATCCTGCAGAATTCCATGCAGTAATATCTTTTACTGATGAAGATGAAGATGATGTTTTTCATGGGCATATTAGACCTTTTTACTTATCTGGAAAGGTCAATGATGGAGAAATCCGAAGATCTTTCATTGATAATGGTTCAGGAGTCAACCTCATGCCCATTCGTACACTTCGTCGATTGGGCCTCACAGAATCTGATTTATCTCCTTTGACTATAATGTTACAAGGATATGATAAAAATAAACAAGAACCACTGGGTGAAGTTACACTCAGAACTCTGTTTGGAGATATTGTATATAATTCAGATTTCATGGTTGTTGATCAAGACTCAGCCTTCAACATCTTGCTTGGAAGACCCTGGCTACATCAACATGCGGTTATCCCTTCATCATACCATCAATGTCTCAAATATTGTTTTGATGGTCAATTTGGGACATTGTATGGTGATAAGGCCCCGTTCAAGACATGTGAATCTCAATGCATTGAGGCAGAATTCTATCACATGAAGGGAAGGGAGGAATCCACAACAAAGGAGATTATCAAAGTTAATGCTCCATATGGTTTGGAAAAGATTCCAGTAAATCCATTTACGCATGTGAGTACAGATTATGTGTTTCCTATCAGTCAAATTGACAGTATATACCCAAATACAAATACTCTTATGGAAAGATCCATAATGTCAATTACGACAATTGAGCTAGACAACATGGGAGAAATTAATGATCCACTAGGCAATGATTAAAGCTCAAATGAAGATTTCTTCATTTCATCTGCTGAAATCCAACAATTCTATACTTCGCCAATCAGTCTAGAGGAAGTTATAGCAATGTCAAAGGTGAACAATGATGTCGATTCTCAATCCATCATCTCCTCTTTATTACCCAAGGAAGACCCTCCATCATCAATCGGGTCGGAAATAGAAGCCTCTTATTCAAGATGTTCAAATTTTAACATCTCTTCTGATTATGAAAATTTTGCTTCATCATTTACTATGCAAGTAGAAACGGAGGAAATAACACATGTTGAAGAAGAAGAGGAAGATCTCAGAGATTCTCCTCTAGTATTTGAAGAGGGTATCTCTACCACCGTGGATGAACTCAAAGAAATAAATCCGGGTACAAAAGAAGATCCACGCCCCACTTTAATCAGTGCAACCATGAATCTTAAAGAATAAGAGATGTATATTTCCTTTTTAAAGAAAAATTGAGACATATTTGCTTGGAACCATACATAAATTCCCAGGCTTGATCCTGAATTTGCTACTCATCATTTGGGTTTTCCAGAAGAACATCGAGGATTTAAGCAAGCCGCGAGAAGAATACACCCGAATTATGCTTCAAAAATTGAAGCTGAAGTGGATAATATTATCAAAGATAACTTCTTCAGAGAAGTTAAATATCCCAAGTGGTTGGCTAATATTGTCCCTGTGAAGAATAAGAATGGAAAAATTAGAGTTTGCATTGATTTCAGAGATCTTAATCGGAATTGTCCTAAGGATGATTTTCCAGTTCCGATTACAGAACTTATGATTGATGAAACAGCTAGCTACGAAGCACTTTCCTTCATGGATGGATATTACAGATATAATCAAATCTTAATGGATCCAGAAGATGAGGAATCTACAACTTTCAGAGCCCCTCAGGGTGTGTTTTGTTATTGGGTAATGCCCTTTGGCTTAAAGAATGCAGGCGCAACATATTAGCGTGCCATGCATCGTATCTTCAAACCCTTTTTAGGGAAGTTTGTTGAATGATATGTGGATGATTTGGTGGTAAAATCCAAACAACTTTCTAATCACTTGGATGATTTTGAAGTCATATTCTGCAAGCTTCAACAACATAATTTGAAGATGAACCCCTTAAAATGTGCTTTTGGGGTAACCTCGGGAAAATTTCTCGACTTTGTTGTACACCATCATGGTATCGAAGTCGATCCTGAGAAGACAAAGTCAATCCTTGGTATGTCACCTCCTTGAAATTTGAACGAATTGAGAGGGATTCAGGAAAATTTAGCCTATATTCGGCATTTCATCGCCAATTTGGCAGGCAAAAGTTTACCCTTCACCAAATTGATGAAGAAGGGAGTCACTTACCAGTGGACTGAAGAATGTCAAGAGGCATTTGATATTCTCAAGAAATACCTCTTGAGTCCACCGGTACTTATGCCACCTATTGAAGGAAGACCACTTATCCTCTATGTGACAGCTCTAGAGCGATCATTGGGTTCCTTTCTTGCTCAAAATAATGATGCTGGGAATGAAAACAACCTCTACTATCTCAGTCGGACTATGCTTGAAGCAGAAACCCGGTATTCAAATATTAAGAAGTGCTGTCTGGCATTAATATTTGCAGTTAAGATGTTGAGACACTACCTGCAACATCACAAGTTCCAATTGGTATCTCGCAATAACCCGTTCAAATTCATCCTTAGTCATCCAATGCTTACAGGACGTCTGGCAAGGTGGTCAATTATTTTGTAGCAAATTAATATTCAATATGTATCTTAAAAGGCAATAAAGGGCCAAGCTCTGGCTGATTTCCTGTATGAAAACCCTTCAGTGGAAGACACATCTTTAGATATTGAACTCCCTGATGAAGAAGTCTTCTCAATTCAAGAAATTCCCCAGGCATGGGAAATGTACTTTGATGGTGCTTCCAGAAGTCCGACAGGGAGGAAAATGGAAAATCCTAAATTCAACAAGGTTGGTTTAGGAATTGTGCTCATTTATTTAGAAAAGGCAGTGTTACCTTATTCCTTCTTATTGTGGGAAGGTGGTACCAATAATGAAGCAGAATACCAAGCTCTCATCGCAGGCTTGGAGTTGGCGCTTCAAGCACAAGTGAATCACTTAAAGGTAAAAAGTGATTCAGACCTGGTAATCAAACAAGTCAATGGGGATTATGCCATCAGAAAAGATGAACTAATCCCTTTGTATGATTATGTCAAAGAGTTAATGGAAGAATTCCCTTCGAAACCGACATTTTCTTATGTCCCAAGATCAAAAAATTCTCAAGCTGATGCACTGGATAATATAGCCACAGCTCTGGCAGATCCAAATCAGGACGAGACAACCATCAATATTTCCCACCGTCATGCAATTTCACCTTATGTTCAAACCAGAACAGAGGAGATCAATGAAATTAGTCCCATTCCTGGACCATAAGGTCATACTATAGGATGGATGACACCTATCAGAGAATACCATAAAAATGGAACACTTCCACCTAATAGAGCCGAGAAAGAACAAATCCGGCGACGTGTGGTCAATTTTACTCTTTATGATAGCCCAGATCAACTAGAGAAAGTTCTCTACAAGAGTGGTTTTGATGGAGTTCTCTTCAGATGCATTGATGGTGAAGAAACAATGGTTGTCATAAAAGAAGTACATGTAGGAGTCTGTGGTGCCCACCAGTCTGGACATAGACTGTCTAATCAGATTCGAAGGCTTGGATACTTTTGGCCCTAAATGATACAAGACTGTGTTGATTTCACAAAGAAGTTTCATTCATGACATGTACATGCCAACTTCATTCATCAACCTCTAGAGTTGCTTCATACAGCTAAATACTCGTGGCCATTTGCCACATGGGGAATGGATGTGGTGGGACCTTACCCTTCAGCTATGACCAATCAGTTTAAGTATATTCTTACTACTACTGATTTCTTTTCCAAATGGGTAGAGGCAATACCTCTCAAATAAGCCAGTTCTAAATGCATTATTAGCTTCATCAAGTATAACATTATTACCAGATTTGGTGTCCCTCATACCATATTAACGGACAATGGTACCAACTTCTGTTCATCCGAGGTGAAGAAGTTGTATCAAGAATACAACAATAAATCCAATCATTCATCTCGGTATCATGCAGCGGCCAATGGCCAGATAGAAGCCTTCAACAAGACTCTTTCAAATATACTGCAAAAGATAATGGATAAAGATAAGAAGTCATGGCCTGATAAACTCTTTCATGCTTTATGGGCTTATCGGACCACCACCCACACTGCAACGCGGTCAACTCCATATTCATTGGTATATGGAACGGAAACAGTTTTTCCCATTGAGGGTCAATTACCTTTGCTCAGATTAGCCATTTGTGATGAGACATATATAGATGAGCAATCTCAAAAGCAATTGAATGAATTGGAATGGTTAGATGAGAAATGATTGTTCACTTTTCACCACTTGGATGTATATCAGAATTGAATTGCACGAGCTTTCAACAAAAAAGTTCATCTTCATTCATTCACTTAGGGAGAATTGGTATTAGTTCTCAGAACTCCAATGATACCAGGAAAGAAACCTCCCAAGCTTGAGCCAAAATGGGAAGGACCTTACTCAATACATAAGGTCTACTCCAATAGAGCTTATTCATTAATCTCAATGGATGGAGAACTCATCACTACTCCAACCAATGCCAGATTTCTGAAGAAATATTTTGTATGAACACAAAATATAGTAACGGTCCATACATATGACCCTAAACTATTTGCGAGTCCCTTACGTCCAACAAGACGTTAAACTGCATCATCCACGGTCCATGCATATGAATTTAAACTATTTGCATTTCTTTCGTCCCACACGACGTTAAACTGTGACGTCCTGACTACATGATGCTAAACTGTACAGACGTCCCTTACGTCCAGCATGACATTAAACTGCACCATCTAGGGTCCATGAATATGACCTTAAACTATTGACACTTTTGTCCAACATGACGTTAAACTGTGAAAAAATCCATAATATGTCCAACATGACGTTAAAATGTGTTCTCTTCTATCCTTACTGCATGACATTAAACTGCACAGTCCTCTTTTTTTCCAACATGACATTAAACTGTATTGTCCACATCGTCCTAACTACATGACGCTAAACTGTACAAAAATCCCTTAATATGTCCTACATGACATTAAACTGTACATCGTTTGGGTTGCTTCTACCTCTTGTTTCTCACACCAAGTATGACTCACATGAGCTTAGAGAAAACTTCAACCACAACACTCTCTATGGGCTACTAACCATGTGTAAGTCCCAACACTATTTTTTAGGTCGTTGTCCCCAAGAACAACTTGATCACTAATTAATTCTTTAATTGAACTATGTGGACTTTGATCCTTGCCTTCTAGGATAGGTACATAGGAAACCTTCTGATGTTCAAGCCCAAAACCAATCTCTTCACATCGGTTCACCTCCATCTTATATGATGTTGATTCGTGAAAACACCCCCAGAATCAATATCTTTACATTGATTCACTTTCGTCCTTGCTATACGACGTTAAACTATACAACACTTTTTTTGTCCAGTATGAAAATAAACTATAACATTATTTGATACCCTCGCCTGAGAGGGAATCATTATTTACATAGATTTTCAATCATGTTTCATTTCAAAGACTACGTGCATACATGGAAATACCTAAACCTTTTATCTTGGGTTAAACCATCATTGCACTAAAGTCCCTTTTCACCCTTTACATGTACAAACCAAATTTGTATAGATGGTATTTCTAGAGATACGTGGGCTTGATTACCATCCATATGGGATACATAGGAACGTTTGAGTGTCCCTCAAATCTAGCCCCAAGTCTTTTGGGCCTAACCCCAAATTCCATTTTCAGTCCCTTGGCTGAAAAGTCCCCATGAAAACAGACATTGTGTTTCTTATAATGGTCCAAGATCTATGACCCTAAACTAAGATCTCCAACCCTTTTGTCCCACACAATGTTAAAATGTAGTTCAATAACTACACATGGCTTGATTCCCATCCTTATCGGATACATAGTGAAGACCAACACTTCAATTCAGGACCCAACCACAACATGATTATGGTTAGCATTGATCTGTGTATCTCTACATACATTAGAAAATACCCATATTTATGTGTCATAATCCTAACCTTAAATATTTTCAGATCTTCGTAACCCTTTTCTTAACTTCTAATCACAAAAGGCCTGAAATTCTGAGAGTTTTTTTTCCTGACCATGCAACACGTTCCCTTAGGCGGCCTTGCATAAACAGTCTACATAACGGACCTATCAGCCAAAAGATGTTATTATTTGACTATGAAGCCAATTCCCTTAGGTGGCCCTGCATAATTCAACCCCTAACGGGTTTGTTAAATATTGGTAACTTCATTCTTGGGAGGGAAACCTCTCTTGTCTTTATTTGTATTGATAATATGTAGGGATCCGCAAAAAATAGCTATCCTTAACATATTTGTCCCATATCCTTTTTCATGATCTGAAAGTATTCAAGTCTATGGTTTATATTCTCCTTCCCTACGTTTGGGTCAGACCTTCATAGGAGTGATATCCATCCAGTTCTTTGATAATCTTGTTTTGAAATATCTTCTCCATATTCAAGTACCCCTTTCCATACAGCAAACTCTATACTTTGGAAAATTTGAATCTCCATAAATTTTCACTGGCTTTTTTAGCACTGGGAAAGTAAATTTCTGAGAGTTCTTTTTCCTGACTATGCAGCATGTGCCCTTATGTGGCCTTACATAAGTAGTCTACATAACGGACCTGTTAGCCAAAATATGTTATTTATCTGACTATGCAGCCAATGCCCTTAGGTGGCCCTGCATAATTCAACCCCCTAAGGGGTTTGTTAAATAATGGTAACTTCATTCTTGAGAACTACTTCTTCTAATGCATTTTAGCTCTTTTTCATATAATTCCTCAGATTCAGATTTTCTTAAGATATAGTTTACATATTTTCCCTCATACTTGAGTATGATAATATGTTTTTAGAAAAATTGTCAAGGAATTGAGTCAGTTTTAATCCATTTCGGTCAAATCTATTTCGACCTTAAACATTAGCCTCTTTATGTCCAACATGGATGACATTAAACTTCCCAAAAAAGACAAAGGAAATCTGAATAAAAGTCATGTTCCAGCTCACTAAACATACATTTTGTATGATTTAGGTAATATTGAGCAATTAAGAGATTCAAAGTTTGTAGGGTTATTTATATTAATCCTAGTAAAAATCAAACTATGCTAACTAGGACCATTGGATTAGGTAAGGTAACAGGAAAATAGGTTCACAAATTATTAAAGGTGAAAAATTTCTTCATTTGATGCACAATAATTAGAAGGACATCCACAGATTGGAGTCTCTTCTCTTTTTCAGGAAATTACAAAAGGATTTCGACATAAGTCTTCACTTGATGAACCGCATCCCGAGCTTCATCAGTAGCTACTTGAAGCTCATGCACTCGACCAACTTCACTATTTTCAGCCTGATGGAGTGCTTTCTTGGAATCCGCAATTGTCTTCATACCATTCATTTGAGCTCCCTACAATGGATTATTGAGTTGGTCAAGTTCCCCAGTAACAACATCTAACTGTTACTGAAGGTGCATCTTCTGAACAACTTTATCTTTGATCTTATGATTCAGTTCCTTCATCTTGGCAACATAGTCAGCTTTATCTCAGGATACTGCAGCCTCAAATTCTCTGATATTGACTAACAGATTCACCCTAGTCAGATCTTCATGGCAGTTTTGCTCTTGTTCCCTTCTTAAGATGACTTGTTTCACCGCGGTATGAATCTCTTGGTATCCAAAACCTCTAAGTCCTAGCATGACGAACTGGGACGAAAATCAAGGTATCTTTGATGATAGATCTTATAAAGGCACCTCAGATATGATTTTCCATATGTTGTTCCATGCCTTGCATCGTGAAAAGATGAGCGCCTTAAGCACCTATGGGTCTGATTCAACATCATCATCACAGGGGGGTATGTAATCTGGGATTAATGCACTTAAGGAAGTGCCCTGTTCTGCTCCTTGCCCCCCTGACCCTGGTTGCTTCACCTTCTACTACTGTTTGGGTAGAGGTTGAGACTTCACCTCTAGTTCTAGACATTGAAGTTGATAGCCCTGTTTGATAAATTAAAAGTATGGTTAGTTTCATAGAGTAATGGAAGTTGATTGTCTATCTTGAAAATGCAGTCCAACCATTTCCCAACAATAGATCAGCAGCTTGAGAAGACTCCTCCCCATATTTCCAAATTTCAACAGGATCTTCAAGATGGGTCTCATGATGGTTTATTGGGTTTAACTCCACTTGAGCTAATGTTTGTGTAATGGTAGGGTTGACATCAATGTCCACACCCTCTTCAGGCATTGGCAGTTCAGCAGCTTCTATGGATGAAACTGCATATTATTTTCAGTCATGATTAGAAGTGTAAATTATAAGAAAATTTACTGGATGAAGGATAAAACTCATGACCAAGGTCTTCTAAATCACATGATAACTTAGCATGATCATAAAATTATTCGAAATACATGCCACGATTCATCATTTCATCCAATGATATTTCAGAATCCTGGTTAGTCTCACCAGTGGTAGCATTTGATATGTCCTCTTGGTGAACCTCATTATACGAGCCTTGACCCTAGACAGCTTCTTCAGGAAGGATGGCAGATTCAGTTGCTGCAGCCGCCAATGATTCTGGTGCAGGTTCTTCTCTACTTGTAGCAGCAGCAGGAGCAGTACTGGGAATAGATGTTGGCTCTTTTTTAGAAGCAGCCAAGTCAGCCTGAATTTGCGTTTGTTCCACAGCACCCTCCGTGGTCCTTAAAGGAGGATCAGTCCTTTACCTCAGAGGGTAAATTGAATAAGACCCTGCAATCCCAAGGAAAACGAGGAATATTTTTCATGGTTTAAAATTCATGATTATCTGAAGGACTTACCACTACTGATAAAGCGTTCAGTGGTGGACTTCCTCCTTCGTCGCCTTTGTCCTTTTGGATTTTTGGGAGTGTCGGAAGTCTCCCTTATTGGCACGTGAATTGGCGAATGGAAGGCCATGTCCAACCCCTCATTCACGGCCTGCTGTCCTGGAGATATCTCACCCGGTTCTTGAGGAGATTCAGCAGCAGACCCGATGACAGTACCACCAGGGCTATACTGTGGTGAAGGAACCTCAGTAGTTACTTTCTTTGCAAGCTGCAAGATGAAGAAAATAACTCCATTAAGTAATAAAGCTTCGACTGAAATCAAGTTTCAAATCAAATAAGGAAATAAAACTTACATCTTCAGGAGCCAAATAATCATGTCACTCCTCATCTCCAGAACCACCATCCCCCTCAATGGCTCCATGATCAATCATTTCCTTCACCCGTCTAGTGATAGGAATGGACTCATCAGTGACATATATGAGCATTTCCAGCTCTCTGATGTAAGCCCTCACTTCATTGGGGTTATCCTCATATTGGATATCTATAGAAGCCACAAGATTCCCTATTCGAGGGAGTTGTATACCCTCACACAAATCCAGCCAATCGGTCTCAGTACCACAGTATAAACTCTGCCATGTCTGAACAACCTATGGTATTAGATATGAATGCTGTGAGGAAGGTCCTACAATCTTTGATTTCAGTTTATTCCCAGCTCCTGCAACTACAAATATAGAATAATAAAATAAGACTTATTGCTTTATAAAGTAGTAGTGATTAAATTACCACAATCAAGTAACTCACCAGGAGTTGATGGAGTAGGTCTCTTGATTCTAACCAGAGGATTATATCGGGAACGAGGCCTCTTTTCCACTTGTTGTGCCTCATCATCCCCATCATGGGAATCCGGTGAATCAGTCCTAGAGGAGGAATCTAGCGAATCAACTTCAGGTGGGGAAGCATCACCTTCATGAGGAAGGTTTTTTTTCTCTACAGTCCTCTTCTTTTTCCCCACCTGATAAACTGGGTGATTCAGCACCCCTTTAGGGTATAATTCTATCCAGTACTCGACATAACATGTATTCAAGTTATGTGCCGCTTTTTCAACTGGTAGATTAAATACCTCCCCAGTCTTCTCCCTTGACGTTAGCAGCCACAGTTGCCGAGAAACCATCAGATGTTGCATCTAACCTGACATGTACTGGGGGAGATACAACAATATGTTGCAGATGCGTGAATTGACATGCAAATCTATATGAAACATAGTCCTCACATATAATTTTTCCATCAATCTTGGAAACTAGCACACCATCTTTGCAAGATAGCATGTATGCCCTAAAATCCAAGTGGTCTGTTCCATCATCAACAAACCACCCGGTTGGCGGATTTCCATAGGTAAAGAAGTTGAATTCCTTAAACATGCTTAGACTCACTTTCATTTCACAGGCATTAATATCTAATGGAGCAACTCCAGATAATTCTTGCACTGACGGCCTGAAAGAACATCCAGGAATTTGTAATCCATTCTATACATTTTAAGTCCTGAACTGAGTGGCGATACATCCCCATAAAACTTAGAATGGCCCCAATATTCATAAAAGAGATTTACCCATGAAGACATGAAGTAACATCCTATGAATCTTTTCTAAAATGGGGGTATCCAACCCAAACATTTTTTCCTCAGCCAACTTTGCCACAATGACGAAGGTCCCTGGCCTGACGCCTCCCTTCGAATCCCTGACTAGAAAGAGATAAATGTTGAGCCACAAATCCAAGAAGCCCACCAGACGAGTCTTCTTCGGGATCCTTTGATTCACCTCATATCCCCATTTCTCAAACTCTCCTACTTCTAGAGTTGGCTAGAGTGTTCCAGGAGCATCCCTCTTCTCAGGTTTTGGGCAGGTGGTAGGACGGGTGGGCCTCTTATCCTTGGATTTCTTTTTCTTGGATCCTTTCTCCTTCGGCACCTTCTTCTTTGTCTCCTTTTATTTATTCTCAATAAGAAATATATTCATCCACTCCTATGGATGAATATACTTTCTAGAATGAGTTAAGGAGGTCTCTGAACTCTTGGGCCTGAGGAAGATTTTAAATAATTCCCGAGCTAAAGTAGGAGTCTTCTCTGAATCATTCCAAGTCACCTTGGGAGGAATGAATTCATCATACATGTCGCCCAAAATTGGAGCACCTGAGATCCTGTGGACATCCCACAGACTGATACCTACTTCTCCATGAGTCGAATGGAAATAATTGGTTTCTGGGATCCAGTGGCTGAGTATCTCCGACACAAAGCTATCATGTCTATAAACATATTTTTGACCAACCTAGACAGCTTCGTATATCACCACTCCTTTCAGATCCTCGAAAAACTCTGCACAGGTTTGTCGCACCCAGTATACCCACATCAATGTTGGCTTCACAACTCCCCCAGGACGGAAGTCCCGACTTTTCTTCCAGCCTTTGGATTGATCTATCTGAGCATTTCGAAAGATTGAAAGATGACAATGTGGTTGCAGCTCAGGCTTATGAGGTTTAAGATATGGCGTACAAGGGCTATGATGCATCATGTGGGCCTTCTCTACTGTTACAGCATTTATAAATCCTACTCCACATGAGATATTTTTTGAAGAAAAGTTGGTGTAATTCTGAAACCACAAAAATGGGAGATAGTTCTTTGCTTCTGGAATAGTGACTTCTCGCAGATGACCATAACCATACAAAGGCAGATAAGTGCTTTTTGGGAAATTAAGATGATATTTCTTTAAGTACATTGCCAAATATGGAAGAGTTCTGCCACAGATATCATAGTAATCATGGCCAACAATATTCATCATTTCATCAATCCACTTTCTAGCCAATTCATCTGCCATTCCGATTCTCTTGGGAGCCATTGAATCTGCACAAAAGTTGAATAAATTAACTATTAAATGGGTTGATTTTTCATAAAATTTATGAAGGAATTTGAAAAAATGGCTAAGGCATTAAGGCGCGCAAGTATGATTTTGGCGCGCAAGTATGGATGTGTCATGAAAGTATGGATGTGTCGCACATGTATTTAGCGCGCAAGTATCATCACGCAAGTCCAAATACCTCAACCGTAGCACGACATCAAATAAATAGCCAAAAACAGAGCAACCTGCGTGGGAAAGGTACCTTGCACGGCGTGAGCTCGAAAATTTTAAATCTGGGTACTTTGCGCGAGAATGGCCGCATATATATGTGCCATGCCGGCCACCTGTGCGCCTACAGCCAGTGCGCTCTAGCCCTGCGTGACTTGCACCTGCGCGCCTCTTTCCCTTTGATTTTCTTCTTTTCCTCAGAGTCACATCCTTATTCTTTCGGATCCAACTCTAAGGGGGGACTTTTGTTGACGCTCCTTTTCGTCACATTGTCTAAAAGAATGGAAAGGGAAATTACTTAGAACAAAGTGATTCATCCTTTGAAGAAAACATCAAAAATCGACAAAGGAATGGACAGGGATTCAAAGGACCTAGGGTCGCGCAAGTTCCCTTACTGTCGTGCAAGTATACTTGAGTTCCGCCTAATGGTCGCGCAAGTGACTTACGCGCCCTAAGTGATAACCGCCCGGGTCTTCTCCAGCCTATAAATACCCCTGGTGGGCCCCCCATTTGAAAAAAGTAATTTTTCCAGAATTCAGATACAGAGCTCTGAACGCCCAAGTCTCTTCTTCAAGTCTTCTGAACACTTCTAAGGTAATTCTTTACCTAGAATGGAAGGTCTAAACAAGAGGAGTAAGGTCTAAGTGTTAGAATTCACTAACACTTGCGCGCCTAAGGTGTTTTACCCTTAAGGGAAATGAACATACTTGTGCGCCTTCTTACCTACTCATTAAAACTTGTGCGCCCCTCTTCTGGAAGTACCTCAGGATAATTCTAAAGGCTTTGGTCAAGTATTTCCCAAGTATTACCCTCCTGGTTAACAATCGCACAAGTAACCATGTGCCACGCAGGTTTACCTGCGCGGCCAGGGACTTGTGCGCCCACGCAGTACCTGCGCGCCTACCAGGACTTGCACGCCCCAATCTTTTTGGGTGCCTTTCCTTCCCATTTCATCTCTATTATACCATTCCACCTCTCCTATTCAAGATTCAGTCTTCAAGACACTCTTAAAATCCATTTACGACATGATTTATTGATTTGACTTCCTTATCTAAAAGGAACTCTGTGGAACATCTCTCAAAACCTAGTGATTTACACATCTTTATGTCACTAAAATTATAGATTTCATTCATTCAACCTCATCCTTTAAGATGAGAGAACCCTAAATATGGGCCTCCTTTTCAGGAGTAATCCCCAGTCATAATTTTCCCTTAACCTGGGCCTCCTTTTCAGGAGTATGCCCTAGGTCCTCATTAATTTGGGCATCCTTTTTAGAAGTAAGCCTCAAGTCCCCTAATCTGGGCATCCTCTTTAGGAGTAAGACCCAGTATTAAAGTTCCCAAATATGGGCATCCTCCTCAGGAGTAAGCCCCAACTATAATTCTATTAACCTGGGCTTCCTTTTCTGGAGTAAGCCTCAGTCTCAAATATGGGCATCCTCCTCAGGAGTAAGCCCCAAGTCCCATTAATTTTCAAATCCCTTTAACTTAGGCCTCCTTTTCAGAAGTAATCCCCAGTCTTAATTTCTCTTAACCAGTCCTAATTTACATTTGATCTCAGCTTCTTTCTCAGGAGTAAAACCCAATCATAAGTCCCCTCCTAACTTGGGGATCTTCCTTAGGAGTAAGCCACAAGATTCACTACGGGAAAATGGGTATTTGCGACGGGTTATTTGCGACGGGAATAAATCCCGTCGCAAATAGTCCCGTTAAAAACTTATTTGCGACGGGGGTATTTACCCGTCGCAAATAAATAGGCTTTTGCGACGGGATTGCTTTCCCCGTCGCAAATAGTTTTCCCGCGATGCGCGCCAAATCGCGGGAAAACTATTTGCGACGGGAAAATTTTCCCGTCGCAAATAACCGGCGGCGGTAAAAGGTATTTGTGACGGGAAAGTATTCCCGTCACTAATAGTATGTTATTTGCGACGGGACCCATCGCAAATAACTATTTACTGGTTGACCGTAATTAATGCGGGCTAATGTATTTGCGACGGTACCCGTCGCAAATACACCCGTCGCAAATAATCTAACCTATAAATACCCCCATCCGTTTTTTACAAATCATTCTCATTCTCTATCTTCTCCTGCTCTCAAACTTCTGTTTCTAAATTTGAGTTTTTTTTCAGTTTAATTTTTTTCTTCGGAGCTGATATTAAAGTTTTGATGAACAATCAGAGCAGATCAATTTTCAAGGTATTTATGTTCATTTTAATTTAATATTTATTTTCAATTTTTTATTAGTTTCAATTATTCTTAATTAGTTGTAATTTAATTATGTTTACATTGTTTTCTTACTTAATAAATTTAAATTATTAGTATTGATCATAGTTAATGGTAATTAGGAATAATTAGTAATAATTTTTAATAATTAAGAATAAATATTAATAATTAGTAATAAATACCAATAATTAGGAATAATAACATTATTACATTATTTGTATATTTTATTATTAATATTATAATAATATAATTTTTTATATATATACAATTCTCTTTTCATCTGTGTGTTTACTGTCTTCACATGTATTATTTGTATGTGGAGATAGAAAACGCACAGATGAAAGGAGAATTGTATATAAATCAGAAAATTATATTATTTTAATATTAATAATAAAATATACTAATAATGTTATTATTTGTAATTATTGGTAATTATTCCTAATTATTGGTAATTATTCATTTAATTACTAATAATTAGGAACAATTATCAATAATTATCAATAATTAAGAATATTTAGTAATAATTAGTAATAATTACCAATAATTAGTAATAATTAGTAATAATTATCAATAATTAGTAATAATCAGTAATAATTAGTAATAATTACCAATAAGTAGTAATAATTATCTATAATTTGGATTAATTAACAATAATTAGCAATAATTAGCAATAATTAGTAATAATTACCAATAATTACCAATAATTAGTAATAATTAGTAATAATTAGTAATAATTGCCAATAATTGCCAATAATTGCCAATAATTACAAATAATTAGGAATAATTAGGAATAATTAGGAATAATTAGGAATAATTAGGAATAATTAGGAATAATTAGGAATAATTACCAATAATTAGGAATAATTAGGAATAATTAGGAATAATTACCAATAATTACCAATAATTAGGAATAATTACCAATAATTTGGAATAATTACCAATAATTAGAAATAATTACCAATAATTACCAATAATTACCAATAATTACAAATAATTACCAATAATTACCAATAATTACCAATAATTACCAATAATTACCAATAATTACCAATAATTAGCAATAATTAGCAATAATTACCAATAATTACCAATAATTAGGAAAAATTCTCAATAATTAGTAATAATTACCAATAATTAGTATTAATTACCAATAATTAGTATTAATTACCAATAATTAGTAATAATTACCTATAATTAGTATTAATTACCAATAATTAGTATTAATTACCAATAATTAGTAATAATTAGGAATAATTACCAATAATTAGTAATAATTACCAATAATTAACAATAATTAGTAATAATTAACAGTAATTAGTAATAATTACCAATAATTATCAATATTTGGTAATAATTACCAATAATTGCCAATAATTACCAATAATTGCCAATAATTACCAATAATTGCCAATAATTACTAATAATTAGTAATAATTACCAATAATTAGTTATAATTACGAATAATTAGTAATAATTACTAATAATTAGTAATAATTACGAATAATTAGTAATAATTACCAATAATTAGTAATAATTACCAATAATTAGTAATAATTACCAATAATTAGTAATAATTACCAATAATTAGTAATAATTACCAATAATTATCAATAATTACTAATAATTATCAATAATTACTAATAATTATAAATAATTACTAATAATTAGTAATAATTTGTAATAATTAGCAATAATTAGTAATAATTAGCAATAATTAATAATAATTAGCAATAATTACTAATAATTAGTAATAATTAGGAATAATTAGTAATAATTAGGAATAATTAGTAATAATTAACAATAATTAGTAATAATTAGTATTAATTAGGAATAATTAGTATTAATTAGGAATAATTAGTAATAATTAGGAATAATTAGTAATAATTACCATTAATTAGTAATAATTATTATTAATTACCAATAATTAGTATTAATTACCAATAATTAGTATTAATTACCAATAATTAGTATTAATTACCAATAATTAGTAATAATTACCAATAATTAGTAATAATTACCAATAATTAGTGTTAATTACCAATAATTAGTAATAATTACCAATAATTAGTATTAATTACCAATAATTAGTAATAATTACCTATAATTAGTAATAATTACCAATAATTACCAATATTTACTAATAATTAGTAATAATTAATAACAATTAGCAATAATTAGTAATAATTAGCAATAATTACTAATAATTAGAAATAATTACTAATAATTAGTAATAATTTGTAATAATTAGTAATAATTAGGAATAATTAGTAATAATTAGTAATAATTAACAATAATTAGGAATAATTAGTATTAATTAGGAATAATTAGTAATAATTACCAATAATTAGTAATAATTATTATTAATTACCAATAATTAGTATTAATTACCAATAATTAGTATTAATTACCAATAATTAGTATTAATTACCAATAATTAGTATTAATTACCAATAATTAGTATTAATTACCAATAATTATTATTAATTACCAATAATTAGTATTAATTACCAATAATTAGTATTAATAAACAATAATTAGTATTAATAAACAATAATCACCGATAATTACCAATAATCACCGATAATTACCAATAATCACCAATAATTACCAATAATCATCAATATTTTCCAATATTTTCCAATAATTACCAATAATTACCAATATTTTCCAATAATTACCAATAATTACCAATATTTTCCAATAATTACCAATATTTTCCAATAATTACCAATATTTACCAATAATTACCAATATTTACCAATAATTACCAATATTTACCAATAATTAGGAATAACTACCAATAATTTGGAATAATTACCAATAATTTGGTATAATTACCAATAATTTGGAATAATTACCAATAATTTGAAATAATTACAAATAATTAGGAATAATTACCTTATTACATTATTTGTATATTTTATTATTAATATTAAAATAATATAATTTTCTATATTATATACAATTATCTTTTCTTCTGTGTTTTTTCTGTCTCCACATGTAATATTGGCATTCTTTTTCAAAATTATCAACCTACTCGCCAATGGAGAGGTGAAAGTGAATGCCAATATTACATGTGGAGACAGAATGCGAAACACACAGATGAAAGGAGAATTGTATATAATATAGAAAATTATATTATTTTAATATTAATAATAAAATATACTAATAATGTAATGATGTTATTATTATATAATTAATATTTATAAAAAAATTATATTAGTATTATTAAAAAAAATAAAAAATCAATATAATATTAAAATTATCAATATTTGTAACAGGTTTTGCTTTATTCTCAATATATTCAATCCTTGCTTGTGTTTTTTCTAACAAATTATTCAAAACCAGTAATGCTTTTATATTTTATAGAAAAATATGGAACAACGAGGTCGTCAACAGTCATTATTAGATGACCGCATATGGATAAATCAACATAGAAATCCAAATGGTTCTGTTTTAAATCCAGTATATATAGAGGGTGTGGAGATTTTTTTATCATTTGCGGCATCAAATCCAGAATTTGTTTCAGAAGGAAAGATAAAATGCCCTTGTAGAAAATGTGCATTGAGAACGTTTGACACGTTTGAAAAAGTGGGGGAACATCTCTTGCGTTTTGGTTTTCAAGCAGATTATGTTTTTTGGTATCAACACAGTGAACGCAGTTCCAGAGTAGGTGATACCAACTTGATTCCGGATCCATCCCATTTTCAAGATTTAGTAAATGATGTTGCAGGTTCATCTGTTCAACATACAGAAACTCCGGCTGATATAGCTTCAAATCCTGAGTTGGGACCGTCTGAATTTTATGAGTTGTTGAAGTCTGCTGAGGATGAATTATATCCTGGCTGCAAGATGAGAAAATTAGAAGCAATTGCAAAATTTATGGCTATCAAATCAGATAAAGGAATGTCAAACACCTGTTTTGACCAGATATTTTATTTGCTGAAAACACTATTACCCGAAGGAAATGTTTTACCTGCAAATTACTATGAAAGTAAGAGGTTGGTTCGAAATTTGGGACTTACTTGTCAGAAGATTCATGCATGTTCAAATGACTGCATTTTATATTCTGGGGAAAATGAGTCATTGGATAGTTGTCCCACATGTGGGCAACTGAGATATAAAGAAGGACAACACGGGAAGTCTGGTTTGATTCCTGTAAAACAGTTGAGATATTTTCCGCTTACATCCAGACTTCAGCGTTTATTCATGTCTAAGAATACATCGACAATGATGTCATGGCATAAAGAGAATATTTCAACCAATATAAGCTTGAATCATCCAGCCGATGGTGATTCATGGAAATATTTTGATAGAGTGCATCCATCCTTTGCTTTAGAAGCTAGAAATGTTCGACTGGGCCTTTCCACTTATGGTTTCTGTCCGTTTGGATCTTATGGTAGTCAATATTCATGTTGGCCTGTTTTTTTAACTCCGTACAATTTACCTCCATGGATGTTGATGAAGGAGCCATATATCTTTTTGACTTTACTAATTCCAGGACATCCGAAGGAAAATATTGATGTTTATTTGAAGCCATTGATTGATGAATTAAATTTATTGTGGAGTACTGGTGTCAGTACATATGATGTTGCAACGAAACAGAATTTCATACTGAGAGCAGCATTGTTGTGGATAATAAGTGACTTCTCGGATTATGGGATGTTATCTGGATGGAGTACACATGGTCAGAAATCATGTCCTTACTGTATGGGAGAGAATAAAGCATTTATGCTCATTCATGGAAAGAAACCTTGTTATTTTGATTGTCATCGAAGTTTTCTTCCAGCTGATCATCCTTTTCGCAGAAACAGATCTCATTTCAGAAAAGGAACAGCTGAAAGGGATGGACCTCCAAAAATGATATCAGGTTCGGAGTTAAAATCGGTTGTATTTTCATTACCTCCCATCACTTTTGGTCCCATAATAAACCAACAGAAAATTTCTGGTTTTGGGAAAGAATACAATTGGATTAAACGTAGCATATTTTGGGATTTTCCATATTGGTCTGATTTGTTGGTCCGACACATGTTAGATGTCATGCATATTGAGAAGAACTGTTTTGATAATTTGTTTCATACAGTTTTGGATACGCCAGGAAAGAGCAAAGACAATGTAAATGCACGTTTAGATCTTGCCCAAATTTGCAGGCGTCCAGAATTGGAACTATTTGAGAATGTCAGAACAGAAAGGTTACTGAAACCAAAAGCAGCTTATACACTGTCTAAAGAAAACCGTTTATTATTTTGTCAGTGGATTGCAGATTTGAGACTTCCAGATGGCTGTGCTTCCAATTTGGGTAGATGTGTAAAGAATGGTCATATTACTGGATTAAAAAGTCATGATTGTCATGTTATAATGGAGAGACTTCTACCCATTGGATTAAGAGGTCTGTTGAATTCTGTGATTTGGGATTCCATAACAGACATGTCTCATTTTTTTCGGGAAATTTGTGCGTCTACGGCAGATTATGATGCTCTAGGCAAACTTGAAAAAGATGTTGTTGTAATTATATGTAAACTGGAAAAAATATTTCCGCCGTCTTTCTTCGACTCAATGGAACATTTGATGTTACATTTTCCATATGAAGCCAAATGTGGAGGTCCGGTACAGTTTCGATGGATGTACCCATTTGAAAGATGCATGCAAAAATTGAAAAGAAAAGTACGCAACAAAGCATCTGTTGAAGGATCTATTGCAGAAGCTTATTTGCAAGAGGAAATATCTTTTTTATGCTCCCATTATTTTGAATCTGAGTATCCTTCAAAACACAACCGAATGGGACGGAATGAGAGGAATATTGATGAAATCGACAATCAATTATCTATTTTCAACCAGTCATAGCTTGGTTTTGGTGGAGTTTCTGAACGCTGGCTTTCAGATGATGAACATCATAGAGCTCATACATATGTTCTGCTCAACTGTGAAGAGATGACATCAGTTGTACTGTAAGTGTTTATATCACTTATTCTATCATTTATGTTACAATAAATAACTTTGGTTTTTATAGGTTGTATGATAATCATATCAAGAAAAAAATTCCACAAATTACAGCAGCTGCTCTCGAAGAACGTCGACTGAAAAATTTCTCTCAGTGGTTTCAAAAACTGGTAACATAAATTCTTTATCTTTTAGCAACTCATTCAATGTATAGTTTACTATATTGATAATTATTTCACAAATTTTCAGGTGTCTCGACATGCTGATAAAATTGACAAACGGCTGTGTGTATTGAGTAACCCACCTTCCAAACTTGTTAAAACTTAAAATGCATATGTGGTGAATGGATTTCGATTCCACACACATGCATATGGGGAATCGAAAAAAACAATGAACAGTGGAGTTAGCTTGAGATGATCTCATCATCGAGAAAATGAAGTTGACTTTTATGGCATACTTGATGAAATCATTGAACTCTGTTATCTTGGACAACATTACATAACCATGTTCAAATGTTGGTGGTTGGATACAGAGAGAGGCGTGCGTGTTCATCCGACTCATGGAATCATCGATATTAAATGTAAAAGTGTTCTCGCAGTAAATGAACCATTCTTATTGGCTCAACAGGCATATCAAGTTTATTATGCAAAGTACTGTGCAACATCAAGATACTTGACTGATTGGTGGAGTGTAATAAAAATCAAAATTCGAGACAATCAGTTTAGTCAAAGTGAATGTGCTTTCACTGATGTGCAAAGAATTGAAGTTTTTCAAGAGAGTACTCAAAATCAATCTTTTTTACAAAGAGACATGAGTATCGATGACGACACCCCACATTTAAGAGTCGGTGATGACGATGATGTTAATGATGTCACATATGAATTTGAAACGGTAAGAGTTGAAGCAACTGTAACTCGAATGGATATCGATGATGTTGAGGAGGAATATGAAGATGACATTGACATATATGAAGATGATGATGAAGATGAACACTGATAGCATTTCATGGTATTTATATACAATCATAATATGTATATATGTATATATAATAGTAATTATCAATTATTTGCTAACATTAACATTTTCTGTTTCAGATGGACGACGCCACATTTCGTGCGTTGGCGGATGCTGACCTGAATTTTGATGCGGATGAGTTGCTGACAGATGACCCTCAGCCTGCAGGCGCTCCAGGGAGTACGCAGAGGGGGCGCGGTCTTGCACGATTGATGATTCCTGACCCCGTCCCCGAGCGACGTCCACGTCTTGGGTTTGATCCACGCACACGGAGGTGTGATAACCTGTGTGATAACCTGTGGATTTGACTAATATTTCATTAATCTATTCACATAATAAATGTTTATTATTTTTTCAGTTTTCCGCATATAGTAGTCGGACAGGGCAGCGCTATTTTACGCAACTATTTCTCTCATCTGTGGACCACATGGGAGCAGATTCCCATTGATGTGCAGCAGGCCATGTTCGGCCATTGGTTGGTACGTACGTAAATAAATAATTTTTATTTTGAAAATTATTTCATTTCTAACTTGATATTTTGATTTATTTGTAGGGTTTATGGTATCCGATCGAGGATACCATGCGTGACGCCATCCACGAGGCATGGGAGGTGGCCATGCATGATCGCCTTCGTCAGTTTTTGCTCAATTTAAGAAAAGCTACGATGAAGAAAGCAGGAGTGTCAGATTTTGAGGAGTCATGTAGAGCACACCGACCAGAGTATATTTCATCCCATGTATGGGATGGATTATGTGCGCACTGGTTGAGTGGTGCGTTTCAGAGGATATCATCGGTGGGGAGACAGAATCGGGGGAGACAGGAGGTGACTCATCGAGCTGGGAGTCGTTCTTTCAGTACTCATAGACAGCATCTGGTACGTACATTATTTATAAATATTTCATATAACTATAAATATTAAAAGTTTATTTTTTATTCTTATAGGCTGTTGAGCACCCCGATATTACAGAGTACGACGTATATCGGAGGATGTATAGTGATCCTGCTACTGGGGAGCTCAGAGGTGATCGTCAGCATCACATCGTGGTCAGTATTATTTGTTTTCAAGTTTAAAAATTAACTGCATATAATATATTCACAATTTTAATTTTAAATTGCAACTATAGGAGTCATATGAGGCCGCAGCGGCACAAGCCCGGCCTGAGAGTCAGGCCGAGTCATCAGATCAGACCACTGTCCGTCAGTTTGATGAGGCGGCATGGATGCAGGCCACCCAGTATGCCTTCGAGAAGGGCCGGGTAGTTGGTATTGACTCTCGAGTGACTCCCGGAGATTATTATGGCAGTGCTGCGATGTCGGCGTCCAGCTCGAGAGGAGCTCGTGCATCTTCTTCTACATAGTATGAGGATCAGTTGCGATCTCAGACTGCACAGATAGAGAGTCTCCGACAGGAGCAGGAGCAGATACGTCAGCAGCATGAGGAGGAGCGTCGACGCCAGCAGCAGCTGTACGAGGAGCAGGCGAGTCGGTGGCAGCAGCAGCATCAGGAGTAGATGGAGTACATGCGCCGACTCACTCATGCTTTAGGGATGGAGTTTCCTCCACCACCATCTGCAGATCCCCCACCTCCACCCCCTCCCCCCCCCTCCTTCAGATTAGAGTTTGTATTTCTGTTATAAAATTTGTGAAATCAAAATATTTTTTTTTCTATTCGTAGTTTCTGTCTCATTATAAAATATTAATAATATTATATTTTTAAATAACAATATTAATATGAATAATAATATTATTTATATTTTATAATATTAAATTTTATGTATATATTAAAATTTTATATATATATTAAAATTTTATATATATATTAAAATTTTATAATATTATAATTTAATTATATTTTTTGTAATACTTGAATTATTTTAATATTTGAATGTAAAATAATTCTATTATTTTTATATTAATTAAAATAACTTATTAATATTTTTTTTATTTATGAATTATAATTGTAATATTATTATATTAATTAAATCATTTATTAATATTCTATTATTTTTTATTTTTGAATTATAATTCTACTATTATTATAGTAATTAAAATAATTTATTACTTTCATTTGTAAATTATAATTCTATTATTATATTAATTAAAATAATTTATTAATATTTTTTTTATAGTATTTGCGACGGGATACTATACCCGTCGCAAATACTAGTATTATAAATAGTTTTTTATTTTTTTAAAAAAATCGTATTTGCGACGGGGCTCATCGCAAATACTAGTATTATTAATTTTTTTTATTTTTTTTAAAAAATAGTTTTTGCGACGGAACCGTCGCAAAAGATATTTGCGACGGGCCCGTCGCAAAAGCTATTTGCGACGGGACCCGTCGCAAAAGATATTTGCGACGGGCCCGTCGCAAAAGCTATTTGCGACGGGACCCGTCGCAAAAGGTATTTTAAAAGTTTTTTACAAAAACACGGAATACTATTTGCGACGGGGAGAATGACCGTCGCAAAAAAAGGCTTTAGCGACGGGCCCATCGCAAATAACTGTAGTTGCGACGGCGTTTTCAGCAACAGGCTATTTGCGACGGGCCCCCGTCGCAAAAAGCCAGTTGCGACGGGATCCCGTCGCAAATGCCCCGTCGCAAATACCTGTTTTTCTAGTAGTGATTAGAGTATCCAAATCTCCATGAAGCACATATACCTTTATGAAATCTGTTCTTGGATTTCTTCCATGAAGTAACTCTTAATCTTTATTTATTCTGGGCAGCCATACATACATAAGACCCACATCATTTCTCATGATTGCATCTTTCATGGAACAATTGTCTGATTTTACCAATTTCTCTAATTTCTCACACCGATCATGACTCACATGAGCTTAGAGTGTAAAAGTAATTATGACATATTTCTTTGAGCCATCAATTGTGCATAAACATCATAATCCCTTTCTTGAACTACATGGGTTCTGATTTCTTTTCTAAAACAAAGGATACATAGGTAGACCATCTGTGGGTGTGATCCCAACTCTGAAATAATTCATGTCCTTCTGAATGACAATAAACTTCAAGTGCCCCACTGAGTGGCTTTAAAACCAGTATTCTCATCATAATGACCAAGAGACTTTTATGTATTGAAGGATACCATTGATTAAGAATATCTAACAAATACATATGATTCTCCATCGATGAAGAACCTCAAATACATATAAAATATTCTCTAAATTCCCTACATATTTAATCATTGATTTCCAGATCTAAAGAAAATCTCATTTTACACTTAGTAATATAATAAGGATTCATGAACATAATTTAAATATATAAAGAGAGTCCCGGAGTAGACAATAATTCCCCTCAAAAAGGTGTGATGAGTCCGACCTCCCATCCTCCCGACCAATGAAAATTCCTAAGCCTCATCAGTCCACAACAAATGAGTGCCTACCTTTGGAAAGTAGGTCCAAATGGGTATGGAATCATTGGATGTTTCCGATTCTATGAAAAAACCCATTAGAAACCGATTGGAATGTTTGAACCTTCAATCAACGAGGTCATCCCCATTCCAGAGGAAACAATGTCGTGTCTACCTTGAACACACCGTGTAGTCTTATCTTAGAAGAACCGTGTGGCTTAACTATGTAGAAGTACTCAGGCAAGGAAAGGGGATCCAAGTACACACCATGTGATAGGATAACATGCCGTGTGTTTGGGGTGTTACATGACCAGTTTTGGCAAGGTACACACCCATGTGAATGACTTAAGGGAATACGCCATGTAGTTTTTATACATGTCGTGTAGTCATGTTTTGTAAATTTTGAATGATTTCCTTTCTCTTATCCCTTCTTAAGTTCCTAGTTTTCAGTCCTTGATAATGTGATCTAAAGTGTACATTTGACCTTGTAGATTCATGGCACCGATAATTCCTCCCATTGTCCGCCAGTTGCAGGGAAGTGATCAGACACCAGATATGGCTTATTAGAGACTTCCCGAAGATCCTCCTGTTGTTCCAGCCTTAGAACTTGTAGTGATACCGGTTATGGGCACTGATGCGCAGTTTAGGGAAGGATTTCTGAGGATGACGTAGACCTTCCAGGGAGAACCACCTCCTACCTCGACTATGGTAGACTTGATGTGGGTTTTCTAGCAGCAGTATCCTCCCACCTTCTCAGGGGAAGGAGGAAATCAGGCTACAAAGTCATGGATAGAAGCCATGATGATGATCTTTGAGCATCGTGAGATGCCTCCAGAAAGTCGGGTCAATCTCTCTACCTACATGCTATGAGACTCCTACAAGAGGTGGTGAGACGTGATCTCACAGGCGGGTCATCAGCAGGTTATGGCGTGGGAGGAGTTTCAGTGCATCTTT
This sequence comes from Viscum album, assembly GCA_963277665.1. NCBI lineage: Eukaryota > Viridiplantae > Streptophyta > Magnoliopsida > Santalales > Viscaceae > Viscum > Viscum album. Next base: position 601,585,123 of record OY728142.1, read on the forward strand.
TACGACTACCTCTATCCGGATAACCTGAGGATCGACCAAGCCCGGGAGTTCATGAGCCTAGAGCAGGGTAATATTTCTTTCATGGAGTATTTATATAGTTTCACCAAGATTCATCATTTCACACCCCTCCAGGGAAAAGATGGGTTGTTCTTGGCAAGGAAGTTTGAGGATGGTCTCAGGCAGGAGATCCACTCATAGGTGAATATCTTCAGGCTGACTTCCATCGCTTCCATCGTCAATTGGGAACTGATTGCAGAGCCAAATATGATAGATTTCGGAGCTGAGAACCAGGGTGGTTCTGCTTCCAGAGTTAGTGCCTCACCAGTTGACAGCTAGAAGTGCCGAAGGGAGTCTACGCATGGTGATCCGAGGCGGAGAGACACATCTTCAGGTATCCAGGTGGTATGCTACCATTGTGGAAGGGCTGAGCATACGAGTCCATAGTTCCAGAGAGACCCAATGGAGTGATGATCTTGTAGAAAGATGGGTCACCTTCAGTGCTTCTGTCAGATATTCTCTCTAGATATTGGTGACATGGGTTCTTCTATGACTCCTCGTTCAGAAGCAGCGCCACCAGTTTCTCACCAGTCTGGGAACTGGAGTTCTTTCGGCCATCCGGGCCGAGGAGGAGGTTGAGGTCGTGGTGGTCAGTCACCGGTCTTTCAACGACAGTAAGGTTGATCAGCTCAAAGCGGTCAGGCTAGGTCATAGGGCCATGGTACAGGTCAGGCTTTTGTAGTGGAGAAGACCCAGTAGGAGCAGGATCTCGGACCCTCTACAGTTCGAGGTACTATTTTAGTAGCCTCAGTTTTATATTCTGCTCTTTTCAATACAGGGGATTCCCATAGCTTTATCTCTGTTTCTATTGTAGAGATCCTTGGGCTCTGTATCGTTTCCCCTACCGATGCCTTGACTCTAGACACACCTTTGGGGACTATAGTGGTTAGTGTACGTCAGTGCAGAGAATGCCCTCTTGAGGTTGCAGGGTATCACTTATTATGGGACCACTATGTCTTAGAGATGACAATATATTATTTCATTCTCGGAATGGACTGGATAGTTCCCTTCCAGGCAGTCATCAACTGTTATCACCGTAGGGTGAGTTTTGTATCACCAGAGGGTGGATCTTTTCTTCATAAGGGAGAGTGGGATGTCCAGGAGAGCAGAGTGGGTCCAGAGCATCATGGGTTGGGAGAAGTTACACCCCAGATCACCAGTATTTATCTGGATGACCAAGGGACTTCACAGTTAGACTTTACTCCATTGGTGGATCATTTCAAGGATGTCTTTCCAGAGGAATTTTCAGGTTTTCCTTAGGAGCATGAAGTAGACTTTTCTATTGAGCTCGTTCCAGGAGTGGCACCAGTGTCTATTCCTCTTTATAGGATGGCTACACCTAAGTTGCAGGAGCTTAAGAAGTAGTTGGAGGAGTTGTAGGCGAAGGGTTTTATCTGACCTAGTACTTCTCCTTGGGGTTCTCCTGTCCTGTTTGCGAAGAAGGAAGACAACACCCTTAGGCTTTGTGTGGATTATCAGAAGTTAAACCAATTGATGGTCAAGAACCGATATCCCTTGCCTAGTATTGATGAACTCTTTGATCAGCTTCGAATATCTTGGGTTTTCTCAAAAATTGATTTGAGATTCGGTTATCATCAGTTGCACGTTAGACCATCTGATATACCTCTTACAGCTTTCTGGATCAGGTATGGTCTATACAAGTATATGGTTATGTCGTTCAACCTCACGAACATGCCTACAGTTTTCATGGCACTGATGAACTGAGTGTTCCATCCATACTTAGACTCTTTCATGGTGGTCTTCATGGACGATATCTTGGTGTACTCTCACACTCGATATGACCATTCTACCCATCTTGAGATCATTTTGAGTACACTGAGGGAGCATCAGTTATATACTAAGCTCTCAAAATGAAACTTTTGGATGGACCATATTCACTTCTTGGGTCATGTTATCTTAGAGAGAGGAGTATCAGTAGACCTAGAGAAAGTGAGAGTAGTAGTTTCCTGGGAGCATCCAAAGAACATCTTTGAGGTGTGGAGTTTTCTAGGGCAGAATAGATACTACATACATTTCTTACATGACTTTTCATGATTAGCAGTACCACTGATAGGTTTGACCAAGAAAGGGGTGAAGTTCTTATGGTAATATTTTTGCGAGTCATACTTTCAGGAGCTAAAAGGGAGGTTTAATTCAACACCGACACTAGTCTTTCTAGAGCCAGGTAAGAGATACACTGTTTACCACAATGCTTCAAGTATCGGGTTGGGAGATATGCTTATGAAGGGAGATGAAGTCGTTGCTTACGGGTCTCGTCAGTTAATGCCACATGATAGGAATTACCCGACGCATGATCTGGAGTTGGCAGCTATTGTTCATGCCTTACACTGTTGGAGACGTTATCTTCTAGGAGATCACTTTATGGTGTTTACCGACCACAAGAGTCTCAAGTACATCTTCACTCAACGTGATCTGAATTTGAGACAGTGAAGGTGGGTTGAGTACCTTCAGTCTTTTGACATTGATCTTGCATACATGCCTGGGAAAGGCAATGCTATGGCTGATGCACTGAGCAGGAGGATTCAGATACAATTAGTTCAGAAGGCCAGTAGTGAGTGGCAGCTTATGGCTTTATTCTCTGAGATGTATTTGGAGGTGCACGATAGACAGGGGTAGACTTTTCTATCTTCTGTAGCTGTTACCTCTACACTTCTTGATCGGGTACGAATGAGGCAACTATTAGATTCTGAAGGCCTAGTCCTACGGGAATGCATGTCAGGAGAGGACCCTATTCTTGGATGGACAGTAGGCAAGTATGATATCTTACATTTCCAGGGACACGTATGGGTGCCAGAAGACATACGCGAGGAGCTGATATGGGATTTTCATTCCTCAGTTTTGGAAGTTTATCCTGGCGTCACCAAGATGTATCATGATCTACACCATTAGTATTGGTGGCCAGGTATGAAAAGAGAAGTTGCTGGTTTCGTCATGAGGTGTTCCACTTTTCAGTAGGTGAAGGCAGAGCATCAGCGACCAGCAGGGCTTTTACAGTAGTTACCCATTACCGAGTGGAAGTGGAACAACGTCGCAATGGACTTTGTGACGGGTTTTCCAAGGTCGCCTCGAGGGAAGGATGCAGTATGGGTTGTCATTGATTGACTCACAATGGTTTCTCACTTCTTTCTGATCTAGGAGACCTTCAGTGTTGATGAGATGGGGCGGTTGTACATCCGGGAGATTGTGCGTCTGCATGGAGTTCCACACTCCATTGTTTCAGACAGAGATCCACGTTTTACTTCTCGGTTATGGCAGGGTCTTAAGAAGGCTTTGGGTACACAAGTACTTTTGAGTATAGATTACCATCCCCAGATAGATGGCCAGTTCGAGCGTATGATTCAAGTGCTTGAGGATATGCTCCAAGCTTGCATTTTGGATTTTGGAGGTTCTTGGGAGAATCATATACCTCTTGTGGAGTTTTCCTACAATAATAGTTTTCAAGAAACTATTCATATGGCACCTTACGAGGCTTTGTATGGTAGGCAGTGCTGATCACCCTTATGTTGGCTGGATGCAGGAGAGGCAGCTTTCCAGGGACCTTGTCTTGTTCAGGATACTATAGAGCATATGGAGTTGATTCGGAAGGGGATGGATACTGCAAAGTCTTGGCAGAAGTCTTATGCTGATTAGTGGAGATGACCTCTGGAGTTTGAGGTAGGTGATAAGGTTTTCCTATGTGTCACATAGAGGTTGGGACACATGAGGATTCAGAGGTAGGGTAAGCTTTCCCCGAGGTACTTCGGGCCGTTTGAGGTGTTGGAGAGAGTTGGATCGGTTTCCTATTGGTTGAAGTTACCTCAGAGGTACTGAGCTATGCACAACATCTTCCACGTTTCTCAGCTCCGACGTTACTTTTTAGAACCGTATCATGTCTTTCATCCTGAGGAGGTTGAGCTCAAAGTGGATGCATCGTTTGAGGAGAATCGTATCCGGATTGTCGATCGTAGTACAAAGGTTCTCTATGGCCGGTCTGTTCCTCTGGTATGAGTGTTATGGCAGCACGAGCGAGTATAGAATGAGACTTGGGAGAGGGAGGCCAATGTACGATCGCAGTGGCTGGAGTTGTTTGGGGTTTCTTCTTCTACTCCGTTCTAGGGAAATTCGGGGAAAAATTTCTTTAAGGGGGGAAGTTGGTAAGAACCCAGACCTTCTTTTCAGGTATGTTTTTACTTCTTTAAAAGTTTTTGAGAAAATAGGAGTTTTTTGAAATTTTTGAAGTACACGCTATGTACTATATGAGTACACGTCGTGTACTCCCTTTCTGCACAAGGCCGTGTGCTGGCCCTGTCCGGGCCACACACACGGCCATGTAGGGGTGATGTGGAGGCCTCTTAAAGTGCATTACGGAAAAGCCTAGTACACTTCGTGTACTCCAAAAGTACAAGCCGTGTACTTTGTTTTTTCATTAAATGGTCTGAGGTCTCTTCTAATTTCCAAAACTGTCTTCTTCTCCAGCTTCTTCGACCGAGAGCATCCCGTACGGCCATGGATCTTCGACAAACCCCCAAGCCTCCGTCCATTCTCCGAATAGACCGTTGTCTATTGTGTTGGAACCACAGAGGTAAGCTCTTATTTCTCCTAGAGATTTGTTTTTCAATTCCTACTCTTTTTCAAGTTATCATGGGTTAAACGTTTTGGATGTTTTCTTAGATCTATGATGTTCCAAGGAGAATCAAGCCTCGTGGTTCAAGTATATAGATCTCTTAACATCAAGGTAGGTGGTTTGTGCCATTCTCTTGAAAGTCTTTGAGTATTTTGTGCAACTTCCACCAATACCCTTGAATGGGGTATTGCGTGTTTCCTGTTTTTCCCTTGTTGTTTGCCTACTTTTCTTATATGCCTGAGTAGAGGTTATTGTTTGTGAATAGGGTAATTTTTTACTGTGATTTGGATGTTTTTCCCATGAATGTTCTTCCTATTTATGACCATTTGGTCTAGTTTTTCCTGTTAGGATATTTCTAGTTCCATGCCTAGTCGTAGGATGGTGTGACTGTTTTTCTTCCATTCTGAGATGTTGTAGACTGCTAGCCAAGTAGTTCTTGAGGTTCACTTTGGCCGTTACGCGATTTGATACTTTCTGACTTTACATAGGGCTATGAGCACCTAGTGTAGTAGACCATATGGAGAATGTAAGTAAGGGATTCTCCAGAGTGTCTTTATAGTACGATGCGATACCACATGGAGAATTGATGTTGAGTGCTTCTTTAGAGTGTCTGTAGTTCCTTGGCGTGGGCCACGGGGGGAATGAGACATTGAGTGCTTCCACAGAGCACCGTTAGTATGTTATAAGACTAAAGGGGGAATTGATAGTGAGTGATTCCCCAAAGAGTCTATATTTCTTTAGCTGAACCAAAGGGGTGATACTATGTGTGCCTCCCAGAGGGTTTCTAGTACGTGTAGGTTGATCCATAGGGGTTAGGCTGTGAGAACTACCCAGAGGTTACATGTTTGTTCTACTTGCTTGAGTGGCTGCTTACTTGTTTGTAAATTAACTACTAGAAACTATGGATTGTTTACTACTTACTGTACTTTACCTGCCATATACTCACTGACTATTAGGCATAGATCTTCAGGTGGTTTTCTACTGGGATTTAGTCTCACACCCTGTTTGGTTCATGATTTTGGGACCAAACATATTATGTTGTTGCAGGTATAGATAAGGGCAAGCACCCTTCTACTTCAGGTACTTGACTTGCTTTGGAGCAGGAGAGTATGGAACCAAGCCGAGGCTTGCGATGTTAAGGAGTTGCTTACATGTTTTTCTTTTGTACTTTGGTTTAGTACTGTATTCAGCATTGTGACTTGTTTGGCTATTTTCCTAGACATATATGTATCATGCATCATTTACATATATTTCTGCTCCATTTGTTTATTTATCAGTTTTACAATATTATTGTTGTTGAATATTTACTGCTTCTGCTATTGTATGTGTTGTCACTTCCGTTGTGTACTCTACCAATGAGGGCATACTTTCCCCACTATTACATCCAAGTCCCTCGCTGCTAGTCGGCAGCCTCTGGCATTCAGGGAAATGCGCTTGAGGCCATGTGACCAACCAGATACGGGGCGCCTCTAGTGGGCTTCTGTAACTGGGAAGTTACAGAATTCCTCCTCAACTTTACCTTTCTTCACATAGTAGTAAATTTTTATTTGAGGGGGTATCTTCTTCACTATAGTCCTCAAATATTCCTATTCCTTTTTTTCCACTTATTGGGTGGAATTTTTTTTAGTTTCCTATGATAGTTATAAATTTTTTATTCAAAATCGTTATTATTTTGTTCTATTTTAGTTTTTCCTACCACTTGTAGGTCATATTAATTAATTTTCTGAAGATCATATTGAAGAATATTATCAAATTATTCCTCATGAATATCTTCATCATCATCCTGGGAAAAATCTTCTTCAAATTTATGCACTATATTCTCCTTTATAGTGGTTGTCTTAGGTTCTTATGTATTATCTAGGATAAATTATCCTTGTAAAATCTATAAATTCAACATAAATAGAATTATAATTGAATATAAGTAGTGGAAAATAAAATTTATGTGATACTAGAGAATGATATACTCCCTTGAGTGGATCTTCCATGAGATCTTGGTAATTAATTAATGCCTCTAGATTAGATTCTTCAAGAGGGGGAAGTTATTCCATAAGTTTTTACTCAAATCCAAGAGTCTCCTCCTTATTCAATGGAATAATCCATGAATATTTATTTTTCATCATTAAAAAACAAGGGTATAGATTTCAAGTAAATTTGGAAAAAAATAATGATAAGAAATTCAAGAGTTTAGTCATTATCATAAATTTATTTAGTTGAAAGTAATTTTTACTTCATGAGGACCTCGACTATTTTCTAAGAAATTTATGGGAGTGAAGGAGTTTCCAATGTGACCCCCACCTCTTGGATTTTTTCTTGATCAAATACCATAGGAATTAACTCATATTCTTCTTATTGTCCCTTCTTCTCTATTAATGTTTGAAGGGTGGTGGTAATAATGAATGTCCTTTTATTCAATTATCCCATCTCACTTTATTATTATTTTAGTTATTAATCCATTAATAAGAAGTTATTTATGTAAATTTATATCCTCCAGTGTTGGTTATTCAACACATGGATGGTGTGGGGGCATAGGTTTTTATATTGAAAATTTTCATTGGTGTAGTATCTTTCATCCTCCCTCTCATTGGTGTATGCCAAAGGTTAATCCAACTACCTTTAAAAATTCTCCCCCTCAATCCCCTATGGGAATGAGAAATATACATATGTGTGAGGATCCATTACAAAAATGGTCTCACATTGGTTCTTATCTAATGTTTATAGTAATAAATAAAGAGTGAAGCATGGTGAAATAGAAAATAAATATAAATAAATAAATAAATAATACTCTTTACAATTATTATAAAATAAAAAAAATCATCCCAACTCCTCAGTAATGATTTTAGTGATGTTAATGTTTGTCATGTGCCTTGCGTAAATAATTCTAATGTCCTAAAATATAGCCTAGTGGCTAACTAGGGTCATCTATCAAGGGGTTGGGCCTAAAAGAATTCATTATCTAAACACTTTATTGATGTTTTTTTTGTTTTTATATGATTTTTAAAGAATAAAACATAGGGTTTTATTTGTGAAATAGGAAAGGAAAATGAAAATCTTGAATAAAATTAAATATAGAAAAGTTCAACACCATGGGATTTATTATAGTTGTCCTTCCATATAATCAGTTTGGGCCCAAAATCATGACCCAAATGGGGTGTGAGACTAAATCCCTATATGAAACCACCAAAGGTCTATGCCAACATATCAGTGTATATATATAATATGTAGTGTACAATAGTAAAATAAGTAAAATATAAGGTACTAAAAAGTAAGCACAACAGATGTCTCAGAAGATAATGTAAATAGGTATAAGTGAAGACCAAATCCAAGATTTCACTTTGGCTTGGAAGGTGTGTCATTAGTCATTATATTTCATTATTAAATTCCATTGGATTATATAAAAGTCTTGAGGTCCGACCTAGGCCCGATGACACCCCTTATAAAAGTAACTTTCAACTCGTGACATAATAATAATTTAATCATTTTCCAATAGAGCCTGACATGGATATCCCTCAAAGGATCCTAGGTTCATTCGACATTTTAAATAAGAATAAAATATCTCGAACACCCTATCTGTGGATCGATCAAGGAATTTACATAATTAACCTCTTGAGCCCGTGCATTGTCTTTTAACCAAGAAAATGGTACACTAAAGGTATATAAGGTGAAAGTAGTCACATGAGACCAACCATGTATTTTAAATGAGACTATGGCCCGCCCATTACTAATTACCCCTTCATAATCATTTCATACAAGCCACCACATATAAATTAAACTATTGAATGGATTCAACATATTAACTTACATGGTAACATATCATATAATAATCAACACATTTGAATTAAACTATCACATGGTTTAACATCAATAACTCAAGTGGTAACATGTCATATACAAAGCAGCACATAGGAATTAAACTATCACATGGATTTAATCATAAATAAGTCACATGGGAACAATTTAAATAAAAATACTATTAAGTAATCTAAACCATTACAAGGCCTTATAATAACCTAACTCACGTGGGTAGGATCAAAGTTAGAGAAAAACATTCCAAACATGCTTAAACAAGCATAGGGATAACCTAGGGGAAAAGGGGAAATCACAAAATTCAAACCCTTAATCAATTAAATCACAATTTATCACAATTTTCATTACATTATAAAAGTAATTCATACTTGAAAACCCAACAATAGAAATAAGGCATGCCTCATAGTCAACCTATGTCAAACTTCCATAAACGATCATTACAAGGGCAAAAAACCCATGGGGTGGGCCTCAATCAAGTTAAACAACCTAAATAATACTTTAAAACACTTATTCAATTACCTAAACAACAATATGAAACAATAAAGGTAAATTATAAATCAAGTGACACCCCAAAAATTGGTGTGCGACACTTCCTCATATATAAACATCATGAAAATTTGTGAAAATCACAAGACCACGGTTTCCCTTGGAATTCGGGGATGACCTCCTGGATGGGAGATTCAAACATTCCGATCGTTTTCTAACGGGTTTGTTCATAGAACTAGAAACATCCAATGATTCCACATCCATTTGGACCTACTTTCCAAAGGTAGGTGCTCATTAGCTTGTGGACTGATGAGGCTTAGGAATTTGCATTGGTCGAGAGGATGGGAGGTCGGACTCATCACACCTTTTTGAGGGGAATTATTGTCTATTCCGGGACTCTCTTTATAGATTTAAGTTATGTTCGTGAATCCTTATTACATTACCAAGTATAAAATGAGCTTTTCCTTTAGTTTTGACAATCAATGATTAAATATGTAAGAAATTTAGAGAATCTTTTATATGTATTCGATGTTCTTCATCAATAGAGAATCATCTATATCTATTTAGAGACTCTTGGTCAATGGTAACCTTCAAAACATTCAGATAAAAGTCTCTTGGTCATTATGATGACAAGGCTGGTTTTAAAGCCACTCAGTGGGGCACTTGAAGTTTATTGTCATTCATAAGGACATGAATTATTTCAAAGTTGGGATCAAACCCATAGATGGGCTACCTACGTATCCTTTGTTTTGGAAAAGGAATCAGAACCCACGTAGTTCGAATGGAAGAGTATGATGTTTATGATTGATGGCTCAAAGTAGGATGTCATAATTACTTTTACCCTCTAAGCTCACGTGAGTCATGCTCGGTGTGAGAAACAAGAGGTATTGGTAATAAAATAGACAATTGAGCCATGAAAGATGTAATCATAAGAAATGGTTTGGGGCTTATGTATGTATGACTGCCCAGAGGATTTACTTTAGGGAGAAAATACAGGAAGAGGGTCCATAAAGGTATATGTGCTTCATGGAGATTTGAAAAATCTAACTTGGGACTTATTCCTGAAAAGGAAACCCAAATTAGGAGAGGATTGATAACTAGGTTTTACTCCTGAGAAGGAATCCAAGATCAAACGTAAATTAGGACTGGTTAAAGAGAATTTAAGGGACTTGGGGCTTATTCCTGAAAAAGGAAGACCAAGATTTAGGACCGGGACTTATTCCTGAAAAGGAGACCCAGGTTAGGGGACTTGGGGCTTACTCCTGAGAAGGAAGCCCAAAATTATGACTGAGACTTATTCCTGAAAAGGAGACCCAGGTTAAGGATTAAGGTTTGGGGCTTACTCCTGAGGAGGATTCCCATATTATGACTGGGATTTATTCCTGAAAAGGAGACCCAAATTAGATGATTTGGGGATTACACCTAAGAAGGATGCCCAAATATTAAGGGACTTGGGGCTTAATCCTAAAGAGGATGCCCAAAATTATGACTGGGACTTATTCCTGAAAAGGAGACCTAGGTTAAGGATTAAGGTTTGGGGCTTACTCCTGAGGAGGATGCCCATATTATGACTGGGATTTATTCCTGAAAAGGAGACCCAGGTTAAGGATTATATCATCTTAAAGGATGAGGTTGAATGAATGAACTCTCCATATTTAGTGACATAAGGATATTTAAATCACTAGGTTTTGAGAGATATTCCACCGAATTCCTTTCAGATAAGGAAGTCAAATCAAGAAATCATGCCATAAATGGCTTTGAAGAGTGTCTTGAAGACTGAATCTTGAAAAGGAAAGGTGTAATGGCTTAAGAGGGGTGAAATGGGCAAGAAAGGCACCCAAAAAGGAAGGGGCACGCAAGTCTTGGAAGGCACGCAAGTATTGCGGGGGCACGCAAGTATTGGTCGCACAGGTATACCTGCGCGACACGTGGTGTACTTGCGTGATGGTCAACCAGCATTGAAATAATTGAGCGACTCTTTATTAAAGCCTTTATAATCCTCTTGAGGTTCTTCCAGAAAAGGGATGCGCAAGTTCTATCGAAGGAATAAGGCGGCGCGCAAGTGTGACCACTTCCCTTAAGGGCTGGCCACTCAGGCGCGCAAGTGTTGATGAGTTTCAACACTTAGGCCTTCCCCCCTCTCTTTAGATCTTCCGTTCTAGGTAAGAAATTACGTTAGAAGTGTTCCTGAAGATTTGAGACGAGACTTGGGCGTCGGGAGCTTCAATCCGAGTTTCTGGAAAAAGATCCTCCTCAATGGGGGGCCCACAGGGTCTATTTATAGGCAGGAGAAGACCCCGGGCGGTTACCGGGCAGTTATCAATTAGGTCGCGCAAGTCACTTGCGTGACCATAAGGGCGTCGCGCAAGTGGACTTGCGCGACAGTGATATAACTTGCACGGTGCAGTTGCTTTTGATCCTTTGTTCATGCCTTTGTCGATTTTTGATATTTTCTTCAAAGGTTGAATCACTTTGAGCTCAGATATTCCCCTTTTCTGATTTTTAGATTCTGTGACGAAAGAAGCGTCAACAAAAGTCCCCCCTCAGAGTTGGATCCGGAGAGAAATGAGGATTTGACTCTGAGGAAATCAAATACATCAAAGGAAAAGGGGGCGCGCAGGTCTTTAGGGCACAGAGGGCGGCGCACAAGTGTGCATCGCGCAGGGATATGACCCTCGATCGTGCAGGGTCCGGTGTGCAGGGTCCCGACCGCGTTTATAAATAGAGGGCCTCACTTCCGTACAAGCATCCAGATTTCCGGACTTCATACCTTCGAGCTCTCGCCGCGCAAGTCACCTTAGCCGCGCATGTTGCTCTGTTTTCTAGTGTTTTCCTTGATGTCACGCTACTGTAAAGGCATTTGTACTTGCGTGGTTTATACTTGCGCATCAAAAACTTGCGCGACACACGAATACTTGCGCGCCATTTTTTAGACTTGCGCACCTTAATGCCTTATCCATTTTTTCGAAATCTTTCACAAATTTTATGAAAAATAAACCCATTTAAGAGTCTAATTTATTCAACTTTTGGGCAGATTCAATGGCTACTAATGGAATTAAAACGTCTAATGAACTGGATAGCAAGCAGATTGATGACATGATGAACATCATTGGCCATGATTACTATGATATCTGCACCATCACTCTCTCAGATTTGGCTAAGCACTTGAAGAAATATCATCTTAATTTCCCACAGAGCATCTACCTGCCTCTATATGGTCATGGTAACCTGCAAGGAGTCAATGTTCTAGATGCAAAGAACTATACACCTGAAATGCAGCTGCACTGCTACTCCTTCATTTCGGTTATGTTTTGCATTAAGAGCAACAACAATGGTGTGAACTTTCAAATTCTTCCTCCATGTCATTTCCTTTCAGATATGAAAATGGAAAACCCATGGGCTGAAATGTTTTCCACTACCAGTTGGTGGAGAGAAGATAAACATGGTATTAGAGCAATATCTGAAAAGAGTACTCTCTCCAAATGGCTCTTTACTTCCAATGCTCCATTCTCAAATCCATGTATCCATCTTCCAAGTCTCTTGGACAGAAACAGATTTACTGTTTGATCAGCAGAAAATTTTCTCAAACCGCACTCAAGAACATCCTTTTACAATTGTTCCAAGAAGTGCTGGTATCACTGCATCTCTTATTGTATCCAGTTGAATGAATTAATTCCAGGTGGTTGCTGATGAAGCTCGGTATGTCGTAAATCAAATGTAGTGTTATGTTGAAATCCTCTTGTAATTCTTGAAAAACAGAAGAAACTCCAGTCTGTGGATGTCCTTCTAACTATTGTGTATCAATGAAAAACACTTTCATATTCAATCATTTGTACCTGCATTCTTTCACTACCTGCTTCAAATTTACTTAAACCAATGGGCCTAGTAAGCATAGTTTGATTTTTACTAGGATTATTACAAATAACCCTATAAACCTTGAATCTTTTAATTGCTCAATATTACCTAAATCATACAGAATGTCTGTTTAGTGAGTTGGAACTTGACTTTTATTCAGAGTTCCTTTGTCTTTTGTGGGCAGTTTAATGTCATGCATGCCAGACATAAAGGGGCTAATGTTTAAGGTCGAAATAGATTTGACCAAAACGGATTAAAATTGATTCAATTTATCTGAAAACATATTACCATACTCAAGTATGAGGGAAAATATGTAAACTATGGCTTAAGAATATTTGAATCTGAGGAATGATATGAAAAAGAGCTAAAAGGCATTATAAGAAGTAGTTTCCAAGAATGAAGTTACTAGTATTTGACAAAAAACCCGTTAGGGGGTTGAATTATGCAGGGCCACCTAAGGGCATTGGCTGCATGGTCAAATAAATAGCATCTTTCGGCTGACAAGTCTGTTATGTGGACTGTTTATGCAAGGCCACCTATGGGCACGTGCTGCATAGTTAGGCAAAAAGAACTCTCAGAAATTTACTTTCCTAGTGCTAAAAGCCAGTGAAAGTTTATGGAGATTCAAATTTTCTAAAGTATTGAGTTTGTTGTATGGAAAGAGGTACTTGAATATGGAGAAGATATTTCTGAACAAGAATATCGAAGAATTGAATAAATATCACTCCTACGAAGGTCTGACCCAAACGTAGGGAAAGAGAATATGGAGAGTATAAACCATAGACTTGAATACTTTCAGATCATGAAAAAGGACATGGGACAAATATGTTAAGGATGGCTATTTTTTGCAGATCCCTACATACAATCATTTAAGGCAAATAAGGACAAAAGAGTCATTCTTCCCAAGAATGAAGTTACTATTATCCAACAAACCCGTTAGGGGGTTGAATTATGCAGGGCCACCTAAGGGCATTGGCTACATAGTTAAATAAAATAGTATCTTTTGGCTAACAAGTCTGTTATGTAGACTGTTTATGCAAGGCCAACTATGGGCACGTGCTGCATAGTCAGGCAAAAGAATTCTCAGAAGTTTGAAATTTTTGTGACTAAAAGTCATGAAAAGGGTTATGAAGATCTGAAAATATTTAAGGTTAGGATTATAACACATAAAGATGGGTATTGTCCAATGTATATAGAGATACATAGGTCAATGATAACCATAATCATGTTGTGGCTGGGTCCTGAATTGAAATTTTGGACTTCACTACGTATCTCATAAGAATGGAAATCAAGCCATACGTAGTTCTTGAAATGCAGTTTAACGTCGTGCAGGAAGAAAGTATGAGAGATCTTAGTTTAGGGTCATAGAGTTCGAACCATAATAATGAATACACAGTGTGTGTTTTCATGAGGACTTTTCAGCCAAGGGAATGAAAGTAAAATTTGGGGTTAGGCCCAAAAGACTTGGGGCTGGATTCAAGGGATACTCGAACGTTCCTACGTATCCCATAAGGATGGGAATCAAGCCCACATAGTTCTAGAACTACCCTTTGTACAAATTTGGTTCGTACATGTGAAGGGTGAAAGGGGACTTTAGTGCAATGATGGTTTAACCTGAGATAAAAAGTTTAGGTATTACCATGTATGCACGTAGTCTTTTGAAATGAAACATGATTGAAAAATCAATGTCAATAATAGTTCTATCTCAAATGAGGAAATCAAAGAGTATTGTAGTTTATTGTCGTACCGGACAAAATTGTTGCATAGTTTAACGCCATATAACAAGGAAGAAAGTGAATCAATATAAAGATATTGATTGTAGGGGCAGTTTCACGAATCAACATCATATGAGATGGTGGTGAACCGATGTGAAGAGATTGTTTTTGGGCTTGAACCCTGGGAGGTTGCCTACATACCCAGCCTAGAGGGCAAGGATGAAAGTCTGTGTAGTTCAATTAAAGAATGAATTAATGATCAAGTTGTTCTTGGGGACAATGATCTGAATAATAATAATAATAAAAAAATGTTGTTGGGACTTATACATGGTTAGCGGCCCAAAGAGAGTGTTACGGTTGAGGTTTTCTCTAAGCTCACGTGAGTCATACTCGGTGTGAGAAATAAGAGGTAACAACAACCTTAACAATGCATAGTTTAATGTCCTGTAGGACATATAAAGGGACTATGCAGTTTAAAGTCTTGCAGTTAGGACTATTGGTGCTGCGTAGTTTAGTGTCATGTAGCAGGGACAAAATACAGTTTAATGTCATGTCGGACGTATCATGAATTTTCTGTAAAGTTTAGCGTCATGTAGTTAGGGCGATGGGGACAATAGAGTTTAACGTCATGTTGGACGAAAGGGGGACTGCGCAGTTTAATGTCATGCAGTAAGGACAAAATAACACACCATTTACGTCATGTTGGACGCATTGGGGATTTTTTTCATAGTTTAACGTCAAGTTGGACGAAAGGGCGAATAGTTTAAGGTCATATGCATGGACCGTGGATGGTGCAGTTTAATGTCATGCTGGACGGTGGTGTAGTTTAAGGTCATACAGGACCTTTGATGATTATATAGTTTAATGTCTTTCCGGACGTAAGGGACTTTTATACAGTTTAGCGTCATGTAGTTAGGACGTCACAGTTTAATGCCTTGCTGGACGTAAGGGAATTGCAAATAGTTTAGGGTCATATGCATGGACCATTGATGATGCAGTTTAAGGTCATACTGGACCTAGTTGCAGTCTAAGGTCATACTGGACCATTTAGGGAACTTTTTCACAGTTTAACGTCGTGTGGGACGAAGTTTTAGTTTAAGGTCATACTGGACCATTGCTGTATAGTTTAATGTCATATAGCAAGGACGAACTGGTGCTGCATAGTTTAGTGTCATGTTGGGGGGACATCTTGTGAATACTTTGTATTTTATACAAAATATTTCTTCAAAAATCTGGCATTAGTTGGAGTAGTAATGAGTTCTCCATCCATCGAGATTAATGACTAAGCTCCATTGGAGTAGACCCTATGTATTGAATAAGGTCCTTCCCATTTTGGTTCAAGCTTGGGAGGTTTCTTTCCTAGTTTCATTGGAGTTTTGAGAACTAATACCAATTCTCCCTGGATGAATGAACGAAGACAAACTTTTTTTTAAAAGCTCGTGCTATTCGATTCTGATAGATTTACAAGTGGTGAAAAGTGCACAATATTTTCTCATCTAACCATTCCAATTCATTCAATCGCTTTTGGGATTGCTCATCTGTAGATAACTGATCACAAATGACTACTCTGAGTGAGGGCAATTGAACTTCAATTGGCAAGACTGCTTCTGTTCCATATACCAACGAATATGGAGTTGACCGCGTTGCATTGCGGGTGGTAGTCCGATAAGCCCATAAAGCATGAAAGAGTTTATCAGGCCATGACCTCTTATCTTTATCCACCATCTTTTGCAGTATATTTGAAAGAGTCTTGTTAAAGGCTTCTATTTGGCCATTGGCTGCCGCATGATACCGAGATGAATGGTTGGATTTAATGTTGTATTCTTGATACAATTTCTTCACCTCAGAAGAACATAAGTTGGTGTCGTTGTCCGTCAATATGGTATGAGGGACACCAAATCTAGTAATGATGTTAGACTTGATGAAGCTAACAATTAATTTAGAATTGAATTCTTTGAGAGTTACTACCTCTGCCCATTTGGAAAAGAAATCAGTAGCAGTAAGAATGTACTTAAACAGCTTGGCCGTAGCTGAAGGGTAAGGTCCCACCACATCCATTCCCCATCTGGCAAATGGCCATGAGTATTTAGCTGTGTGAAGCAACTATGGAGGTTGATGAATGAAGTTGGCATGTACTTGGCATGAATGACACTTCTTTGTGAAATCAACACAATCTTGTATCATTGAAGGCCAAAAGTATCCAAGCCTTCGAATTTGATCAGACAATCTATGTCCAGACTGGTGGGCACCACAGACTCCTGCATGCACTTCTTTCATGACAGCCATTGTCTCTTCACCATCAATGCATCTTAAGAGAACTCCATCAAAACCACATTTGTAGATAATTTTCTCTAGGTGGTTTGGGCCATCATAAAGAGTAAAATTGACCACATGTCGCCAGATTTGTTCTTTCTCGGCTCTATCAGGTGGAATTGTTCCATTTTGAAGGTATTACCTGATAGGTGACATCCATACTGTAGTATGACCATACGGTTCAGGAATGGGACTAATTTCATTAATTTCCTCTGTTCTGGCTTGAACATAAGGTGAAATTGCACGACGGTGGGCAATACTGATGGTTGTCTCGTCCCGATTTGGATCTGCTAGAGCTGTGGCTATATTAGCCAGTGCATCAGCTTGAGCATTTTGTGATCTTGGGACATAAGAAAATGTTGGTTTTGAAGGGAATTCCGCCATTAACTTTTTGACGTAATCATACAAAGGGATTAACTCTTCTTTTCTGATGGAATAATCCCCATTGACTTGTTTGATTACCAAGTCTGAATAACCTTTCACCTTTAAGTGATTCAATTGTGCTTGAAGCGCTAACTCCAAGCCTGTGATAAGATCTTGGTATTCGGCTTCATTATTGGTACCACCTTCCCACAATAAAAAGGAATAATGTAACAATGCCTTATCTGGAGAAATGAGTGCAATTCCTAAACCAACTTTGTTAAATTTAGGATTTTCCATTTTCTTCCCTGTTGGACTTCTGGAAGCACCATCAAAATACATTTCCCATGTTTGAGGACACTCTTGAATAGAAAAAACTTCCTCATCAGGGAGTTCAATATCTGAAGACGTGTCTTCTACTGATGGATGTTCAGCCAGAAAATCAGCCAGAGCTTGGCCCTTTATTGCCTTTTGAGATACATACTGAATGTCGAACTACTGCAAAATAACTGCCCACCTTGCTAGACGTCCTGTAAGCATTGGACGACTAAGGATGAATTTGAGCGGATTATTGCGAGATACCAATTTGACCTCGTGATATTGTAGGTAGTGTCTCAGTTTCTGAACTGAAAAGATTAATGCCAGGCATCACTTCTCAATACTTGAATATCGGGTTTCTGCTTCAAGCATAGTTCTACTGAGATAGTAGAGGCTATTTTCATTCCCAGCATCATTCTTTTGAGCGATAAAGGCACCCAATGATCACTCTAGAGCTATCACATAGAGGATAAGTGGTCTACCTTCAACAGGTGGCATGAGTACTGGTGGACTCAAGAGGTATTTCTTGAGAACATCAAACGCTTCTTGACATTCTTCAGTCCACTGGTAAGTGACTCCTTTTTTCAATAATTTGGTAAAGGGTAAACTTTTGCCTGCCAAATTGGCGATGAAACGCCGAATATAGGATAAGTTTCCTTGAAGTCCTCTTAATTCTTTCAAATTATGAGGAGGTGACATACCAAGGATTGATTTGGTCTTCTCAGGATCAACTTCAATACCACAATGGCGTACAACAAAGCCGAGGAATTTTCCTGAAGTTACCCCAAAAGCACATTTTAAGGGGTTCATCTTCAAATTATATTGTCGAAACTTGTGGAATATGACCTCCAAATCAGCCAAGTGATTAGAACGTTGTTTGGATTTAACCACCAAATCATCTACATATCATTCAAAAAACTTCCCTAAGAAAGGTTTGAAGATACGATGCATGGCGCGTTGATATGTTGCACCTACATTCTTTAAACCAAAGGGCATCACTCGGTAACAAAACACACCTTGAGGGGCTCTGAAGGATGTAGATTCCTCATCTTCTGGGGCCATTCGGATCTGATTATATCCGGAATATCCATCCATGAAGGAAAGTACTTCATAGCCAGCCGTCGCAGCAATTAAGAGTTCTGTAATCAAAGCTGGGAAATCATCTTTAGGACAATACCGATTAGGATCTATGAAATCGATGCAAACCCTAATTTGTCCGTTCTTCTTCTTTACAGGGACAATATTAGCCAACCACTTGGGATACTGAACTTCTATGATGAAGTAAGCTTTGATCAGCTTATCCACTTCAGCTTCAATTTTGGAAGCATAGGTTGGGTGTGTTCTTCTCGTGGCTTGCTTAAATCCTCGATGTTCTTTTGGTAAACCCAAATGATGAGTAGCAATATCAGGATCAAGCCCAGGCATTTCTGTATAGTTCCAAGCAAAAATATCTTTATTTTACTTTAGAAAAGAAATATACATCTCTTGATCTTCAAGGGTCATGGCCGCACTAATTAAAGTGGGGCGTGGATCTTTCTCTATACCCTGATTTATTTCTCTGAGTTCATCCACAGTGGTAGAGATACCCTCTTCAAATGTTGGAGGAGCATCTCTAAGATCTTCCTCTTCCTCTTCATCATGTGCTATTTCTTCCGTTTCTACTTGCATAGTAGATGACAAAACGAAATTTTCATGATCAGAAGAGATGTCAAAATTTGCACATTTTGAAGAAGAAGCTTCCATTTCCGACCCTATTGATGATAAAGGGCCTTCTTTGGGAAATAAAGAGGAGATGATGGATTGAGAATTGACATCATTATTCACCTCCGATGTTTCTATAACTTCTTCTGGCCTGATTGGTGAAGTATAGACCTATTGGATTTCATCAAATGAAATGAAGACGTCACCACTTGTGCTTTCATCACTGTTTGGTAGGTTACCAATTTCTCCCATGTTGTCTGGCTCAATTGCCGTAATTGACATTATGGATATTTCCATAAGAGTATTTTTATTTGGGCCTATTTTGTCAATTTGACTGATAGGTAACACATAATCTGTACTCACATGTGTAAATGGATTTATTGGAATTTTCTCCAAACCATATGGAGCATTAACTTTGGTAATTTCCTTCATTGTAGATTTTTCTCTTCCCTTCATGTGATAAAATTCTGCCTCAATGTATTGAGACTCACATGTCTTGAACGGGGTCTTATCACCATAAAATGTTCCAACTTGACCATTTAAATAGTATTTGAGACATTGATGGTATGATTAAGGGATATCCGCATGCTGATGTAGCCAGGGTCTTTCAAGCAAGACGTTGAAAGCTGAGTCTTGATCAAAAATCATGAAATCCGAATTGGATACAAGATCTCCAAACTGAGTTCTGAGTGTAACTTCGCCCAGTGGTTCTTGTTCATTTTTATCATATCCTTGTAACATCATGGTAGAAGGAGATAAATCAGATTCCGTGAGGCCCAATCGACGAAGTGTACGGATGGGCATGAGGTTGACTCCTGAACCATTGTCAATGAAATCTCTTCGGATATCCACACCATTGACTTTACTAGATAAGTACAAAGGTTTTATGTGCCCATGCACAACATCATCTTCATCTTTATCAGTAAAAGATATCATTGGATGGAATTCTGTAGGATTATTCTCTATGTGATAGACTTCAGCTGCAGCAATTTCAGCTTCAAACTCCTGAGGACTTGACAAAGCTTCGATGAGTGCTTCCCGAAGATCTTTTGATAGATTCAAAGCATCCAAAATTGATAACTTGGCTGGTACTTGGGCCAAGTGTTTCAATATATCATACTTTTGATCTAGAGGTCTGCGTTTCCCAACAAGAATATGCGGGTTAGCAGGTACCTTGGAAGCAGATGCTTTGGAAGCTGATGCATCTTGTATTGGGATAGAAGTTGGAAACATTCTTGGTTTCGGAAGATTAGACCGATTAGATCCATTTACTTGCTGAGATAAAGAAGATGGAATTTTCAATCGGTCTTCCAAAATAACTGTGCCAAGACTGAGTTGACTATTGGCAGAAGAACTGGCTTGTTCTTTTTGAGCTCGCCGAAGGGCTCTACCACGAGTTTCTGCTGCATACACAGTGCTACCAGGGGTAGAATTGGAGTAGTGGCTTCGGAAAGATCCACGTCTTCCCATGTATCCTGAACCTCTAGAACTTCCTCTGATTCCCTTATTTGATACAGGGAATTCAGAATCATAAACATTGAAATTACGACTGGAATACGGATCTGTTAATTGAATCATATTAACAGAACCTAAGATTAACTCTTCGTCTAATAAAGACTCTGCCTGACTAGCCTGTTTAGGTTGTGCCGTTTGATGGGGCGGTGCCCGTGGTTTTGAAGTAGATGGCATAAAGTCTACCAGAGTCAAAGACAATTTAGGCTTTGACACATACTCATCTTCTTCTGATTCTTTTTCCTTCTTTGAATCAAACCGTTTCTTTGAGGACTTTCCCTCTGACAAAGAGGGTTTTACCGCAATATTCATGACAGAAGACACAATTGGTTTTTTTAATTGTGTTCGAAAAATGGCATGAGTCCGATTGATTGTCTTTCTGACCATCCAATCATCATATTTCTGTGCATTTCTGCTTTTGACTTCTTTCCATTCACCTTCCTCCTTTGGAACTGTAGTAGTAACACATGCTATCTGAGTCGAAGAACCTTTCAACTTGACTTGTCCCAAGTCAACCATCTTTTGCAGGAGGTCTTTAAAGACAAAATACTCTTGGATGGGATGCCCCAACATTTGATGAAAGGGACAATAATTGGGATGGTCTTCATCTCCTTCCTTGTTTGGCCTCTTGGGCATTGGTAATTGAACCAAATTATTTTCCAGAGCTGAAATGAAGTAACCAGGAACTTGCTCACTTCGGAAAGAGTATGTTTTACTCTTCAAATCCTCAAATTGTTTTCGTCGTTGATCTCTTTGATCATTTGGACGAAACGGCCTTTGTTGTTGGTGTTCAGGAGGTGGAGCCCTTCGAGAAGATGAAGGTTTTGAAGTAGAAATAGGTACAGGTGCTTGTTTAATCATAACTGTAGTAGTTTCTACTTTACCCATTCTCCTTCCTGGAGCTGATGGAATTACACGAGATTTAACCTTAGCCTGTATAAGGGAATCTCCAATCTGCTGAGCGATTGAAGTAAGGTCTCGAAACCCTCCTGTGTATTTCACAGGGATCAATGGCGTGCGTAATTTGTCACGCAAATTTTCCACACAGATTGGAAATAGCTCTTCCTGAGGGAGTGCTAAACTCAGGGAATATGTTAATCCCTTCCAGAAAGCAATAAAATCAGAGACTCTTTCATTATCCCTTTGCTTGCAGTTTGTAAGATCGAAAACTGTCGTTTTTGGAAAAGTTGAGCTGAACTGAAGAAGGAATTTTTGACGAAGATCCTCCCATCCGATGATTGACCGGGATTGCAAGCTTGTATACCAGGCAAAAGATGGTCCTTGCAAGGTTCGCACGAAGAATCTGAGTTTCACTGCTTCTTGCTGCTCTGGAGTTCCCATCATAGGATCACAATAAGACACGTAATGCGTCAAATGTTGTTCAGGGTCGCCCGATCCATTGAAAGTAGGGAAAACAGGGTTTCCAAAACTAGATGGAGGAGAAATTGAATCTACCCATTCAGGGTATTCTTTCTTTTCTGGTTGAACTTGTGCCCGTTTCCCTTCCATAGTTTCTAACCGAGCTGTTAATGACTCAATAGTAGTTATTAACTTTTGAGAAACATCAGGTTGAATTTGGTCTTGGGTAGGTGCAATGAATGGAGCTTGGACAGACGTGGTGGTTGGTGCTGCAACTGATGGTAGCACTGCCAACCGTTGTTGCGCTTGACCCACGGGATTAGACCTCTGAGGGTGTACTGATAAAGGAGGATATTCTTGATCCATCTCAGTAACTGCAACAAATTCCTTCGGCTGTCGGACTTCAGCATTCTTCAGAAGAAGCCTATTCTGAAGTAGTTCTGAATTCAACCTTCTTAATTCTTTCATTTCTTCCTCTTTGTGTGAAAACCTTTGCTCTAACGAGAGCGATTGACCTTCTCCAGAGGAAGGATATGTAACCTGATTCTTTCCCCTCCCTTTGTTGGATACTTTTTGGAGAGAAGGAAGTGGATTACCTAGGTTCTGAGTAATCCTTTGACTTCGTGTACGCACACCTTCTTCATTTGTATCGGCACGTACATTTTCTTAATCAGGATGCTCTTCATCTGAGTCCCCTGAGTGAGTCTCCTCTGGTGGATTAGCAACAACGACATTGATGACATTGATTGATGCATAATGTATTACATCCCTTTTATCAACATTTCTATGATATTGTCTTCTTTCATGTCTTTGATGAGACATTGCCTTTTGTTGATTTAATCATTTAGGAACTTCTTGATGAGCTATAACTTGGAGGGAATCTCCTGATAATTTGGCTCTTCGTTCCTCTTGGGGCTTATTCCCCAATCGAGAAAAGACCGATATTTTCTGAGAAGGGGATTGATGATTTGAAAGAGTCCCCAGTCCCGAGAACTGGTGATGTTCCTGCTGCTTTCGCTCAACTCCTTGAATCCCATTTGTTGACTCTGAGGGTTGGGTTAAAGGAGTCCCCAGTCTGACAAGCTGGGGTCGCTCTTAACATGCTATGTCTGAGACCTTCTTAAAAGATCTCTTGATCTTGCGAATCTTAGTTCGGAAATTAGCTGGATGCATTAGCCTGTATCCACTTTTATCACCTGTTTTAACAAACCGTTGGATGATTTCCGAAACTTCTGTCATTTGATGATGTGTTTTCTCCATACGAGAGGCTTGTGCAATATTCTCGCCTACTTGATGTAGGAGCAATTCAACAACTTGTTCTCTATATGCTTCATTTTGAGAGGAACTAGTTGAAGCCTGTTCTTGAGCAAGATTTTGATTATGAACAAAGCCCATTGACTGTGGCCGACCATGGGCAATAACATTGCATGAGACCATTTTCGGCGGGCTTTGCTGAATGGAAAGCACTGTGAAATGTAGTGCTCCGTGAACACCCCATCCTCTGATATGAACACCAGATGGAGCATTGGCAATTAACTGACGCAATTTTCTTTGTGCGCCAAGGCATGAACGTTGAAGGGTTCTCTGTTGCTTTTCAGCCTTCGGATACTGAGAGACTGATAGAGATGCCAAATCAATCTGACGTTGTAGCCCTTCTATTATCTTAAGATGATTTTCATATTCATCATAAGATAATACCTTTTTCTTCAATTGACAAAGAGTTTTCCATATGTTGAGACGAATATCATGGACTCCATCTTCCGTCAACATATTTGGAATATCATACTGGGAGTCAGCCAAAGGCCAAAACATGACTGGTACCTCACTTTTCGCCAGTTTTTTCCTCATGTTCAGCATTTCTTCTTTATCATTAAATGAAGATTCTTCTACCTGTTTTGACCAGAGTTGGTGTTTCCTTGTTGCTTCATCGGATTCAACAATATTTGTATAGAGATCATTGATCAAACTAGAAGATGCATGACTTAGGGGTGGTTCGGAGAATGACCTACACCCTGGGCTATCTTCTGATTGAGAAAGTATTTCACTTGCTAGCGATAAAGCATCAGACATGACTGGTTTCGCATTTGCAAGTGCCTTAAGATAAGAGGGCTTTCTCGGCACTACATTGTCCATTGGAGTATTTTCCAGGCAATGTGAATCACTACTACAGAGAGGACTTTCACAGCAAAATTCATCATCATGGGGAGGACCACCATAATGGGTTACAGCAAAAGATGATATCTCTTGCTCCTTGGTCTTCTGACCACACAGAGGGTTCCTGTGGCTCTCATCTGAAGAAGAAACTTCAAGATTGACAGAATTTTCATGAAGCAAGCCTTCATGAGGATGTGTCTGTTGAAGACTTTCAGAATTAATGTTCCCGTTATTAGGAACTAAGGGAGTAGAATCTTGAATTCCAACAAATAAATGTCTGAGGGCTTCAAGAACTCCAGCATCGAGCAAGGCCTTGTTACAGATTGGCCTTTGATCTCCTGACTGTGCTGGGCAGATCTTTTTCTTAGATGCCTTCTTACTCACTTTGGAAACCACTTGTTGACGAAAGTGGTTACTCTGAGCAGGTGTATGTGCCTGATCAGGAAATATGGTTAGGTTAGGTTGCCGATATCCACTCAAATCAGGTGTATGTGCCTGACTTGGTTGTCCGTATGATATGGGGGAGTAGGCCCCAAAACCCTCTTGGACTGGAACAGATGTGTGTGTCTGTTCCGAAGTGAATCGTTGATGTGTCACTCCACTGCTAGGGATAGATTTATGTGTCTTTCCCTGAGATGATGCTGAAGCTGTTATGATATCCTGGAAAGCATCCAGAATATGAGCAGGAATTTGCTTCTGCTCTTTCACCATTGAAAAAATATGCTTGGTGACTTCAGCCGCCGGAACGGGGATATACGTCCATTCCGGGCTTGGAGTAGGTGTATGTGCCTTCTCCTGTCCTCCTTTTCCTATCAGTTAATCCTGACAGTACTCAAGTGTGGAGGCAGAGAGTTAAGTCTGCCTCCTGTTTTTCGTCGGAGCTTTCCGACTGACTTCTCCGTGCGCTACCAAGCGAGACTCTTGGAAGGCTTGATTAGTATTAGCAGGTGTATGTGCCTGCTGATTACACTTCACCAAACACGGTTGACGAGATCCATCATATGTAGTCAGGTGATCCTGCTGACTAACTGATGATGTATAAGCATGTGTATGTTCCTGCCTATAGTACTCCGCCGGAATTGCCTGGCGGGATTGGCGTGATGCTGCCAGACGAGTCTGCTGGACAACGGAATTAAAACAGACAGGTGTGTGTGCCTGCTCGTTGTTCACCACCAAGTTAGGTTGGTGGGCTTCTCCGGAGATGGCAGGGATGAAAACCTGCCCATTGTTAACCGGATTCCGTCTCTGGCGGTTCGTCTTGCCTGCTCGGGTTCAAGGAACCTGAGATGAATGCCTGGAGTCGGTACCCTCATCATGTTGAGGGCGCACTGCCGCATGAGTCTGGCGGCGATTGTTGATGGGAGCCCTCGGGAAGGACTCCTGCTTTTTTGAATTAAGGCCCTGAGGGACCTTCTCATTCACTTCCTCAGAGTAAGGGAGCGAATGGAAATTGTGTTCCGGGGATAACGACCCGAAACGGTTGGAGATGGTAGTCAGCACCGCCTGCCTCTTGATCACTGGTCATCGTTGTCTGGATGACCTGTGTGAGTTGTTCACTTGGAGGGCCTGTCGGGCAGCCTCCAAAGTTGGGATGGTACCGTGTTGACGGTACTCCTTAACCAGTGAATTTGATACCCAGCGTTGAAGATGCTGAGTAGGTGATGTCATCCTCAGAGCGGATGACGATCCAATAGGAATAGCAGCAGTGGTATTTGCAGCAGCAGTATTCACAGATGTGAATTTGAGAGCAGCCATTATGGAAATACAGAAGATCTTGGAAAAGAGTGCCTGTTTGATATAGCAGACGTAATCAAGATAAAATTCAGCCACTTCATCCTTTGGATGAGCACACATGTGAATGATTGTTTTTGTTAGCCCTCTTATTGAGTTTTAAATAGGGGCTTAACAAATAGGTAAAACATCATTTTAACTTGGTTAAGCATTCACGTCGGGTTCACCATTTTTTGTTTCCCTCAGAATTCGGGGATGACCTCCTGGATGGGAGATTCAAACGTTTTGATCGGTTTCTAACGGGTTTGTTCATAGAACCGGAAACATCCAATGATTCTACATCCATATGGACCTACTTTCCAAAGGTAGGCGCTCATTATCTTGTGGACTGATGAGGCTTAGGAATTTTCATTGGTCGAGACAATGTGAGGTCAGACTCATCACACCTTTTTGAGGGGAATTATTGTCTATTCCGGGACTCTCTTTATAGATTTAAGTTATGTTCGTGAATCCTTATTACATTACCAAGTATAAAATGAGCTTTTCCTTCAGTTTTGACAATCAATGATTAAATATGTAAGAAATTTAGAGAATCTTTTATATGTATTCGAGGTTCTTCATCAATAGAGAATCATCTATATCTATTTAGAGATTCTTGGTCAATGGTAACCTTCAAAACATTCAGATAAAAGTATCTTGGTCATTATGATGACCAGGCTGGTTTTAAAGCCACTCAGTGGGGCACTTGAAGTTTATTTTCATTCAGAAGTACATGAATTATTTCAAAGTTGGGATCAAACCCATAGATGGGCTACCTATGTATCCTTTGTTTTGGAAAAGGAATCAGAACCCACGTAGTTCGAATGGAAGAGTATGATGTTTATGATTGATGGATCAAAGCAGGATGTCATAATTACTTTTACCCTCTAAGCTCACGTGAGTCATGCTCGGTGTGAGAAACAAGAGGTATTGGTAATAAAATAGACAATTGAGCCATGAAAGATGTAATCATAAGAAATGGTTTGGGGCTTATGTATGTATGACTACCCAGAGGATTTACTTTAGGGAGAAAATCCAGGAACAGGGTCCATAAAGGTATATGTGCTTCATGGATATTTGAATACTCTAACTTGGGACTTATTCCTGAAAAGGAAACCCAAATTAGGAGAGGATTGATAACTGGGTTTTACTCCTGAGAAGGAATCCCAGATCAAACGTAAATTAGGACTGGTTAAAGAGAATTTAAGGGACTTGGGGCTTATTCCTGAAAAAGGAATCCCAAGATTCAGGACTGGGACTCATTCCTGAAAAGGAGACCCAGGTTAGGGGACTTGGGGCTTACTCCTGAGAAGGAAGCCCGAAATTATGACTGAGACTTATTCCTAAAAAGGAGACCCAGGTTAAGGATTAAGGTTTGGGGCTTAATCCTGAGGAGGATGCCCATATTATGATTGGGATTTACTCCTGAAAAGGAGACCCAAATTAGAGGATTTGGGGCTTACTCCTAATAAGGATGCACAAATATTAAGGGACTTGGGGCTTACTCCTAAAGAGGATGCCCAAAATTATGACTGGGACTTATTCCTGAAAAGGAGACCTAGGTTAAGGATTAAGGTTTGGGGCTTACTCATGAGGAGGATGCCCATATTATGACTGGGATTTATTTCTGAAAAGGAGACCCAGGTTAAGGATTCTATCATCTTAAAGGATGAGGTTGAATGAATGAACTCTCCATATTTAGTGTCATAAGGATATTTAAATCACTAGGTTTTGAGAGATATTCCACCGAATTCCTTTCAGATAAGGAAGTCAAATCAAGAAATCATGCCATAAATGGCTTTGAAGAGTGTCTTGAAGACTGAATCTTGAAAAGGAAAGGTGTAATGGCTTAAGAGAGGTGAAATGGGCAAGAAAGGCACCCAAAAAGGAAGGGGTGTGCAAGTCTTGGAAGGCGCGCAAGTATTGCGGGGGCGCGCAAGTATTGGCCGCGCAGGTATACCTGCGCGACACGTGGTGTAATTGCGCGAAGGTCAACCAGCATTGAAATACTTGAGCGACTCTTTATTAAAGCCTCTAGAATCCTCTTGAGGTTCTTCCAAAAAAGGGACGCGCAAGTTTTATCGAAGGAATAAGGCGGCGCGCAAGTGTGACCACTTCCTTTAAGGGCTGGCCACTCAGGCGTGCAAGTGTTGATGAGTTTCAACACTTAGGCCATCATCCCTCTCTTTATATCTTCCGTTCTAGGTAAGAAATTACCTTAGAAGTGTTCCGGAAGCTTTGAGAAGAGAATTGGGCGTCGGGAGCTTCAATCCGAGTTTCTGGAAAAAGATCCTCCTCAATGGGGGGCCCACAGGGTCTATTTATAGGCAGGAGAAGACCTCGGGCGGTTACCGGGCAGTTATCAATTAGGTCGTGCAAGTCACTTGCGCGACCATAAGGGCGTCGCGCAAGTGGACTTGCGCGACAGTGATATAACTTGCGTGGTGCAGTTGCTTTTGATCCTTTGTTCATGCCTTTGTAGATTTTTGATATTTTCTTCAAAGGTTGAATCACTTTGAGCTCAGATATTCCCCTTTTCCGATTTTTAGATTCTGTGATGAAAGGAGCGTCAACAACCACCTACCTAGTAGTCGTACAACACTCCTCATCTAGTGTTAGCTTCTAATTCATCTTAAAATGGTGTAGATATACAAAATGAGCATAAAATCTCATGACCTGATAACTATGTCGAGAGAAGAAATCATGAAGAACAACTTAATAGGAATTGGGAGCTTACAGATTGGGTTCCAACGAATCCAACGGTGATTGAAATGGAGTTTGGACGGACAATCGGGAGGAAAAACGACCCTCGGTGTTGTTGTTCATGAACTCAGATGAGGATTCTATCCATCTGATAAAACACGATGCTACTACCTGATTTAGAAAAAAATTATAAAAGTACACGACATGTACTTGAAAATACACGTCATGTCTGTACAATTCCTGGAAAGACCATTACATGGTCATGTACTAGGATCATATGGCGTGTAACCCTCCTTACATGGTGTGTACTTGAAAATACACTGCATGCAAGTTTATTTTTCCTCTGTTTTCATAAGTATGACCTAAAATAGAATGATCCATACCTCAAAGGATTAACCGGGTTTTTACAAATTTCCCCCCTAAATCAATTCCTCCCCAAATTTCCCTTCCATGGGTGATAAATAAATATCTGATAAAAACTCTGGCCACTATGATCATATGTCATCCTCCCTCTCTCAAGTCTCATCCTACACTCGGTCGTGCTACCATAGTACCCATAAAAAATATATAGACCATCCATGGAGAAACATCATGCTATGATCCATAATAAGAATGGGATTCTCCTCAAATGATGCATCTTCCTACAACCCCACTTCCTCGAACTAAAAGGTGTGAGATGGGTTTCAAATGTAATGTTGCAACTGAGAAGCACGGAAGACATCATTCTTAGCCTTGTGGCTCTAGGGTAACTATAACCAATATGAAACTAGTCCGACTCTTTCCAAAATCTTGAACAACCTGATGTATCTCGGTGAAATCTCACCCTATCTCCAGATACTCTTATGTCCCAACATTGGTGAAACATGTAAGAAAACTCTATCCCTAACCCCAAACTCCAGAGGCCGTTTTTGGTGATCAAAATAAGGTTTCTGAAAATATGGCGTAGTATCCACTCGCTTCTGAATCACCTAAACCTATTCAGTGGTTTCCTGGACAAGATGAGGTCCCAACATAGCTGCCTCTCCTACCTCCATCCAACACAGGGGTGATCATCATGACCTACCATTAAAATCCTCATATGGATCCCTTCTGAAAAGTAGCCTGAAAGATATTTCTATAAGAGAACTCAACCAAGGTATGTGTCTCTCTCAAGAACCTTTGAAAAATTTGGACGCATTCTTGAAGCATTTCCTCCAACACCTAAATCGTGTGCTCTGACTGGCTATCCATCTTGCAGTGGTAAGATGTGATCAAAATCACCTGTGTACCCCACACCCTTTGAAAAATCTTCCAAAAACGAGATGTAAATCATGAATCCCTATCTAAAATGATAGAATGAGGGACCCCATGAAGTCGTACCACATCACAAATATACATCATTTCCAAGCTCATCAACACTGAAGGTCTCCTTGATCGACAAGAAGTGAGCGACCATCATAAGTCTATCAAGAACAAAGAAAATGACATCATTACCAAAAAACCTTCACCATTGGAAAACTCCACCAAAAATGACCCCGAGTATTCTAGAAACACTTAAGACATGATTTTCCTTTAACTGGGAAAAACCAAACATAACTGGGGTCATAAAAGAATCCTCATAATAAAGAATGGTCAAATCCTGATTAACCTCATTGAAAGTGGTCACACAATATTTCCTCAAAATTCATTGAAAACTTATAAACCACACCTACCTAAAACTAGTGGAGTATTTAAACTGGTCCACTGGAACCAAACATGAAGAACAAAAAGGATAACATGTCAAACCATTACTTTAGGACTTATCTCAGAACGTTCGGCTTAGTAGGCCGACATATTTCAATAGAACATAGTGCCTGATCCCAAGGAACTGTATGCCGACAATGATCTCATTCATTGAATCTCATACCTATCTCTCTATGACACTCCTTTTCCAAGCCACCCATTTATTAATAATTAAGGTCATGCCACGACATGAGTAAAAGCGTGATTCCAGATCCATCCCACTAGAACCATTACCTATTTTCAAAGAATCACATCTGATTTTGAATATAATTCCAAGATAACCTCATATTCAACATATCAGAGTCCATGAAAATCACCAAGGTGATCCTTATTCCCTATTACAAGTGAGACTTTGGTACTAGTCCAAACGTCCATATAAGAACATTGACTGAACCTAGAGCGGCATCTGCCTGACGGTCATATATAAGAAAATGGAAGGCATCCCATAGTCCATCCAAGGTGTTCCTACATGGGAACCCAAGTATCACTTAAGATTAAATAAGAATCATTTAAAACTAAGCATCCAACACACAACATAGAAAGGGATCACAAAACAGCCCAACAACTTTAAATTGTAGCGCGATTTAAACGACGCTCTCATAGTGCATCCAGAATGATGTCAAGATAGGGGACATCCTCATATATTAAGAAAGAGAATACTAAGATAAACTTCAGGATTACTAGAGAAGGATAGTCGAACCACATCTAGTCTACCTCTTGAAATAAAACTTTTCTTCACCTGCCGACACATCATCATTTAACTGATCACAATGCCTTTATCCCAAGGAATTTCTGTACAATCTCATCTTAATCATCGAGGTCCACCCATGAGCATCGGTGCTTCACAAGGACTGAAAAAACTACCAAAATGAAATAATTTCATACTACCATAAAGGCATCAATATGAAATAAGACTAGAAATCCTAAATGAATTCAAGTAGAAATTACTATCCATGAATGGTCCTTGATTGTGGTCCTTCTACCTAGAAGAACAGATTTGAACAGAACTGACATGATGCTCTCCTCTTAGGAGTGTCTTAAACGTCAAGAATAAGGAACAAACACTATCAAATGCATGATTTTAGAACCAACTTAATCGCACGAGTGTTCTTCTACCAACCATGATCACCACATAATTTCACTTGTCATGAAATCCAAAATTAAACCGATCGGCGTGTCAAAACACCCATGTCCCAAAAATTCCTCTCGAGCAGTGGGACAAACTTAGTTCCATAACAATTAGGTTACTCTACTCCAAAGATAACATGAGAACACACCCAAAAGTTCTACGCTCAATGATTTAACCAACTCAATATCTCATTTTAACAATTAACACTTGACAATTACCATGTATGTCTATATACACTACCCCGAGATTACAAAAACAAACGACACATTTTGGGTACTATTAAAAGGTTTTCGACCATATTTATCATTGTACTAGATGGTTCACGCAAGAACTAGCTCAAAATTACATCATGAACAAAACCATTTACATAGATGATGAGGTACCAAGTCACCCATCATTTAAGAAAAGAGATGTTAGCATGACCTCCTAAGCAGCTCACCAAGCCCGAGGAATTTCTAACCTACTGAACTGAGAATTTCTCAAATCTCATTCCTATATAAAGGGTCAAGATACAATGATCACCCATTTTCACAATGGTGTCCTCTCTAGAAACCAAACATCCTACTAGGGAAAACAGAAAAACAACAAGTAATTTCCTTTTTAACAAACAATAAAAACTATGAGGGTGTCCAGATACAGGAAATGCTCATAGTTCAAAAGCGCAGATATCAAAAAAGGTAGGTCAACACCTCTCTCTAAGAACTCACCCCTCTTCATACCCCATGGGTCAAGTATAGGTGTCGAAAAATGAGAGATACAACCAAAATCCCACTATTAAGGTCGGGTCTGGTCAATTAAAACCATGAAAGGAATCCTACTTGGGATCCTCCAGGTAAGCACGATCAAAGGAATCCTACCCAAGATCCTTAGTTAGAAGGAAAAGGAGGAATCCTATACAGGATCCTTAAAATATAAACAATAGAGGTATCCTATAACATGGATCCTTGAAAATGGTATGCTGAAGAGAGATCCTACAAGGGACTCCCTATAATAACATGCAAGCAAAGGCATCCCTCAGGGGATCCTTAAAAACAATAGGTCTCATGGCCTCATAGGCCATAAGGGAACATCTTTCAAGGGAGATGTCCTCAAAACATAGGTCATGAGAGATAGCTCATACCTCATTTCAGATCAAAGGTTTCAACTAGGTTAGTCCGAACACCCAACTGATCATTCACACCAAGTTCCACCCTCATGTGAAAACTAGAAATGATAACTAGAGGAAGAACCTCTCTATTTAGAAAGAAGCCCCAAAAAACCCATTAAGACTCCTCAGAATGCTCCACAGGTGTCACCATTACGATCTAAGAGGAAAACTACTCAAAAAGGACATCTCATGGGTACAAAACTAACAAAAAAGGATAAAATACGAAACATCCCTTAAAGGGTACCAAAAATAAGTACACGACATTTAGAAACCACACACATCGTATACCCTCAATCCCTTACATAGGCGTTTACTCCCATGGAACTAGGTGTGTAAACATCCTCGGTACGTGACATGTCATCCTAACACATGTTTTATCCCTTTAAACTCTCACTAGGGCATATAAGTACCCCTGACTTAGTCATGTAAATGTCCTAGGTACACTATGTGTCAGGATGACCCATGAAGTGTACTCATGTCTTCCCTCTTGGTAATGTAATTTTACATGTCCAGAGCCACACGAGTTATGCCTATGTAATACTACATGGTGTGTATCTACCGTAAATTATGTTCACTACCCAAAAACCAACAACCTGCTTTCTCTCTAACATGACCGAACACACAGTCAAATACCACACGGTGTGTATTCAGAGTACAAGACATATACTTAAGAAAAGTTCTCTCTTCCCGAACAGAAAAACACACGACGTGTGTTCATAAAATCACATGCCATGTTGTATGAATTTCTGGATAGTAATCCTCATAAACTTCCTCATAACCCCTATTCGTTTTCAAAATTAAACAATGGTGTGCTAAATTCTGATCTGTGGGGGGCCATACTCCCTGTGAATCAAATATTTGAATCCACATATAGCACATAACAACATAATCTATATCCCATGGACGAAACATGATCCACAAAATTACGATCCAAGAGGACCTATACTCATCAGATACCAAAGTTTGGTGTCCATCCCATTCAACCATGACATGTACCAATACACCTATCACAACAGTAGGTATATCTATCACGGTACCTATCACAAAAACATGCAACCAGTAATGCTCTCTAGATGACATGGTAAGAATGCATGGCATGTGATTTCTAACAAGTACATATATGATGCATGAGATGGAATACCCTCATATCATTATGTTACAGCCAAATAGATTCATAATAATATAAATAATAATAGCACAAAACAAGTGTGTCACCAAACGGTGAAATCTAATAAACTGTAACAACACAAAATCCAAAAATTACAAGTCAATTCCAAGAAATATGGATTTTCCATGTACACGGCGTAGCTACTCCCAGACACAACTAATTACAAAATTCCATTTCCTTCATATTATTCCCAAATAGTAAATAAAACCAGGAAATAAATCCTCAGATATCAATTTGTAACGTCTCGGGTTTGGATTCCACTCAATTGGTGCCCCGTACCCAATTGGCCACATGGCCTCAAACACATTTTTCCAAATGCTAGAGGCTTCTGACTAGTAGTGAGGGCCTAATATGTGATGGTGGGGAAGAAATTCCCTCATTGGAAGATTGTAACACAAATGAATAAATAATAATACAATAGTAGAAGCAGTAAGCATCATACCACTGAAATAAATAGTGTAAGACTGATAAGATAAATAACCAAGCATCATTCAGTACAAAATATGATGCAACGTGTCATCTGTTATAGGAAAGTAGCCAAACATGTACACTGTAGTAATACACAATATGTGTCTCAAAAGGAAAAGAGAAACAAAAAGGTACTTGGAAGCATCCCAAGCCTCAACTCGGTCCCATTCTCTTCTACTCTTGAGCATCACATCAAGTACCTAGAGGAGGGTGTTTTCCCCAATCAACACTTGCAATCATATAATC
The DNA here is from genome assembly GCA_963277665.1 of Viscum album. Classification (NCBI taxonomy): domain Eukaryota; kingdom Viridiplantae; phylum Streptophyta; class Magnoliopsida; order Santalales; family Viscaceae; genus Viscum; species Viscum album. The sequence goes on from OY728142.1 coordinate 601,619,773, forward strand.
TGTTTGGGCCCAAAATCATGACCCAAATAGGGTGTGAGACTAAATCTAAGTAGGCAACCACCCATGTTCTGTGCCAATCTATTAGTGGATATATATATAACTGGCAGTGTAAAATTGTGAAAGCAGTAAACCATAAGGAATTGAAAAGTAATCACAATAGATGTCTCAGAAGAAAATGTAAATAGGTATAAGTTTAGACCAAATCCAAGATTGTGTTTTGGCTTGGAAAACACATCATTAGTCATTCTATTTCATTTTTCAATTCCATTGGATTATATAAAAGTCTCAAGGTCCATCCAAGGCCCGAAGGCCCCTCGTATAAAAGTAACCGTCAACTCATTACATAATAATCATTTAATCATTTTTCAATAGATCCTAGTCTAGGTATCCCTCAATGGATCATAGGTTTGATCAGTATTTTAAATAAGACTCAATGATCATGACCACCTTATTCATGGATCTCTCAAGGCCTTTACATAATTAACCTCTTGATCCCATCCATTGTCTTTTAACTGATACAATGGTTCAACCAAGGTATATAATATGAAAGTAGTCACCTGAGCCTGACCTTGTCTTTTAACTGATACTATAGAACACCCATTTCTAATTACCCCTTCATAATCATTTCATACAATCCACCACATGTATATTAAACTATTACAAGTCTTAAACATATTAACTCATGTTGGAACATTTCATATAATAGGAAACCCATGGGAATTAAACTATCATGTGGTTTATCCTCAATAACTTACATGCACACAATTCATATAAAAAGAAACACATGAGAATTAAACTATCAGATGGATTTAATCATAAATAACTCACATGGTCACAATTTACATAAAAAATCCTATTAACTAATCTAAACCATTACAATTCCTTATAATAACCACACTCATGTGGGTAGGTTCATAGTTGTAGAAAACCTTCCAAACATGCTGAAGCAAGTATAGGAATAACTTGGGGAAAAGGGGAAATCACTAAATCCAAACCCTTAATCAATTCAATCACAATTTATCACAATTTCAATTCCATTATAAACATAATTCATACTTGATAACCCAACAAGGGAAACAAGGCATTCCACATAGGCAACCTTGGCCAAATGGACATAAATGATCATTCTAAGGGAAACACACCCATGGGGTAGCCCTTAAATAATGTAAATAACCTAATTAATACTTTAAAAATAATTATAAAATTACCTAAACACCAATAGGCTATAATAAGGTTAAATTATAAATCAAGAAACACCCCAATAATGTGTGTATGGAACTCTGACATATATAAACATTATGAAAAATTGTTATAAGCACAAGACCACCTACCTCATAGTTGTACAAATCTCCTCATCTAATGTCGACTACTAATTCGGCCTAAACGAAGTAGATCTAAAAACAAGGATAAACACTCATGACCCGATAACCAGGTCGGGAGAAAAAATCACAAATAATGGAACAAGAGGAATCAAGATCTTAATGATTGGCTTCCAACACATCTGATAGCAATTGAAATGGAGTTTATACGGACAATCAGAATGAAAAATGGCCCTCATCTCTACTATTTGCGAACCCAGATGATATTTCTATCCATCTGACGAAGCATGAGGCTATTGACCGATTTAACAAATTTTAGAAAATTACACAATATGTACATGAAAATACACATTTTGTCCGTACAATTACCTCAAGACCATTACATGGTCATGTATTGGGATCATATGGCATGTAACCCTCCTTAAACGATGTGTACTTGAAAATAAACTATGTGTAAGTTTCTTTTTTCTCCATTTTAATAAGTATAACCTAAAAGGGAAAAATCTATACCTCAAATGAAGAACCGGGTTCTTACACCTTCTATCATGGATAGAATCTTGAGAATCACTATTATTTCACAATTTTTGAAAAACATGAAGAAAATAGGGAATATAAGAATAACATAGATGAAAAACAAATAGAAAGAATTAGAAATAAAAATAAAAAAATTAAAGGAACCCTAGCCATGATCAATTAGATTTTAATCCTTAAAAGTGTGATGGTGAATCATATTTATAGTAGTATTTTATTATTCCTTCTTCTCCTTGGAATCAATTACATGATATTGAGATCCTTATTCCTTAGATGTCCAGAATATTTTTAGAATCCAGGGTTTTGATTGAGGTACCGGGGAATCTTTAATCTTATAGATTATTCATTCTCTTCATCTGTTGGTTTTGTGAAACGTGATGCTTGAGATATTCCTCAAGATTTTTACAAACTAGTGGAGTTGGTTTTTATTTTTATTTTAGGTAAATATTTTCAATTTAGGGAAATTTAAAATTTATCCCCATAGTCATCCAGATATTTGGCTAATTATCTTATCAACTACATAAATAAAAGTCATGATAAATGGGTTTTAATGTGGGATAGATCCAATATCATTGTAAATATTTTTCTATATTTTATTTTTACTTGTGGTTGGTTGGATTTTATGATTGATTGTCATGGCATGGTCTATTGAGGATCAATGTGTTGCAACTTCACTTTTGTAGTAGCTTGGACACAGGATCTATTACATTTTCACTTCCAATTTATCCAGGATAATTGTGTGGTTGCTTCAATACTTTTTATAATTGTCACACATAATAGATCAAATCCTTTAATTTGGTCAATTATCTACAACATAGTTAGTCGGTATCAATGTGAAGTCGCTTAACCCTTTTCCAATTTTTTAGTACTATCAGTTGATCTCTTCATGTAGTTTCTTATCTACTATGGTTTTTCATATTTCATGGTTATTTAAGGGGTACGATCATCTGAGGAATTTTCCATTTTTTATAGATTCAACCTATACATAGTAAAAACCTAATTTAATTGTAGGATTCTTCTAGATTTAGATCAAAATAAAGTAATCTTATTAATAATATAAATAAAATCATTTAGACAATTAAATTATAATACTCTAAATCAATGTATGTATTATCAAATAATTCTAAAAATGAATAAAATATTTAATAAACAATGATTATAGATATTTATCAAATAAATCATATATTTTACCAAAGTAACAAAAATGAATGATTTTTCCAGGTTTCATATTAATTATGGGGTAAAAATTCAAGGAACATTAGACAAAAAATATGGGTTTTTTCTCTCATCACTATATGATTTGGATAATATTGGAATATAAAAATATCCTCATAGAAGGAACCTTTTGAGTGAAAAAAATTTAGGAAGACCTATTATCACAATTACCATCACATATTCATAGTTGGATCATCTTTATGTTTTATAAAATATTATAGAGGTTACACCATATGTTTAAGCTCATAAAGAAATTATTAGGAATTCAAATCCATAAAGGGATGCAAGATGGGTATAAAATACACATAATCAATAGTTTATAAGTTGTTTTTTAGACTATATTATTATGGAATTTTCTACAAACCCAAATTAAATATATGGATGAATTCAATGGACAGACAAAGGACTAAGTGTACATGTAATATCTTATAATGGTTACATAATTAACAATTATACATTATATATGAAGTAATTAGACGAGCATAGTAGGATAAAAAATAATGAAGTTTCTATTATTATAGATGATGTGTATGTATCTGGTATTAGGGACAAAAATCCAATTTATACAAATATATCATACTTTATCATCATCAAAAAATATGAGAGTTTGATTATAAGACATTACAAGTGATTATTTTTCAATGAAAGTGGGTTGATAAAAATAGTGTAGTTAAAATCAATGAATCGTGATTTTTAAAAGATAATTTTAATAAGGAAGGGTATAAATATGAACTATTCATTATAGCATCGTGGGTATGAATTTTTTTTATTATAGTAGATCATATAAGTGAAAATTGGTAATTTGTATTATTAGTGACTAAAATAACTATAGAATTGAAAGAAATTATATTAAGGATAATCCTTTCATTATAAAATCACAGTAATTTTATGGTGGTCCAAATATATGTTATTTCATGTATGTCAGATTGTTCTATAGAGAGGGGATTCAGATACATGATAGAGGGTTTAAATCACTATGATGTGTAAATAAAAAGTGTTTAATTAATATGTTTTATTTTTTTATTATTATTTTTATATATAATGTGTTTTATTTATATATTATGTTTTGAATAATATGTTTACATATTTTATACTACTTTACAACTACTCTTATAGATAATGAACTCTATACACACTAATGATTTCAATCTCATGAAATAACATAACATTGATTCTGAAAATGGTCAACTTCCATAAGATGAACAAAAGACTATAGGTGAGTAACAACCTGAAGGTGATAAAAATATTGAGGATGAGAAACAACATGGATGTTAGAAAGAGGTAAAATTTGATCAAACTAAAAATTAAAATTTTGGTTCCATGAGATGGTGTTAGAAAAATTTATTTTTGGTGAGAATTGGTTGTTATAAATTTGATGTTGGATGGAATGTGTGTGGTCTATCTATTTTCTCAAAAAAATCCATTTTAATTTTTTATATTAGAGAAAGTAATCAAATTTACATTTCAATTGATCTAGATACATGCAATAATGTTCTTCCTACCTTAAAGGAAATTCCTTGTGAATACATTACTGTAACATTGTAATATAATTTTCATATTATTTTGGAAAATCAAATAATGAAACATTTATTTACTTGATTTTTTCCTCTATAGAATAAAATAATATTAGAATAATGTGGGATGAAATATATATTAGTGGATTTCAGAAATATTAATAGGGAATTTAGAATTCTCCTTACCAAAAAAACATCGTAGGTATGTTGAGGGTAACATCAAACTCCAACCCATAGATTTACATGAAAACATCTTTAACCAATAAACCTGGGATGATTTTGTTGCTTGTCTAGAGGAAGATACATTTATGGTACATTTTCATTGATATTATTTTATTTTTAATTTTATGTATAACATAATTTTCATTAGAATTTATAGTTTAGGAAATAACAAATGAGTGATGAAAGTAAACAATATGCATCAAAATTATCATAGTAATAACATAAAAAAGGATGGGGAACACTTTAATTAAAAAACATTTGGTTTGTATTTTAAATATATGATTAATCACTAAAATTAATAATTTTTCTTTTTAATTAATTGATTATTCCATACTTATTTCATAAAATATAGGCATTTTCATAATATTCATATTATTGTGTAATTTGGGAATTAAATGTGAATATTTGCTATAATTCATATTTTATTTATTACATATATATAATTTGTGTTTTGTTTATTTGTTATATGTAATGGGTTATATCTAATATTAAACTACGAAAAAAATTTGATTAATTTTTAGGACAATCCACCTTATGTAAGAATATCCTAGAATACCCCATTCTAATTGGCCATTTTAACATGCTAGCATCTTCATATCCAAATCTATAACCCTCCACTACATTGTAACCTCTAACAAACTAGATGTTTCTATATCTATTATTTTGGGTTTCCATTTTTTTCTAATTAAATACAGGTTTTAATATTCTTATTTTCCGTTGTGTCATCCTATAATGGTCTTTGTATTGACCCTTTTATAGGTTTTAGTTCATTTTTTTACCCTTACACGGGTTTCCCCAAACCCTTATATAAATCCCTTATCCTTACCATTACACTTATGGGAGGTACCTTTACCATTACATAGCTCTATTACTCCCTCATTTACCATCACATAAGTCTCAATTATACACTAAAATGGGTGTCCATTGATACCCTCACATAGCATGATTTTGATTTGTATACCATTACATAGCTTGGTCCTATCCCTTAATCATATGGTATGTACCCTTATAGAAGTAGATGATTAGCCTTACGTAGTAGAAGAAAAATTCATATAGTGCTGGTTTTACCCTCATGCAATGGGTTTTGACCCTTACATGAGGGCGTTTATGCCCTTATGTGGTACTCTTACATCATTACTTTGTAAGCTTACACTTCTTTGATTACCCTTACACGGTACCCTTATACCTAAGGTCTTAACCTTATGCCACAATGGTTTCAGTATGTTGATCATTACACTATAGTTGGTACCCTTATATAATACCCTTACACATCAAGGGTCCAACCTTAAATTTATATATGTGTTTTAAATAACCTTTATGCATGGTTTTATTTTATGTTTCATGGATTTATTATGGCATTATGGTTGAATTATTTTGAGATAATATTTTCTCTTGAGTTTCTTGTGTCATTGAAGAAACCTCAATTCTCAAGGGTATATTTTCCATTATTCCTCTAGATTGAGGATTTTATTGAAAGGAATCATCACATGGAGAGATCCTCATCTCCACCAATATATATATATATATATATATATATATATATATATTGATTGGATAACTCTGTAGGCCCTTTTTTGGCTCATCAAAGGAGGAGAAGTGGAATTTCATCTTGATGAAGCATGTTATTAGATCTCAAAGGTGCTACAACTCTTTGGTGGCTCATGGAATGAGATATTTTAGGAAAATGAACCTTCATAATAGAGATGAACCCTAGTAAACATGAAAATGATTATTTATATTTATAAACAAAACCATGGTAAAGGGTTATCACTCCTCTTTGGGTTTCATTTATTGATTTGTTCTGGTTCTTATATGATACTAGTTTCATCATGTTCATTTCATATATTTTTTCTTGACTATTTATGTGTGTCATTTCGTGCACTTATCTTATTTTTATAGTGGAAAACCTATGATGATCCTACCTTGTGAACGTAGGCTAATGGATGAAACATGTAAATCTTGGTATTCCATTTACAGATTTCTTTCCACTTTTATTTGACTAGTAAATTATTAAAATATTGATTCTTCTTGGATTTAATAAAATTATATCATCTTATTATGTAAGTATTCTGGATTTTGAATTTATTGATATATAATTTGTTTTAAGTTTGTCTTACTCATGTTTTATCGTGGTATATTTTTTCCTTTTTATTTTTTTCTTTCTTCTTATGTATGGGAATCTATTTTTGGGTTTTTAAATGTACATATGTAAATATGGAATGTGTATTTGATTCTGTATTTTTAATTCTCATCTGTTCTAATAATTTTTATCAAGAATATTCTTGTATAAATTATTTTATTCTATATTTCGAGAATAATTCAATACTTTAATTGATGTAATAGCCACTACTAGTGGCATTGTTCACTTCCATGTGATTTTTTCACTATTTTAATCATTTATTTTTTCCTGATGTTTTTCTTTCCAATTGAACATTTTATTTTCTATTTATTGGTTTGTATATTTTAATCCATAATAATAAAAAACTTTGTTCAATTTCAGATTTTATGAACCCAAATACCAAAGAAGTTCCTAGCTAATGCATGCAGACTGCCACACATGAGAATAATCCCCCACAACAAAGTGGTATTAAATACTATTTGGGAATATTTTCTATTTTTAAAATTTAAAATTTCTCATTCATTTCTTTCAATTATTTTTTAATTGGATTTTACTTTTCAATATGATTTTATGTTTAGTCATCTGGTTTTCTTAGATCTTTTTGGTTGTAATTTTACAATCTCTTGTTTGATTTTTGTTTCCTTTTTAGTTCATTGTTTATTTTCCGGTACAAACCGTGTGGATTATTTTGGTAGGTTCTACCTATGAGTGTATCTGGTTTTGGGGTATAAAATGGTTCCATGTGAGGATAGACTATGTTTGAGAGATGGTTAGCAATGATCTGAGTTGGAAGGATATTTTATCTCTAGTTTCTACTATTTTTCTATAATTTAAGTACATGTTTGCTCTGGTGTGTTCCCCTACTTCTTTTAGGGTTTTTGGATCTAGGTATGGACATGTTACAAGTAAAATGTTTGGTATTGAATAGTTTTTTGGTACAATTCATTTTTTTTCTCGTATGATCACTAAGATTCTTGGTTTATTTTTAACCCTTTTAGTAATTTTTTTTATTTCCTAGTGTTAGGAACTGTTAGTATTTATTAATATTATACTATGATGTGTGTCCGTTTAGTTTCATGTTTCTCCCTAGGTTTCTAGATAGCTACCCTACCTTTTTTATTTCATTTTATAGTTGTACTATGATGTTGGGAATATATTCATGTGATCTTGTAGTTTCAATTTTAGGATCTCTCTTGTTTTCTTTTTCATTGGAATTTTTCTCCATACATGGGTTTTTTAGATTCCTATTAGGTTTTTTGGTCCATTTTTTATAGGTTCAAGGGGATACTCTTTCAGTTGTTTCCTTTACAATGAATAAATTATCTTTGTTCCTTTACTTTTCTAATATTTTTCATGATTTAATTAGTTTTTCTGAGTTTCATTCTTTGTTAATTTTCTTAGATGTGATTTTATTCCATTTTTTTGTTTGAGGATGGATACTGCTCTATTTGTTTGTATTCTATAGGAACTAGTAAACTATTTCTAGGACCTATGTTGGAATTTAATTTGTTGGTCATTACTTCCTCATTAGCATCATCTCATAAAGAAACTCAAGTAAGTGAAGTTTTTTCCTTTTATCATGTATTTGTTTAGAATTGTTTACTTTTTGAGAATGTTTAGTAGTTTTAGGATATCACTAAATCTTGGGCACTATGTTTCATGTTGATTCATGGAGGGGAGAATATTTGGTTCATACCAATTTTTTGTTTCTTTTTTAGGATATATTCATGGATTTATTATGATAGTTTTGGTTGTGCATAATCATCATGTGGTTTAGGTTTTTAATTTTTATGTTGGACAGTATGATGATGTTTCATATTAAATCCCTTATTCATTTACATTCCAAGGTAGATATTTTTTTGTTTTGGATTTCCATTTTTTGTGTTTTTAGTTAAATATGATTTTTGAAATGATTTTTTCTTTTGTTTCATCCACTACTAATCTTTTTCTTGACCCTTTCATAGGTTTTGGTTTAGTGTTTTTACCCTTATGTGGGGTTCCCATAACATTTACATAAGTCCCCTATAATTTCCTTTACCCTTATGTGAGGTCCCTTTACATTACACATCTCTATGATTCTCTCCTTCATCACTACATAAATCTTGGTTCTAACCTTAAATGGGTGTCCATTGATACCCTTATATAGACTGATTTTGAGTTGTGTACCCTTATGTAGTTGGGTCCTGACCCTTATGCAAGTGGTATATTCACTTACGCAAGTATTTGATTACCCTTATGTTGTGGTAGGTACCCACATGAAAATTTGTTTATATCCTCACGCAGTAAGTTTCAACCCTTGTGTGATGAAATTTGTACCCCTATGTAGTAGTCTTAAATTTCTTCTTTATACCCTTACACTACTTTGATAACTCTTATGTGGTACCCTTATGTCATGGGTATTACACTTATGTTGTAGTGGTTTCATCTATTTTAACCTTACACTACATCTGGGCACCCTTACACATCAGGGTCCTTCCTTATTACCTTTATAAATGTGTTTTAAATAACCTTTGTGTGTGGTTTTCTTTTATAGTTTCAAAGATTTATTGATTTGTTAGGGTTGAACAGTTTTGATCCATTTATTTCTCTCGAGTTTTTCATGTCATTGAAACAATAATGATTCTAGTGGGTATAGTTTCCCTTAATTTTGCATATTAAATATTTTATTAAAAGAAATCATATCATGGAGAGATCCTTGGATTCACCTAGAGAGAGATAGATTGAAGAGAGATCTATAGAAACTCCTGTTTTTTGGATCACCGAAGTAGGAGAAGTTGAATATCTTATTTATGGATATTTTTTTCAAAACTGAGAGGGATTATGATTATTTAGTGTCTTTTAGTGTGTAATATTAGATGTAAATGAACCTTAATAGCATGAATGGTCCTAGTACAACTTGACGATGAGGATTTCAGGGGATGCATCAATAAGGAATATCATTTCATTAACTTATATCCCTAGTCTTGTATAAGGAATCCAAATGCTCACCTATGGAAGTCTAAACCAGAATCATAATAGTACATCCTATGTTGACCAGTACTCCCTTACACTGACTAGGTACTATATTCACAATCAATCAGCTTGGTATATATATTCAATTCACCAACATGTATATCCACATATCCTGGTCTCAGCCCACATGAACCAGGGATGACTGAGATTCTTGTAACTTGTATTAGATGCCCAAATTATTAAATATTCATCATTGTTCCATCCTTACATCATGAAAACCAAAAACCATGCATCCCTAGATTGCCTGAACAATCCAACCTAATACACACAAGGCCCATTATAGTGTTTCACCACTCTATATACTTTAACATGAGTAGTTCCACATGATAAAAAAAACTACCTTGATTCCAAATTTTCTAGAATAAATGTCTTAATCAAGTTCAAACTAAGCATCGCTGATTGATATCAGATTTTAATTGATTTCTAATGAGTTTTGGATCTATTTGAGAATGTTATTTCTATAAGAGGTTTTATCATTATCCGGTTAATATGATTCATTCCATGTGTTTTTACAATTTTATCAACGAGACATGATATCACTAAATTTATGACTCTCAATCAAACATGTAGATCTTATAAGAGCCACTTCATGAAGTATTTACCTTTTCAAAAACAATACACCAACTTTCATGAGTAGATCCCAATACTTGTGGCCATCCATACATAGATTAGCACAACTTTCTAAATCATATAATTCAATGCTCTATTTATCCGCCCCCAATCCCACTCACTATAACTACTTTATGCCTATTATGTGTATAAGACCTCATGATTTTGGTATTCACTCTCTTTGTTGTTAATTAAATGACAGATTTAATATATATATATATATATGTCAGCATCATTAATTTTTCATTTAATTTTTTATTATCTTTTTTTCTATTATCCCTAGTTCTTTATTTGACCCTTAAATGTATTTTTTTTACCCCTACATGAGTCTCTTTTTCCCTTCCCTTTACCCTTAAATGGGTTTTGGTATGCTTTATTTTACCCTTACATGAGGTCCTTTCACCCTTTTGTATCTCCCTTGTTAACCTTAAATAGGTGTCTCTGGACCCTTACATGGCCTTTGTGTAGTTTAGGTCACCCTTATATGAGTTCTTGGATACCCTTATGTGCGCCCTGGTTTCTCACCTTTATCCTTATGTAAGTCCCATGGTACCCTTATGTGGGTTTTATCGCTCTTGATTTACCCATACATAATTTCCTTGTACCATTACATATCCTCCAATCTACCCTTATATGGGAATTTTTATCTATGGGTTACTCTTCTGCAAGTGGTGTGGACCCTTACACAAGTGGTGTTGGCCCTTATGCAATTCAGGTATGACCCTTACATGATTGGTCAACTACCCTTACACAAGCTGATGTTACCCTTATAAGATTGTTGGATTAACCTTACCTGAGTAATGAATTTTCCTTAAATAAGTGTTGGGTAACCTTATATAGTGCACAATACCCTTATGTAGAACTTGGTAACTTTACGTGGTTCCCTTATGTTGTGGTTTCCTACCCTTATGTCATAGTCAGTATTCTTACATAGCTTACCCTTATGGAACTGCTACACTAACCCTTGCACAACATTTCAAAATTACCTTTACACATGGTATTACTTTTTGTTGCATTTTTATCAGGATGTTAAGGTTAAATTTCTCTCTGCTATTCATTCAATTGAGTTTGTTGAGTCATTTCAACCTATTACAATCTCTCATTGTATTTTTATCATTCTTTTTAGAGATTAGAGATTAATTGAATTAGTCAAGAGAATTGATAGTAATTGGGTCAGGGATATCTATCCGACTTCATTGAGAGAGAGTATCTTAAATAGAGAACTCTGGTGGCCCTGATTCCTAGATCACCATATGATAATCCAATTTCCCACTTATTTGTGGTGTTCACCATTAGATCCTGATGTTCTTTCTACCCCTAGTAGCTTGTGGTGTATGATCTTGGATAGAGACAACCCTAGATGGTAGATAAGAACATGGAAAACTTGAGAAAAAAAATTTCAATAACAACATCCACCTTATTCTTCAAAAAAGGTAAAAATGATCCCTGGTAAGGAAGTCTCAATCATAGTTAGGTTTTATTTTCTAATTAATTTTGAATTTTTTGTGATTTTTTTGTGTTTCTTCATAACGCATGTATCTTATAGTATATTCTATCTTTTTTAATCCTCTTATTTATATAGTTAAAAACTCATAATGAACCTTCCCCATGCACATAGTCCAATTATCTAAATCAAATAAATCCTTGTGTCCATTTTACTAATTTAATTTCCACATTATATTTGACCTAAAATCATTTTATGATTTTTCATCTTCAATGAATTCAATTATTATTTTTAATTTGTTTTAAATTCAATCTATTTTGAGTTTTTTCTGAAGATTGTTTATCATTGATATCCCCTAGTTGTTCTTGCTTGTTTTTGATAGTTCTAGAATTATATATAGGTACATCTGGATATTTTAATACTCATTTTTTTATTTTTTTTATCGGTAATATTTATATACATATTTTTTATTCTGTATCAAGAATTTATGAAATTCTAGAATTCATGTAACTGCCAGTGTTGGTGTTAATTTTCCCATTGCCAATATTTACTACCCTTTTTCATTCATTTGATTTCTTCCTCTATTAGAATTTTAATTTGAACTTGTTTTTTTTGTTATTAGGATTATATATATTATAAACTATAAATAAATATTTTTGTTTTGTTTTAGATTTTTTGAATCAAATTTCCCAAAAAGATCTTGGCACTGATTGGATGTAGACCACCTCAAAGAGCACACACCCACACCCATCACAATAAATTAGTATCAAATCCCATTTTTGGGATTAATTTTTCTTCATTTAAATTTTTAAATATATTTTTCATCACTATTAAATGATTTTTAGTGGATATTACTTTACATCATTCTTTTTTGTAACTTACTCATGTTCTCTCCTAGTATGTAATTTCAATCTATTACTAATAGTTTATTCTTTGTTGTTTCCTTATTTTCTTTGAATTTCTAATCCTTAAAGATACCTTTTAGTAGATGCTAGTTATGTGTGTCTTTAATTTTAGGGTAGGAAGTGTTTTGTGTGAGGTAAGATTATGTTTGGGAGATGGTTAGTAGTGAGCTGTATTAGCATGGTATTTTTTTCACTAGTGTCTGTCATTTTCCTAGGAGTTAATCTTATGTTATATCCATTGTGTTCCTCCACTTCCTTTAGGGATGTTAGCTCTAGTTATGGACCTATAGTGAGTTAAATGTTTAGGATAGGGTAGTTTATGGGTTAAATAGTCTTGTTTGTTCCTTGACTAATCACTAAGGTTCTAAGCTTTACTATTTGACCTTTTTAGTATATGTTTCTTATTATCTTCTTAGTAGTAGGAACCATGTACCATTAGTAATACTAGACTAGGATGTTTGTACTTTTATTGGATTCTTTTACCCTATGTCTCTAGCTGAATACCCTCCTTTGTTCTTTCATTTTAGAGTTGTTTTAGGATGTTGGGACTAATTGACTCCACCCTTGTAGTTTCTCTTTATTTATGTATCTCTCATTTTTATTTTTTAGGTATTCTTCTCCATACATGGAGTTTTTTGATCCCTCTTAATTTGATTTTTCCTTTGTTTTTTTGTGGGTTTAGGGGGATACTCTTTGAGTTTTTTTCCTTTACTATGAATTATCTTTCTCTATTGTTTATCTTCATGATGTTTTCATGATTGAACTAATTTTTTGAGATGTATTTCTATGTGAATTCTTTTATTTTTTTCCTTTTTTTGGTTGTATGGATACTTCTATGTTTTTTGATGTTCTGTAGGCACTAGTGAGTTGTTATAGGAATCTTTTTTAGCATGTGATTTATTGATCTTCAATTCCTAGATAAAATCACATCATATAGAAACTAGATTAAGTACAGATGTGGCCTTTTATTATACAGTTTCTTAGAATTATTTAATTTTGATAATGTTTAGAAATTTTAGTATATCATTCAAATTTGGAAGGAATGTGACATTGTTGATGCATGGAAAGGGAACTATTTGGGACATACCCTTTTAAGTAATTTCCTATTTAGGATGATATTCCTAATTTGATGATATTTAGGTGGTTTATAATCATTATGTTGTTTAAGGTTTTAATTTCAAGGTGGATAGTGTGATGATGTTTCATATTAAGTCCCTTCTATATTTAATTTCCAATTTGGATAATTTTTGAATCTGGTATTCACTTCATTTATTGTTTATCATGAAATGGTGTTTTGAAAGAAGGGGGTAGAGATTAAGAAGGAAATGGGCATGCATAAAAAATACTTCCCTATGGAATATCTAGGAGCTCCCATTACACCAGGAAGGGTTTGGATTCATCACGTTTATTGACTTGTTGGTAAAATTGCAGCCTACATTACAAATCATAAGAATCAGTTTCTGTCCTTTGGGGGTGCATCACATTGGTTAACTGTGTCCAGTCCTTGATTCACATGAATGTTCTATCAGAGATCATTTTTTTAAATTTAGTGTTGAAAAATATTTAAAAAGTGTGTACGGGCTTCATATGGGACTTGCACAATGAAGGAATACTTCATTGGACATCATGGGATAAGCTTACCATCATAGATTGCTAATGGTGGTATTAATATCTGAAGTGTCAGAGGGGAAATGCATATAATTAAAGATAAAAATTTCATGGGTATTTTTGGAAAATAAATTGTTGTGGGAAAGTTTTATCAATAATAGATATGAAAAATAGATTCACAGTGGAAGAGGGACTATCTCTGGGCTATGGATCATGATTTCTAAATACATACCAGTTCTTTGAAATCACTCCAAATGGATTTTGGGTTGTATAAAAATAAGTTTTTTGAATTAAAACTAGGTTGACTCAATGCTTGGATTCCCCGGTTGTCTAGCCCCTAAAATTTCCTTCCCCCAATATAGAAAATTCATGCCCTTTATTCATACCATTATCATGCATAATCAACTGAAGATTTTCATAGCATCATTTTGAACGAGGAAACGAGACAAGTTTATTTTTATGGGGTCAAATTCGGGTGCATTATTGGCTAAGGGATATGTCACAATGACATAAGAGCATGGAATTTCGGATGTATGGAATGAAGTTTTATGGTGTAGTGATCTTCCCTATGAAATAAAACTTTATCGTATGGTGTCTTTGGAACCAATCTATTCTAATGGATGAATAGGTGAGGAACAAATGGATTCTAATGACATACAGGTGCTTATTCTGCATTAATCACAAATAGTAATTGACTAAAAAACTTTTCTTTTCAAGTGACCGGGCAGCTTCAGTCTGGAGTTCTTTGGGAAAGGGCTTCAGATTAAGAGATTGGGAAGACGCCCTTGTCCCCTTTCTCCAGTCATGATTCTATGGAATTGAAAATAATTCTTCTTAATGGAAGGAAAGGTTAGTCCAGTATGCTGCAGGATATTGGATTATCTGGAGTGTAAGAAACTAGAGTCGTTATGGGGTAATGATATGCTTGTTCTTGGACGTGGTGGTTAGAACAAGGAGTATTGGGACTAAACTGGTCCCCCTATTCAAAAGTTGTAAGGTTTTTACTTCACTAAGAATTTTCATGGTGGGTATTTATTTTACTAGAACCTTACATAATGTTAATAGTTATGGGAGATGGGTAAGGTGGAATCCTCCAAGTAGATGATTCAAGCTCAATTTGTATGGATCATGTGTGTTTGGATTTATTAGAGTGGGAGTGGTTCATGACCCTCAAGGAGCAATGATCCTAGACTTCAGTGGTGGATTTGGGGTGGGAGATTCCCCCATGGTAGAGGCTTTCATGATGTTTAAAGGTATCGAGATATGCCAATCTCATAACATTAAGATGGATTTGGTGGAAACAGACTCAACTATTCTCCACAGTTCTATACAGGGGATGCTTTAAATTCTTTGGACCATTGCCTACATCATTTTCAAATGCAAACATCTTCTTGATCTACAAATGGAACTTAGTCATACTTGTTATAAGGGGGAAAAGGTTACAGATTTCATGGATTCTGGGAATATTGATGGGGATCAAAGTTTTCTATTTTCTAGTTTGGTGTCTCTCCCGTAGGCATGTTGTAACTTCATTAGGGGTAGATTCACTTGTTCTCCATTACTTTAGACCTCCATAGTTTTGTGCTGTGTAGGGAACTTTCCAACACGAATTAATAAAAAAGTTAATATTGGAGGATGTTATCATGATTATTGTTTCATTTTATATGATTCATTTATTTTTTCCTTTTTTTAATCATACCCTGGTCTTTTTTTGACCCTTACATGGCTTGATTTTACCCCTACGTGAGAATAATTTTCTTTCCATTTACCCTTACATGGGTTTTCATCTCTTTGATTTTATCCTTACGTGATGTACTTATACCCTTATGTACCTCCCTTATTACCCTTTCATAGGCATCCCTTGAACCTTACATGGACTTGGAATAATTTGGTTTACCCCTACATAAGTTATTGGGTACCCTTACATGGGTATTGGATTCTATCCTTTACGGTTAAATATGTATCATAGTATTATTATGTTGGTTTTATCTCTCTTATATTACCGTTAAGTAAGTTCTTTATGCCTATAAGTATCCTTTGGTCTACCCTTATGTTGGATTTTTTGTCTTTGTGTTACCCTTACCCAAGTGGTGATGAACCATATGAAAGTGAAACTAACCCTTACACAATTTAGGTATTACCCTTATGTGAGTTGATAGCTACCCTAACATTAGTAGCTGGTACCCTTACAAGAGTGTCGAGTTACCCTTATGTGATTGGGTAATTACTATTTCATAAGTTTTGTGAACCTTTATGCAACATTTGATACCATTATGTAGTTCTTGGTACCCTTAAATGGTACACTTACACCATAGGATCCAACCCTTATGCTACATATGATACCCAGATGTAGCTTACCCTTATGCGGGTGATGTGATAACCCTTGCACCATGATTCAAAATCACCTTTTATACTTGATTTTAATTTCTGTTTCATTTTAATTGTTATTTTAGGGTTTAATTATTCTCATTTGTTCATTGTTTTGAGTTTTTTAGTCATTTAAAATGATTGTATGTTATAAATATTTTTATATCTTTCTTCTTCTAGAGTATACATAAATTAAATCTATCAAGATAATTTAGAGGAATCAACAAATAGAGAGCTCGTCGACCTCACAGAGAGAGAGAGTGAGAGAGATCAAATAGAGAGCTATGGTGGCCCCTGAATCTTATCTTATCTTAGGAGAAGCCATTTTTTGGCTGGTTCAAGGTGTTTTCTATTATATTACAATGCTCTTGAAACCCCATAGATGATTTTGACATGTTCTCTTTGATGAAGATGAACCAAGATGGTATATATAAACTTTAATAAATTGAAAATAATGTTTTTAACATCGGTTTCTATGTTATTCTTCGACAATTGCTAATTTGAGATTTGATAAGGGGATATCAGTATTATTTAGGTTTTTATTTTCAATTTATTTTGAAGTATTAATGATTTTTTCCTATTTATTTGTTTTTCATGTATGTTTTTTCACTTTTTTCTTTTTTACTCATCTTCTTTTCATAGTGGAAAACCCATGATAATCTTACCCTATGCACATAGGCCAAATGGTTGAAGCACACAAATCCTTATATCCTTTTTAATAAATTAATTTCCATATTCTATTTGATACGTAATCATTGTAAAATAATTTATTATTCAATGAATTCGATCCGGGTTTAGAATTTGTTTCAAATTGGAACTGTTTTGTGTTTGTTTTGCAAACATTTTTTTTATCATTGTTTCTTCCTAGTTTTTATTTCTTGTTTTTTGAAAAATTTGGAATTATATGTATGTACATCTGAAAATTTAAATTCTCTTGTTGTTTTGATTCTATGTATTAAGAATCTTTACGTATATATTTTTTATTTTATCCTAATAATTAATAAAAATTTTGAACTCTTGTAATAGCCACTTCCATTGCACATTTTTCCATTGGAATTATCTAGTGATTTGTTCATAACCATTTTCTATTCATTAAAGTTGGTACTCTATTGGAATTGAAATTTGAACCTGTTGTTTTATATTCTTTTATTATGTAACATAAATTGTTAATAAAAAAATTTCATATTTTTTGAGTCAAAATACCCAAAAAGATCTTGGAAATGGTTGGATGTGGACTGCCTCAGGCAGGGCACACTTTCACCCACAAAAAAATCCCAACACTAGATGATTATGGATAATATTACTTACATATATCCATGTATAACCTTAAACATCTCCACATATTTTATAAAAAAATATTTATAAAAACTTTTATTACATTACACCATAAAGTAGTAGAACACTATAACTATAGATCTTCTTGAAAGGTTATGAAGTTTGATAGTGAGTTGATTCTCTCAACTAGTTATGAATTTTCCAATTCTGTTTTGTGGATGGGTTAGACTGAGATATAAAAGGTGATGGGGGTCATAATGGGAATCTATATTCCCACCTTATCGGATTATTCTAAAATATTTTCTTTTT
The DNA here is from genome assembly GCA_963277665.1 of Viscum album. Lineage (NCBI taxonomy): Eukaryota > Viridiplantae > Streptophyta > Magnoliopsida > Santalales > Viscaceae > Viscum > Viscum album. The sequence continues at coordinate 601,638,222 of OY728142.1, forward strand.
CTTTGGTATTTTAAATATATTTTTGTTATGTGGTGTGAAATTATGATCATTTGTTTTTAAAATGTGTTATCCTCTTATCTATTTTAATTTGTTCATTTTTATCAACCTTTATTATGTTCATGTGATCTCATACTTGACAAAGATGAAGTAATAACACATTTTGGGTGGTCCAAAGGGTAATCATAGTGGTACGTTTGATTTTTTTAATTCTATTAAAATTATTATAACCTATTACTAATGTGGTAGTGTATGTAGGATATAGAGGAGTTGATCAATACTTTATGTTACTTATCAATTGTAACATTATTTAAGAGTTTTAAACTTAGAAGACTCCAAACAATTGATCCACTCATCATACTAGTGTTGGTGGGTGAATTGAGAAGTTGAATGGTATGTGATTACTGTTAGGTGTATGATTAGATTTACTTACTTGATTGATGGGAGTTGTTTCCCACTCACTATAATGAGTTACTAGTGTTTTTGAGGATCCTTGAGTATAATTGTATTCTTATATGTTAATAATAGAGAAAAATAATTGGATTAATGATATTGATTTTGTTTATTGATTTAAGAAATTTTGAACAATAAAGAATGACAGTGGAACACATTGGAATTAACTTAAGTTTAATTTTACTTCTTACAAACTCCTTATGTGTTTTCGCTTCACTTATTTCCTTATTTTAATTTTCATAAACAATTAAAACTGAAACACCTATTATTTTTTAAAAAATTTAATCATAAGAAAAAACATCAAAGAAACACATATAATAAGTGACAAGGAAATGAGTGTTTTTATAGCTTCCTAGGAGGTATCCCAACGGTTTCACTATACTTCACCCCTGTGGATTTTTATGAAATTTATTTGATCAGGATATAAAACATTCTTGAATCAAATTTGGAACTAGTTTTGATGAATTATTGTTGATTATTCATTATTATTTTATCATTTTTAAATAATATGCTTTCATTTTTGTCCTTCATTTTCATTCTTTGATTTTTAAATTTAAATTTTACATATAATTAATGGATCCATTATCAATTCAAACTAAGATAGATGACATCACTTCAATTTTTATAGGACATAAAATGGATCAATAATATGATCAACTAAGGTGCCTACAAGTGTAGTGGAAAGGATGTTATGATAAATCATACTAATGGAGGTAAAATCAGTTTCCAATGTTCAATCCCAAATGGGATATATACTCAAGCTACAATTAGTAATACTATCAACCTCAATATCAACCATTTACATTCCCATAACAACATGATCTTATAACTGAGGATTTGTTACAAATATTTCAAGGGATAAAGAAATTGATCCCCAAAATAATGAAATGAAGGAGTTGAAGGAGTAGTTAGATCAAACTATTTCCCTTTAATAAGAGGTAAATAGTCAAGATTATAGTAAACTCAAGAGTAGGAACTTGAGAATGTGTTCTTTTATATTAAGGAAGTGTAAGGAAAGTGTGAAAATCATGACCCACTATCCATCATGATGAATTTAACTATGGATTGGGAAGAAGAACAAGATATTACAACTAATTAATTATAGGTATATTATACTATTATTGATCCATAATATTTAAACCTTTCTCAAACTAAAATTATTTCTAAATATTTTTTTATTGACAACTATAATTCAACAATTTTTTTTAGTCATTGAATGAAGAATTGAGGATGAATAAGAAACTATATTGGTTGGGGTTTAGTTTTAATGTTATGTTAGAAGATCCATGGATTATTATATTCTCTATAAATGGATTTTCTAGACTATTTCTTGAAGTGAATGATACGTAAAATGACATGAAATTGGTATATAAACTCAACTTGAATTCACTTAGTGTCGATATAATTAAAATTTAATTGAAATTCAATTACACTTGTTTTTATACTATTGATCCATCCATGTTCTTACAAACTATGGAGGAATTTAAATTCTAAGATTCTATAAATAAAGTGGTTGAATTAAAAGGCAACATAAAATAGTTATCTATGATTTCCTCTAATATAGAAAAATAATAAATAGATAACATTATGCATTCATATCAACCTGGAGTTGAAAATGAAAACCCATACATCTTAATACCATTTTCTCTACTTTGTAATGTAATTATTGAAGGTAAGGTGGAAAATAATCACTTTAAACTAGGGGAACATTAAAATAAGAGATGAAATCACTTTGGAACCACAATGATGTGGATGTTCAAGTAAATTAGGCTTCATCCAATAGTATATTTTGGATAATCCCAAGGTTTTCTAGAAATGTATATTATAAAATAAAACATTTCTTTGGGGTGGTTACCCAATATATCTATTCTATTTCCTTTACTTTTCTTTTATTTTTATTTCCAAGGATTTATTTTTAATAAATAGATTAATAGTTTTAGTTTTTTATGCCAAACACAATAAATATAGTAACAAATAAACCTTATTGAATATCATTAGAAGCTAATAAAGTGTGATTAAAATCATTCTAATGTTATCCAAAGTCAAGGAATAACAAAAACCATATGTAATCCTTCCAGGTAACTCATTATTCTCACTTTTCAAATTAAAAAATTTCATGAAAATTGAAAATACCTGTTGAATATAATTATGTATATAGTTCATGTTGATAGTGATGTTTGGGATATCTAATTACTTACTTGTTTTCTTTATTTTTTTATCTTTATTTTAAGTGTGTATGTTTTAAAAAAACATTAACAATTATTCTATGTTTTTGAAAAATTTATAAATATTTTATTTTATAGTTTTTATGTGTGTTTTCAAAATTTATTTGAGTTTATTCAAAAACAATAAATCATTTTCAAACTCTAAGTTCATTTTTATGAATTTGATATTATTATTGGAAATTTTAAGATCACGTGACTACATATATGTATTTCTTTTCTTGGTATTTTATTTTAATAAACTTTCATGATCATTAACTAGAAATTGAAATCCAAATACAATATTAACTTTTTAATATTATAATCCATGTCTTGAGAGGTATTATAAACTGATTTGACATCATATTCTTAATACCACCACTACTTATAAGAAAATTGGATTTTTTGGGAGCTAGAACCTATGACTTTTCTATTTCAAAGCATTGAAGTTCATAAAAAAAATTCAACATGATTCATGAATTCAATTGGCTAACCCATCATTATCCTTGAGACCTACCTTGATCTTCAACTCTTTTTAATACCTTAAATAAACATGAATGGAATTATATATTTAAATCACGTTATATTCCTAATTATCCCTTTTTACCCTTACTCTAAAATAAGTTTTTATAATTATTTCATGATTAAGTGTGGGTAGGGGCTTCCGTGTATTTTTCATTAGGAGGAATGGAATGTAAATGGGAATGTGATATGTGTGTGTCATCCTATTAGGGATTTATAATGAGAGAAATAAACATGAGTAATAATAATCAGTTTTACTATAACTATATCATTATACTCTACTAAACAATTGTATAAAAAAGTGAAAAAGGGCCTGATAGGGCATGAATCGTCATTCTTTCATTACAATCATTGTCATATGATCTTCCATTAAAAATATATATATATAAACATGAAAAATAACAAGGGATAATACATATGGAGACATTTTTTAGATTCGTTTCCATGACTCATGACCTAAAAAAGTAAAAATGGAGAGTGTAGGAGTCACCTCTTCTAAGGGGAATTTAGTGAAGGGTGTCTACATTTCTTAAGATGATTTACCATGAATTTTATTTTAAGAGTAAAATATTTCTCTTTTTGATCATTATTTTAATCACTTACCCATCAACATTAATCCAATGAATCACCCTTTTAAGGCCCCATGGTTGATTTTATTTTCATATCTCATAGTATATAGAAATGATAATTTTTACTTGTTAGTAATAAACATTAATTTTCCAAGTATAAGTATAACTCATTAAAAATAAATTATATTTAGTGAAGAGAAACACTGAATTACAAGTGAGGTAGGACATGAAATGGATTTTAATTCATATTAAAGGTTAAATTTATATGTAACAGATAATTTCATGAATTTATAATTAATTTTATATATAAATAAATATGAAATGTTTAGTGGAAATAAATAAAACAGTTACCATATTATTTTCTTGGTTTTTATAATATTCTATGAGTATGTATTTTCAAGTTCAACAATTTATTTTTAATAGAAATTCCACTTTAATTGGAATTTCTAAATCTAGTTTGGAATATATTTTCATTAAAATTGTGGAAATTGGGACTAATGTGGTCTGTTTTTTTGATTTCCGGAGCACATATTTGTCATGAATTACCTATTATCCATTAATTATTTGAAATATTATCTTTAATTAGATTCTAATTTCAATTATTTTCAAACTAATATGCTCACTTTTTTTATATAAAAATGATTTTCCATGACTCCCTATATATACTGAGTGTTTCTAGCTATTTTTTTGAAATGAAAATACTCTTTGAGAAGTGATTAAATCAATCAATTAATTTACATACTAAAAATATATCATGTTTAGAGTGGAACTATTACATTTTTCTTACTAAAATTCAATCTAGAAAACTACACTACCAAGTGTTTTGGTTGAAATACATGATGTACCACTTTCTATGTAATATTTTTTGAATGGTAATTTTTGGATAATTTTAAAACAAAATTATAGGTTATTATAGTTTATTATTCTTGGGTATATTTTTTAAATTGAATGAAGTATTATTGTGATTCTTATAAATTTGAAATAGATTTGGTGAATTATGAACAACTATAAAACCTTTTTTTGAATGTCATTCTACACTTGCTTATTATCACATGCTAGTTTGGAAATTGGTTATGTAAAATTATGGATTTAGTGGACCTATAAATCTATTTTGGTTTTACACATATGGTATTTAATAAAACTATTTTAATATTTTTAAATCATATTTTTAAATATACTACATGTTTCATATGTTTTGATATTGTCTATCATACTCATCTAACGATTTTTGTTCTATTTTATTTTAAATTTCGCATGTCAGGTGAGTTGTTGATAATGTTTTTGAAATCCATTTATGTTTAATTTTCTTGGTATTAAATGTTTAAATGTGGGGGAGTTATTAATTAGTAAAATTCATAATTTTTCATTATTAATTCATTGATTATACCCCACTTATTTTCTGAAATGTATTCATTTGCATCAAATTTATATTATTGTATGATTTTGGAATTAAATACGAATATTAGTTGAAATTTATATTTTATTGATTAAATGTATATAATTTTTGTTTTGATTATTGATAGATGTATAATGGGATATATGTAATGTTAAATTGGGAGAATCATTTGGATAATTTTAGTTTCTTCCTAGTAGAATCCACCTTATATTATAATAGCTAGGAATACCCCATTTTATGTGATCATTTGAACCTACTAACATCTTAGGTCCCCATGAAAGTTCATGACTCTATATCATTACCTATAGTGACTTAGTTAACCATAGATACACACTCCCTCAATCATATCCTCCACATGATCCCCAAATATGTTCATAAACTTGTAGCCTTAGTCATGTGCAGAGAACCTAGCCACGTAACCATTGTGGCTCAATTCAGGCTCATAGCAGTGAAATCTAGGATAACCATTGTTCCCTTGCACTATTGAGACCCCACATGCATTATACAGTATCCCCTAAACCTCAAAAATAGATTCAATTCCTCTTTGTATAGATTCTCAATTCCTAGTCCCAACCTGTATGAACTAGGGAAAACAAATCTTATTTCAACATACATTAGAACCCCGAATCAATGCAGGTTCAACCTGGTTCCACCCTTGCACCGTAGAAACTTATAATCACATGTCACTATCTCTACTAAGTAATCTAACCCGAGATTCAAAAACCTCATTATAGTAATTCACTAATTTATCTACATCAATATTAATAGTTCAAAATAATACAATAAGAAGCTACCTTGATGATTTATTTTCTAGAAAAATTGTCCTACTCAAGTTTTCACCAAACATCATTGATCAACATCCAATTTTATACCAATTTATAATGAGTTTTTAATTTTTTAGAGCATTTTATATCTATAATATGTGTGATCATAATAAAATCGATATTTTTTCATTCCAATTGTTCATCCAATTGTCTCAATAATAAAATAAATCCCTATAAGAAAGTTTCACTATATAACATTTTAGTTGTATAAGATACACTTCACAAAATATTCCCCATTATAGCCATAATACAATAGTGAACTTGAATAGATCCCAACACCCATGGTTTTCCATACCTATATCAGCACCTCCACCCAATCCCGAGACTTCACCTATCCATTTGTTTACCGGAAATCCCACTCAACAATACCACTTCAAGCATAGAATATAGATAATCCCAACACTAAATAAGGAGGACCAAGAATACATATAGTATTATAAAACCTTAAATAGTTATTTTTTTTAAAAATAGCCTAAGGATAACATTTCATCCAATACGACATGAATGACTGAAATAATTTAGCTTTGATTGTGCTCTAATGCATACTGGGCTTGATGGTGGGTTGATTCTCTCAATGATCTATGAATATTTTAATTATATTATTGGGAGATACTAGGATAATTTATAAAAGGGGATTATGTTTGTATAAAGGGACTCTCAATCCCTAAATTGTGGTATGGTTCTTGTCTCTTTTCTTTCTCTTTGGTATTTTTAATCTATTTCTATCAGGTGAAGTGAATGTTTTCTCATTTCTTTTTCAAATATGTTATTTTCTTGTCCTTTATTATAAAGTTTTTGTGTTTCTTAACCTCTATGATGTTTTAATAGTATCATAATTTATAATATTGAAGTATTTACCCATTTTGGGTGGTCTAAAGGGGAATCAAAATGGAATTATTGAATTTCTAAATTTTATTACAATTATTCTTACCTAATATTGATGAGATAGTTGAGATAGGATATAGAAGAGTAGATTATAACTCGATGTTCCAACATCACTACTACTTTATTTCACTATTTTTAACTTCAAAGTATCTAAAAAATATATTAACTTTCCATACTAGTGGAGGGGAGTGAATTAAGAAGTTAAATGGAATAAAATCACTACCAAGTGTTTGAATAGGTTTACTTACTCAAATGAGGAGTGTTTTTTCCACTACATACAGAGGCTAAATGATTTGTTAGTTTTATTGAGGATCATTTATTATGATAGACTTCTCGTAAATTAAAAATAGATAAATATGAGTGGGTGAATGATATTTATTCTTCTTACTGAGTTGAATAATTTGTAGAAATAAATAATGATGATATAACACATTGGAATTCACCTAAGGACCATTCACACTTATTTATGACTCTTTCTGTGTGTGTTTTTATTTTTTTCCATATTTTAATTTTCATAAAAATATAAAAAAACCCCCAAATTATTTATAAATTATTTTAATCATAAAAAAACCTAAAAACTCACATATAATAAGTGGAATGGAAATGAGTGTTCGATTATCTTCCCATGATATTGTTTGAGTTGGTGCCCTGTAATTGAATTCTAAGTACTTGATTACATGTATTCATTATCTCTAATATTAATTAAGTTTACTATCATATCATGATTATTCCTCTACCTAATATAGCATGTGTTAATTTCTAAAAAATATATGTCCCACTAAAAGGTTGTAGAAGTTATCCACTATGATGAGTACCTAGAGGTGTCGTGACAGTATTTTAGAATAAATGTTCTATAGTTAGATGATATTTCCTAAAAGGATAAGGATGATATATGATATCAAGGGTATGAGGATCATAAGTCATTGATATGATTTATTTTTGTGTTCACCCTTGTTAGTCTCTAAGAAGGGAGGTTATGAGAACATACTCTACAATGGGAAATCCACATCTTGTGTGTCATTGGATGTTCCTACCTATAAACATGTGTATTGATCCTTATAATTTAATATTTTAATTAATTAATTTTATATTTCTCGTACATTGATGTATTGAAGAAAATCATGAATAAATATGCTCATGTAGAGGTAGGATACATTGGGTGCATCATGAGAGATATTGCATTAATAAATTATTCAAGAAAGGATTTATCTCTTAATTCAATTGATGGAAGTTGATATATTAGGCCCTTTGATGAAAATGGAACTGACTGGATAAATCTATAGCCATGGTGTTCTATGATAAAGTTCAAATCCAAAAATTTTAAGAAAGAGGCATCGATAAAATAGGTTTATGGAACCAATATTAAACCTTCTTGATTAGATATATCATAGTAAAGGGATTATATTACATAGTAAGCATTGGTGGGGGGTTTTACATCATTATGAAATTAACTTATTTCTCTATGTGTATCTTGGCATGTTTCTATACTCTAACTATGGTATTTAGGTTTCTCCTCTAATTTCCACTGAGAACGAGTCCAAGAGGGTTGCACACTAAGTGTATCTTCAATCATGGTTAAATTCAATGATGAAATTAACAATTTAGAATAAATACTATTCCAGGTTTTTGATTTAATAATTATTCAGGTTTGGTTGACAACTAAGATTTAATCACAAGTTATTTGAATGAATATGTGAGTTAAATAATAATAATAAATACTTATTTTTAAGGTTTTTTAATATTATATTAATTATATTTATTTATAAATAATGTAATGGTATTTATTTATTAAATAAATAGTTATTATTCAAGATTCAGTAAGTGTTGATGATGATAAGTGGACCTAATTTAATGGTCTGGTTGGAATTGATATAAATAATATTGGTTTATATTCATAAGTGATTCACATTTCAAGTGAATAATAATTATATTATTATTTAGGCTTTAGGTTCATTAAGAATTTAGGAATTAGAAAGGGGCTTGTGTGCATGTTTCCAAAACTATACCTGACTTTATAAATATATAATTATATCACATTCCAAAACACACATGTTGTGAAAAATAGATAGAGAGAAGATCTCTCAATCCATAGAGAGAATTTTAGAGATCTAAAGTGTGTTATATCTTCCTTTTCTCTTATTCCATCAAGAGATCATCAAGTTATATTTATCCTTGTATAAGAATTATGTTCTGAAATCAAGTGATCGAGGTCGACTATGATATCACTTGATGATTCCATAGTGATCTTTAGAGATTGTGGTGAATGTGTGGACCACCAATGTAGGGATTCTTTACCTGGATCCTATAGCGCAGTGTGATTATGATGACACTGATTCAAACATATCATCAATTAATAAAGAATTATGATTTTAGGTAATTATAAATATGCATATAAGTTACATGTGAAGATCATCCTCTTCTAGTTATAGTGTCTAATCAAGTCAAGTAATCATAATATATCATTGGTAATTAAATTATTCATTATGTACAATAATAATCATTCATAAATTAAGAATAAAAATATGATTTAGCCATATCATACAAGTGCTTTCACTATTTCTGAATCCTATAAGTCGTATTAGGGTCACATGGTTAATTTATAATTATTTATTAATAATTGGTTGCTTTAATGTGTTTGAAATTTATTTTACTTTAGATCAATTCATTTTTAAAATTTGAAAATTGTCTTATTTTCCCTTTCTTTGTTCTTGTTATCATAACCAATAAAAGATTAAGATTAAAATGAAGAAACATCTGAAGGTTCCATCTTGAGAAGCTATAGGTTATGTCTTGATAGCACAACCATACACAATGTATACCCTAAAACCACATGTCATGTACTCTTTTATATTATATGTACCTCGCTATAAAATTAGATTAATTGTATGAAATTGGATCTGTGATTCGATAAAAGAAGATCAACAAATAGATCTGAATAGTATGTCTCATGGTATGAAGAACCACATGTTGTGTAACATGTGTATACTATGTGCATTCCTTGTGTATTCATAATGAAGAACATGGGGGTAAAATCCTTTCATGTATCTACTACATGACACGTGGATTGAAAAATTGTGAAACTTTAAAGAACATGTCATGTAGGAGAACCAAATGTCGTGTACTTCAAACACATCCAGGAAAAGGATACATTCACAGATCCCAAGTCATGTACTGTAGAAACAAGCATAAGTGACTACATGTCATGTAACCTATTATAAATTGTGCGGTCTACTACAAATATTGTTCTTAATTTTCCATGGAGAGAAGAATTTATTATATAACTAAACCTATTCACATGTGTTCTGTGTGTCATTTATCTGATAGTAAATATAATGACCCCAAATTTTATCAATGGAATTTACCTTCTTATACACATCCATCACATATATAACCCAATAAAAACATTATTATTATAAATGAATAATGAAATAAGTGGTATTGATATAAATTAAGGAACCTATACTAATGGAATAATAACCCAACCTTTGGAACAATAATATAACCATTAATAATAGTAACCTATAAAATATAATAGTAACCTCACCTATAAAATTATAATTAAAATTTAGGTATCTTATAAATGAAAATATAACATATTTATATCTTGGAATAAGTAAATAAATTTTTTAAAAGTGATAAATTAAGTGTTAGTATTTTTTTGAAATGTAAATATTTATTTAAAATTTTATAATTAATATAATGATTTAGAAGAAAATTTATTTTCCTAAATAGAGTCCTAAATTAATATTTTTTTAGTCTTATTATTATAAGATAATTTTATGAGACCTTAATTAATTTTTCAAAGTGTCACAAAATCAGTTATAATATTAAAATTGGTATTTTTTGAATAAATGATGATTTTAATTAAAAATTACATTTATCATATTTATAAAATTATTTTCATAAAATTGATTCCATTTTTTAATTATAAACATCAAAAAATGTTTAGGGTGATTTTTTTGGATATTTCTAAAATAGTTGGATTTTTGGTGAATAATGAAATATGGTAATTTAAGGTATATAACAGATACATGAATTTTTGATTCATGGATGAAGTATGGATGAGGTAAGAACCCATTAATATGAACTAAAATGTACTATTTATTTCACTTAGTCACAATAATCATCCCTATTGATAGTCTTGATCCAAAACAGTTAACAAATGAATAAAATAATCGAAAACACTCATCTCCTCCCCCTATAAATACCACTCATCACCACCTCTTCTCCTCACACCTTATAATATTTGGATCTTGATAATTCCCTACCAAATTACTCTCCAAATACTCTTCCCAAAATATCAGTCTTTATGGGGCCACAAAATACCATTTCCATGTTCCTTAAAGAGGTTCTCAAGGAGACGACATACAAGAGGTAAAACCCTCCACCATTCTCTTTCAAATTATTTTTCCTTATAACTCATCCTTTCGTAAACAATCAAAAGTTACACAATAACTCCAATATCATATAAATATTTTAATTTTATTGTTTTAATATTATATAAATCATCAAATCTATTATATTTTCTTTTTATTCTAAAAATGAAAACATCATTCGTGAGGTGTCGATCCACCGCCTTCATGGACGACAAGTTTTAATTTTCCATTATTGACTTCAAGGATGTTCATAAAAACATTATTATGGTTAAACCATAGTTAAACATGTATAATATATCTTGTTTCATTTTCTAGAACTGATTTTTATAAATAATATTAAATAATAGAACAAAACTAGTTCTTGATGAATGAAAACCCGTCAAAATAAACTAATGAATTTTTCATTAACATTTTTTCTAATTAATCATTATCATATCATAAAAAAAATATATGGGACCATTTAAAATTATTGAATTATATTAATACCATATCATTAAACTTATGAATATTTTCTTCCATTTTACAAAAACTCACATAATTAAACTCATGGGAACCGATCATAAAATCATGAAACAAATGCTCCCAGAACAATGAAATTGAATCTTATAACTCAAAAAAAACATAAATGAACTTAAAAATTATAATAAATAAAATAAATTAATAATAGTTTATTAATTAATTATTTAATGGATTTAATTTGATTATCAGAAACATTAAGTATAATTACAGAATAATTTCGTACATAAGGTAAGAGATTCTCTCTGAACCTCCATTTTTCCTTCAAGTTACACTTTCTCTATCTTTAACCCAATGTAATTATTAATTATTATATTTTAATATTCCTAAATTATGTTTTTATGTGCCAAAAATATGTATCTATCTCAATTATTATTTATTTTTTGGTGAAATACATGTTTTATAAGGTTCCCTTTTCAGTTCCTCTCGTTAAGCAAGCCCGATTAAAGGGAAATTCCCAATATCTTACCCATTTTCATGTACACTCCATAATCAGTTTTAATCCCCCAATATTTTTTCTAAAATAACTCTTTTTATCATGAAATACTATCTTATTTCATTTCTTTTTATGAAAATAATTATGCATTTTTCCTCTTTAAAGACTCCTTTATATTTTTCCTCAAACCGAACCAAAGTGTCTCATTTCTAAAGTTTATTAAACACCATTTTTACATGATTTCACTTCATTTGGATATAATTTATCAAGATATATGCGAAATTTTCTTTATTAATGTCCATGTATGTTTTAAATCTATTCTTTAGTGGACATCGCTATGATACCCCCATTATTTATGCCTCATGAAATGATTATGATATCCATTTCATTCCATAGGTCACCCTTTTGTTTATTACTTATGTTTAATTCTTCATGTGGAACACATATTCATGAACATTTTATGATGGGTGCACTCATATAGAACTATAATTCATTGGGTAATGCTTAGTCTCATGAGGCATCGTATTTGGATAGGGAGTAACCCTAATTTCTTTATGGGAGTTTTTCCACCATGTGATATAGTCTAGGAAGTTAGCCTTGACTCATGTTTATGTCATGTTTAATGTTGTTTCTTCATTCCTATGTTTCCATGATTAAAAGATCCCATGTTATATATGTTATGATTCTATATGTTTATTCTTGTGCCACACCTTTTTATGTCATCATGTTATGCCTTCTAACTCATGTTCTATTCTTTATTCCTATTTTTATTCCCCTGCTGGGCTTTTTAGATCATCTAATTGTTTATATATTCCTCAGATTATCCTATGCAGATGTAAGAGCTCAAAAAATTTATTATCTCATTATATATTTTAAATAAAAAATTTCTTTATTTTTCTTTCATGTCTTCTAAATATGTATCTAATCTTTCAAAGAAACTAGACCTTATGATCCTTGGTTTTTATTTGATGGTTAATTTGGCATAAAATCATGTAATAGTATTTGTAAAAGGATAGGGTCTCTCTAGTTGGCATCATAAGGCAGTCTAGTTATTTTTTTGGGATTAGACTTAACTTTAGTAAGAATCCTAGGGATAATTCCATCACTATGGTTAACCAAGATTGAAACTTTGGGAATCACATGTTAGGATAGACTTTTCATTTACAAGTTTATCCTTTAATGTTAAATGGTGCATTTTTTTTCTTATTAACTTAGTATTAAATCCCCATAATTGTACTTTATTTTTCTTAGTTAATGGTTGGAAATGGGAGAAACCATGACGACAATCAATGTGATTGGAAATGTAATTATTTCCCTAATTAAATTCCAAATATGATGGGAAAAATAGATCAAAACTTCATGACAGTACTAGCATAGATGAATCATGTTATGAAAAATATATTGAATAATATTGAATGCCCTCCTTCTCATAATACAGATAAATTTGTGGTTGAATACTTTACGTGACTAAGGTCACTTATCTTTACTGGATCTTTGTATCCCCTCATCACAAAATAATGAATTTAATCCACTGAAAATATATTATCCATCATCCAATTCTCAAAATAATGGAATGTCATGTTTTATGTCGACAATTTATTTGGGGGAGCTGATCAATGTTGGACACTGATAATAAACACAATGTTCAAGGAGGAAATTTATTCCATGGAATGAGAAGCATTCAAGAAAATATTTTTCAATAAATATTTTCCCCAAACACTCCGTCTTAATATGGAAAGGGAGTTTCTCAGATTGAAGAAAAAGGAACACAAGCCTATCAGGCATATGAAGAAAACTTCACAAGACTTGCGTGATATGCCTATAACTTTGTCATGAACACTAAAAGAAAGGTGGATCTATTCTTCAGTGGACTAAAGTTGAGTCTACAAAAATCATTATCAATTTGATACTTTTACTTTTACGAACTATACCAGAGGGTCAAATTATGTGACTACCCCAAGCCCAGCTCCAATAGGTTGGGGCTGGTGACTAGCACCGAGTAGGAATTTCCCTGAAATGGGAGGCTTTAGCCAAAAGTACATGTACGAATGCACACATCCCCAAGCCTGAAAATTAAGAAATTTAAAAAAACTGAAAGGATGCATGCATACATCTAAAATTCCACAATAGAGTATGACAGTGAAATTACTAGAATGTAAATAGGGCCAAAAACAATACCACCACAAAGAGTTTATAGCACAAGTCTAACCTTGAATTAAAGGTACTATAAATACTGTCTGAAATCAGTAGGAACAGACCTTGGTATATCCAATATCACTAAGCACCATATGGTCCCGGTCATCCCAGGACTCTATCAAAAGGTTGATCATCTTCAGAAGGCATGACATGTGTAGGAAAATCACGTGTAGTTGTGAGTGTAACAATACCCAGTAGGATACACCAAAACCAAAAAGTGATACAAAAAAGGAAAATGTAGTCATCTCTACACAGGTACATGCTGACAACACATATGAAAATAACATCCATATATACTCAAGAGAGACACCACTCCATTAGGTGGTCACAACCAACTATCCTCCACAGGTTTTTGGTCAAATCGTGCTTGTTTCAAGAGAACTCACTCCTCAATTCACGATACCATCAGAGAAAATATATGAAAAGGTTTAGCTCATGTGGGACACACCCAAGTGAAAACACATTGGTCGAGGAATACTATGATATAGAGAGAGCAGATCACACCCAAACACATTGGGGGATTGAATAGATCATGCCTAGAACCACTGTAGGATTCCACGTACCCAATCTAGATCAACTCTCTATGTAGGGGATCACACCCAGACACACTGGGGGATACCAGGGACCCTACCAATTAGGCATGCAAGATGGAGGATTAGTTCCCTACTCAAGGAGGTCACGTGATTCCAAAAAACTATACTAGGGGTTATAGAGGATCTCACTTGAGTCTTGGGGAGGGATACAATACTCTATCTAAGACTCAGCCTCTAGAGGGGATTACAATCCAGTGATGCAGATGTAATGTCGTATAGAACCCTTGAGTAAAGGAGTAAGGGAAAACTCTAAACTGACATTGGTCTAAAATAAAAACCCATTATTTGTCTCAAAATTATCACCTCAATGTTATGGTCTCAACACCTTAGATGGCTCGTCGATTGGACGCTTCGTTTGGGAGTTATGCTCGTTTAAACAAAACTGCCTGCATACCTACTGAGGACTCTAGACCTACCACTGTGGTAGGTCCACCTAACACCATGGTGGGTCTAATTACCACATGAACTGGCCATTTGGTCACTGCACCCGCAGTCATCAATCGTGGTTGACTGTCGTGGTCGATCGTTGCAGTCAGTACACGCATGGCAGCTCGAGTAGTCGCAGATCCTCAATTGAGCGTCGTGGTCGACCACAACTAGAATCCACCCTAATTTACCCATATCTGACCCGGGTCCATCCTGGCCTAAAGGACTGACTTGACCCATCCAACAAGTCCGACCTAACCCACCCACTACTATGGCCCGAACCACCTTGTCATGTTCATTGTCCTAGCCCGCTATCTCACCTGGCCCTGCTCTGTGTAGCTTGCATGGCCTGGATTCACCCTATAGCCCTCATCTACCTCCTATTTCCATGTTAAACACCTCTAAATCCACCTCTATATCCCCAATAGGTTATATGCTAGGGTCTACCTTCACCGGCCCCACCATGTCCTCTGCATCCCGCACCTCCGACGTTGCACCTACATCAGTCATTGCCACCCATGCCAGTGGTCCCTTCCATGGACCACCATGCCTCCTCTGATTCCTAAAAAATTGAACGATCACTAATATGAGATCCTTGGGTCTTGATCTACATATATCCATCCCCGGTTTTCGATTCTCCCCGAATCCAAGGGTCCGATCGAGTTTAGAGCCACCTGGTATTTTGAGCTGGGAACCATGGAGATCCAATGGTTAAGAAAGTGAATAATGGAGGGAAAAGGCACAATATTTATGTTTTATCATAATTTTACAAGAATTCATGGTCTAATATATAGATATGGGGATTCGAGTTAGAAAACCACAACAAATAATCCTAATAGTCTGAGAAATAATCCCATCCCACAAATATGATCAATCTTCAGGCTAATCTATTTGTGGATTAGTCTATGTTCATTGTAGGAATCAAAAATAGGGAATAATGGATCAAATAAAAATCCCTAGTTCAAGTTGTATTGATCATTGATAAAGAAAGATTCATCACTATCATCGTTGTTAAGATCTATCGAATATGATGTACGTTGATTGTCAATCCATGATCTGTCGTTGTTTTCCTGAGTGGATTCTCCAAAGTTATCTCCAGTGGTCCTCCGGTGTCTCCAGTGTTATGCAGTTAACCCTGGTATTTATTAATAATTTTATATTTGAATAAAAAATAATCTATGTGTCATCAAAATGCATAAAAATAATTTTAATGAAATATTTTATTTGTTTACCACTTACGATAACTTTTTCACAAACCACCCATGTAGACTAAAGTTAGGTCCCGCCTGGTTTAAAACTTCTATTATGAAATCAACAGTACCCTAATATTTTTTATTTGTGCACCTGTTTAAGATTTATCCTACTTTTTTTAGAAAAACTGCACTTGGGTGCTATTAAATATTTTAATATTTTTCAAAAATTTATCCTGGGCACACTGGGCCTCTGAATCGCATTTTGTCTTAGCACCTGGTCTTGAAATAAATCCATATAATATTAAAAAATAATACGCATAATATCTGAGGCATTACATTCTCCCCATCTTGGGGATTTATGTCCCTTAAAATCCAAAACAAGGACTACTCAAACATATGAGGGTACTGAGCTTGAATCTGATCCTCCCACTCCCATGTGCTATCCTGAAGATTCTCGTGCTACCACTGAATGTGCACTAAAGGAATTGATCACCCCTAAAGGATCCTCTCCTTTCAATCCTCAATCTCCACCAGTTACTCAAAAAAAGTCTCTCTATCCTCAATGTCTATCTTTCCCCAGTTAATGATGTGTTATGGGTCATGCATGTACCACCTCACTTATGACATGTTAAAGAAATCATGTACCCAGTCTAACTGCGGTGGTATATCCAAGTGAAAAACCACCTCTACAACTCTAAAAAAAATATAGAATGGGAAAATGAACCTCATAGATAGCTTTCCACCCTAGACAAATCTTCGTAATCCCCATAGAGGTGAAACCCAAATGAACATATGGTCTCTTTACTCAAACTAAAAAGGCCTATTCTGCCTATCAGGATAATACTTTTTAAGGATATATACATTCTTCATCTACTCCTAGATGATATGCACATTTTCTATAGTACCTCACACCAACTTCGGATCCATGAGTGATGACTCTCCTGGGTTAGTCCAGCAAAGTGGTGACATGAAGGGTCACCCATACAAAGATTCGAATGGTGCCATAATAATGGTGGAGAGGTAGTTATTTTTGTACATAAAATCCACCAATGGTAGGTGATCCTCCCAACTATGGACAAAGTCTAACATGAAAGCCCTCAACATGTCATCCAGAACCTAAATGGATTGCTCGGTCTGGTCATTTGTATGTGGGTGAAATGCTATGTTTAGGTGTAGCTGGGTCCCAAAGGCCTCCTATAATTCCTTCCATAACCAGGATGTAAATAGATTATCATGATATGAAACTATCATTGATGGGATTATATGGATTTTAACTATCCTCTACACATAGAGGTGTCCTAAGCTCTCTACTGAACTCTTCTATCGGATATCTATGAGGTGGTCCAACTTCGTGAGTTGGTCAACAATCACCCAGATGGAATCATGTCCTGTGGACATACGTGGTAAACCCATCCCTATGTCCATTGATATCTCATCCCACTTCTATTCTGGCACCTCAAGGGGTTGAGAGAAACACGTTGGAACCCATTGCTCATCTTTCACTTTTTAATAATTAAGGCATCAAGAAATTAACTCTAAAACTCCCTTATTATTTCCTTCCCACCAAAACTATTGTTGTAGGTCCTAGTAAATATACACCACACTTGGGTGTACCTCCAGATGGGATGTAAGAAAATCCCTTAGAACCTCCTGTTGAAACACCACTAGTACTACTATGCACCCTCTGAAGAGAATGATGTTCTCCTCACCTTTTGAGTATCCATTAAAAGGATGCCTTGTGGATATCTAAGTACGTAGGGTATCGCAGTCAGTATCTCCAAGTTGTGCCTCCCAAAATCACTATAAGAGTGGAGGGGTGACAACCATAGACTAGAGTTAAGCATCTCCATCTTCATACACAAAGGATAACTACAGTGAGGCCAACTTCTCTGACGAATCTTTCAGAAACTACGTACTAGATATCCTGTAGAGAGAATTTTCCACCACATTCCCCTTCACAGAAGTATAGAAAATCTCAATGTCATAGTCCTAGAGGAACTCTTGGCATTTCCAATATCTCATGTTCATATCCTTCTAAGATAAGATATACTTGAGACTATTGTGATCAGATTATATGATAAACCACTCACCCATATGGTAGTGTCTTCACATCTTCATTGTGAAGACTACCACTACTAGATCAAGATCATAGGTTACGTAGTTCTACTCATGTGGTCTCAAATGGTGTGAACCATAGGCAATCACCTCTTTCCTCTACATCAGTACACAATGAATCCTGACCTCTGATGCATCATTGATGACCATGTACTCAACGCCTTCATCTATACTACTGGAAATCTGATCTTTCCCAACGCTTCTATACCAACGGTTTGTAAAAACTGTTGGTATAGGCCCCCTTTCCCAACAGTTTGGCCAAACCATTGGGAAATCCCACTTTGAGGTCACTTTTCCCAATGGTTTGGTCAAAACGTTGGGAAAGGGTATGTCTTTCCCAACGGTTTGGCCAAACCATTGGGAAAAGTCCACTTTGTGGCCACTTTTCCCAACGGTTTGGAAAAACCATTGGGAAAGCCACTTTGAGGTCACCTGTTGGGAAAGGGTATGGCTTTCCCAATGGTTTATCCAAACCGTTGGGAAATCCCACTTTGAGGTCAATTTTCCTAATGGTTTGGCCAAACCGTTGGGAAAGGGTATGGATTTGCCAACGGTTTGGCCAAACTGTTGGCAAAAGTCCACTTTGTGGCCACTTTTCCCAACAGTTTGGCCAAACCTTTGGGAAAAGTCCACTTTGAGGCCACTTTTCCCAACGGTTTGGCCAAACTGTTGGCAAAGGGTGGGAACCTATCTTTCCCAACAGTTTTGAGAACCGTTGGGATAGGTGCCCTTATTTTTTATGAGTACATTTTTCGAATATCGTCAAATAAATAAATATATAAATTACATATAAATATATATATATCCAAATATATTCACAAAGGATACTCTAGGATAGTGGTAAAGTAATTGATTTATAACGTGGAGGTTGTGGGTTCAAACCTCCGCTAGAACTATTTTTTATATATTTACCTATCCCAACGGTTTCCTCAAACCGTTGGGAAAGACCTATCCCAGCAGTTTTCCAAACCGTTGGGATAGGGCTTCGTATGGTTGGGTTTCCCAATGGTTCAAGCCAAACCTTTGGAAAAAACTATCCCAACAGTTGTGCCAAACCGTTGGGATAGGTTCATTTTTCTAACCTATCCCAATGGTTCTGTGTAAACCATTGGGAAAAGCTTTCCCAATGGCTTACTTACAAATATTTTGTAAAACCGTTGGTATAAGGTATATCAATGGTTCTACAGGCTTTCCCAATGGTTCAGAACCATTGGGAAATTGTCCATTTCCAGTAGTGCTAGTAACCTTAATATGGGAGCACTCGTAAACCTCTTCCCTGACTCCTGAAATCACTACTGACACTTTTCTCTCCATATGAATGGCTTCCCCTTTCATTTCAAAGTTTTCAAGGGTGATGTGACCCTAGAGAAGTTAGGTATGAACCACTTATAGTACTCTACTAATCTAAGGAAACACTTCACCTCAGTAACACTCTTGGGTGGCTCCCAAGAAATCATTGCCCCAACCTTAATTGGATCCATTGCAACTCCAGCCTCTGAAATGACGTGTCCCAGAAATTGGACCACTCGAATCCAGAACTAACAATCCTATAGATTCTTATAAATTTGGTTCTATCAGAGTGTGTCTAGAACCATTCTCAAGTGTCTCGTGTGATCCTATTTGGAATCCAAACACACTAGGATGTTATTGATGAAGACCACCATGAACCAATCTATGTAACGATGAAATATCAGGTTCATGAGTCCAATGAACACTATTGGGGAATTCTTCATGCCAAACTGAATCACCAAGTACTCATAGTGACTATAAAGACATATAAAGGTTTTCTTCAGTAGATCTTCATCCCATACTCATAGCTGGGGATAGCCTAATCTGAGGTCGATCTTTAAGAACCATCACTCCCCTTTCTACTAATCAAAGAGTTCATCGATCCTTGGAAGTGGATACTTGTTCTTCAAGGTCACCTAGTTAAAATGTCCGGAATAAAATCATAACCTCAATCTCTCATCTTTTTTCTTAGGAAACAATACTGGGGATGCCCTATGTGAAACACTGGTTATCATGAAGCCCTTCCTCTATAAGTCCTCCAACTGTATCCTCAACTCATAAAGCTCGATGGGATCCATCAAATATGAAAGTGTAGATATCAGTTTTGTCCCAAAGTGTAGATAAATAGAGAAGTGTATCTCCCTATGTGGAGGTAATTCTGGAACATCTTTAGAAAAGACGTCCTCGTACTCTACAACTACTATAGGAAATTGAGGACTCATATCATCCACCACATTGAGGGTGAGGCCGGACAACTAATGAATAATTGGTTACACCCTCCTATGTTTGAGTCCATCCTCTATTTCCTATGTTAACTTTTCACCAAAAAAGTAAAACCTGGTTCCATCACTATGGACACACCCCACTCTTCACCTAAAACTTTCAATTTGACCATGAATTGTGGATAACCAGTCTATACCATGAATGGTATCATAAGCCCTTGATACTGCAACCATGAGATCCCAAATAAAACTCTCATCTCCAAGAGTTTGGTCACTCAACCCGAACTAGTTCATGATAATTGAGTCTCCTCTAGTAGAAGTCTCTAAGTATAAGGGTTTCATCAATGATTCAAGCAGAATATCCTAGTCTTGAACAATATTAATGGAAAGAAAGGAATGACTAGAACCCGTTTCTATCAAAATTGTAGATAAGGTGGAAAGGAAATAGATTGTACCTATTATCATCCCCAGATCCCCAGGGTCATAAACCTCCATTGCATACAGCTAGCCTCGTCCCTAACCAATAGCTCCCTAAGCCTCGCATGGACCACTTGGGGATGGTGGTATGTCTTCCACCATACAAACCACCCTAATCCTATATCTTCCTCTACCTCAGTGGTCCCTTGACCATATCCCAATTAACTATATGACGGGTTGGGAAATCTTTTTTCCGATGTCTCCGACCAAAGCATGAGTAACACCGTCTATCCCTTGGCTGATTTGAAGCACCATGGGAGCCCTCCACCACTAAGAATGAGTCTTGGGATCTCCCCCTAAAGCGCCTGACCCAATTGGATCCATATGATAGTTTTTGTCTACCTACTGTCAAGGTCTTATCTATCGGGTGCCCACTACTATCTCCAACTATCGGTGTCTGGTCTACCAAAAAATTATCCACTAGCATGGCTCAGTAATGTACCCCAGTACAGGTAGGAATGCTAAGGGATACCAATGACACCATGATATCCTAGAGTAATCCCTTTTTGAAGGTTTAATATTTGAATAACTAGTCTTATACCATATCCAAGGAGTAGCATGAAAGATTAGTAAACTTCACAGAATACTTTTCCACGGTCATACTATCATACTACAGATATAGAAGCTCTTGTATGAGTATCGATCACAACATGGATAGATATATATCCTCTATTAAGAGATGTTCAAAGTTTTTTTATGAAAGAGTTGTCTCATTGTGTGATTGGGTCACCAAGATACAACATCACCCCATAGAGCCCTGAAGAAGATTCATGAAAAGGAATGTCATCTGATCAGTAGGTTTCCTCACAAGGCGGGAAACACATGTGACTTCCTCTATCCAGTCCTCATCTATATGGGGGTATAGCTCACCCAAAAACATGGGTGTTCACTGCCTCTGAAACTCATGAAATACACTCATCATACGTTTATCCTCATCTGGTAGTGTTGGTAGTATTTGTTACTTGATGGGTGGTATTATCGCTAGTAAACCACTCGGAGGTGATATCTCTAATACAATCCCTTGTACTGATGCCTCGTCACTAGGCATGCCATCATTGTTATCACATGGCGAAATCCTGGTTGGTTTTCTATGTGGTGGAATCCTATAAGTAAAACAAGATATACCATGGTAAATAGAGTATATATGGGGATCTTGCTCAAGAAGGACATGGAAGAAACAACCATTCCTATATGATGCATGTACCATTGTTTTTCCCTATAACCAAATTTTTCATGTACCGAGTTGAAAAGAACGAAATCATAGTCTTGGTCTATGGATAAATTGGCCACCACACCAACATTGGGGTCCCTGACTTGAAATCGAAACTCAAAAAACTTAACACTGTATCCCCAAACCAACCTCACTAACTCTCATTACTAAAGTATAACAAACTTCCTATGATACCACTCTATCATGAACTATCCTAGAGGGGCCTATTACGTGACTACCCCAAGCCCACCTCCAATAGCTAGGGCTAGTGACTATCATAGAGTAGGCATATCCCACAAATGGGAGTCATTATCCTAAAGTAATTGTACACACACACACATCTCCAGGCCTCAAAATGATGAAATTCAAAACAATTGAAATGTTGCATGAATAAATATAATATTACAAAAAGAGTATAATAGTGAAAGTACTAGAAAGTAAATAGGGTAAAAAAAGTGCCCACCACAAAGAGTCTGTAGCACAAGTACAACCTAGAAGCAAAGGTGTTGGAACTGTTGTCTTAAATAAGCCAGAACACACCTCGTTCTGTCTAATATCACTAAGTACCATCTGGTCCTGGTCATCCTAGGAATCCGTCAAAAGTACAATCGTCTACACAAGACACGACATGTGCAAGCAAATCTCGTGTAGGGGTGAGTATAACAATACCTATTAGGATAACCCGAACCCACAAAGTGATACCAAAAAGGTAATTACATTCATCTCTACAAAGTTATATGTCTACAACACATATAACAAGAACATCTAGATATACTCAAGAGAGACACCACACCATCAAGTAGTCATAACCAACTGCCAGCCATAGGATTCTTCTCTAAGCACACTCATTCTGGCAGAACTCACTCCTTGAGCCATGATACCATCAGAGACACTTAACAAAGAGGTCTAGATCATTTGGGGCCCACCAAAATGAGAATGCATAGGTCAAGGAATACTATGATAAATAGAGAGGGTATCAATCCTAGACACATTGGGGGATACCAAGGATTATTCCCAGAACTGTTGGGGGATACCACGTACCCAATTTGGATCAACCTGCTATGTATGGGATCACACCCAAACACACTAGGAGATAATGTGGAACCAAAAAATGTGTACCTCTAGATGGAGGATCAGTTCCATGCTCAAGGAGGTCACATGATTCCAAAAACAACACTATGGGTGATAGAGGATCACACTTCAGTCTCGGGGAGTGATACCATACTATTATCGAGGCTCGGCCTCTAGAGGGGATTAAAATCCAGCGATGTTGATGTAATTTCCTACTAAACCCTCAAGGAAAGGACCAAGGGAATGCTATCAACCTCTACTTTTATAAACTAAAAACCCACCATTTGTCTCAAAATAATCACTTCAATGTTACGGTCTCAACAATACAAATAGAATGTCGACTAGAAACTCCTTTTAGGAGTTATTCTTGTTTGAACAAAACTGCCCACATGCTTACCAGGGCATACAGACCTACCACCACGGTCGGTCGATGTTCCACGAGGACCATCCGAGCAGTCTCTTCACTCATGGTCGAATATCCCAATTGGTCGTTGTGGTCAACAGTCATGGCCGACCATTGTGCTTGGTGCACCCATGTCAACTCGAGTTATTATGACTCCACGGTCGACTGTCGCGGTCATCTGGAATTGGGATCCGCCCAGGTTTCCCCGAATCTAACTCGGGTCTAGCCTAGTCTACAGGTCCAGCCCGCTGTCTCGACTGGGTCCCCTCCACTAGGCCCAGCTACACTCCACAGTCCTCGCCACATCCATATCTACTATCCCCATTGGCTGCCTTCTTGTCCATTATCGTGGCCCCACACGGCCACCCATTGTGGCCACATGCAGCTGCCCTCCACAATCCACCTCCTCTGACCCCGCCGACCCCATCGTGTCTTCCACATCCTGCACCTTAGATATTGAAGCCTATGAAACCATGAACCTCTAAATATTCCACCGTGTTCTACCACCATCTTTAGTCACCTTCGCTCGTGCCGGTGGTCCCTTCTGTGGACCACTGTGCCTCCTTTGATACCCTAAAAGTAGAACTATCATGTATTCGAGCTCCTTAGGTCATGATCTATATAGATCCATCCTTGGTTGTCGATTCTCCTCGAATATGGGGGTCTAATCAAGTTCGAAGCCACCCAACAATGTCGATCCGTGAACCACAAGGTTCCAATGTAAAGAACATAAATAACATAGGGAGAAAGGAACAATAATGAAGGTTTATCATCGTTATCCAAGAATTATTTTCCAATGATCTAGATCGGGATTTTTGGTTTATAAAACCACAAAAATTAATCCAATTAATCCTAAAAATAATCTCATTTCACAAATACGATCGATCTGTAGGTTAATCTATTTGTGGAGTAGTTCGTGTTCATAATAAGAATAAAAAATGGGGATGAACAGTTTGAATGAAAATCCCTACCTTGAGTTGGATCAATCATTAATGAAGAACAATGTGTTGTTTTTTTGGTTGTTAATTTCTATCAAATCTAAGGTATATTGATCATCAATCCACGATCTGTCATCGTTTTCCTAAGATGATTCTCCAAAGTTCTCTCTAACGGTCCTTTGGTGTGTCCAGGGTCATGCGGATAACCTTGTGATTTCTATATTATAGTATATTTTAATAAAAAATAGTCGTTACATCATCTAATTTCATGAAAATGATTTTAATAAATTATTTTATTCATTTTAGCACCTGAGAAAACTTTTTCACAGATGAGCTGTGCCGACATAAGTTTGGTCATTCCTAAGGTGAAAATACTATTCTAAACTCAATGGTTCCCTAATATTTTTTATCTGAGAACCCATTTAATAGTTATCCCATTTTTTAGGAAAACCAATCATGCATGCTATTAAATATTTTAATATTTTTTAAACATTTATTTCGGGCACACCGGGCCTCGGAATTGCACGTCGTCTCAGCTAATTGTCTCGAAATCAATACATATAATATTCAAAAATAATACATAGAAAATATAAGTCATTACATTTACAACTATAAGGAAAATGTTTTTGTTCCCTTAAGGTTTAAATATATATTAGAGACTCTCAGTGGTCATGTGAGTTTGGAGATAAAAAGAATAGAATTGAGTTTAATATGGGAGGATCAACAGATAAATCCCATGATTGAAAGAAAACCCAACATACCACATGTAAAAATTGTGGGAAGAAGCATATGAGAAACTACCTAAGGGGAACCAAGATATGTTTCAAATGTGAAAGAGAGGGTCATCAGGATAATTATTTCTGAAGTGATATGAAGAAATCCACAAATGTGAAAGAGGAAATGATGGTTCATATCAACACTCAACTTGTATTGTAGTGTTTCAACTCTATGTAACATGGTAATTTTTTGAGATAATGTCCTAATACAAGGGTTGTTTGAGGCAATCAATAATAACCTTTAAGGAAACAAGTCTGTGAATATAATATCACTACTGCTGAGGTGGAGCCTGGAAAAGATATAGTGACAAGTACGTTAGTTATTCATATAATAATAGATAACATAATATTTGATTGTGGTTATGTGAATTATTTCATATCATGAAAGTTTAGTAGAAATATTCAAACACCATCAAAAAATATAGAGGTTGAGTAATCTTTGAGAATATAAAATGGTGCAATTATTGCATCCAAAGTATATAACTCCTCCCCATTTAATGTTTGTGGACTAAACCTCCTAGAAAATATTTTCATACTTACTTTTGTGGAGTTTGATGTTATATTGGGCTTGGATTGGCTATCTTTATACAAACCAAATATCAACTATCAAGAAAGGGGAATTAGACTTCACATCCTAAGGCATCCTATAATTCTGAGTGTAAGGATGAGGATAAATTTCCTTCAAAATAATCATCTAAATTGTGGATATTATTATCTTATGAGAAAATATATATAGATCAAATAATTTATATAGATGATAGAATCATGCTTGAAGTCATACCCATTTTGAGGGACTATACGGATGTGTTCCCTAAAGAATTGTCTAGTCTTCCTCTTTACTGAGAGGCCAAGTTCTAAACTTAACTTATTCCTATGTCTATGCATACGTCAAATAATCATTATGAAATGACCACTATTGAGTTGGAAGAACTAAACAAGCAATTACAAGAGAATCTAGAAAAGGGTTTTATGCACCTTAGTACATCACCATGGGGTTCTATAGTCCTCTTCGTCAAGAAGAAAGATGGATCAATGCACCTCTTTATTGATTATCATGAGCTCAACAAAATCAAAATAAAGAACAAGTATCCACTACCACAAATATATGACTTGTTCGATCAACTACATGGGGACAATTATTTCCCTAAGGTGCA
The DNA here is from genome assembly GCA_963277665.1 of Viscum album. Classification (NCBI taxonomy): domain Eukaryota; kingdom Viridiplantae; phylum Streptophyta; class Magnoliopsida; order Santalales; family Viscaceae; genus Viscum; species Viscum album. Next base: position 601,665,180 of record OY728142.1, read on the forward strand.
ACTTAGGTCAATACATCGCCAATTAAAGGTGATAAAGGAAGATATTCCCAATAATTACTTTCAAACAAGGTATAGACACTATGATTCCATAGTGATTCCCTTCATACTCACTAATTTTCTATCAATATTCATGTACTTAATGAATAGAGTCTTTATATACTACCTTCAAATTTTTTGGTAGTATTTATCGATGATATTTTGATATAATACCAGAGCATGGAGGAACACGAGGAGTATTTGAACATAGATATAAAGACATTGGGAAGGGATAAAATTTCTGTAAAGTATAGTAAATGTGAGTTCTTGATGGAAGAAGTATCATTATTGGGGAATGTTATCACCATAAAAGGAATATCTATGGACCCTTCTAAAACAAAGGTAATTGAAGAGTGGCTAATATCAACATCTTTAATGGAGATCCATAGTTTTCTTAGATTGGATGGGTACTACAAACGTTTTGCATGTATTTCTTCATGATTTTTTAACCTGCTAACCAATTTAACATGGAAAGGGATAAAAGTATGTCTATATGGGATAATGTTAGGAAAGATTTAAGGAGATCAAGAAGAGTATAATCATTACACTTGTTCTCATACTACCAATAAGTGGATAAGGTTTTGTGATATACAATGATGCTTTGAAAAAAGTATTTAGTTGTGTACTCATAAATAATGATAAAGTGATATCCTACACCTCATGATAGTTGAAGATCCTTGAGAAAAACTACCCAATGCATGATTTGTAACTAGCAGCTATGTTTTTTTCCTTGAAAATATGGTAGCACTACCTCTATGGTGATAAGTGTGACATATATATTGATTGAAAGAGTATAAAGTATATTTTCACACATAATGAACTCAACATGCATCAAAGGAGATGGTTAGATCTAATAAAAGTCTATGATTGCTCATTTCACTATCATACCAGGAATTCAAATAAGGTAGTTAATTCTCTTAGTAGAAAATAACCTACTACTCTATCTATGATGTGGATTGAGAAAGACCTTGTTTTCATGGAAATGCAAAGGAATTATCTGAAAATCATAACAACAAGGAATGCATGAAACCTTGCCCACATGATTTCCCAACCATCTATCCAAGAGAAGATAAATAAGGCATAAAGGGATTATTTACAGCTACAAAATAATGTGAAAGTGGTAAAATAAGGTAATCTACATGAGTTCCACATCAATGAGGATGATATCATCTAATTTGGAACTATAATTTATGTTCCTTCATCTCCTGAGATAAAGAAAGAGTTATTGAATATTTCACATATCTCACCTTTATCCATTCATCATGGAAGTACCATTATATATCATGATCTTTGAGGACAATTCTAGTTGGATTACCTAAAGATGGAGATTGTATAATATATCTCAAGGTGTTTGGTATTTCAACAAGTTAAAGTAGATAGATATAAGTACAAAGGGATGATGAAATCATTACATATACCCACATGGATATGGGATGATTTCACAATGTAATTTTTCACTGATCTCCTAAAAACGTATGAAGGAAACAATATGATATTGTTTATGGTGGATTGACTCCCCAAGACAGCCCCGCTTTGTTGCAATTTGGGAAGATTTATCACTTGAAAAAATTTCCAAGATATATGTGAAGAAAGTGGTGAGGCTAAATGGGGTACCACATTCAATCATATCTGGTCATGATCCAAGTTTCACACCTAAATTTTGGAGAAGTATTCAACATGATTTGAGTGCTAAATTTAATTTCAGCCTAACCTATCACCCCTAAACTGAAGGAAAATATGAAATGACTATTCATATGCTTGTGAACATGCTGAGATTTTTCTCAAAAAAATTCAAATGAGGATGGGATGAACATCTCCCATTGGTTTAGTTCTCATTCAATAATAGATTCCACTTGAGTATTCAGATGGATCCATAAGAATCTCTATATGGGAAGCGATATAGATATCCAACCTATTGGTATGAATTTGGAGAAAGAAAGTTACTTGGACTCGATCTTCTACAAGAGATGAAAGATAAGGTTCAAGCCATACAAGAACATATAAAAGCTTCTTGGATTCATCAAAAGAGAAATGCTGACAACCATTGAAAGTATTTGTAGTTCAATGCTGTATAAAAATTATTCCTTAGAATATCACCATGGAAGATAGTCAAATGGTTTATAAAGAAAACGATGATAAGCCTAAGGTACACATACCCCTTTGAGATCCTTGATCACATGGGGTCAGTAGCCTATCATCTTTAAATTCCAAAAAATATGGATCAAGTTCATGATGTGTTCCATTTATCAATCATGTGGAAGTACATACCTAACCCCTCACATGTACTGAATCTAAAAGCAGTACAACCAGTGCATGACCTCTCGTATAAAAATCAGACAGTGAAGATCTTGGACCATAGAGATAAATTTATACACAACAAGACTACTCACCTTATCAAATTAATATGGGGGAACCAAAAGTATAAATAGGAAACATGATAACTAGAGGTAGCGATGAAGGATAAATACCCTAACCTATTTTTACCATAGTATATAAAATGAAATTTTTAGGGAGAATTTTCATAAGGGGTGAGAATGTCAGGACCCAAAATTTTATCAATGGAATTTCCCTTCTTATAATTATGTTATATAGTATAAAATGCTAACATCACATAGATATCCAAATAAAAACATTATTCTCATAAATGAATAATTAAATAAGTGGTATTTGTAGAAATTAAGGAACCTATACTAATGGAATAGTAACCTGACCGTTGGAACAGTAATATGACCATTAAGAATAGTAACCCGAAAAATAAAATAGTAACCTTACCTATGAAAGAATAAATAAAATTTATGCATCTTACACTTGAAAATATGACATATTTATATCTTGTCATAAGTAAATAAATGTTTTAAATATGATAAATTAAATGTTGGTATTTTTGTGAAATTTAAATGTTTATTTACAATTTTATAATCAATATAATTATTTAAAAGAAAATTTATTTTCATAAATAGATTAATAAATTAATATATTGTTTTATTATTATTATAAGATAATTTTATGAGAAAATAATTACATTTTCAAGGTGTCAGAAAATTGGTTATAATATTAAAATCGGTATTTTTCGAATAAATGATTATTTTAATTATACATTTAATTTCTGATATTTATAAATTTTATTCATAAAATGGAGTCCACTCATGAATTATACATGTTAAAAAATGGTTAGGGTAATTTTTTTTTATTTTTATAAAATATTTTAATTTTTCGTGAATATTGAAATATAGTAATTTACGATATTTAACAGATACATGAATTTTTGAGTCATAGATGATGTATGGATGAGGTAAGCACCCATTATTTCTAATTCAAATACAATATTTTCTATAATTAGTCACAATAATAATCACTATTGATATTCTTGTGCCACAATAATAAACAAATGAATAAAATAATCGAAAACACCCCTCACCTCCCCCTATAAATACAACCCTCAACACCTCTTCTCCTCACACCTTCTGAGCATTAGAGTTTGATAATATTTTGTCCAATTCCTCTCCCAATACTCTTCCCCACATCCTATTATTTATTGTCTCACCAAAATATAATTTCCATGTGCCTTAAGGAGGTTCTCAAGGGGATGATATACAAGAGGCAAAACCCTTCACATTTCTTTTAAAATTTTTTATTTCTTATACCTCATCATTTCCTCTACAATCCAAAGTTACATGATAAATACAGTATCATATATATATATATATATATAATTTTATTTTTTAATTTAATATCAATCATCAAATCCCTTCTCTTCTTTTTTTATTCTAAAAATGAAAACATCATCCATGTGGTATTGATTCACCACCTTCGTGGACGCTGATTTTTTGTTTTCCATTACCACACTCAAGGATGGTAAAAAACCATTATTATGGTTAAAAATATTGAAAAATTTATATAATATCTTATTTCATGTTCTAGAACTAATTTTTATGTATAATATTATATAATTGAACAAAAATAGTTCATGGTGATCGAAAAACCACCAAAATAATCTATTAATTGTTTTATTAATTTTTTTCTAATGAATAATTATCATATCTAAAAAAATTATATATGGGAAAATTTAAAATAATTTAAGTGTATTAATTGAAAATCATTCTACTTTTGGAGTTTTTATTCCATTTGAAATCAACTTCTATAATTAAACTCAAGGGAACCGATCATAAAATCGTGAAAGGAATGCTCCTAGAACAAAGAAATTGAATCTTATAACCCATCCAAAAGAACAGAAATGTACTTAATAAAATTATAATGAATAAAATACATGAATAATATATTCTTAATTAATTAATTAATGGATCTAATATTATTATTCAGTTCAAGTGCAGAACACTTTCGAACATAAGGTAAGGGAGTCTCTCTGAACCCCCATTTTTCCTTCGAGTTACACTTTATATCTCTTTATCCCAATGTAATTATTAATTATTATTATGTAATATTCCTAAATTATATGTTTATGCTCCAAATATATTTACCTAACTCAATTATTCTTTCTTTTATGGAGAAATATATGTTTATAGGGTTCCCTTTTCAATTCCTCCTAACAAGCAAGCTCAGTTAACATGAACTTCTCAATTTATTTCCAATTTTCAAGTACAATAAATAATATATTTTAATTAACCAATATTTTTATAAAATCACTATTTTTATCATGAAATAATAATTTGTTTCATTTCTTGTTTTATGTAAAAAATTATTCCTTTACTCGCTTTAAATACTATTATATTTTCCCTTAAACAACACTAAAGTGGCTCATTTATAAAGTTTCTTAGACACTAATTTTACATGATTTTAATTTATTTGGACATAATTTATCATGATATATGTCTAATTTCCATTATTAATGTCCATTTATGTTTTAAATCCATTCTTTCATGGACATCATTATGATACACCCATTTTTTATTCCTTATAACATGATTATGATACCCATTTCTTTCCATGGGTAACCCTTATGTTTATACATTATGTTTGATTTTTCATGTGGGATACATATGAATGAACATGTTATGATGGGTGAACCTAGATAGTGTTTTAATTCATTGGGTAATTTTTAGTCTCATGAGACGTCATGTTGGGATATAGAGTAACCCTAATTATTTTATGGGACTTTGTCCACCATGTGATATAGTCTATGTTGTTAATATTTACTCATGTTTATGTCATGTTTTATAATACTTCCACATTCCAATGTTTCCATGATTACATGATAACATGTTCTATATGTTATTCTCCCATATGTTTACTCTTTTTCCATTCCGTTTTATGTCATCATGTTATGGCTTCTAACTCGTGTTCTATTCTTTATTCCTATGTTTATTCCCTTACTAGGATTTTTAGATCACCCATTTGTTCATTTATTCCCCAAGTTAACCTCGATAGATGTAAGAACTAAAAGGAAGTTAGGATATAATTATTGATTTTAAATAAAATAAGTCTTTATTTTGGTTTCATATTTTCTAATTATGTATATAATTTTCCAAAGGCTCTAGAATTTATGATCCTTGGTTTGTATTTGATTGATAATTATGCCTAAATCATGTAATAATATTTTTAAAATTCCCAGATCTATATATTGAACTCCATTTCAAATTATTGATAATTATATATTTAATTAATTTCTATGTTAACTAATAAAACTACAAGTTTTACATGGTCTTTTCTTATAGTGTACTCTACGCACATCACAAGAATCACATGCAGTGTAATTAACATGTGTTTAATGTGCCATTTGTTTGATTGTACATGACATAAAATTACCTATCATGAAATTTGTGTTGTATTCCAATGGAATGAAAAATAATAAGGATCATTCCAGGTAGTTTGGGTGAGTATGAGTTGTTGCCTCTAAGTATAGTTGTGTACTTCATTAATTTTAAATAAAATTAATTTATATAATTTGTTTAAAATTATGGATGATGGAAATTAAAGGATTCTCATATGGTATTATGATAAATTTAATTAATTGAATTATTTTTCTATTTTTATATTAATTAAATAATTAATTAAATTAATTGATATATAAATTGAAAATTCATATTCATTTCATGTTATATTAATGTTCATGAGATTAGACTAGACATGTGTATGTGATTGGTTTCTTTTAATTTATTATGATTCAATTAAAATTGATGGTCTCTTTGTCATCCCATACTCCTTATTATGTAAGGTCCTATATGTATGTGGTTTCTTTTATGTAAACCCCCTTATCTAATCCATTGGATGATGTCACCTATTTCTGAGTAAATGATTATGTGAGGATAGAGCTCCCAAGTAATAGGGGGTGGTCTAAGTCTAGGAGTAAAGGAAAACATAATTAGGTAATTCATAGGAGCTAAGGTGGAATTATACAATGTGAACCAAGATATGGTTCAAGGTGTTTTTCCTCTAGGTTTGAGGGTTAGTTTATCATCCTCTAGATAAACTAACCATTATAGAACCTCGTGATCATGCCACATATATTTTATTTCCATCAGCTAAATGGTTAATAATTTATGTTTTTGGATACTATGAAATCACTTAATAAATAAATTAATAATCATTCAAGATGGAGTAAAATAAAATTGGATTATGTATAAATGTTTTATCGGGCATGGTTAATCACTTAAGTAAATATACTTTATATTAACAATTCAGGGGAAATGATAAAATGGTCTTTTACTCATAAGAATAAAAATCCATCAACTAAAATATTAAATTTTTATAGTCTTCCATTAGTGATATTAGAATCTAAACCATAGTGAAAAGTACTTGATTAGCCCAAGTCAGGGTTATTTCAATTATTGGGTGACTTTTAACTTGAAGTTTTGGGTTGAATTAATTTAGTTCACATCAAGAATTGACTCCCAAGTAAAAATTGGTATAATTCAGAGACAAGGGTTAGGAAATATTTATATAAGATTTAAATATTTATTATTCCACTCAACATATAAATGAAATATGAGTTAATGTAGCTAGACATTTATGCCTACCTAAAAACTTTCAAATAAATTTTCTGGCCCAAGTCTAGGTTATGAGAAGAGAATATGGATCCTTTCCACTAGAATATACATGTAATAGGGTATTCTGAAACTAATGGTGTGTTTCAACAAAATAGTGTAAGATTAATGAAATTTAAATTTATTAATCTATTTTCGTAATCAAGAAATAACTAATTATATTCATTAAATATTTATAAAAATTTAAATCCACACAACTTTTATAATATCACTACGATTCATACTAGTGAAGGATAACCTTATCACCAGACCAAATATACAAGAATGGTATAGGTGAATACCTATTATATTATTCCATGAATGGAAATCATACATTCTAGAAACTCCACTTTCTGAGTTGCTTTCCAAACAAGCTAGCGAGGAAGAAGTATCACTCTAGAAGAAACATGTGGATGGCGTAATGGATATACAATGTTTCATGTTATCATCCATTTAATGTGTTCTTATAAAACATTATGAGGATATGGATTCATATAAAATTTGTTCTCACCTTCATGATCTCTATCAAGAGAAGTCTAGACAACAGATATGTGAGATCTCCAATGCAGTATTCACATGCAAGATTGGGAAGTAGGATCTAACTAGGAATCATGTAGTTAATATATTTAGATATATAGAATGATTAGTCATCATGGGTTTTAATATCCTTTATGTGTTTGACATGGATACAATTATATCCTCAGTACCTAAAACCAACTCTAATTTTATTATCAATTATAATATGAGAAATAGTGATAGGATTCATTTAGAAATTCTTACTCTAATTCTCCAAGTTGATAATGACACGGGGTGTGATGAACCCATAGTGATTATGTTGAATAATAAAGGAATAACAAAGAAAAGGGATAAAAGACTAATTTAATTTATAAGGTTCCAAATCATCATCTTTCTAATAAGAATAATATCCAGTGTTAGGGAAATGAATAGGATGCCTTGTGTTTTTCATGTGGTAAGCAAGTCCACTGGAAGATCAACTGCATCCATCCAAAGAAGAAAGGGGGAGCTTTAGGTGAATTAATTGTTGAGTGCAATATTTCTATATCTACAAGCTGGGTATTAGATATTGTATGTGGTTCTCATATTTTTATTCAAATATATGAACCAAGTTGACTTCATAAGGTTTCCATAAGAAAGGTGGATCTACATTATGCTAATGGGGAGAGGCTTGCTGTTATAACCATTAGAGACTACTACCTCACACTGAGAACAAGATTGATTTTTGGTTTTAAAAAACTATAATTATAATACTAGTGTTTCCATGAACATAATTTTTCTTTCTTATTTAGACATGGATGGATTTATTTTAAAATTTTTAAATAAGGGTTGATACTTTTAGAAAGATAGCATATGTTATAGTATGGAATTTATGAATAATAGTTTTTATTTATTAAATTATGAAAACAAAATATAATAAATTGATAATGAATCAATTAAATGTTAATCACTTCCTTCCCAGTTGTGGAATCACCACCTTGGTCATGTAAAAGAGTATTGTTTTATGAAGCTCTATCAAGATTTTTATATGGAATATTTTGAGCTTTGTAAAGACCCAAAATTTTATCAATGGAATTTCCCTTCTTATAATTATGTAAAAAAACACATACATAACATAGAGAACCCAATAAAAACATTATTATCATAAATAAAAAACGAAATAAGTGGTATTTATAGAAATTAAGCAACCTATACCAATTGAATAGTAATCTGACTGTTGAAATAGTAATGTGACCAGTAGGAAAAGTAATCTAACCATTAGAATAATAACCTCACCGATGAAAGTATAAATAAAATTTAGGTATATTATAAATGAAAATATGATATAATTATATCATGGTATAAGTAAATTAATGTTTTAAAAATGATAAATTAAGTATTGTTATTTTTTTGTAAAACATAAATGATTATTTATGATTTAATAATTAATATAATGATTTAAAAAAATTATTTTCACAATATATATTCTTAAATTAATATTATGTTTTATTATAATTATAAGATAATTTTATTATACCTTAATTAATTTTTCAAATGGTCATAAAATCGATTATAATATTGAAATCAGTATTTTTTTAATAAAAGCTGATTTTATTTAAAAATTTAATTTCTCATATTGAGAAAATTATTTTCATAAAATTTATTTTACTTTTTAAATCTACATGATTAAAAAAATTAGGTTTAATTTTTGGGATTTTTCTAAAATAGTTGAATTTTTTGTGAATAGTGAAATACGATAATTTAGAGTGTAAGCTAAATACATGAATTTTTGTGTCATTTATGGTGTATTAATGATGTGAGAACCAATGTTTTAGAACTATAATGAACCATTTACTATATTTATTCATATTAATTATCACTATTGATAGTCTTGATCCAAAATAATAAACAAATGAATAAAATAATTAGAAAACACCCATCTCCTCCCCTATAAATACCACCCCTCACCACCTCTTCTCCTCACACCATATAAGCCTTATAGCTTGTATAAATTCTTTCCAATTACCTTCCCAGGCCTCTTACCCACAACCAAGATCTTCTAGTCTCAAAAATATACCAAATATAAGTTCCTTAAAGAGGTTCTCAATGAGACAACATTCAAGTGGTAAAACCCTCAATCCTTATCTTTTAATTTCTTTTCTTTTCTTATCCTATCCTCACCTCCCCTATACAAAGTATAATTATAAATCAAATATCATATATATAATTTAATTTTATTGTTTTAATGGAATATCTATCATCAAATATGTTTTCTTCTTTTACTCTAAAAATGAAAACATCATCCTTGATATGTTGATCCACTGCCTTCATGGATGATGACATTTACTTTTCCATTACCGCTTTCAAGGCTGTTCATAAAGCCATTATTATGGTCAAAAAAATTTAATATGTATATTATAATTTAATTAATGTTCTTGAACTATTTTATAAACACAATATTAAATAAAACAAAACTAGTTCATGATAGTCAGAAACAAAAACCACCAAAATAAACTAAACCTTTTTCATTGTCATTTTATCAAATGAATCATCCTCATACCATAAAACCAAATGATATATGATACCATTTAAACTTATTTAATTTCATTAATACAAAATAATTTCACTTCTTGATAATTATTCCCATTTTATAATAACTTCTAAAATTATACATAACTAAACCGACACAAAACCATGAAAATGGATGCTCCTTAGATAATGAAATTAAAATATTTAACTCATAAAATATCCATAAATTAAATTAATAAAAATTTTATAAATAAAATAAACATATAAAATTTTACTAATTAATAAATTAATCAATATAATTTTATTATCCAGGACATTAAGTGCAAGTACATAATACATTCGAACATAACGTATGAGGATTGTCGAACCCAACTTCCTTTCTTTGGATTATTCTTATTTCATGCCAAATTTTAGTGTGGATATTATTTTAATATTCCTTAAATATAATTTCATTTTTCTTACCTTTTATTTTAATGTATATACATGTTTCCAATATGATTTGATGATAAATAAAAATATTTTACAAAAGAACTCTTATTTCCAAAACACATCTTGACTCCTCTTGAGTTATTTATTCTTCGCTCAAAAATGATGATTCTTATACCAAAGATGTTCTTTTACCTTTTCAAAATGGGAATACAGAGTTTATTCATGAAATAATGATTGATTAAATTTGTACAAAACACATTCCATTACATGTGTTACTTCATGAGTTTTATTTATAGACATTTTATGTGTCATGCATGATTATGTAAATTATATGACTTTATGGGTGGGCCTAGAATTATATATCCCTCTAATGTATTGGGTAATGTGATGTATCTCATGAGGTAATATGTAGTATTCATGAACATTTTTGTATATTTTTTCAAAATGATGATGTTATGATTAGGCATATATGTTACGTGTGAACATGATGCTAGCTTTGTTCACAACTATGTGTGGTATTTGACCACTATGACATAATGTTTCATTTTTATGAATTTCCAAATTTCATGCCTTTATCTAATGTTTTCCCTCATGATCATGATTATGATACAATTCTTATGATATTATGTTCATGAGTATTCTCACCCATGCTATATTTATTCATGTCCCTTATCCATTCTCTTATTAAGATTTTAGCTCGCCCCTTTCTTTGATGTATATCCTCAGGTGATTAAATTTACAAAGGGGAAAAAATCTTTAGAAGGAAAAAAGAAGAAGGATTTAAATAAATTTTTTATGTTTTATTATGTAAAAGCTATGTATGAGCCTAATTTTCCAACGACACTAAACCTTTGGAACATGGTTTTTTATTTCTATTATGTTGTTTATATTTAAAATTATGTAATGGCCAATTAAGAAAAATTAGGGTCACTATAGTTGGTATCAGAGAAAGGTTTAGTGAATTTGGGAATTAAAATCAGATAACGTTAGTGAAAAACCTTAGTATAAGACGAAGTGTTTGTAAATATCCTGGAATACCTATTTTAGAAAATGATAAACATAGGTATCCCATAAGACATGCCTTTAGTATGTAGAAGAATAATGTTTTCATGCTTTGATGAATTAATTTTTTTCAAAACTTTTTTATTTTAGAAATTTGTGGGAACCAGGAGACACCAATCTAACAACCCATGTGAGGGAAAATTAAATTATTGTCCAAATGAAATCCCAAATTCTATGGGAGGATGAGTCTAAAACTTTATGGCGATGCTTACCTGGCTATCTCGGGTTATGATTAATAACTTGAACTGCATGGAATGTCCACCATCACCCAAGAAGGTGAATATAGCCATTGATTCCTTTATGTAGAAATGACCACCAATGTTTGGTTGGTCTTATGATTAAATATTCACAGAACAATTGGTCAATTCAATGTATAAGATCTTCTTTGTACTCAATAATTATGATAAAGAGAAGGTGACTCTGGTTTTCTATCATTTAGATAAAGAAGTTGATCAATGGTATGAATTTATAAAGAAAACCAAGTTGAAGGATGAAATATAAGAGATGCGGTGGGAAGAATTTGATAAATTATTTCTTAATAATTATTTCCCTCAAATTATTCAAAAAAATATGGAGATATAATTTATAAAGATGAAGAAAAAGAAAAGTGAATCTATCATGGATTATGAATAAAGCTTCAAAAGTTTTGGAAGATATGCCTCAGTTTTTTTATCAACAATGATAGAAAAATAGATAGATTATTTTGTGATTTAAAACCAAACCATAAAAAGGATCTATCTATATGATACTTTAAGAGTTATGAGGAAGTGGTATGATGTGATCTCAAGGTTGAGATGGAGTTCGTAAAATTGTCCCATGGTTATGGAGATAAGAAGATAATAATGGATTTTAATGATAGTGGGTCAAATAAAAAAGGAGGAAAGATGATCAAAATACCCACATCTCAAAAACGTGGGAAGAAACAACATAGGAATCTCCTCAAAGGTATGGGGAAACACTTAATGTGTGGAATAGAAGGATACCAATGTCATAAATTTTAGAGAGACATGAAGAAGCTGACTAACAATATGGAGGAAATGAGGGAACCTCCTAATGCACCACATATGGTTCAATGCTTCAACTATAAGGAGAAAGGAAACAATGAAATATGGTTCACTAAACCTCAATTACTTGAGGGTAACCATAATCAATATCCACCAAAACCAATGGAGCAAGGGAAATCTTATGTCATCACTACTGTTGAAGTGGATCAATAAAACAAAGTCATACAAGGTACACTTCATATTAAATAAATAACGAAAAAAGTATTATTTGATTATGGTTCTCTACTTTCCTTTATAAACTATAAGTTTTCTAGAACTATTGAATCGATTCCCTGATATGTTGAAGAAGAGATATCTATAAAACACCTAGTGATGATATAATTTCAACCCAAGTGTTATACTCTTCTCCTGTTGGTGTATGTGGGAAGATTCTTCGGGTGAATCTCATAATACTTCCCTCAGTGTAATTCAATGCAATACTGAGCATGGATTGGATCTCATTATGTAAAAAATGTATTAAATTTTAGTAAAAGGAGATAAATTTTCATATTCTGAACCATCCCATACTCCTCTACAAATATAAGGAATATCATTAATCTCCTTCAAAAAATCCATCACTGGTGTGGGTGTTGATACCCTATTAAGAAGAATACCTAGCCCAAATGGTTGTGTTGATGTAAAGAATAAAACTTGAGTAAATTTCCATTGTGAGGGAATACACTAATATATTTCCTGATGAGTAACCTGAACTTCCCTCAGATCATGAGGTATAGTTATCAATAATACTTATACCCAATGTCACTCTTATCTCAAAAATTTCCCTATAGGATAGCCCTTGTGGGACTAGAGGAGTTAAAAAAATTCAAGAGAATTTGGTCAAAGTATTCATATTCCCTAGTGCATCACCTTGGGGTGTGCCAGTGCTCCTTGTAAAGAAAAAAAGGATGGATCAATGCGGTTGTGTATCAATTATTGGGGGATCAATAAGATCATCATAAAGACAAAGTATCAACTTCTAAGGATTAATAACTTATTCGATCAACTATGAAGATCTCGGTACTTATCAAAGGTGGATCTTCATTCTGGATATCATCAACTGATGGTTAATAAGAAAGATATTCAAAAGACTAGTTTCCTTATAAGTTAAGGGAACTATGAGTTCATAGTTATCTTCTGGTAAGGGAACTATGAGATATCACTAAAACATCATCGATGAGATTATTAGCTACTCCAAGATCGAAGAGGAATATTAAGAAAATATAAGGATTGTTCGGGTGACATTAAGAAAGGATAAATTGTATGCCATGTTTTTCAGGTGTTGATTTTGGATGTGGTGGGTCCTATTCTTGGAGAATGTGATCACAAGTGAGGAAATGTTTATAGACCCTTCAAAAATAATTGCAATTATGGAATGGACCAGACTAACCAGTGTCATGGAAATCCATAGTTTTCTTAGATTAGAAGGGTACTACAAATATTTTGTGATAAATTTCTCACAAATTTCTAGAATTATAAAAAAGTTAATATAGAAAGGGGTAAATTATTTCTAGATAGAAGATTGTGAGGAATGATTTAAGGAGCTCAATAATAGGCCAGTCACTACACTATTACTGAAACTACTAACTTGTGTAGAAGGTTTTGTGATATATAGTGATGAATTGAAGAAATTTTTGGGTTGTGTACTCATGAAAAATGATAAATTAATAGCCAATTCCTCATGATAGTTGTAGATCCATGAACAGAACTAACCAACACATGATTTGGAGTTATCAGCTAAGATATTCAACTTGAATATTTTATGGCAATACCTCTATGGTAAGAAGTGTGACATATATACTAATCACAAGAGTATAAAGTATATACTAACATAGAAGGAGCTCAAAATTCCTCAAATAAGTTGGTTAGTGCTAAAAAAAGACTTTGATTTCTCTATTGACTACCATCCAGGAAAGGCAAATTGGATGGATGATGCTCTTAGTCGAAAATAACCTATTACTCTATCCATGATGTAGATTGATAAAGACCCTATATTCATATAAATGAAAAGTATGTATCTGTAAATCATAATAGTATGGAATATATCCTATGTTTCCAAAATTATTTCCCAACCATCAATCCATGAAATGATATGTAGAAAAAAAGAGGTGATCCAGATCTACAAAAGAAGGTGAAAATAGTAAAGGAATGGAATCTACATTAGTTGCACATCCATGAGGTTGGTATAATATTATTTGGAACTTGAATTTGTGTGCTTTCATCACCTAAGATAAATAATAATCTATTGAATAATGCATATAGATAATATTTTTCTATCAATCCTGGAATTACCAAGATGTATTGCGGTCTTCAATAAAACTTTTTGTGGGAAAACATGAATAAAGACATTGCTGACTATATCTCAAGGTGCTTGATACATCATAAAGTTAATGTAGAATAAAAAATACCAAAGGGTTAATGAAACCATTTCCTATAACCATGCAGAAATGGGAGAATATAGCCATAAACTTTATCATTTTTCTCCCAAAGGCATCCAAAGGAAACAATAAAATATGGGTAGTGGTGGATCTACTCACAAATACATCCCACTTAATTACTATTCGGGAAGATTTCTCTTTTGAAAAAACTTCCAAGATATATGTGAAAGAAGTGGTGAGGCATCATGGGTTTCTAATTTCAATCATATCTGATCATGATCCAAGGGTCACATATAAATTCTAGAGAAGTATTAAACATGATTTGAGTGTTGAACTGGATTTCATTATATCCAATCACCCCCAAATAGATCTTTAATCTGAAAGAAATATCGAGACATCCGAGGATATGATAAGAGCATAATTAATGGAATTAAAATGAGGATGTTATTAACATATCCCATTGGTTGAGTTCTCATATAAAAATAGTTTCCACTCGAGTATTCAGATGGCTGTATATGAAGATTTGTATGGGAAGCAATGTAGAACTCTAACCTATTGGGGTGAAGTTAAAAAAAAAGATACTTGGACCTAAACTTTTGAAAGAGATGATAGAGAAGGTTCAAGACATCCAAAAACACATAAAATATTCTCAGAGTCAGAAACATATTTATGCTGACATTCGTCAAAGGTATTTGGAGTATGAATTTAGAGAAAAAATTTCCTTTGAATATCACCATAGAAGAGATTTTAGATGTTTGGAAATAAAGGAAAGCTTAACCCTAGGTACATTATCCCCTTTGAGATCCTTAATTGAATAAAAGCAGTGGATTATTGGGTTTCACTTCCACCAAATATGGCTTAAGTTCATGATATGGTCCATATATATCTCTTGAGGAAGTATATACATGACCCCTTACATGTACTAAATTAGTATGCGGTAAAATTGGAGAATGACCGTTTGTATAAGGAGAAAATGGTACTGAATTTGGATTGTAGAGAAAAATTCCTAAGTAAAAAGATGACTCACCTGGTCAAAGTTTTATAGAGGAACTATAATTATGAATAGGAAAAATTGGAATTGGAGTAAGAAATAAAGGAGAAATACCCTCACCTATTTTCACCTTAGTTTGTAAAATGAAATTTCAAGGATGAAATCTCATAAGGGGGGAGAAATGTAATGACCCAAAATTTTACAAATGGAATTTACCTTATTATAATTATTTCTTAAAACACATACATAACATATATAACCCAATAATAACATTATTCTCATAAATGAAGAATTAAATTAGTGGTATTTATAGATATTAATGAACTTGTACCTATTCAATAGATCCATGGTCGTTAGAATAGTAATATGACCATTAGGAATAGTACTCTAACCATTAGAATAGTAACCTAATATATGAAAGTATAAATAAAATTCTTGTTTCTTATAAATAAAAAAATGATATAATTATATAATGGTATAAGTAAATAAATGTTTTAAAAATGAAAAATTAAGTGCTCCTATTTTTGTAAAACATAAATGATTACTTACAATTTTATAATTAATATAATGACTTAAAATAAATTTTATTTTCTTAAAATTGATTCAAAAATTAATATTAGTTGGTATTATAATTATAATATAATTTATGAGACCTTAATTAATTTTCCAAATGGTCATAAAATTGATTATAATATTAAAATTAGTATTTTTCAAATAAAATATGTTTTTATTTAAAATTTAAATTTTCCATATTTAGAAAATTATTTTTATAAAATGGATTTCATTTTTTAAATCTACACATAAAAAATGGGTAGTGTGAATTTTTTGGTATTTTTCAAAAATATTTGAATTCTTAGTGAATAGTGAAATATGATAATTTACGATATAAGCTAAATACCTAAATTTTTGAGTCATGGGTGATGTATGGATAATATGATCACCCATTTGTTTTAAATCTCATAAAACATTTACTATATTTTGTCATTGGAATCATCGTTATTGACAGTATTATGCCAAAATAATAAACAAATCAATATAAATAATCAAAAAACACCACTCTCCCTATAAATACCACCTCTCACCACCTCTTCTCCTCACACCTTTTGAGCCTTGTAAATTGTCAAAATTATACCCAATTACCTTCCCAAGCCTCTTACCTACATCTAAGAGTTATTTTTCTCAACAAAATACCAAACCCAAGTGCCTTAAGGAGGTTCTCAAGGAGATGACATTCAAGAGGTAAAATCATCAATCCTTCTCTTTGATTTATTTTCTTTTCTTATCATCTCCTCACCTCCCCTATCCAAAGTGTTATTATAAAACCATTAACATATATATACATTATTTATATTTTTTAATGTAATATAACTCATCATATATTTTATCTTATCTTTTTCTTCTAAAAATGGAAACATCATTCGTGGTTTGTCGGTTCACCGCCTGCATAGATGATGAGTTTACTTTTTTCCATCATCGCCATCAAGGGTTTTCATAAAACCATTATTATGGTTAACAAATATTTAAATATGTATATTATAACTTTTTTAATGTTCTTTAGCTGATTTTAAAACATAATATTAAACAAAACAAAACTAGTTTGTGATGGTCGGGGAAAACCACCAAAATAAACTAAACATTTATCATTGATATTTTATCAAATGAATCATCCCCATCCCTTAAAAATAAATTATATATGGGGATATTTAAAATTATTTAAGTTCATTAATACCAAATAATATCACTTCTAGATAATTATTCCCATTTCACAAGAACATCCATAATTATACGTAAATAAAAATACCATGAAAGCATGAAAACAAACGCTCCCAAAACGAAAAAATTGAACTTTATAACTCATAAAAATGGAAAACATGAACTTAATAAAATTATAATAAATAAAATACATGTATAATAGGTCATTAGTTATTTAATTAATGAATATAATTTGATTATACTAGACATTAAGTGAAAGTGAATAATGCATTCAGACATAATGTAAGGGGATTCTCTAACCCAACTTCTTTTCTTTGGGTTATTCCACTTTCATTGAAAATTTAAGTGTGGATATTATTTTAATATTCCTAAAATATAATCACATTGTTATTAACTTTTATTTTAGTATATATACTTTTTTATAATCTTATCTTATAACAAATACACTGATTTTCTAAAATAACTCTTTTATCCAAAACACATCTTGACTCCTCTTGAGTTATTTCTTATTCGCCCAAAAATGATGATTCTTATACCAAATATGTTCTTTTACATTTTCCATTTGGTAACACCAATTTTATTCATGAAATCATGATTGATTAAATCCTTATGAAACCCATTCCTTTACTTGGGTTACTTAGTAAATTTGATTGTTATATGTTCTATGTGGCATGCATGATTATGTGAATGTTATGATGTGTCTAGTGGTCCTGAAATTATATATCACTCTAATACATTGGGTAATGTGATGTATCTCATGATATAATGGGTATTATGTTTGACCATGACTCTTTATTTGTTCACAGTGATTTTTATATTATTATTCACATATGTTATGCGTGAACATGATGTTATCTTTTTTCACAACTATGTGTGGCATTCAACCATTACGACATGATGTTTCATTTTTTGCATTGACACATTCCATTACTTTATCTACTATTTACCCTCACATTCATTATTATGATGATATTCTTATTATATTATGATAATGATTATGCTCACCCATTTTATATTGATTCATATCCCTTATTCATCCTCTAGCTGGGTTTTATCTCACCCCTTTCTTTGATGTATATCGTCAGATGATTACATGTACAAAAGAGAGCACAATATTTATAAGGAAAAAGAATAAGGATTTAAATAAATTTTTATGTTTTATTATATAAAAGTTATATATGAGCCTAATTTTCCCAATACACTAAACCTTTGGATCCTAGTTTTGTAATGCTATTATGTTATTTATCTTTAAAATGATGTAATTGTTGGGACCAAATTAGAAGGATAAGGAAGTAAGAAAAGTTTTCTGTTATAGAGTGTTGTATTTTTTTTGTCAAAGAAGATAAATCAATTCACTTTGTAAAAGTCTTGTAAAACCAGACGATGCTTTGCTGATTTGTATTTTACAAATATCATAAGTTTGGAGAACTTGTGATGCAAGACTTACAAAGTAAAGGGAGAGAGAAATAAGTAGGCGCGCAAGTATGCAGAAGGCGCGCAAGTATGTAGAGGCGCGCAATTAATATTTCAAATAGCATTATTTCAAAAATATGGCAAAGGAAAGAAGGCGTGCAAGTTCCAAGAAGGCGTGCAAGTACCAAAAAGGCGTGCAAGTACCAAGAAGGCACGCAAGTCCCAAGGAGGCGTGCAAGTGCCAGGGAGTCACGCAAGTGCCAAGAAGGCACGCAAGTACCAAGGAGGTGCACAAGTGAATGTGATGCGCAGGTTGCCAAAATGACTATAAAAAGGTGACTACCCTCCTTATTTCAATAGTCTCAATACTTAGAGAAATATTTTGATCTTTGAGCGCACAAGTCGAAGAAGTGTGGCGCGCAAGTGGTTGAGGCGCGCAAGTTGAGCCTCATTTTTAGGTGGCGCCCAAGTGTTGTGTTATCCAAAAAGAGGCGCGCAAGTATAAAGGTGGCATGCAAGTATTGGCTGTCCACAAAGAGGCGTGCAAGTATAAAGGAGGTGCACAAGTGGAAGGAGGTGCACAAGTGCAAGGAGGCGTGCAAGTGGAAGTAGGTGCGCAAGTGCAAGGAGGCACACAAGTGGAAGGAGGCGCGCAAGCTATTTTCTCTAGGAGGTTTCTACCAGCTTCTGGGTAGGAAAGTGAATAATTGTTTTGAAAGATTTGATCTGGGAAAGGTCATCAAGAAGCCCAGAATTATTTCATTACCCTATTTGGGATAAGAGGGAGCACACACACTATTGGATTGTTTTCAAAGTTCTAAACGAGTGTAAGGGTATATCCTACACGTTGTATTCCACATCAAATGATTGTTTTCTAGTGGATTGTATGGTAATGGATAATTTTCGTACCATACCAAGAATGTAGCTAATCTTATTGAGTAGTAAACCTTGTAAATATTGTGTTCCTTTGGTTGTGGGTGTTTAGCAGGGAAGAAACTTTTTAACAGGAGGCAAAGGTTGTTTCATAAAGAAGGAAACTTAAAAAGAAAAAGAAATCACTGATTCACCCCCTCCCCCTCTCAGTGATACTTGGATCATGACTGGGAACTTTAATTGGTATCAGAGGGAGGTTCCCTTCGTTTATTCTTTGCTGAAGTGGTTGAAGAGAAGCTGTGATGGAAAATCTAAACTGCGTGAACAATAAGGGGATTCCGATTTTTGACGGAAAGAACTATCACATATGGAAGGATAGAATGATGACTTATCTTATGTCTCTTGGACATGAAGTTCTTGAAACTACAACAGATGGATTTCCTGCTATTGATTACAAGGTTCCTCTTACTCCTATTGATAAGAAGAATATTGAGAATGATGGAAGAGCTAAAAATGTGTTACTCTCGTCTCTGTCTGATAGTAAATTTTTAAGAGTGAAAGGTGTTTCTACAGACAAAGGAATCTGGGAAAAAATGAAGAAAATCTATGAAGGAAATACATAAGTGAAGAAGGCTAAACTAAAAATCTGGAGACTGAAGTATGAAGACTTGAAAATGGGAGAAGTTGAATCTATTGGGGACTTCTTTTCTAGGATAAATGATATTTTCAGCACTATCATATGTCTTGGTGAAAAGTTGGAGGATTCTACAGTCGTTGAAAAGATCTTAAGAATTCTTCCTGATAAATTTGATGCTAACGTTTCTTAATTGGAAGACAGAGACCCTGAATAATTATCTCTGGATGATTTTCATAGCACTCTTATCACTTATGAAATAAGAAGGGAGAAGACTCCAAAGAACAAAACCAAAGTTGATAGAGAAATTTCTTTTAAAGCCGCCAATAGAGAAATGTCTAAGAAGGCTCTTGAGGAGGATGATGTTGTTGGCTCTGACTCCAAAAATGAGGTATGTGAAAACTTTGATTAAATTTTATCCTTGTTTTCTAAAAATGTGAGAAGAGGTACAGAAAAATATAAAGGTAAAATTCCCTTGAAATGTTTTGAATGTGGATCTGTTGGCCACTTTGCGGCTAATTTTCCTAAAAGGAATAAATTTGAAGACAGTGATGAAGAAGACAGAAGACCAAGAAGGTCTTGGAAGAAACAGGGTGTAAAGGTTAGTTCTTCTAGAAGAGGTAAGGATAAAAAGTTCTTCAAATCAAAAAGAAGAATGATGTTTTTGAAAAGTGAATAAGAAGATGATAGTGAGACTGGATCTGAAAATTTAGTTGCTGAGAAATATAAAGATAAGACCTTTGTTGTAACTATGAATAATGATGATTATGAGAGCAGTAGTTCTAAAGAAGAAGAAACTCAACTTGAATCTTGTCTGAAAGAAGAGTTGAAGGAATGTTTGAGAAAGATCAAAAGGATTGAGAAGGAAAACAAGAAGTTGACAAATAAAAATTCTATAGTAAACAATTAAGATGGTTTTACTGATGAGAAAATCAATATGAAAAAGGAGATTGATGATCTGAAGAATTATCTTGAGAATGCAAATAATCACAATAATCATCTTGAAGTAAAGCTAAAGGCAAAAGAAGAAGAGTTGGAAGCAGTCCAACAAAATTTTTATAAAACTAAAGAAATGTGTATCAGTTTCAAAAACTCTAACTCTGAAGTTAGTGAATGTTTTTTAAAGGAGGAACCTAAGAAGGATCAAAAAGGGTTGCCTTAAAAGGTTGAAAAGAAAAGTAAAATTGGTTATTAAATGAAGAATACTGGGAAAGCCATGTATGTTGTAAAGACCAAAAAAATTGGGAATTCTAATGTTTCAAAGAACCCTGAGTTCAAAAATGATTCAAAACATTCTGAATCCGGAAAAGTTTCCAAAACTTCTGGTTTTGATAGAACTGAAATGGAAAGAAATACTTTGATTTATAACAGAAATGCTGGTGGCTTAGAAAAGAAAGAAAGGAAGGTGGATGAGAAATGTGTTCTCAATTCTGGTCAGTATGGAAATTTCATAGGCAAATACTCTTTCTATGGATACTGCTGGTATTGTGGTAGATTCGGACATACTAAAAATATGTGTTGGTTCAACCAATAACATTACTATTATTCCACAGGTTATGAAAGGTAGGGTTTGAGGGAGAGTCAATCTCCTCAAAGAAAGAAGTTAGAAAGTGTGGTTGTAAAGAAACCTGAGAATGTTGGAGTAAAGATTAAAAATAGGTTCCAACCCCTAGAAACTATTTGTGAAATATGTAAACAACCTGGAAATATTGTGAAAGATTTCTTGTTTTGTAACCAGCACAACAAAAGCTCATTAACAATTCTCAGAAGCCGGAGGTGAAGAAAGAAAAGGAAGAAGTAAAAGATCTTGTTATTGAAATTACTTTGAAAGCTATAAAAGGATAACGTCCATGGATTCTTGATAGTGGATGTTCATCTCATATGATAGGATACTTAAAGCTGCTGAAGAATATGAAAGACTTAAAAGAAGGAACAGTGACATTTCGAAATGATGAATCTCTAAGGATCAAAGGTGTTGGATCAGCCATCATTGGAAAAGAACAGATGAAATCAAGGAAAACATTATATGTTGATGGACTGAAACATAACCTGCTTAGTGTGTCATAACTCTGTGATGAAGGAAACAATGTTATCTTTAGAAAAGATGTATTTATTGTTAAAAGTGAAAATGGTGGAAATATAGTTACGAGAGGCCAATGCACAAAAGGGAATTTGTTTCAAGATGGTGAAGTGCAGAGCTCTTGCTACATGGGTGTAGTGGATGAAAATCAGTTATGGCATAAAAGGCTGGGACATATGTGTCAGAGAAATATGTGCAAGTTATCAAAGAGAGACAGTGTCCGAGATATGCCTGATTTATCATGAAAAAAAGATTGGTGTTGCACCATTTGTGAGAAAGGGAAGATTACAAACACTATTCATAAGAGAGTTGAAATTTGCTCAAAAAGGGCATTAGAACTCATACCCTCTGATATCTGTGGACCAATGAGAAAGCAATCTACAAATGAAGATAAGTGCTTCATTACTTTCATTGACGACTTTACTCATATTACTTGTGTTATGTACATGAGACATAAGTCAGATGCTTTGAAAATGTTTAAGAGTTTTAGGAGGAAAGCAGAGAAGGAATGTGAGTATTTGGTGAAGAAGTTGAGAACTGATAATGGTGGAGAGTATAAGAATGAGGAGTTTTCAAGATACCTCGACAAACATGGAATTCGGCATGAGTTCAGTTCACCATACACAACTCAACAAAATGGGGTTGCTGAAAGAAATAATTGAAGTCTGGTGGAAATGGGGAGAACTATGTTACTTGAACATAGTCTTTCTCATTATTATTGGAGGAAATCCATGAGCACTGCAGTGCATATAAAGAACCGATGTTTCTACAGGCCAAACTCAAATATGACTCCATATGAAATGTTCTATGAAAAATCACCAAGTCTGAAACACTTGAGAGTCTTTGGGAGTCCATGCATTATAAAGAAAAAAGGTGGAAACCTGGGAAAGTTTGAGCAAAGAGGAGATGTCAAATTTTTTCTTGGATATTCTCCAAAAGGAAGAGGTTATAGATACCTCAATAAAGAAACAGGAATAATTATTGATTCTTCAGATGTAAGAGTTGTTGAAAATGATAATAAAGAAAAGTATATATATGTTTATGTGGAAGTTGAGCAGGATAGAGAAGTTTTTGTTAAAAATTCTAATAATGTTGCAGACTATGTTAATCCTACTCAAGAATAGGAATCTGACTCAGAGATCTTGAGTGATGAGGAAGAAGTTCAAACAACCCATCCTAGATTTAGGAATCAAGTGGAGGCTCAGAACATTATTGGAGATAAAGATCAGACGGTTCAAACAATAAGAACAACAAATGCAATATCACATACTTCTCTTTATTCAAAATTTGAACCGAATAATGAAAATGAAGCATTTGAGCATCCAGAATGGGTTCATTCTATGAACGAATAGCTTGATCAGATATAGAAGAACAATAATTGGGAACTTTTACCTAATCTAGACAACAAGAACATTATTGGTACAAAGTGGGTTTTCCGGAACAAGCTGAATTAAGAAGGAGAAGTAATAAGAAACAAAGAAATATTGGTTTGCGAAGGGTATTCACAAATTAATGGCATTGGTTTTGATGAAACCTTTGCTCTGGTAGCAATATTAGAAACAATCAAAATCTTTCTTTCCATTGCTGCACAACGAGGTTACAAAATCTTTCAAATGGATGCAAAATCCGCATTCTTGAATGGTGACCATGAAGAGGAAGTTTACATTGATAAACCTTGTGGATTTGTTATTAGAAAGAATGAAAGCTATGTGTGCAGATTGAAGAAGGATTTGTATGGGATAAAACATTCTCTAATGGCATGGTATTCTAAATTGGATACTTTCTTGAAGAAGATGAATTTTAAGAAAGGTAGATTTGATAGCAATATTTACATCAAGGAGGGCTAGGAGTTTTCACTGATTTTTATTGTTTATGTTGATGATATCATCTTTGTTGGGAATGATGAAAGGTCATGCGAAAGATTTTCTGAGAAGATGAAGAAGTTATTTGAGATGTCCATAATAGGTGAAATGAAATACTTTATTGGGTTACAAATCTCACAGAAAAGGAATCATATATTTCTGTCTCAAGAAAAATATGCTAAGGAACTTCTGAAGAAGTTTGGCATGGAAAATTCAAAACTAGTGTCCACGCCTATCTCAGTGGGAACCAAGTTTTCTAAAGATGGATAAGGCAAGGAAGTTGATCAGAAAGAGTTTCGAAAGCTAATTGGGAGTCTGTTGTATTTGACTGCCTCAAGACCTGACATCATCTATGATGTCATGTTATGTGCAAGATTTCAAAGTGCTCCTAAATAATCACATCTGATTGCTGGAAAAATAATCCTCAGATATATCAAAGGCACAACAAATTTTGGAATTAGGTATGATGGCTCAGTAAATATTGATCTATTCGGGTATTATGATGCTGATTGGGCAGGAAATGTGGATGATCGAAGATCCACATCTGGTGGAGTTTTCTTTCTGGGGAAAAGCTGTGTTAGTTGGCATACCAAGAAACAAAATTAAGTAACTCTTATCACAGCTGAAGCGGAGTATGTTGCTGCTACTCAAGCTGCAACTCAACTGATGTGGATGAAGACTCAGTTAGAAGATATACTTGTTGAAGTGAAGCTACCATTGCTCTTAGGTTGTGACAATCATAGTGAAATAAATCTTACATGAAACCCGGTACAACATTCTCATTCAAAACACATTGATATAAAGTACCACTTCATCAAAGAGCAGGTAGAGAAGAATGAATTAAGGCTGGAATATGTTCCTACATCTGAACAAGTTGCCGATATAATCACCAAGCCTTTACCGAAAGAACCATTTGCAAAATTGAGGTTGAACATGGGTGTCCAACCTCCTCATCAAGGTTAAGGTATGTGTTTCTATCCCCAATCCCATCTTGCCTTTGGATAGTGTTGTCAAGGGGGAGAATTGTTTCATAAATCTATCTTTATAGATGCATGCATAAAGGGGGAGTTGTGGGTAAGCTGTGAATCTAGAATGTATGTGTGTGAACTATTCTAACTGTTTGTTGGAGTGGTTATAGGAAACAATGTTGTTTGTTTTCTAGGAAAGTTGCAGAAGTGAAGAATGCTGAAGTAGAAGGTTGAAAGATGTTCTGAAGAAGGTTGAGGAGGTACACTCATGAGATGTCATAGTCACTACTTTTGGTCAGCAGGGTTTTGGCTGTCAATAATTCTTGTTTCCTACAATGAGTTAGCTCATGTAGGCTTAGAATTGTTGATAAGTAATCCATTGCTTAAGGTTACAAATTTCATTGATTTATGAATCATGGTTGAAAAAAAAATCCAAATGGGGAGATTGTTGGGACCAAGTTAGAAGGATAAGGAAGTAAGAAAAGTTTTGTGTTACAGAGTGTTGTCTTTTGTTGTCAAAGAAGCTAAATAAATTCACTTTGTAAAAGTATTTTAAAACTAGACGATGCTTTTCTGATTTGTATTTCACAAATATCATAAGTTTGGAGAACTTGTGATGGAAGCCTTACGAAGGAAAGGGATAGAGAAAGAAGTAGGCGCGTAGGTATGCAGTAGGCGCGCAAGTATGTAGAGGCGCGCAAGTCATATTTCAAGTAACATTATTTCAAAAATATTGAAATGGAAAGAAGGCGTTCAAGTGCCAAGAAGGCACACAAGTACCAAAAAGGTGTGCAATTACCAAAAAGGGGCGCAAGTCCCAAGGAGGCGCGCAAGTGCCAGGGAGTCACGCATGTGCCAAGAAGGCGTGCAAGTACCAAGGAGGCGCGCAAGTGAATGTGACGTGTAGGTTGCCAAAATTCCTATAAAAATGTGACTACCTTCATCATTTCAATAGGCTTGAGACTTCGAGAAATATTTTGATCTCTAAGTGCGTAAATCGAAGAAGTGTGGCGTGCAAGTGGTTGAGGCGCGCAAGTTTAGCCTCATTTTTAGGTGGCGCGCGAGTGTTGTGTTGTCCACAAAGTGGCATGCAAGTATAAAGGTGGCACGCAAGTATTGCTTGTCCACAAAGAGGCACGCAAGTATAAAGGAGGTGTGCAAATGGAAGGAGGCGCACAAGTGCAAGGAGGCGCGAAAGTGGAAGGAGGCGCGCAAGTGCAAGGAGGCGCGCAAGATGTTTTCTCCAGGAGGTTTCTACCAGCTTTTGGGTAGGAAAGTGAATAATTGTTTTGAAATATTTGATCCAAGAAAGGTCATCAAGAAGCACTGAATTATTTCATTACCCTATTTGTGCTAATAGGGAGCACACACACTATTGGATTGTTTTCAAAGTTCTACACGAGTGTAAGGGTATATCCTACTCATTGTATTCAACATCAAAGGATTGTTTTCTAGTGGATTGTGTGGTACTGGATTATTTCTGTACCATACCAAGGACATAGCTACTCTTATTGAGTAGTGAACCTTGTAAATCTTGTGTTCCTGTAGTTGTGTGTGTTCAGCAGGGAAGAAACTCTTTAACAGGAGGCGAAGGTTGTTTCATAAAGAAGGAAACATAAAAAGAAAAAAATATCACTGATTCACCCCCTCCCCCTCTTAGTGATACTTGGATCCTAACTGGGAACTTCTGTAATAGTCAGGTAGAAAACATTAGGGTCACTATAATATTAAACCAATTGAAATATGTCACACTTATTTATAATGAAAGATGACCAAACCACTATTTTTTGTCAAGGAAAAGGTAAAAATTGATTATAGAATTAGTACACACTGATGTGTATAGTCCCTTTCAAGTTAAATATAGAGGTTGATTCTCATACATTATTTCTTTTATTGAATACTTTAGTAGGTACGGTTACATATACTTTAGGAGGTATAAGTCTAAATCCTTTGATACGTTCAAGGAGTTCAAGAATGAATTTTAGAATCATCTTGGTAAGAAGATAAATAAAATTTGATCAAATCAAGGTGGTGAATATCTTAATGAAGAGTTTATTGATTTTTTATGGGATTATGGGATTTTATCTCTACGTTCTCACCATTATACAAAATAGTGGGATTGTGTTAGTGAAAGGAGGAAACATACCATACTGGGCCTGGCATGTTCGATAATGAATCATGTAATCCTTCCATTATACTTTTAGGGATATTGGTAACAACCCGATATTTTATGAGAATTATTCTTTTTAATTTAATTGATGTCTTGTGTTGTACTCTACACCAAAATTATCTTGTGATATACGCAACACCGTATTTGCTTGCAGTATACACAACACTATTCTTGGCTCGTGTTACACACAATTTCAAGTTCGTTTTGTAGAAATTATTCTACGCAACATTAAGTATAGATTTTTTTTAATGTATGTATGAAATAATTTTTTATTATGTTATACACAACAACAAAGGGATCTTGCACTACACGTAGCCTTGACTTGACTTGCATTACACGCAATCACGACCTTCCTTGATAGCGTGTGCAGTACGCAATACCGGGTTTCACTAAACAACTATATATTGTTATAATATTATTATGAACTAGATATTATGAATATTATTAACTAAATTTTAAATGTTATAACATTATTATTTATATTACACATTTTTCTAGAACATCGTGTGAGAACAAAATAAATTTTTCGAGTAAAATAAGTATTTTTCAAAAAATGTAGTTTTGCCACCTTTTGATGGAGCACCCACTTTAAATCTAGTTTTTGACATGTTTATAAGTTCAATTTGACAAAATAAAATTCTTCTTTGGAATCAGGATATAAAAATTTACTTTGGATAAATGTTTCATATTATTCTGATAATTTTCATATTTTAATGAATAGTAAAAACACACTATATTTTAATTAAAAACAACTTTTTTCATCGTAATAATTTATATGGTTAAATTATAATATTGAATGGTATTAAAGTATAAATAGAATATATTTTTACCATTTAATATAATTTATGTCATTAGCATTGATTTTACATTGAATTCATAGGTAAAGTCATTTCAATCTTTTGTAATGTCTTAACTTTTAAAACTCGTTTTCTTAACAACAAGATTAATTTTAAATTAATTTCTGCAACTTCTATGATTTGAAAAAATGTATTCTATATTTGTAATTAGTAGATAAAAATTATTTTAATAAGATACTTTTTATTTTTAGTCATTATGAATAGTAACTACGGTAAATTTTATTTACCATAGTTAAAGGTAAATCGAGGTAATTAAGGGTAAATATAATATTATAAAATTACACTAACACTTGTCCTAATATAATTGGATGATTATATTTTACCCTAAATCATACTTGGGTCTAAATGGAATCTAATGGAACCCACTTGTATTTGATTAAGACCTTTTATTTAGTTTATTTAAAGGAAAGTGAAATGTCTCACTCAAACTTTAATAATTATATTATTTTTAATATAAATTTATATAGAATATAAATTAGATTATAAATAATAATTTTAAAGATAAAATGTTTTTATTTATCATGGAAATTTAGTTGTAATTTTTAATAAATATTTTATTACCTTAAAATCCTATACATTAATGATGTAGAAATTATTTATTTAGTGAAAAATCAATAATATAGTTTTTATTAAAATACTAATACCTATCAAAAGGACCATAAACTTGACCAAAATTTATTGGTAGAGTATATATATACCCTAATAATCTAAAGTTATATTTTTGTACCATTTGGAGCCTTATAAAACCGATTAGGACATTTATATTATTTTATTTTAAATGTTGTCAAAGATGTCACCTTCATAATTTAATAAATATAAAAATTTAAATGTTGTGATTTTAAGATTATAAATTCAATTAAAAATATTATTATGAAAGGTATTATATTTATATTAATCATATAATTTTATTTTTAATTTTTATGCAAATAATAAGTATATTAAATGATTATACAAAAATGATGTAGTAATTGTTTTATTAAGAGAAATATCAAATAAATGGTTTTATAAATATTAAAATAAACATTATATGAACTAATTAATGTTCCCCAAAAATTTTATAGATGAATATGACATGTTTGGAATATATTTAACATTTTTTTTTTCAAATATATTCTCTCTGTGAATTTTATTTAAATTCAAATAAATGAATAGTGTCAAAATTAACACTATTATTATTTTATAAAAATAACATATTATTAAATTGTTTAAAAATCAAATAAATATTTAAAAATTATAAATTTAAATTTATATGGTCTAAAATTTTATAAAGTACCAAATTATGGATAATTCACAACACATATGTAATTATTTATAACAATTTAAAATTTAGAATATTATTACCACAAATAAGATTAAATAAATTAAATAAGGATAAATCAAAATGATAAGGTTTAAAATAAATTCTCAACATGTCTAAATTTTATTGAATGATGATATTAAAACCCTATCTCATCTCATATTCGGATTTAAGTAATTTTTGGAGGTTTTTATGTGGGTTTTGAATTTATTATAAATTAATATTTCTTATGTTTCCAAAGGTGCCCCTCTCCTCCCTTATAAAAGGGAACCTCCTCCCTCTCCTCTTCACAACACTTTGAGCCTTCATGATCGGCCAACCCCTTCCCATTTCTCTTATAAACTACTCTAGAAACATTATATAGGTTTTGGTCTTCCCAAAATACCAAATCTAGTGCCTTAAGAGGAATCTTAAAAGAGGTGTGTCGAAGAAGAGGTAATCTCTTCTACCGATTCTTTCAAGTTTCTTTCTTCTTCAACTTCTTCTTCTGTAGTTGTTTCATTATAAGGTAATAACATAAGTATAAATAATATACTTATATGTTATTATAAATATTAAAAAATCCCATTTCACCTTCTATCCATCCTACGGAAAATGAAATCACTGCGCATGCATACGTACGGAATACCGTCTCCATGTCGTGGTGTAATCTGTTTTTCCACCACCACCTTACTTGGATGGGTATAATGGTGTAAAGAATAACTATATATATATGGTTATTATAACATGATACTAATTCTTAGATATTATATCATCCACTCTAATTCTATTCAATAATTATGGGAACCATATCATCGCTCGTGCATACGTACGGATTACCGTCTCCACGACGCGATGAGATTCATTCTCCAAGTTAACCATTCAAGAATGATTATACAGTATATATATTAAATAATCATGAAATATATGACATATTAATGATATTGGACTTATGTATATGTTATTTACTTACTTTCATTCAATTTAATAAGGAAACAAAAGCAGCGTCCATGCGTACGTACGACCAACCGTCTCCATGAACGGTGAATTTCTTTCCATTTATCCATCTGTTATATATATGTATATTCTGAATAAATATTATATATAAATCATATTTTAGATTATTTAAGTAATTAATCATGATCTAAGTAATCATATGAATAATTACAAGTCAAAACACGGATGATAAATGAAACAATTTTACCCAAAACGCTACTTTAACATGAATTTACAAAAGAACGGGTAATATAAAGTCATAAGTGAACCATATATGATATCATAAAAATGAATATGATTATTTAATAAGTAAATGAAATTATTTAAATCATTATACATGAGGTTAGGATAAAAACGAAGCATATCGGACATATGGTAAGGGATAATTATTCCAATCTCGTTCTTATCTGAGATTGTTTATTCGTAAGTATTTACTGGGGTTTATTTTTCATAACTGTCCATAAAAATATTTTTAATAAGGTGTTTAATATTATTCCATGTATGTTTAAAGTCATTTTTACCCCTCTTTGACTTTTACTTTGTGTTATGGAAGGAATCTTTCTTTTGTTTACCATACGTGGTACTTTTTGACTTTTCCGTTAAAAGTACGAGGAGAATGTTTTTTTAACTAATACGACATGAACGGATTTTTATGGTTTTATAAGGCCATATTTTCATGAATCTTACTCAACAAGATTTCATGATTATTTTCATCAAAATCCTTTTATTTTAAAATTGAATGTCATTTTGTGAAAAGAAAATGATTTTGAAGAAGAAAGGATATTTTCCTCAAGAATTCATTTCAAGTGTTTTATCAAAACCATTTTCCATATAAGATGAAATTATTTCATATGTGTATGTTTCAAGTATAATGTCTCTATGATTTACATGGTTTCACTTTTCTTATGATGAAATGATATACATTTGTTTTATATGGATTATGTTATGATGGGATGATGTTTATGAAACCCATTTTATTATTTGGGTTATGATGAATGATTTATGTTTATGTTGTGGCACACGTAAGAATGATTTCATTATGAGATGGGTGGGACCTATATCTCCCTCAAATTCATTGGGTAAAGATTTATATCTCATGCTATAGACATGGCTGGAACGCCAAGTTAATCTGATTCAGTGATATAGGACTGGAATGAGGAGTGAACTCGATTCATAAAGGGACTTTGTCCACTATGAAGGTATTGACAGCAATGACTTGGCTACTATGAAAATCATAAAATGTGATTAATGGTTGAAACAATGACATGTTTTATTCTCATGCTATTTTAACATGATTAATGCTTCTTTATGATTTATGCCCTACGTACTGCCATGTTTTATGTCATTGATCAAGATTTTGATGTTTAAAAATTATGTTCATGGTTTTTTTAAGTTAAAATGTATATAATTTCTTTTATTTTCTACATGATTACCCTTACTGAGCATTTGAGCTAACCCTTTATATGTTTTATTTTCCCCAGTATTTAAAGAAAGATTTTAGGTAAGAAAACAATAGGGTAAGATCTTTATGGAAGATGTTGAATATCTTTCACCATGATTAGAAGATTATATTCCGAGTTTCTAAAGACACTAAACTATTATGGTCCTTGTGTGTATGTCTTTGTTATGTATTATTTATTCCAAAAAAATAAATGTAATATCCATGTGCGTCAAGATTTGGGTCTCTACAGTTGGTATTAGAGGAAAGGTTTAGTTAACCTTTGGAAACTAGCATGCGAAAACTTTAGTGAGATCCCTAGAGATATTTCTAAGGTATGTCTAGGGATGTCCCTAAGGTTAAGTATACGTATAGTTAATAGTTGTAGAATTACGGTAACAATATTAGAATTAAACATAACATGTTATATATTGAAGGTACTCTCCCTTTGTTATGTTGTTTTCCCTATCATGATTTTTTCCTCACACTATTCTTTTTAGGTTTTAGATGATGGTTAGAACCCGAAGGAACCGTGTTGATCAATGTAATGTACAATACAATGATTTTCCTCCTGAAAAAACCAATGTTATGAGAGATGGAGTGAAAAATACTATTGTTATACTTACACAAGCTATGAATCATTCTAGACTTCCAAAGGAGAAGAGAATGGAACAATATTCTATTGAGTTCTTCATGAGGCAACATCCACCTTCTTTCAGTGGGTCTTATAATCCACTTGTTGTTGAACAACGGATCACTACCATTGAAAAGATATTTTCCATACTTTGTTGTTCAGAAAATGAAAAATTCATTCTGTCTGTTTGTCGTTTAGAAGGTGAATCAGACCATTGGTGGACTCTAATTAAGAATACAAGGCCCCAAGATGAAATTGAATCAATGGAATGGGACAAGTTCAAGAACTTATTTTTCAATAAGTACTTTCCTTGTATTCTTCAAACAAAGATGGAAAAGGAGTTCCTTGAGATTAAGAAAAATTATGATGAATCTTTTGGTATATAAAAAGTTAATTTTACAAGGATTTCAAGGTATGCATCTGGCTTTATCATCCAACCTGAAAGTAAAGTTGATCGATTCTTTAGTGGCTTAAAACCAATTCCTCGAAGGGCATTATCTATAAGAGACTTCAGTAGCTATAAAGAAATTGTGAGTTGTGCTATCATGGTAGAACTGGAAGTTGGTGTTACATATCCATCTAATGGTTTTGAAAAAAAAATGAAAGATGGAGTTCAAGGAGAAATCTCAGAACAATGGTGAAAAGAAGATAAATGTTTCTTTATGCTCAAAGTGTGGAAAGAAGCATGATGGAGATTTCCTAAAAGGTACTAGAAAATGTTTTAAGTGTGGAAAAGAAGTTCATCGAGCAGTTGAGTGTCGAAGTAATAGGAAAAAGGTAGTTAATGATGTGAATAGAGAAAAGACTGCAAAGAACGCTCCACCAACACTTCAATGCTTCAAGTGCAAGGAAATGGGGCATTATGCTAATCAATTCCCTAATCCAAGGGTTAATGATGATCGACGTGAGAAACCTTTTATGGAAAAGGATAAAGGGAAGTCACATGTGATCACTATTTGTGATGTTTAGTATGAAAATGATGTTTTGGAATGATTAAGTGTTTATGTAATGGGATTTCAAAATAGTATCGTGGAATCTCATTTATGGTATCGTGGAATTTTGGAATATCTATGTATTGGTTTTAAATAATTATATGGTACCAGTAACCATGAAAAGTGATTGAAATATTTTTGGAAAGAAGATGATATGTGCATAATTAAGGGATAAAGAGAAAATGAAATGAGCTCATGACCGATATAAGGACAAAGTTATATCATGGTCTGAGTATATAGAAATTTTGGGATTTTGGAATGTGGAAAGATTTAACTTTTAACTAAATTCATGTTTTCACTAAGGTTCAATATGTATTCATTTTTTAAGAGAATACATGATTAAGGTATTCACATGTTTGCAATGTGACCAACAAGATATATCTTATGATATATGGGGGATAAATGATGGCATTCACATGCTCGGAAGATGACATTTCTAGTAATTTTTTTCTTTATACTATGAGCTTGGACAGAAGTATTTTGGATAAGACTAAATATTGGAATGAATTAAGTTAGACATAAGATAGTATTGTTTAAGGCTAGAAATTTTTTCAATATTATTGCAGGAATGTTATAATAATGTATTTTTAGAAATAGGGACAACCTTCAGGACGAGCGACAACCCGTCGCGTCGGACAAGGATGTGGGAATCGAACCCACAACCGAAGTCTGACAGGCCTTTATCGCCTAGTACTGGCCTACATGAAGTCCTTGGTTAGTAGAAACTAGTTTTATTTTATTAAGCGATATGATAGATGAAGTATAAGTCCATTTTAGCAACCATATACGATTACTCTCACCATAGATGGACTTATGTATATAACTTTTTCCAACCTTATGTTTGAGACAGATGGAATGACCTATCATTCTATCGCATGATCTACTAACACTTCATGAAAGAAAAATTCAACTTCATTTCTTTAATAGATGAAGTGGAAATTGTTCAAGGAACAAACAACAGTGATATTATACCAAAATAAAGTAAGTATTTCTTTTAATTCAAAATTTTCAAATTTAGGGAAATGATATTGAAAACCAAAAATGTAGTCCTGGTGCTCTTATATCTGATGAATCAGATGGTACCTTAGATCATCACAAATTTATTGCATTGTGACTATTGGATTTTTCATAGACAGGTTCTCTACCACTCTCCATCAGAACTTGATGGTTATATTTCTCTTCCATATCAATATTTTCACCAATGTTATCCTACATGGAAACCCAATGAATAGTTAATTTGGGTAAACATTATGTTTCATAGTTCACTTTTTAAAATTAAGTTTTAGTATTCCTTTTTACGATGTGGGTTTCTATGAAAGAAACTTTCAATTAGTAAACCATTTATAACCCCGACGAATTTCGAGAGAGAAATTCATTTTAAGGGGGGTAGAATGTAACATCCCGAGATTTTATGAGAATTATTATTTTTAATTTCATTGATGTCTTGTATTTTACGCTAGACCAAAATTATCTTGTGCCATATGCAACACTGTATTAGCTTGCAGTATAAGAAACACTATTCTTGGCTCGTGTTACACACAATTTCATGTTCGTTTTGAAGAAATTATTATACACAACATTAAGTATAGATTTTGGTTAATGTATAAATGAAATAAATTTTGATTATGTTATACGCAACAACAAATGGAGCTTTCACTACACGCAGCCTTGACTTGGCTTGCATTACACGCAATAACGACCTTCCTTGATAGCGTGTGTAGTACGCAATACCGGGTTTCACTAAACAACAATATATTGTTATAATATTATTATGAACTATCCATTATGAAGAGTATTAACTAAATTTTGAATGTTATAACATTATTATTCATCTTACACATTTTTCTAGAACATCTTGTGAGAACAAAATAAATGTTTCGAGTAAAATAAGTATTTTTCAAAAAATGCAATTTTGCTGCCTTTTGATGGTGCACCCACTTTAACTCTAGTTTTTGACATGTTTATAAGTTCAATTTGACAAAATAAAATTATTCTTTGGAATCAGGATATAAAAATTTACTTTGGATAAATTTTTCATATTATTCTGATAACTTTCATATTTTAATGAATACTAAAAACATGCTATATTTTAATTAAAAACAACTTTTTTCAGCGTAATAATTTATATGGTTAAATTATAATATTGAATGGTTTTAAAGTATAAATAGAATATATTTTTACCATTTAATATAATTTATGTCATTATCATTGATTTTACATTGAATTAATAGGTAAAATAATTTCAATCTTTTGCAATG
Organism: Viscum album; assembly: GCA_963277665.1. Taxonomy (NCBI): domain Eukaryota; kingdom Viridiplantae; phylum Streptophyta; class Magnoliopsida; order Santalales; family Viscaceae; genus Viscum; species Viscum album. The sequence goes on from OY728142.1 coordinate 601,701,284, forward strand.
TTTTAACTTTTAAAACTCATTTTCTTAACAACGAGATTAATTTTAAATTAATTTCTGCAAATTATGTGATTTAAAAAAATAGATTCCATATTTGTAATTAATAGGTATAAATTATGTTAGTAAGCTACTTTTTATTTTTAGTCATTATGAATAGTAACTACAGTAAATTTTATTTACCATAATTAAAGGTAAATTGAGGTAATTAAGGGTAAATATAATATTATAAAATTACCATAACACTTTACCAAATATAATTGGATGATTATATTTTACCCTAAATAATACTTGGGCCGAAATGGAATCTAATGGAACCAACTTGTATTTGATTAAGACCTTTTATTTATTTTATTTAAAAGAAAGTGAAATGTCTCACTCAAACTTTAATAATTAGATTATTTTTAATATATAGTTATATAGAATATAAATTCGATTATAAATACTCATTTGAAATATAAATTTTTTTATTTATCATGGTAATTTATTTTTAATTTTTAATAAATATTTTATTACCTTAAAATCCTATACATTAATGATGTAGACATTATTTATTTAGTGAAAAAGCAATAATATAGTTTTTATTAAAATACTAATACCTATAAAAAGGACCAGAAACTTGACCAAACATTATTTGTAGAGTATATATATACCCTAATCATCCAAGGGTCTATTTTTGGACCATTTGGAGCCTTATAAAACCGATTAGGACATTTATATTATTTTATTTTAAATGATGTCAAAGATGTCACCTTCATAATTTAATAAATATAAAAATTTAAATGTTGTTATTTTAAGATGATAAATTTGAATAAAAATATAATTATGAAATTAATTATTTTTATCTTCATCATAGGATTTTATTTTTAATTTTTATGCTATTAATAAGTATATTAAATGATTATACAAAAATGATGTAGTGATTGTTTTATTAAGAGAAATATCAAATAAATGGTTTTGTAAAAATTAAAATAAACATTATATGAACTAATTAATGTTCCCCACAAATTTTATATATGAATATGACATGTTAGGAATCTATTAAACATTTTTTGTCGAATATATCCTCTGTGTGGATTTTATTTAAATTCAAATAAATAAATAGTGTCAAAATTAACACTATTGTTATTTTATAAAAATAATATATTATTAAATTGTTTAAAAATCACATAAAAATTTAAAAATTATAAATTGAAATTTATATGTTCTAAAATGTCATAACGTACCCAATTATGGTAATTAACAACACATAAGTAATTATTTATAACAATTTAAAATTTAGAATATTATTACCACAAATAAGATTAAATAAATTAAATAAGGATAAATCAAATTGATAAGGTTTAAAATAAATTTCCAACATGTCTAAATTTTATTTTATGATTATATTACAACCCTATATCATCTCATATTCTGATTTAAGTCATTTTTGGTTGTTTTTAAGTGGGTTTTAAATTTATTATAAATTAATATTTCTTATGTTTCGAAAGGTGCCCCTCTCCTCCCTTATAAAAGGAAACATCATCCCTCTCCTCTTCACAACACCTTGAGCCTTCACGCTCAGCCAACCAATGCCCATTTCTCTTATCCACTTCCCTACCAACATTCTAGAGGTTCTGTTCTTCCCAAAAGACCAACTCTAGTGCCTTAAGAGGAAGCTTAAAAGAGGTGCGTCGAAGAAGAAGTAATCTCTTATACCGATTCTTTCAAGTTTCTTTCTTCTTCAACTTCTTATTCTTTCGTTGTTTCATTATAAAGTAATAACATCAGTATCAATAATATACTGATATGTTATTATAAATATTAAACAACCTCATTTCACCTTCTATCTATCCTATGAACAATGAAATCACCGCGCGTGCGTACGTACAGAATATCGTCTCTATGCCATGGTGTAATCTATTTTTCCACCACCACCTTACTTAGATGGGTATAATGGTGTAAAAAATAACTATATATATTATTATTATTTCATGATACTAATTCTGATATATTATATCATGCACTCTAATTCAATTCAATAATTATGGGAACGATATCATCGCTCGTGCGTACGTACGGATTACCGTCTCCACGACGCGATGAGATTCATTCTCCAAGTTAACCATTCAAGATTGATTATAAAGTATATATATTAAATAATAATGAAATATATGAAATATTAATGACACTGGAATTATGTATATGTTATTTACTTACTTCCATTCAATTTAATAAGGAAACGAAAACAACGTTCATCTGTACATACGGCCTACCGTCTCCATGAACGATGTATTTCTTTACATTTATCGATATATTATATATATATGTATATTCTGAATATATATTTTATATAAATAATGTTTTACATTCTGGAATTAATTAATCATGATCTAAGTAATCATATGAATAATTACAAGTCAAAACACGGATGATAAATGAAACGATTTTACCCAAAACGTTACTTTAACATGAATTTACAAAAGAACGAGTAATATAAAGTCATAATTGAACCATATATGATATCATAACAATGAATATGATTATTTAATAAGTCAATGACATTATTTAAATCATTATACAGGAGTTTCGGATACATACGAAACATATCATACATATGGTAAGGGATAATTATTCCAATCTCATTCTTATCCGAGATTGTTTATTCGTAAGTATTTACTGGGGTTTTATTTTTCATCCTTGTCCATAAAAATGTTTTTAATAAGGTGTTTAATATTCTTCCATGTATGTTTAAAGTCATTTTTACCCCTCTTTGACTTTTACTTTGTGTTATGGAAGGAATCTTTCTTTTGTTTACCATACGTTGTACTTTTTAACTTTTCCATTAAAAGTATGAAGAGAATGTTTTTTTAACTTATACGGCATGAACGGATTTTTACGATTTTATAATGCCTTATTTTCATGAAGCTTACTCTACAAGATTTCATGATTATTTTCATCAAAATGCTTTTCTTTTAAAATTTAATGGCATTTTGTGAAAAGAAAATTATTTTGAAAAAGAAATGATATTTTCCTCAAGAATTCAATTCAAGTGTTTTATCAAAACCATTTTCCATATAAGATGACATTATTTCCTATGTGTATGTTTCAAGTATAATGTATCTATGATTTACATGGTTTCACTTTTCTTATGATGAAGTGATATCTATTTGTTTTATATGGATTATGTTATGATGAGATGATGTTTATGAAACCCATTTTATTCTTTGGGTTATGATGAATGATTTATGTTTATGTTGTGGCACACATAAGAATGATTTCATTATGAGGTGGGTGGGACCTACATATCCCTCCAATGCATTGGGTAAAGATTTATATCTCATGAGATAGACATGGCTGAAATGGAAAGTTAATCCGGTTCAGTGATACAGGACTGGAACGAGGAGTGAACTCGATTCAGAAAGGGGCTTTGTACACTAAGATGGTCTTGGCAGCAATGCATTGGCTACTATGAAAATAATAACATGTTCTTAATGGTTTCCACAATTACATGTTTTATTCCCTTGCTATTTTATCATGATTAATGCTTATTTATGATTTATGCCTTATGTACTTCCATGTTTTATGTCATTTCTCAAGATTTTTATGTTTAAACATTATGTTCATGTTTTTTTAAGTTCAAATGTATATAATTTGTTTTATTTTATCCATGCTTACCCTTACTGAGAATTTGATCTCACCCTTTATATGTTTTATTTTCCCCAGGATTTAAAGAAATGTTTTTGGTAAGAAAACAAAAGGGGAAGATCTTTATAGGAGATGTTGAAGATCTTTCACCATGATTAAAAGATTATATTTCGAGTTTCCAAAGACACTAAACTATTACGATCCTTGTGTGTCTGTTTTTGTTATGTATTAAGTATTCCGCAAAAAATAATGTAATGTCTATGTACATCAATCTTTGGGTCTTTACAATGTTCATTACACACAACAGTATATATACTTGACCAAGTACCAACTAAACTCAAAATGGTATTATATTTTATTTATATAGTAAAAGGAATTTTTTTTGTCACTTGTTCATGAAATTAGATTTGAGGTGCTTATTAATTATATATCAAGTAGAAAATGGTCACCCTAGGGCATGAAGTGTATCATTATAGGTTACCTTAAGGATATGAGGGGACACTATATATATGATCCTTAGATAAAAAAATTATAGTTTCTAGGAAAGTTTTATTCCATGAGAGGAAAAACATACTCAAGAATGGTGGTGGGAGAAATATTGACTTCTATGAAATTGATGCTCAAGATGCATATGAGTTAGTATAAGAACAGATTCCAAAGGCTCTCATAGAAGAAGATGTTCCTAAAACAAAAGTACTTCATAAGATCACCACAGGGGTAAGAGAATCGGAAACATATGTTTTTAAATTCATAAAAGATGATGAATCATTATTTATTTATATTAATGACCCTCTATCCTATAAGGTGGTAGTGTAGAGATCAAAATCTATAAGACCAAAATAATCCATGTATTCTGAGATGAATTCCATGTATTAGAATCATGTTTTGGTTCTGATCGATCCTCTAGTTAATATAAATATTGTTAGGTGTAAATGGGTATTCAAAAGAAATATGAACATAGAAGGATAGGTTAGTACCTAAAAATTACAACTAGTGGATAAAGGGTTCATACAACATTAAGGTATTGATTATGATCAAACTGTTTCTCCAGTTTCCATGTTTAAATCCATCATAATTATAGTTACTATATTATCTTTCTATTTCTATGATATTTGGAAAAATAGATGTCAAAAATTCTTCCCTTAATGGGAACATTTAGGAGGACGTGTATATGACACAACTAGAAGGGTTTTTGACTCAATGAAATGCCAAAAAGTTATGTAATTTATAGATATCCAATAATGGGTTAAAGTTAGCATCCAGGTCATAGAAAATTCAGTTTGATAAAGCTATAAACTAATATGGTTTCATTAATAATGAATATGGGAAATGTGTTTAAGAGTGGTTTAGTCAGAGTAAAATTATTTTCATAGTAATATATATTTATGACATATTACTAATTGGAAATGAGATTCCATCCTTAAAAGAGGTTAATGCATGGTTGAGAAAGCTATTCACCATGAAGGACTTAGGTGAAGAAACCTATAATCTAGGGTTCAGGATCATTCCTAATAGATCCAACAGGTTACTTGGAATAAGTCAAACTACATACACTGACTTGATATTGAAGAGGTCCAGTATAGAAAAATACAATAAGGGACCGGTTCTAGTGTCACATAGTACACATAATCCATGAAAATGTATACCCATACACAAGAGGAAAGAAAGATAATTATTAATATCCCATATGCTTCAGTGATATGATCTATCATGCATGTCATTCTATGTAAATGGATTTATGTTGATTATGCTTTGAAAATTGAAGGCATATATCAAGTTGATCTTGGTAAATAGCACTGGACAGCTACTAAGTATATCCTTAAGACTCTAAGGTGAACTAATGATATGTTCCTGGTGTATAGATGATATGAATATCTAGTTATCAAGTGTTATATAAATGTTATATTTTAGATAGATCAGAATGATATGAAGTCTTGGTCAGGATATGGCTTTTATCTCAACATAGGATCAATGATCGGGTACAGTTCAAATCAATAAGTTTTCATAGATTCTATAGGAGATTATGAGTATATTATGGATTCTAATTCATCAAAGGAAGTAGTGTGGATTAAAAACTTTTCTAAGAGCATGATGGGGTTCCTTGGAGTCATGAACCTATCATGGTTTAATATGATAACATTGTAGAAATTTCTATTTCCAAATATCCATGGTCACTTCAATGAAAAATAATATACATTAAAACATTCATCTCTTTAGGTTTTTTCATTAATGTGGTGAAGTAGCAGTGAGAATATTGTCCATGGAGGAAATCATATAGTACCCCTTAATAAAGGATCTCTCTTATCATAAGCTTGATTTTCATGTGATGGATACTGGAATAAAGGTTGTTAATAGTTTTCTCTGGTGAAATGGGAGTTGGTTCCATAGAACCAAATTCTAAGTAGTTGATTATATTTTTTCATTCTCTTGAATATCAACAAATTTTCTTATAAAAACATAATTTTTCATATTCATGAAATAATATGTTATAATGTCCTAAGAATATATGTTTCATTGAAAGGTTATAGCAGTTCCCTTCTATGATGAGAACCCGGAGATGATATGAAATTATTCTTTAATAAATGTTCTATGGAAAGGTGATATTATTTTAAGGGATATAAAAGATATAGGATATCAGGGGTAGGAGTCTCATAATACATTGAGACACCATGTAATTTTGTTCTACCTTGGTAATCTACAATAAAGGAGGTTATAAGAATGGACCCTCTGATGAGATATCCACATCTTGTATTTCTTTGGATGTTCTTATCTATATATGTGTGTATTGATTCTTATAATTTAAGATTTCCATTAATGAATATTATATGCTGCTTACTTTGATGTATTGAAAAAAATTAAGGATGACATATTCTTGTGGTAAGGTGGGATATATTGGGTGGTTAATGAGTGGTATTGTATTAATGGATAATGAGAGATAGGATATATCCCTTCTATCTATTGGTGGAAGTTGATATATTAAGACCTTTTATGGAAATAGAACACTTTGATAAATTCATTTCCATGGTTTTACATGGGAAATTTCAATTATGGAAATTCAAAGAAAGAGACATTGAGCACATAGGTTGATGACACAAATATGGAACTTGCTAGATTAGAGATATTGCGGTAAAGGTTTTATAGTACACAGTAAGAATTTATAAGAGGTTTTATATAATTGAGACATTAAATTATTTCTCTATGTGTACCTATATTGTTGCTAGAAACTAACCTTGTACTTTAGGATTATTCACTCATTTCCACTGAGAAAAAGGCATAGCAAGTCACACACTAAGTTTATATGCAATCTCAATTAAATATGATGATGAATTTAACAAGTCAAAATAAATATTATTCATTCTTTATAGTTTGATAATTATTTGGGTTTAGTTGGTCTCAAAAATTTAAACACAATTTATTCAAAAGAATTAGTGATTTAAAAAATAATAATAAATATTTATTTTCAAGGTTTATTAAATATAATATTTATTATATTTATCAATGAATAAAGTAGTAATATTTATTTGTTAAAAAAATAGTCATTATTCAAGGTTTGATAAGTATGGATAAGGATAAGAGGACCGAGTTTAATGGACTGGTTGTAATTCAAATAGATGATATTTATTTATATTAATAATCAGTGATAATTTCATGTGAATAATAATTATATTATTATTATTATTACATGGGGTTCAACTCAAATATAATTAATTAGAAAGTTTCTTTTGTGCTAGTTTTGAAAACTAGACATGCCTTTATAAATATATAATTATATCACTTTCCAAATGAAACTTTTTGTGCATAATGGATAGAGAGAAGAACAATCAAGCCATATAAAGAGTTATAGAGATAAGAAGTTCTCAATATCTTCCTCTTATCTTAAACCATAAAGATATCATCAAGAATTGTTTATCCTCTTATAGGAATTTTGTTGTGATCAACCATGAATGACACGAGCAATCAGTAATGACTGTGCTAGAAACCGACGATTCCATAGTGATTTTCCAAGATTATGGTGTATGTTTGGATCACTAATAGAGGGGTTCTGCACTTTGATCTTATAGAAAAATTATGGTATGATGAGATCAAGTCAATCAGATCATCAATGAATAAATAATTATGAGTTTACATAATTTTAGATCTTCTTATAAATTAATTATAAATTACAAGTAAATATCCTTTTCTTCTGGATTTGGTGTTTATTCAAGTCATGTAATCTATGGATTTTTTTGGTCAGGTTGTTATTCTTCTTGTAAAAAAATAATTATTCATAAATTATGACTGAAAATCTAAGTTCTCTATGCCATAAAATAGATTTATCTGCACTTATAACCTATAGAGATGACCCAAAGGTTTCACTACACTACACTCCTTTCGAGTTCCAAAAAATTTATTTAATAAATCCATTTGAAAATCATGAATCAATATATCATAAGAATTTTATGTGATATAAAACACCAAATGAATTACTTTTTTTCAGTGTGTTTTTATATAGGTTGGTTAATTAGAATCTTGAGCCACATCAATCCCATATCATGTGATATGGAAGTAAACTCATGTAAATAAAATGCAAAAAATTGTAGATGAAAATGAAAATAAAGTATGATAATCATGTGTAAGTATGAAATAATAAAAAATTTACTTTTATTTAATATATTTAAATAAAACAATGATTACTTAGTTTCCTATATTTTTATCTAGTATAGGAACAATATGATTCATCTACCATATCTGAAGAAAAAATACTTTCAATGGATTTGAAGCATCTAAAAAAGTTTTTCATATTACATGTAAAGGTTTTGGAGTCTAATCATGATAAAATTTTTGGAAAACACAAACACGTGAGAATGTTTACTAGAAAATGAAATACATACAAGATCATATTTAATCATAAATTAAAAGTGTAAATAATAAAAAAGAAGTAATAGACAATCTCCTTTGAAGGGATAAATAATAAAAATACATACAAAATTTTCCACATTATGAAGATCCCCACACACCCAATTTCTAGGCTATTCATTCCCCTAAAATGATGGACTTACCGAAGGTAATCATGTTTTTTTACAAAATTTTATATAATGTGAATGAAATAATTCAATGTGTGTTTTAAATTTATGTAAGCATTCCTCAAATTATCAAAATAGAAAAAAATGAATTTTGGATATCATAAATTTTTTGGATAATGATAACTTATACCTTTGAAACATGTAGGAAAAATATCACGTTAAATTATTTGATTTGTTTGGGATGATACAAATTGTTATTTTAATATTAAATGTATCTACAATATTATACACATTTTTCTAAAGTTAATAACTTGTGAAACAATCTCATATTATCATGGACCATTAGGATAACAATCTTAGATTTATTTTTGAGCTATAGAAAAAAATACACCTGTAAATATTATGTGTGATGTGACCAAAATGATTAAAATCGAATTTTTATTTCCTATATATATCCCTAAAATAATAAAAATAGCGAAAACAACATCAAAATATCATAAAAATTTAGGTCAATGATCGGTGATTCATTTTTAAAATGTAGAAAAAATCCTATGTTAAATCAACATGTAATTTTTATACAATGATACATAGTGTGTTTTACTGTTAATAGTATGTCTAGTTCTATATATGTGTGTTTGATGTTAATAACTCGTGAATAAATCTTGAATTATCATGAAAATTTATGATGATGATATTTAATTAATTTGTGACCTATAGGAAAAACATTCACATCAAGACAATGTGAGATGAGTTAAAATGAATTTTTTAAGTTCTATAAACATGTCTCAAAAGATCAAAATTGAATGAATAAAATTTGAATATCATAAAATTTTTAGAAAAATGACCACTGATTCAATTGTGGGATATAGAAAAACCATATTTTAAACTGACAAGTGATTTTTCTACCATAATACAAAGAGTCATTTTACTATTAACAATCTTTTCAATTCTTTGAATATGTGTCATTCTATCAAAAATAAGTAAAATAACATAGATTTTTCTAAAAATTGAGAATGTTAATCAAATGATTTGTCACCTATATCAAAAAACCATATGTCAATTCAATGTTCAATATGAAATTAAAGATCTAATTTACTCTTTCAAAATTAAACAACTTTTAATTTTTTTTAAAAACTCAAAAACTAAAAACCAATGAAACTTGTTTAGTTTTTCATGAAAATTATGTGAACAAGTTATAAATTATTTGTGAATTCTTGGAATAAATTTCATTTCAATCCTATTTTTGATCTTTTCAAAATGATTCAAAAGTAATTTTTTCAACTACAATGGGAATTTATAGTTATTATTATGTATTTATGTTCTATATATATGTGCTTTTATGTATTATGTTATCCTTTTAAATTAAAAATATTTATCTCATAAAGATGTATACAATGAATTACTAAAATTTATCATGTATTATATAACATTGTAATCATATTTTTTTTATTTTTTTATGTAGTGTTACTAACAAAGAATTATTTTTATTATAGACACATGATTATTTAGTATGAGGTTGTGTAAATCCTTAAAAAGGTATCCTATGAATTATATTCTTTTGTATGGGGAAATATATTTTTTTTATGAGTTATACATTAATGTAATTTTTAAAGTAAATAAATTTAAATATTGTGATGAAAATATATTTAAACTAAAATGATGCAATGTATTTAAGGACTCATCCATAAAACATTACAAAATCTTGAATTAAATGAATAACTAACATTGAGGATATTTTCAGGTTTAGAGTTTCAGAGAGTTAGGTCATAACATATACATTAAATCTCATATAATACAAAGTAGAAACTTCTACTCAGTATCCATTTTTTCATAAAAAAATCTTGAAAAAGAGTCATGTATAGTTCCAAGTTTTAGACAACATGACTTTTCCTTGATCCCATCCTTGACCCTATTCTTCTTTAAGTCCTGTGAAAAACATTTCAAAACATGGGATGAGCATAAAAAGCTCAATAAGTGTTATAAAAAAAGAATGAAAACAATAGTTTATCATTATATACATAGAATAATCTCTTTAACATACCTCATGAAATAATAATATTTATGAATAACACATATAAAACATAAATCATAAAGGTAACATGTGGCATCCATATCATACTTACATTGTAGCTATCACAACTATGTTGGGAGTTACATTTGGAATACCCACCACTGTATATTCCCTAAATATCTTACGAGAAACATTCATTTTTACCTCCATCATGTTACCCAATGCATTGGAGTGCTATCTCGGGCTCACATGCCCTATGTTTATCCCAGAACCACCCATATACGTAAACAATTCCCAAGTACCATAACATATTCATAACACATAAAAAACATAAATGAAAGATAACATTTCCACATATCAATCGCAATGTATCATTTAAATATATTTACATAACAAAATAAATTATCAAAACCATTTTCAATTCCAAAATATATAAAAGAGTATATGGTATTTTTTTCCTTTTAAAAACATTATGTCTTGTTAAGGAAGCCATAGATCAAATAATACTCACGGCGGAGGAAAAAGATCGTTGTCACTGATTACGTTAAAAAGAAACATTCTTTTTTTCATTTAGTAAAATTCCTCATAGAAAAGAGATTCCATTTGAATGAAATAAAAATTCAAAGGGTTTTATACAGCATATAAAAGAAATTCATGTTTTAAAAAAAATATGTCTCAATGAAAGGAGATTGAGATGAAGTCCTTACAAGGATCATTTTATAAAGAAAATAGATAGATAATGTGTAATGACTATAAGTACACATAAATAAATTATAAATACAAGATATTATATCAAAATTCATTTCACACATAGTGATGTCAGGACATAATCAATAAGTAGAAAATTAACCCAAAGAACGGAAATTGGGTTAAGAAGTTCTCTTACCTCTTGTCTGACTTGACCTGTTCATTCTTTAATTTCCTAAATAATAAACTAAATTAATTTATAATTTGTTAATAACATTTTTCAATTTTATTATTCCTTTTATATCACTTATTACCATGTTATAAACATTATTCAATCATTTAAGTTAATAACGGTCGTTTTGTTGATATTTGGTACTTGAGTCAAAAATGAACACATTATATTTACAAGTTGTCCATGTGGTCAATATTACATTATCTACAGAATTAAATTCATTATTTAGATATTCTATATATCATATATATCCATTATATATATGTATTTGTAATAGTACATATCATTTGGAGATAAGAAATGAAATGCACCTTCACGGAGACAGTAAGTCGTACGTACACATGAATGCTACTTTCATTTATATTTCATATTTTAATGGAATGGAAACATAATTATACATAGTTATATTATGATTATAGTATAATATAATATATAATATCATTAACTCCATCCTTTAAACGTCCCACATATGGAATTAATGATTCATGTCACTTTGAGGGGGGCGGTAGTCGACACTTCCTAAAATAAAATTATCGCGTTTACCCATAATGGAAACCATAAAGGCATGATAAAATGGAAAATACAGAAGCATAAAGAAAAAATAAAAATAATATATATCATATATAAATAAAGTGCCATCATAATGGACACCTTGAGAGGAGTTAGGAGATAATTGAACAATCATCGTTTCGTGAGGCGTTAGTTTTTCATCCACAGAAACTGTATGTTCTTCACCCATTAGATGGAGGTGTGTGTAAGTGTAGTTATAATCCTTCTCATAAAAAAATCCTGGTATATTGAGGATATTGGTTATTTTATAAAATAAAGGAATAAAAATATTTTAGGGTTGGATAAGTAAAATAAAAGAAAACAAGTTAAGAGAAATTGTTTCCTTTAATTTTGGTAACTCCCTTTGGTTTGAACCAAATGGACTTCTTGAAATGACTTATGCCTAAGTTAAGGCTTCTAGGTGGAAGATATAGATCTTGAGAGATTATTTGGTTAGTGTATGGGTGATCCAATGGTATTGATAGGTGTGAGTAATGAGTTAGAAGTGATAGATTTTTATAAGGGGGAGGGGCTCTTTAGGAAAGTGTGAAAATATTATTTTATTATATAATGATATTCGGTTTCTAAAGGTCCAAAACTAATTAAAGTAGAAAATAGGGTGACTAATGGTATAAATAAAATTATCCAATAATAATGGGATAGTTTTTGGATTTTTTTAAATATTTATAATCTTATTTATTTAAATCCTTTATTAATGAGGTAAATACGAAATCATTATTGTGTCATAAATAATTTAATTTATTAGATGTCTAAAAATTATAAAAAAAATTAAATGAGGTATGAAATATTTTTATATTTACAATGAATATTTATAGTTGAAAATATGACTTATATAACCCCATGTAAAAATTAATTTACAAAAAGATATTTGTTTATATCATTTTTGACTTTACTTTAAGTTATTTAAAATAAAGTGTCATTATCACACCCAAGTGGCCCCATGGGGTCCCAAAATCGATCCAAGGATTCTCATGTTCAGATGTGTATTGACCAATAGGATTGGGACACCTGTTAGGGTAATTTTATATTATTATAGTAATATTTTTTTACCCTTATTTACCAAATTTACCCTTTAACCATGGTAAATAAAATATTAATTGAAGTAAATATTCAGAATGTATAAAAATTAAAGTTACATATTTACACAATTTGGACATCCTTATTACAAATATGGAATCCATTTTTACAAATTCAAATCACAGAAGTGGAATAAATTAATTTAAAATTAATTCCCACTGTAAAAATAAAAGACGTGTTTTTAGGAAATAATAACTATTAAAAGATTGACACTTGTTTATGTCCAATTTCAAAGTGAAATTAATTCCAATAAACAACATTAGATTAAATGGTAAAAATATAATATAATTACACTTTAAAACCAATTAAAAAGGTAATATAACTGTATAAATAAATTATATTAAAAGGTAGATTTGAATTAAAACAAAACATTTTTCACTTTTCATTAAAAATTGAATTTTATCAGAAAAATACTAAAACTTTACCCAAAGTAAATTTGTATTCCTTTATTCTAAATAAAAAATTTATTTGGTCAAATAGAACATATAAAAGTGACCAAAACTATATTTAAAGAGGGTTCACCATTAAAATGCAGTAAATCAACCTTTTAAAGTAAATTATGATTAAAATTAGATTCATTAACATTTTAAGCCTCTAAATTTTATTGGATAAATGAAAAAAATAACAAACATGCATAATCATATTGTAGTTAGTTCAGTTCATTATCTCCAATAAAATGGCTAGTCATTAACTACCATTTAAAATAATAATATTATATTATTTTTTTGCAACGTAAGATTTCATTGAAACCCGTTGTTGTGTATTGGGTACGCCATCGAACATTGCAACCCCTTTAAAGTAAAATTAATATTTAATTTACAAATATTAATAAAAATTAAAATGTATTATTTCTTTATTTATATGGGATGTTACATGCTTCCCCCTTCTAGAAATTGTGTCCTCGCAATTTTTATTAACTTATCAAATAAATGGGTTTATTTATCCCTCATAGCATTTTCAGATTCCCACATTGCCTCTTCAACCATATAGTTTTTCCACAAAACCTTTACATGGTGAATTACCTTTTTCTGCAACACTTTCTCTCTTTGGTCAAGAATCTGGACTGGTTGTTCCCCATAAGAGAGATTATCTTCCCACTAAAATACCTCTGGGCTCAAAACATGAGATGGATCTGGCATATACTTTCTCAAAATCGAAACATGAAAAACATTATGTACCTGGGATAAAAATGGAGGTATTTCCACTTTGTATGCAACTGATCCAATTTTCTCTAGGATTTCATAAGGTCCAATGAACCTCGGACTCAACTTTCCCTTCTTACTAAAACGCATCACACTTTTCCAAGGAGAAACTTTGAGAAAGACATGATCACTTACCTCAAAATAGAGATACTTCCTCCGGTTATCCGCATAACTTTTCTACCTAATCCAATTTGTTCTCATGTTCTTCTGAATCAACTGAACCTTTTCTTCCATCTCTTCTACCAATTCTGGTCCCATCACCTTCCTTTCACCTACTTCATCCCAAAAAGCTCGAGTTCGATAATGATTTCCATATAATGCCTCAAATGGAGCCATATGTATACTAGAATGAAAACTGTTATTATATGAAAATTCAACCAAAGAAAGATGTTGGTCCAAACTTCCCTAGAATTTTAGTGAAAAAGCACGTAGCATATCCTTCAAGGTATGAATTTTTCGTTCTGACTACCCATCTTATTGAGGATGAAATGCTATACTAAAATTTAATTCAGTACCCAATGACTTCTGAAGGCCTTTCCAAAAGTTAGAAGTAAACCTGGGATCACGATCATATACAATGGAGAGGGGAACTCCATGAAACCTGACTATCTCTTTAATATACAACTGAGAAAGTTTATCTAGAGACAAAGTATCTCGAATGGGAAGGAAATGAGAAGATTTAGTCAATCGATCAACAATAACCCATATTGCATTATTAACTCGTGATGTCTTCAGTAATCCCACAACATTGTCCATGGATATATTTTCCCATTTCCACTCAGGCACCAGAAAAGACTAAAGCATCCATTTTAGTGACTGCTGCTCTTCTTTAACCTATTGAAAAGTCAAACAATTCATAGTAAAATTAGCAATATCTCTTTTCATTCTATCCCGCCAGTAATACTCCTGAAGATCTTTGTACATCTTAGTACTTCCAGGATAAACTGAAAATGATGAACTATGAGCTTCACATAACAACTCATTCTTCAAATGTGAATCATAAGGCACACATAATCTTTTCCCAAACCTCAAAACACAATAATTATCAACATTAAAATCAGGCAACTTACCCTTCTGAACCAACTCTACCTTTTTCTGTAGCTCACTGTCTTCCTTCTGTACTTTCTTAATTTTGTTTGATATAGATGATTTCACTGACACCAGAAACAAAACAGAAGAATTTCCTTCACCAATAAATTTTATGACAAAGTTCATCAAATCAAAAACCAAAGGATCTCATTCCAAATATAACATAGTTAATGTATCATTACTTTTCTGACTCAAAGCATCATTCACTTTATTTTATTTTCTCAGATGGTAAAGGATTGTGCAATAATAATCCTTGATTAATTCTAGCCATATCCTATGTATTATGTTCAATTTTTTCTAAGTGAATATATACTTTAAACGTTTCTGTTCAGTATATATTTTACATTTTACACCATAAAAATGATGCCTCCAAATTTTTAAAGAAAAAACAACTACAGCTAATTCCAAATCATGGGTAGGGTAATTTAACTCATGAGGTTTCAAATGACATGAAGCATAATAAAGTACATGATCATTATTCATAAGTATACAACCAATAACTTTCAATGAAGAATCAATGTAGACAACAAACTCACCATTTCTGGAAGGAAGTTACATAATTGGATCATTAACCAATCTTCTTTTCAATTCCTGAAAACATTCATCACACTCTCTTGTCCAAATAAACTTAACACCTTTTCGAGTTAACTTAGTTAATGGGCTAGATAACCATGAAAAATTTTCAAAAAACCTCTGGTAATATCCTTCCAAACCAAGAAAACTATAGATCTCATTTATATTTGTGGGTCTTGTCCATTATTTAAAAAAATTTGTTTTAGCATGATCAACAGTTATGACATTTTTTTGAAACAATGTGACCAAGGAAAGAAATTTGCTGTAACAAAAACTCACACTTGCTGAATTTCCCATATAGTTTCTTTTCTTTTATGGTTTGAAAGACAACCCTCAAATGACTTTCTTACTCCTATTTACTTTTATAAAAAACAAAAATATCATCAATGAACACTTCCAAAAACTTATCCAAGAACTCATGGAAAATTACATTCATAATATCAATGAATATAGCTGGTGCATTGGTTAACCCAAAAGGTATAACTACAAATTCATAGTGTCCATATCTAGTACGAAACGCAGTCTTTGGAATATCTTCTTCCTTTACTTTCAACTAATGGTACCCTGACCTCAAGTTAATGTTCAAAAAATACTGATCTCCCTATAAATGATCAAACAAATCATCGATATGAGGAAAAGGATACTTGTTCTTAACAGTGAATTTATTCAATGATCTATAATAAATGAAAAGTCTCATTGAACCATCTTTCATTTTAACAAATAAGACAAGGTCATCCCATGGTGATGTGCTAGGTCAAAGGAAACTTTTATCTAATAACTCCTACAATTGCTTCATTAACTCTAAAAGTTCAATTTGATCCATTCGATAAGGGGGTTTTGAAATCGTCTTAGCATCAGGAATTAAGTCAACAGTAAATTTAACTTCTCGATCAGGTATAATACCAGGAAACTCATCAAAAAAACATCAAGGTACTCATTTACCACTAGAAAATCATTAATTTAAATTGTTCCTTTATTTTCAACAATATGTGCAAGGTAACATTCATTTCTATCTTTTATTAGTTTCTCAGCTTCCTGATATGTTATCAAAAGAAAGGGTTAATTCTTGTACGCAAACTGAAAATATTTATGAAAAGAAACCGCTTTAACTATACAGTCAATCTTATCATGATAAATATAAATCCAATCCATACCCAAAATAACATCAACCTCTACTAGAGGCAAAACAATAAGTCTTGCAGGTAGATTCTTCTCACAAAAAGGACAGGAAGGTTATTATGTTTTCTTTTTGTCTCAACATTTTTTCTTGGTGTTTTTACCATAAGTTTTGTGTTCATATATTTATATGGAATTCCTAATTTACTAGAAAAAATCTCAGAAATGAAAGAGTGTGTAGACCCTGAATCAAACAACACATTGGCATAATCTGAATAAACAAACAGTGCACCTAATACTACTTCATTCGATATCCCAACATCTGCTGAAGTAGTTACAAGGTATTTCACCACCCCTTTTTACTTGTAGTCTGGATACTTTCCCTCAGTTGAGTTCTTCATTGGAAACTCATTTTCATAATGACCCATTTAATTTCACTTAAAACATTTTACTGACTGTAAATCATATTTTTTCTTACCATTACCTTGATCTTTTCAGTGCAATTATGAGCCTTATGTCCCATTTTACCACATCGGTAGCACTTACTAGAATTCAAAAGACATTCCCCAACATGATTTTTACCACAATTTTTACAAATTGGAAACTTAAGTTTCTTACCATCAGACTTTTTTGAAGATTTATTCTCTTTTTCTAGCCACCTTGACCTCTTATTCTGTTGTTTGTCAAAGAGAACATGATCATTGAAAGACTCCATTTCAACCTTCTCCGCACAACGAACAGGTTTTTCCTAATTTTTGAACTCACGAGAAGCTAAATACCTTTGATACTTTGGCTTTAATCTTGAGTAAAAATGGTTGATTTTACTATCAGGATCTCGTATGAAATTTGGAGAATACCTTGCCAGTCGAGTGAATTTTGCTTCACAAGCAGCCACTGAGTCATCCTCCTACCTCAATTCCAGGAATTGTTTTTCTATCCTAAGACAAACCACCTTAGAAAAATATTTCTCAAGAAACATACCTTTGAATTCATCCCAATCAAGAGCATCAATCTCCTCACTATCCTTGATATTTTTCACCATCGACCACCACTGATCGGATTCACCTTTAAAATGGTAAACAATAAGATAAACCTTTTGATGTTATGAACACCCAATGACATCAAAAAATTTCTCTAATGCTTTAATCAACCCTTATTCTAGCATAGGGTCGGATAATCCTCTGAATGATGGGGGATGTCGCCTCATGAAATGCTCCACTACTGACATGGTCCCCTGTTGTTGATCTGGCTAATCTCGTGCATGGATACCACCACCATTTATAGCCTGAGTAAACCATTCCATCACTACAACAAATAGTTCAGTTCCAATTCCAACCATCTCAGGTTGATAATTTGGAAGGTTGTCTTCCTCCTAATGTCATCCCAACAAAGCTTCCTTGTTTCCTCTACGAAAAACCATTCAGAACACAAAAATATCTTAGGTGAAGCAACATGATAATCTATAAATGCTATATCATTTCAATCAAAACATAAACAAAAAAATATGGATATTAATTTATCTATATTCTAACTCCTAAAGTTGTCTAAACCGAACTATAATACCAACTATAAGGACCTGGCCTTAAAAAAATGCTTAATCTTGAATCAAATGAATAATTCACATTGAGGATCTTTTCAGGTTTAGAGTTTCAGAGAATTAGGCCATAACATATACATTACATCCCAAATATTAGAAAGTAGAAACTTCTACTCAGTATCCATTTTTTCATAAAAATAACTCTTGAAAAAAAGTGTCATGTATAGTTCCAAGTTTTAGATAGCATGACTTTTCCTTGATCCCATCCTTGACCCTATTCTTCTTTAAATCTGGTGAAAAACATTTCAAAACTCGGGATGAGCATAAAAATCTCAGTAAGGGTTATAAAACAAAGAATGAAAACATTAATTAATCATTACATACATAGAATAATCTCTTTAACAAACCTCATGAAATCATAATATTTATTAATAACACATAGAAAACATAAATCATAAAAGTAACTTGTGGAATCCATATCATACTTAAATTGTAGATATCACAGCTATGTAGGGAGTTACATTTGGAATACCCATCACAGGATATTCAATAAATCTCATAGGATAAACATTCATGTTTACCTCCATCATGTTACCCAATGAATTGGAGAGCTATCTCAGGCTCACCCACCCTAGGTTTATCATGGAACCACCCGTACATGTAAACAATTCCAAATAACCATAACATATTCATAACACATAAAACAAACATAAAGGAAAGATAACATTTCCACATATCAATCACAATATATCATTTAAATATATTGACATAACAAAATCAATTATCAAAACCATTTTCAATTCCAAAAATAGATAAAAGAGTATACGGTATTTATTTTCCTTTTAAAAACATTACGGCTTGTTAAGGAAGCCATAGATCAAATAATACTCACGGTGACAGAAAAGTTCATTGTCACCGCTTACATTAAAAAGAAACAATCTTTTTTCATTTAGTGAAACACCTCATAGAAAAAAGATTCCATTTGAATGAAATGAAGATTCAAAGGGTTTTACATAGAGTATAAAATAAAGTCGTGTATTAAAACAAAATATGCCTCGATGAAAGGAGATTGAGACGAAGTCCCTTACAAAGATCATTTTATAAAGAAAATAGATCAATAATGTGTAATAACTATAAGTACAAATAAATAAATTATAAATACAAGATAAGATGTCAAAATTAATTTCACACATATTCATATCAAGACATAATCAATAAGTTGAAAATTAAACCAAAGAATGGAAAATGGTTTAATAAGTTCCCTTACCTCATGTTCGACTTGACATGTTCATTCTTTAACATCATGAATAACAAACTAAAGTTAATTTCTATTTGATTAAAAAAAATTTCAAGTTTATTATTCCTTTTATAACACTTATTACCATGTTATAAACATTATGCAATCATTTAAGTTAATAACGGTCATTTTGTCGATATTTGGTACTTGAGTCAAAAATGAACACCTTATATTTACAAGTTGTCTTGTGGTAAACAGTCCATTATCTCCAAAATGATATCCATTATTTAGATATCATATATATCATATATATCCAGTATATATATGTATTTATTATAGTACATATCATTTGTAGATAATAAATGAAATGCACCGTTCATGGAGATGGTAAGTCGTACGTACGCAAGAACGCTACTTTCATTTATATTTCGTATTTTAAGGGAATGAAAACATAATTATACAAAGGTATATTATAATTCCAGTATAATATAATATATAATATCATTAACTCCATCCTTTATATGTCCCACATATGGAATTAACGAGTCATATCACTTTGAGGGGGTGGTAGTCCGCACTTCCTAAAATGAAATTATTACGTTTACCCATAATGGAAACCATAGAGGCATGATATAAATGGAAAACATAGAAGCATAAATAAAACATAAACATAACATATATCATATATAAATAAAGTTCCATCATAATGGCCACCATGATAGGCGGTAGGAGGTAACTTAACAATCATAGTTTCGTGATATGTTAGTTTTCCATCCACAGAAACAATATGTTCTTCACCCATTAAATGAAGGTGTGTGTAAGTGTAGTTGGAATCCTTATCATAAAAAAATACTAGTATATTGAGGATAATGGTGTTTTTATAAAATAAAGTAATAAAAAGATTTTAGGGGTTGGAGAAGTAAAATAAAATAAAATAAGTTAAGATAAATCGTTACCTTTAATTTGGGTAACTCCCTTTGGTTTGAAACAAAAGGACTTCTGGAAGTGACTTCTTGTAACACCCCGAGATTTTATGAAAAATATTCTTTTCATTAATGTCTTGTGTTGTACGCTACACCAAAAGGAGCTTTCACAACATGCATCCTTGACTTGCCTTGCATTACACACAATCGCGACCTTCCTCGATAGCTTGCGTCGTACGCAATACCGAGTTTCACTAAACAACGATATGCTATTAAAATATTATTAAAACTAGCCGTTATGAATAGTTATAACCAATTTTTGAAATTTTGTAAATTTTATTTTTCAAAATGGACTTCATTTTTGGATTCGGAATATCGAAATTAGATTAGGGTGAAATTTTGGTACTTTTCGGATAACTTTCATATTCTGATGAATAGTGAAAGTTACTAAATTATAATTAAAAACAACTTTTTTAATCGAAATAATTAATAGTGATAAATTATTAATTTGAGTGGTTTTAAAGTATATTTAGAATATATTTTTACAATTTAATACAATTTTGTTCATTGGATGTAATTTCACATTTAAACCAGTCATAAACAAGTGTCAATCTTTTGATAGTTATTATCTCTAAAGAACACGCTATTTGTTTTGACGACGGGAATTGATTTTTAAATTAATTAATGCAACTGATATGTTTTGAATTTGATAAAATAGACATAATTTTTGAATTAATAATATCAAATATAGCTTAGATCTAATTTTTGGTATTTTTCTGGAAACTTTCATTTTTTGATGAATAGTGAAACCACTAAGTGGTAGTTAAAAAATTGAATTTTTCATAAAACTTAATTTTACGGCTTCTGTGAGTGGAATTTCGAAAATCCGAGAGACACGGTTGATGTCAGTAAGTAAAATTTGGTTCAATGAGATGAAAATAATTTTTTGGTGAATAGTAACTTTTTACTTTTTTTTACCACGGTTAAAAGTAAATAGGGTAATTAAGGGTAAAAATGATATTATTATTACCCTAAAACATGTCCTAATTCTATTGGAAAAGTGTAATTCGACCAAAAACAACCTTAGGAATAAAATATGATCATTTAGGCCCACTTGGATTAGATTAGGACATTTATTGTTATTTAATTCAAAGAAGAGTTAAAAGAGTTAAAATCAAAGTTTATTTACTAAAACATTTTTAATATAAGGTTATAAATAAGATAAATTCTACTATAAATATTCATTAGAAAGATAAAAAGATTTCCTACATAATGATATTTTATTTGTAATTTTTAAACTTTAAATAATTGAATTTATTTATGACACAATGATGATGCAGTAATTACCATAATAGTGAAAAGTTAGAATAATTGATATTATAAATACCTAAATAAGTATAATTTGAGACTTTTTATGAATTAAAATAATTTTCTAGGTTAATATGACATGTTAGGATTAATTTAATTAACTTTTGTCGAAGTAATCATTCTGTTATGAGTTTCAATAAAATCAACTATTGAATAGTGTCTAAATTGACATAAAATAGTTTTTAAAACAAATATTATATTATTAATTGTTATTTTTTTCCTAAAAATCTAATGTTCGGCCAAATGACTTATATAAGGTTATATATATTAATAAAAGACAACTTGAGGGTCTCTTGGATTCATATGGTATGTTTATTAACTATATAATATAAAAATACAAAGTGACATGGTAAATGTCAATCTAATTAACTAAGAGTTAAAACTAAAAGATAAGGTTAATATAGGAACCTAAACTTGTCTAAATTCTATTGGATGAGAGGATTTAGACCCATACACACCTAAGCTTCTAAATAAATCAATTTGGAGCTATTTAAAACCGAATTTGACTTTATAATAAAATAATAGTTTTAGTTATTCCAAAGGTACCCCTCTCCTCCCTTATAAAAAGGCACCTCCTCCCTCTCTTCCTCACACAACTTTGAGCCTTAAAGCTCGGCCAAACCCTGCCAAATTATCTTCACCACTTCCCTAGAAATATCCTAGAGGTTCTGGTCTTCCTCAAAGACCAATTTTAGTGCCCTAAAGGGAGATCTCAAAGAGGCGCTTCAAAGAAGAGGTAATTTCTGTTACCGATTCTTTCAACGTTATTTCTTCTTCCAATTCTTATTCTTAGGTTGTTTCATTATGAAGTAATAACATCAGTATCACTCATATACTGATATGTTATTATAAGTATTAAACAACCTTATTTCACCATCTATCCATCCTACGAAAAACGAAATCACCGCGCGTGCGTACGTACGGAATACCATCTTCACGCCGTGGTGAAATCTATTTTCCATCACCACCTTACTTGGATGGGTATAATGATGTAAATAATAACTATATATGATTATTTTAAAGTTATATTGATTCTGAAATAGTATACATACACTCCAATACAATTCCACGATCATGAGAATGATATCATCGCTCGTGCGTACGTACGGACTACCGTCTCCATGACGCGATGAGATTCATTCTCCACGTTAACCATTCATGAATGATTATAAAGTATATATATAATAAGTAATAATGAAATATATGACATAATAATGATACTGTATTTATGTGTATATATATGTATGTCATCTACTTAATGCCATTCAACTCAATAAGGAAAAGAAAACAGCGTTCATGCGTATGAACGGTCTACCGTCTCCATGAACGGTGTATTTATTTCCATTTACTGATCTATTATATATATGTATATTATGAATATATATTATATATAAATCATGTTTTATATTCTGGAATTAAGTAATTATGATCTAAGTAATCATATGAATAATTACAAGTCAAAACACGGACGACAAATGAAACGATTTTACCCAAAATGCTCTTTAACGTGGAATTTACAAAAGAACGGGTAATATAAAGCCATAAGTGAACCATATATGATATCATAACATTGAGTATGATTCTGGAATAAGTCAATGACATTATTTAAATCATTATAAAGGAGTTTTGGACACATACAAAGCAAATCGGACCTAAGGTAAGGGAAATATCACAATCTCATTTTTATCTGAGATTGTTTATACTTTGGTATTTACTGGGGTGTATTTTATCATCCACATCCATGTTTCCTCAATATGTAATGTTATTTCCATCCACCTACAATTGTTTAAATCCAATTTTACCCTTTGGTGAGTTTTTAGTAAAAGATATTAAAGGAATCTTTTGTCGTTTTTCATACGAGGTACTTTTTGACTTTTTCGACAAAAGTATGAAGAATATTTTTTTAACTTATACGGCACGAACGGATTTTTACAGTTTTATAAAGCCTTATTTTCATGAAGATTACTCCAAAATATTTCATGACTATTTTCAATAAAATCTCTTTCTTTTAAAATTGCACGGCGTTTTGTGAAAAGAAATTGATTTTGAAGAAGAAAGGATATTTTCCTCAAGAATTCATTTCAAGTGTTTTATCAAAATTATTTTCCATCTAAGATAACATAGGGTTCTATTTCTATCCCTATTATTACATTGATTTGGTTATGTTGTGATGGAATTATTTTTATGAATTACTTTATCTTATATGAATTGTTTTATGATGTCATTTTGTTTAAGAATCCCATTTTTATTACATGGGTTATGCTACGATGTATGATTTATGATTTTGTGGCACACATAAGAATGGTTTAATTATGAGATGGGTGGGACCTATATCTCCCTCCAATGCATTGGGTAAAGATTTTATATCTCATGAGATATACATGGCTGGAATGGTAGGTTATACCGGTTCAGTGAAACAGGACTGAAACGAGGGTGACTCGGTTCAGAAATGGACTTTGTCCACTAAGATAGTCTTGGCAATGAGTCTTGACTAATAAGATATGATTCTCTATGATTATGTGTGTATGGCACAAAGTTCCTTGTTTTAAGTTATAATTATTGGGATTTCATTTCACTACTATGATTTATCCCATGTTATGAAATTATGCTCTCTTTTGCAGGTTAAGATTTCCAAAATTTTATGTTCTTATGAAAATGATGTGATTGATATTTCTTCTGTTTACCCTTACTGAGCATTTGAGCTCACCCTTTTATGTTTTCTTTTCCCCAGGATATAAAGAAAGGTTTTAGGTAAAAAAAAGGAAGATATTTATGGGAGATGTTGAAGATCTTTCATCATGATTAGAAGATTATATTCCGAGTTTCCAAAGACACTAAACTATTACGATCCTTGTGTGTGTGTTTTTTTTATGTACTAAGTATTCCACAAAAGTAATGTAATATTCATGTACGTCAATCTTCAGGTCTCTAAAGTTGGTATCAGAGGAAAAGTTTAGTCAACCTTTGGAAACTAGGATGCGAAAACATTAGTGAGATTCCTAGAGATATTTCTAAGGTATGTCTAGGGATGTCCCTAAGGATAAGTATATGTATAGGATATAGTCCTAGAACTATGGTAACGATATTAGATTAAACCAAAGATGTTAGATATTTATGTTACTCCCCCTTTATTATGATTTTTTCCTCTCACACTATTCTTTTTGGGTTTTAGAAAATGGCTGGAAACAAGATGATTCACGATAATGGAGGATATGATGGACAATGGAATGATATTCTTCATGAGCAACCAAATGAAATGGGATTTGGAAGTCCAAACATCATTATTATGCCAAATCAGCAATCTCATAATATGATCAATAAAGTAAAATTTGGTAAGTTTCCTGACTCGGCTAATAAGAGAAAGATGGAGTTTCATGATGATCATAGAGGAAAGAAAGTTCAATTTCCCCTATGTAAATCATGTGGGAAGAGGCATCAAGGAGAATGTTTCAAAGGAACTGGAAGATGATTTGGGTGTGGAAAAGAAGGACACAAAGCCAGTAAGTGCAAAGGAAAAGGTTCAGTTAACACCAGGGATGAGGATAATGGTATTTCTACGACATCAATAATGGTTAAATGTTTTAAATGTGGAATGTACGGGCATTATGAAAACCAATGCCCTAAGGGAAAGTCTCATGAAGAGAATCAATATGGTCGTATGGGTAGTATTTATGTGGATGATGATGAAGAGACTACAAATGATATGTGAGATTAAAGAATTGTTGAAGGTCGGTCAATGGTTTAAGAATGTAGTGTAATGATTACATGTTTATCATGTGTAATGTTGTATAAGTAATCTCATGGTACTATGGAATAAAGAGACATCTAAGGATTGTTACACTGTTGTCTTTACTTAAGTTTTGAAAGTGTATGATTAATGGTACCAGTAACCATGAAAGGTTATTCAGATATTTTTGGAAAGCAGATGATATGCGCATATTGAAGGGATAAGTAGAAAATGAAATGTTTGACAGTATTTATGAGCTCATGATTGATATAAGGACTAAGTGATATCATGGTTTGAGTATATAGATTTTTTGAGAATTTTGGTATGTGGAAAGTGTTAACTTTTAACTGCATTCATGTTTTCACTAAGGTTCAATGGGTATTCATTTTTCAAGAGAATACATGATTAAGGTATTCACATGATTGGAATGTGACCAACAAGATATATGGGGGATAAATGATGGTATTCACATGCTTGGTTGATGACATTTCAAGTAATCATTTTCTTTATATTATGAGCTTGGACCAAAGTATTTCCTAAAGATTGGAATGGATTATGTTGGACAGAAGTTAGTATTGTTTAAGGATAGAACTTTTGATATTATTTATGTGATGTTATATTAATGTAGTTTTAGAAAAAGGACAACCTACGAGACGGGTGACAGCCCATCGCGTCGGACAAGGCTGTGGGAATCGAACCCACAATCGAAGTGTGACTGGCCTTTATTGCCTACCACTGGCCTATAGGAAGTCCCTATTTAGTATAAACTAATTTTATTATATTAAAGAGTATGATATATGAAGTATAAGTCCATTTTAGGAACCATATATGATTAATCTCACTATAGATGGACTTATGTATTTTTTGATAACTTTTCTAAACTTTTATTTGAGACAGATGGAATGACCCATCATTCTATCACATGATCTGCTAACACATCGCAAATGACAAATTCAACTTCATTTCTTTAAGAGATGAAGTTGAAATTGTCCAAATAATGACAAACAGTGAGACTATACCAAAATCACGAAAGTATTTCTTCTAATTCCAATTTCATCAACTTTAGGGAAATGATCTTGAAAACCAAAAATGTTGTCCTAGTGCTCTTATATCTAATGAATCAGATTGTACCTTAGATAATCACAAATCTATGGCTTTGTGATTTTTTTCTTTTTCATAGCCATGTTCTCTACCACTCTCCATCAGAACATGATGGTTAGATTTCTCTTCCATATCCATATTTTCACCTATGTGGAAACCCAGTGATTAGTTTATTTGGGTAACCGTTACGTTTCATACTTTTGTTTTTAAAGATTGGTTTTGGTATTCCTTTTTACGATGTGGGTTTCTATTAAAGAAACTTTCAAGTAGTAAACCATTTATAACTCCGACGAATTTCGAGGGCGAAATTCATTTTAAGGGGGGTAGAATGTAACACCCCAAGATTTTATGAAAAATATTCTTTTCATTAATGTCTTGTGTTGTACGCTACACCAAAACAAGCTTTCACAACACGCATCCTTGACTTACCTTGCATTACACGCAATCGTGACCTTCCTCGATAGCTTGCGCTGTACGCAATACCGAGTTTCACTAAACAACGATATGCTATTAAAATATTATTAAAACTAGCTGTTATGAATAGTAATAACCACTTTTTGAAATTTTGTAAATTTTATTTTTCAAAATGGACTTCATTTTTGGATTTGAAATATTGAAATTAACTTAGGGTGAAATTTTGGTACTTTTCGGATAACTTTCATATTCTGATGAATAGTGAAAATTACTAAATTATAATTAAAAACAACTTTTTTAATCAAAATAATTAATAGTGATAAATTATTAATTTGAGTGGTTTTAAAGTATATTTAGAATATATTTTTACAATTTAATAAAATGTTGGTCATTGGATGTAATTTCACATTTAAACCAGTCATAAACAAGTGTCAATCTTTTGATAGTTATTATCTCTTAAGAACACGCTATTTGTTTTGACGACGAGAATTAATTTTTAAATTAATTAATGCAACTGAAATGTTTTGAATTTGATAAAATATACATAATTTTTGAATTCATAATATCAAATATATCTTAGATCTAATTTTTGGTATTTTTCTGGAAACTTTCATTTTTTGATGAATAGTGAAACCACTAAGTGGTAGTTAAAAAACTGAATTTTTCATAAAACTTAATTTTACGGCTTCTGTGAGTGGAATTTCGAAAATCTGAGAGACACGGTTGATGTGAGTAAGTAAAATGTGGTTCAATAAGATGAAAATAATTTTTTGGTGAATAGTAACTTTTTACTTTTTTTTATCACGGTTAAAAGTAAATAGGGTAATTAAGGGTAAAAATGATATTATTATTACCCTAACACATGTTATAATTCTATTTGACAAGTGTAATTCGACCAAAAACAACCTTAGGAATAAAATATGACCATTTAGGCCCACTTGGATTAGATTAGGACATTTATTTTTATTTAATTCAAAGAACAGTTAAAAGAGTTAAAATCAAAGTTTATTTACTAAAACATTTTTAATATAAGGTTATACATAAGATAAATTCTACTATAAATATTCATTACGAAGATAAAAAGATTTAATAAATAATGATATTTTATTTGTAATTTTTAGACTTTAAATAATTTAATTTATTTATGACACAATGATGATGCAGTAATTACCATAATAGTGAAAAATTAGAATAATTGATATTATAAATACCTAAATAAGTATAATTTGAGACTTTTTATGAATTAAACTAATTTTCTAGGTTAATATGATATGTTAGGATTAATTTAATTAACTTTGTCGAAGTAATCATTCTGTTACGAGTCTCAAAAAAATCAACTATTGAATAGTGTCTAAATTGACATAAAATAGTTTTTAAAACAAATATTATATAATTAATTGTTATTTTATTCCCAAAAATCTAAGGTTTGGCCAAATGACTTAGATAAGGTTATATATATTAATAAAACACAACTTGAGGCTTCTTGGATGCATATGGTAAGTTTATTAACTATATAATATAAAAATACAAAGTGACATGGTAAATGTCAATCTAATTAACTAAGAGTTAAAACTAAAAGATAAGGTTAATATAGGAACCTAAACTTGTCTAAATTATATTGGATGAGAGTATTTCGACCCATCCACACCTTAGATTTGAAATAAATCAATTTGGAGTTATTTAAAACCGAATTTTACTTTATAATAAAATAATAGTTTTAGTTATTCCAAAGGTACCCCTCTCCTCCCTTATAAAAGGGCACCTCCTCCCTCTCTTCCTCACACAACTTTGAGCCTTCAAGCTCGTCCAACCCCTACCAAATTATATTCTCCACTTCCCTAGAAATATCCTAGAGGTTCGGGTCTTCCTCAAAGACCAATTTTAGTGCCCTAAAGGGAGATCTCAAAGAGGCGCTTCAAAGAAGAGGTAATTTCCGTTACCGATTATTTCAACTTTATTTCTTCTTCCACTTCTTCTTCTTAGGTTGTTTCATTATGGAGTAATAACATCAGTATCACTCATATAATGATATGTTATTATAATTATGAAACAACCCTATTTCACCATCTATCCATCCTACGGAAAACGAAATCACCGCGCGTGCGTACGTACGGAATACCGTCTCCACGCCGTGGTGAAATATATTTTCCATCACCACCTTACTTGGATGGGTATAATGATGTAAATAATAACTATATATGATTATTTTAAAGTGATATTGATTCTGAAATAGTATACATACACTCCAATACAATTCCACGATCATGAGAACGATATCATCGCTCGTGCGTACGTACGGACTACCGTCTCCACGACGCGATGAGATTCATTCTCCACGTTAACCATTCATAAATGATTATAAAGTATATATATAATAAGTAATAATGAAATATATGACATAATAATGATACTGGATTTATGTGTATAAATATTTATGTCATCTACTTAATGCCATTCAACTCAATAAGGAAAAGAAAACAGCGTTCATGCGTACGAACGGTCTACCGTCTCCATGAACGGTGTATTTATTTCCATTTACTGATCTATTATATATTTGTATATTCTAAATATATATTATATATAAATCATGTTTTATATTCTGGAATTAAGTAATCATGATCTAAGTAATCATATGAATAATTACAAGTCAAAACACGGACGACAAATGAAACGATTTTACCCAAAACGCTCTTTAACATGGAATTTACAAAAGAACGGGTAATATAAAGCCATAAGTGAACCATATATGATATCATAACAATGAGTATGATTCTGGAATAAGTCAATGACATTATTTAAATCATTATACAGGAGGTTCGGACACATACAAAGCAAATCGGACCTAAGGTAAGGGAAATATCACAATCTCATTTTTATCCGAGATTGTTTATACTTTGGTATTTACTGGGGTGTATTTTATCATCCACATCCATGTTTCCTCAATATGTAATGTTATTTACATCCACCTACAATTGTTTAAATCCAATTTTACCCTTTGGTGAGTTTTTAGTAAAAGATATGAAAGGAATCTTTTGTCGTTTTTCATACGAGGTACTTTTTGACTTTTTCAACAAAAGTACGAAGAATGTTTTTTAACTTATAAGACACGAACGGATTTTTACGGTTTTATAAATCCTTATTTTCATCAAGCTTCCTCCAAAAGATTTCATGACTATTTTCAATAAAATCTCTTCCTTTTAAAATTGCACAACGTTTTGTGAAAAGAAATTGATTTTGAATAAGAAAGGATATTTTCCTCAAGAATTCATTTCAAGTGTTTTATCAAAATTATTTTCCATCTAAGATAACATAGGGTTCTCTTTCTATCCCTATTATTACATTGATTTGGTTATGTTGTGATGGAATTATTTTTATTAATTCCTTTATCTTATATGAATTGTTTTATGATGTCATGTTGTTTAAGAATCCCATTTTTATTACATGGGTTATGCTACGATGTATGATTTATGATTTTGTGGCACACATAAGAATGGTTTCATTATGAGATGGGTGGGACCTATATATCCCTCCAATGCATTGGGTGAAGATTTTATATGTCATGAGATAGACATGGATGGAATGGTAGGTTTTACCGGTTCAGTGAAACAGGACTGAAATGAGGGTGACTCGGTTCAGAAATGGACTTTGTCCACTAAGATAATCTTGGCAATGAGTCTTGACTAATAAGATATGATTCTCTATGATTATGTGTGTATTCCACAAAGTTCCATGTTTTAAGTTATGATTATTGGGATTTCATTTCACTATTATGATTTATCCCATGTTATGAAATTATGCTCTCTTTTTCAGGTTAAGATTTCCAAAATTTTATGTTCTTATGAAAATGATGTGATTGGTATTTCTTTTGTTTACCCTTACTGAGCATTTGAGCTCACCTTTTTATGTTTTCTTTTCCCCAGGATATAAAGAAAGGTTTTAGTTAAAAAAGGAAGATCTTTATGGGAGATGTTGAAGATCTTTCACCATGATTAGAAGATTATATTCCGAGTTTCCAAAGACACTAAACTATTACGATCCTTGTGTGTGTGTTTTTGTTATGTACTAAGTATTCTGCAAAAGTAATGTAATGTCCATGTACGTCAAGCTTCGAGTCTCTACACTTCTGCCTAAGGTAAGGCTTCTTATTGGAAGAGAGTTATCTTTAGAGATTATTTGAATAGGGGTTGGATGATCCAAAAGAATTTATAGGTGTGAGGAATGAGTTATAATTGAGGGCTTTTTATAAGGGGGAGGAGGGGCTCTTTAGGAGAGTGTGAAAATATTATTTTATTATATAATGATATTCGGTTTCTAAAGGTCTGAAACTAATTAAAGTAGAATATAAGATGACTAATGGTAGAAATAAAATCATCCAATAATAATTGAATAGTTTTTGGATATTGTTTTAATATTTATAATCTTATGTATTTAAATCATTTATTAATGAGTTAAATACTGCATCATTATTATGTCATAAATAATTTAATTTATTTGATGACTAAAAATTATAAAAAAATACCATGATGTTGGAAATATTTTTATATTTCCAATGAATATTTATAGTCAAAATGACTTATATAACCCCATTTAAAAATTAATTTACAAAAATATATTTAATTATGTCATTTTTGCCTTTACTTTAAGTTAATTAAAATAAAGTGTCATTATCACTAAAAGGTGGCCCCATGAGGTCCAAAAATTGACCCAAGGATGCTCATGGTAGGATTTATATCAACAAATAAGATTAGTACAAATTTTAGGGCAATTTTATATTATTATATTATTATTTTTTTAACCTTATTTACAAGATTTATCCTTTAACCATGGTAAATTAAATATTTACTGAAGTAAATATTCATAATGTCATAAAATTAAAGTTACCTTCTTACAAAATTTGGACCTCCTGATTCTAAATATGGAATCAATTTTTCCAAATTCAAATCACAGAAGTGGCAGAAATTAATTTAAAATTAATTCTGGCTGTGAAAATAAAAGGTGTGTTTTTAAGAAATAATAACTATCAAAAGATTGACACTTGTTTATGTACAATTTCAATTTAAAAATAATTATAATAACCAATATTAGATTGAATGATAAAAATATAATCTAATTAAACTTTAAAATCAATTAAAAAGATAATCTAACCATATAAATAAATTATATTAAAAGGCAGTTTTGAATTAAAATACAGCATTTTTCACTTTTCATTAAAAACTGAATTTTATCAGAAAAATACTAAAAATTTACCCAAAGTAAATTTTGATGTCTTGATTCTAAATAAAAATTTTATTTGGTCAAATAGAACATATAAAAGTGACCAAAACTATATTTAAAGAGGGTTAACCATTAAAAGGCAGTAAATCAACCTTTTAAAGTAAATTATGCTTAAAATTAGATTTATTAACATTTTAAGCCTCTAAATTTTATTGGATAAATGTAAAAACATTTAACAAAAATTTATAATCATATTTTAGTTAGTTCAGTTCATTCGCACTAATACAACGGCTAGGCGTTAACTACCATTTAAAATAATAATATTATATTATTATTATGCAATGTAAGATTTCAAAGAAACCCGTTGCTACGTATTGGGTACTCCATCGAACATAGAAACCCCTTTAAAGTAAAATTAATATTTAATTTACAAATATTAATAAAAATGAAAATGTATTATTTTTTTATTTACCTGGGATGTTACAATGTAATTTTAATGTCTTTTATATGAAAATATTGAATTACTAAAATCTAAATTTCCTTTGTTATCAATTATAGTATTATTCAATTAATATCATAGAAAACTAAACCAAACTATTATAAAATTAATAAAAACCCATCCACATAACTTACACTAATACATATAAGGTATTTACCAGCACTATAAATCGCTTTAATTTTCAGTAAAAAGCATTGATGTTTTGAGTTTCTTTGAAAGTCATTCACTTTTATCTGTGTAAAAAAAGAAATGATAAAGACACCCATTATCATTGTTATAAAAAATTATAATAAAGGAATACTTTATCATTGATTTTTTAGCAATATAAAAAGATTTATTTTTCACCGCTAATTTCTAGCACAGATAAAACTAAAAAAAATTAAAAAAAACTATCATTTTTTATTAAGGATAATTCAATACACCATGAATAACCTCTAAGAAACTTCCCACTACCCTTTTATAAGCTATAATTCTAAGTAATATCATCACTAATTCTATAAATAAACTACCCATCCACCATGCTCTATCACACATGGCTATATGGATTCGAATATATGACCTTGTCATGCAAAACGAAGGTCCTTCCCACTACCCCATCTTATTTTAATATATATTTTATGATTTATATTCATATATATTTATATATATTTACATATATATTTTTTAGATACATATTTACTCATATAAGCAGGACATGTATCAGGGGAACTTTTGGTTATGATGATGGGGCCTTCGGGCCATGTAATGGATTTCAATCCATTGGGAATTCAGGATATAAAATTAAAATGGGTCAACTATGAAGTGGGTAAACCCTAGGAAGGGGTGTGGCCTATCCTTTTCATACCCAATACAACATATCATGCTTTTTCATCACTATTAATGGATTTTATCATTTCTAAAAAAACACTGAAGTTGTATGTTCCTTTAAAAAGATTTTTCCATTTATCAGTTCTGGAAATATCCTTCTTAATAAATGCTGATAAAGTAGTCCCCTTTTAAGTACTTTTTTAGAACTAATCAATGTGGTTCTTTATCAGTTTTTTTTAGTTTTGAATAAGGGAACTTTTAGCAGTTCTATAAATAGTAATTATAAAATTCTTATTATAGAATAGTGTTGCTTCAATATTAAGCACACAACAACAAAAAATATACAAATTAATTTCAAATTAGTTTACATCACAATAGAATAAAAAACATTGTATAATTATTAAAAATATTATCATTTAATAATTAGTATGCACAATTAAATTAGTATATAAAATTTATTTCAAATATTATTCTAGTAAATTTAAAAATATTATTCTATTGCATTTGGACCCCCTTCTAAAAGTTCCTGGTTGTGCTACCTGTTTCTAAACAAACCACCTTTACTCAAATAAAATAATAGTGTACATACATTAAAAAATTAATATATTAGTAATACTATAAATAAATAAATTAAATATAAATATTTTTTGGGTTATTAAGTCTCTTCAAGTATTTGGTATTATTTTACCATAAGTTTGTGACTTTATTAAATGAAAGTAGACGTTGGAAGGATACTAAGTTGGGTGTCAGACTACTAAATGTTCTAGCAATCATATTTCTAGAAGTTTGGAATGTAGAGCCACCAGTTAGAGAACAATGTATATATTTTTATCATTTTTTAGCTGGATCTTGTGTAAATGGGTGAGACATAAGAGCATTGTTCCTTTAGTGATAATTGGTGGTTAAGCTGAGGAATGCTATATGAGAGAAGCAGTGGCACATTGTAATGTATGGTCAACTACAACTATAGAAATTTGCTGCAGTCAGTTGACCAGGTGGGACCCTATATATTAAGGGGGTGAGGATAAATTGTTGATGTTTTGAATTCTCAAGTGATCATTATGCTTTACATGATCCACATTGATGACCAGTCAAAAATTGTTAAATTTGTAATTTGGTGGGAATTTTTTTTTGAAGTGTTCTCTCATGGATGTTGGATAAAAATTTGAACTGCAAAAAATCTATTATCTTCCCTTGTTCTTGTTTTTCATTTTCTTATATGTTTTTTTGTGTGTTTTGGATTTAGTGAGGTGATTTTGATATAAAATTACTTCTATATTCTGGTACAATGAACTTCCATAAAATCCACACTAATGATTTGTTTCCATCATCATGGTATACATATGGTCAAACTTTAAATTCCTGAAGTTTGAGTGATTTCTTAATAATTTTTATCCAATATTGGTTAAAAAATGGAGACACACATCATAAAATGATATCTTATTTTATCTAATTTGATGATTTTCTTTCAGTAGGTCTTACTGTATTAGGGTCATGTCGTCAGAAGAATGAAAGGTGTGGGTGGATAGGTCTAATGAAACCGACTTTAGTTTATAGAAGATATAGATGGAGGATTATATGATCCAAAAGGATCATGAAGTTCCATTGACTAGAACTAAATTCGATTAGATGATATTATCAAAGAATGGTTCCTTCTATATATGGGAGATGATAACTACTCTATATCTTATAGTAGTGTGGACGAATATGTCTGTGAAGACGAATTCTATCAAAAAAGTTTTTCTAATACGAAAACTATTCAGTTTGATACTATCAAAAGAGAAATAAATGGAAAATCCTATCAATTATTTCAACATGATCCAAAATTATCTCTAGAAAGTAGAGGTAACATTTCCTAATTATTTTTTTGGGATTCTATTTCTGTCCTCTTATCTATAGTCATGGAAAATTGGTGAAAATAGTGAGAAATTATTCTAGTAAATATAACTTCGTATTTATGGCCATACAAAAATTAATTTTGAACAAATATCTCCATATGAAGGAAGTTCGGAGAACTTTAAATAATTCAATGAATGCAGATGAAATAGGATGTTCACCTTAGAGAAGGAACT
This sequence comes from Viscum album, assembly GCA_963277665.1. Taxonomy (NCBI): domain Eukaryota; kingdom Viridiplantae; phylum Streptophyta; class Magnoliopsida; order Santalales; family Viscaceae; genus Viscum; species Viscum album. Next base: position 601,737,364 of record OY728142.1, read on the forward strand.
AACAATGCACAGTAGATAAATCCAAAGTAAAGAGTTGAGGGAAACCAATCAAACCTAGCCCTTAATATTATAATTGTAGAAATAGGGGCACCTGAAGAATTATTTTTAGGATTGTAAGAGTATAGGATGATCGGTCTCTAAATGTTCATGTTCTAGAAATACAATAGATATAAAGGAATTTCTTTACTTCTTAGTGTTAATGTTCTAAATTAATCTTATATTATAGATTTGGGAGAATCTTACCATTATATAGGATAATGAGAATACATAAAAATTGTGTTTCTTGAAATGTTGACAAACTGAATCTACTGGATGATAAATATTTGTAAATATGGGAAATAGGGATGTGAAAATCTAGCTAAATAATGGAGTAAATCTTGAGTCTAAGGTTATTTGGTATATTTACAGTCTTCAAAATAATCTCATTTATATGGGTCAGTTGAATGTTGTTGGTTTGGGAATAAACATTAATAATGGATTATAAAAGGTTACTTGAGGATCTATTGTCACTACTAAAGGATTGAAATATGGATGTATTTACCATACTGGAATAACAAGAGGATTTATACTGTCCAGAACATTAACTTTTTTAAATTCTGATTTTCAACATAGTCATTTGGGTCCTAATAATGAGAACAATGTGAATATTCTAATAGATAAAGTAATGATGAATCTTGGGTGTTTGAACATTGGTAGATGTGAATGTTGTATACTTGGAAAGTAATGGAAGGTTTATTTTATTCTCAGTAGAAGAAATCACAATAATAAAAGATGGTTCTTTTACATACTGGTGTATGGGGACTTTCCCTAGTCATGTCACATTCTAGATCTCGGTACTTTGTGACTTTCATTGATGACTTATCTAGAAGGGTGCGGGATTATTTCTCAAAGAACAAGTCATATTTGTTTGGGATATTTGTTTAGTGTAAATCAATGATGGAAAAATAAATAGGTTTTTAGGTGAATATTTAAGATTTTACAATGGGGGTGGGTTCACAAAAATGAGTTTCTGGAACTACTATAGACACAAGAGAATCAAACATGATAACATGGTTCCTAGATTTCTAGTACAAAAGGAGTATCAAAGAGGATAAATTGGAAGTTTATTAAGAATTTATAAAGTGTGAGACTTCACTCATGGATTCCTAAGTATTTTTGGGCTGAATATATATATACAACAATGTATTTTATCAGCTGGAGTCCCTCTTTAGTAGAAGATTAAAATTAAATTGAAGCATAGTGGTCCATTAAAAAACTGAAACTTCATCACCTCATAATCTTTAATTGTGTTTCCTATGTTCACGTGGATTCCAAATATCAATACAATCTTCAGGAAAAGACTCACACATGTTTCTTTATATGGTATGATAATGAAGAATTTGGTTTTCTGCATTGAGATTATGAAAATAAGAAAGAAATTATAAATATAAATTTGAGATTCAATGAGAATGTTCTTTGTAAGGATCAGAACTTGGTGATAAATGAAGTTGAAAAAAAAATAATCATATAAATACTATTTTGATGTGGGAAAATGTTCTGTAATAATTCAAATACCAGGAATTTTAGTGGGTACTATGTCTATTGAGAATTCATAAATTCTAAAGGAAAGTATATGTAGTTATACTAGAAGTTCATATATTAGATTAGTGTTTGATATACCAGAGAGCTCAGCAGCTTGTGAAGTTTAAGACAGAGTTTTTGTAGATGAATTATTGGAAGTATCATGACAAAAAAATGGATTCACGGTTTGAACTATTAATGTATTCTATGATCAAATTACTAGTAGATAGGTATGTAGATAATCTTTAATTATTACTTTTAATCTATGTAGGAGAAACTTAAATTCCATAAGAGGTAGCCAATATCAATTATTCCTATAAGCAGGAGCTTACTTTGAATGAGGATTTGGATTTATTATATAAGAATAAAACCTATGAATTAGGTGAAATTTTGTGAAAAATGTGGGATCTAGATAATAAATGGATCTTCTAACTAAATGAAGAATCCAAAAGAGTTTTGAGGTATAAGGAAAGATCGGTGGTGAAAGGTTTCCAAAAAAGGAAGGTATTAAATTTTCATAAATATTTTCCCCAATTGTTAATCATACTACTATCAGTGTGGTTCAAAGTATTATTTCAACCTGAAATATCAATCTTAAAAAATGTATGTGAAGATGGAATTTCATTATAGAGGTCTATAGGAAGATATTTATATAATGAATCCATATGGTTTTATTGAAAAATGGGATCATGACTTGATGTGAAACTCAAAAGGAGACTTTATGGGTTGAAGAAATAACTAAGGCCATGGAACCAGAAGTTCAATTTTTTAATGTCAAATAAAGTTTTCATGTGGAATAGCTCATATCACTATTACTATAAGAATAATTTTAAGGATTGATTCTTCATTGTCCTTTTCTTGTATATGAATTATATGCTTCTGGTTGGATTGAATTACTGATGAATTCAGAGGCTTAAGAATGATTTTTCCGGAAGAATTGAAATGAGAGATCTTGGTGAAGGTAAGAATATCATGCTAATGAATATTAAATGGGATGAAATTTATTGAAGTTTTGAACTCTCCTATAATAAGCACATATAGAATGTAATTGAAAATTTCAGTATGAATAGATGTAAATATGTTTCTACTCCCATTGTTGGGAATTTCATATTATAAAAAGTGTAATCAAATGAAATGGAAGATGAGGCAAAACACATGTCTAAAATTTCATTTACATCTTTTATTTGAAGTTTTATCTACTCCATTCTATTCACTCGTCCACTTATTTCTCATTCAGGGGTTTTTTTTATCTGATTCATTGAAAATCCAAGAAAAGAACATTGGGAGGTTGTGAAGTAGATTCTTTGGTATCTTAGAGGAATGGTAGATACTTCCTTATCTATAGGTCTAAAATAAATTCTAAAAGGTTATGTTGATGGTGATTTTAGGGTAGATTCTAATACTCAAAAGAGGACTTCTGGTTATGTATTTACTTAAGTTGGAATAACTATCATCCGAATATCATGGTTGAAACTAATTATTTCTCTATAATAAATGGAGGATTAATATGTTTCATCCATGGAAGTAGAAAAAAATTGGTGTGGTTGAGATGTTTGTCTAAATAAATTATTAAGGGATAAGGAAATAAGACACTTTAATGTGAAAGTTATGGTTTCATTCACTTGGTAAAGAATTGGGTTTTTTATGTGAGGACTACACATATTGAACTAAATTTCCATTACATTCAAAATTTGTTAGAAGACGTGGACTTGGAGTTAGAAAATATTAATGGGAAACAAAACCCATTGAACGTGTTAAACAAAGTGTTGGTCCAAGAAATATTGCGGGAGCCCTATTCCTTAATGGAGTTAGGTTGAATGGAAATAAATGAGGATAGAGTTCATTATATTAATCAGAATGGGTGGATGGTTTTTTGGAAATCCATAATGTTTTCTTCAAGTGGGAGATTGTAAGGGTTGTGAAGTCTCTTCAAGGATCCAGTATTAGCTTACTATAATTTTATGACTCTTTTCTCTGGACGAAAATATTGGAAGGATATTTAGCAGGGTGTTAGAATATCAAAATTTCATGCAAATAGGTTATCTAAATTTTAGATTGTGGATTCACCCATAAGAGAATAATGTCTATGTTTTTATCGTCTTTCATCTAGATATTGTGTGAAAGGGTGATAAATAGGATAATTGTTCCTTTATCAGTGATAGGCAGTCAAGATGAGAAATTCTATAGGAGAACAATTATTTTTTAGTGCAAAATATGCTCAATCAGAAATCTAGGAAGTTGTTAAAACTAGTTGACCAAGTGGGACCCTCTATATAAGGGGGGTTGGGAGGTATTGAATTCAATTAACAAGATCCATGTGGCTAAAAAGTCACAGGTTGTAATCATTTTAATTTTGCAGAAATAAAATCATTAAATGTTATCCTATGAATATAAGATGAAAACATGAACCATAGAAAACTATTTTTCTTTTACTCTAATTATTTTCTCTTTGCTTGTATGGTTGTGTATGTGTGTTTGATTCAATGAAGTGATTTGGGTGAAATATTACTTACATGTTCATGTACACTGAACTTCCAGAGAATCTGCACCAATGAACACTTTCCCATATTAGTATATAACAGTGGTCAGACTTTCGGTTCTTGATGTTTGGGTAGTTTCTCAACTAATATGATATAGTTTATTAATAAATTGAAACTTTTAAACTGAAAACACACACTTTAATTCATACCAAGAACACTATTTATCAAATTAATGTGAGGATTTTTCTTATAAATCATAAATGATTTATGGATCCTTGATTAAAATTATCAAGACAATATGAGTGAATTTTATAGGTTTTTGAGTGTTTAATGTGTGTTTTGAACTAAAATGTAAATTTTAAATCAAAACACATACTTTTAGTCAAACATGCCACACTATGTGTCAGATTGATGTGTTTCAGATTCCTACATATTAAAAATTATTAATGTATATTTTTTATAAAATATTAACAAAATTAAGATTTTATTGACCAATTTTCAATTAGTGACATGTGTTTTTCACGAAAATGTCATTTTTGAACTGAAAACATGCACTTTGAGTCATATGAGTTTCATTATTTATCATATTGACATAAAACTAATTCAAAAACATAAAAAATGACTTATAAATCATGTTCCGAAAATATGAATTCCATATGAGTGTGTTTTCACAGTTTCCCATGAGTGACATAAATTTTTATCTATAATATCACTTTTAAACTAAAATGAACACTTTGAGTTATACTGGTCACACCATGCATTTTATTTAGGTGTTGATGATTCATGTAAATAAAAAATAAATTGTGGATTTTTTTCCAAAATTATCAATGAAATATGAATGTGTTTTATTTATTTTCAGTTAGTGATGCATTTTTTTAACTAAAATGTTAATTTTTAATTAAAAAGATGCACTTAGAGTCATACTGGGCGAACTATGTGTTATATTATTGTGAAATTTATTACTACAAATAAAAAATTATTTACTGATTATTTTCCAAAATTATCAAGATAATATTATCATGTTTTTTAATTTTTTAGTATTTTATACATGGTTTGAACTAAAATATTACTTTTAAACTGTAAAAAGACACTTTTAGCCATACTGGGAACATTGTGTGTTGTATTGATGTACTATTAATTAATACATGTAACAAATGACTTACAGATCATTATATAAGGTATCAATATAATTTGAGTTTTTTTCTTGGTTTTGATTATGTCACACATGTTTTGAACTAAAATGTCAATTTTAAATAAAAACTTACACTTTGGGTCATACTGGATACACTAAGTATCAGATTTATGTGATTCTGATTCATATACATGAAAAATGATTTATGGATTATTTTCAAAATTTAATAAGAAAATATGTGTTTTTTTCTTAGGTTTTAATGAGTGACACGTGTTTTTAACAAAAATGTCATTTTAAACTGAAAACATACACTTTGAGTCATATAGATCACACCATATATCATATTGATGTGAGACCAATTACTACACAAGAAAATGATTTATGGATTATTTTTATAGAGTATCAAGACCATTTGAGTGATTTTTCTTGGTTTTCATCTTATGGTGCATTTTTTTAACTAAAATGTCACTTTGAAACTGAAGTTGAGCACTTTCGGTCATACCTATCACACCATATGTCTTAGTAATGTGGTAATGATTCTTATAAATCACAAATCATTTATGGGTTATTTAAATAAAGTTTTAAAATAACCTAAATTAAATTTATTATTTTTTATTGAATGAAACATTTTTTAACTAAAATGGAAATTTTAAACAGAAAAATTTCACTTTGATTTATATCGAGCACTCTGTATGTCAGATTGATGTGATGTTGTGCTTTATATATTTTGATTATGTCACACATGTTATGAAAAAAAAATTATATTTTTAATGAAAACACACACTTTCAGTCATACTGGGAATACCATTTAAAGATTTATATGAGGTTAATTCCTACATTTAATGAATGATTTATGTGTCATTTTCCTAAATTATTAAGATAATATAATATTTTTTTCTAAGTTTTGAATATCTCATATGTTTTTTAAACTAAAATTTCAATTTTAAATAAAAATATGCACTTTCATTCATACCGTGTTGTAATAGTGCATAATGATTCTTTTGGATGAAATTTGTAAAACTATATGTGGATCAACCTATACATATGAGACCAGTTGTAATAGAGTTCTTCAACGATACGGATTGGGTGTTATAGCAGTTTGGACTTTGACATGGTATTGTGGAAGTATGTGGATATTAACACTAACAAGTGATTATATCTCTACAAACACACAACCAATGGTTACTATATTATATTGGGCTTACTATGTGGTTGTTGGAACTATAGAAACAGAGGTTAATATATCACTTTATTGATTTATGATCTCATTCGATCTAGTGTTTCTGGGTGTGTGAAAATATGGTATTTTCCCAATAATTCTACTCCAAAAAATAGTGAAATTCCTTTCACTCTAGGGATATATGTATAAATTACTAAACAACATAAATTGTTATGTTTATAACAATATTATTTTTTTCTCCCTTTTACTCTTCTTATGTGATTTTTCAATCATTTATTTCTCCACATGTTTGCATACCACACTAGGAAAATTGTGTGTAAAATTAATGTGGGGTTAATTACCACACCTCAAAAATTACTTATTAATTTTTCCCTTAAGAATCATGATATTATGAGTCTTTTTAATTTATTTTTATTTAGTGAAACAAGTTTTGAACTAAAATGTTTCTTTTAGACTATAAACATGAACTTTGAGTCATTTTGGGTATATTGTGTATCATATTGACATGCCACTAATTCATGAATGTCAAAAATGACTTATGGATCATTTTCATGAAGTATAAAGAAACTTCCAGAGTTTTTCTCTATTTTCAGTATGTGATGAATCTTTTGAACTAAAATTTCATTATTAAACTATAAACATTCACTTTCAGTTATATCGGCGGCACCGTGTGTAAAATTGATTTGTGGTTATTTTTTACATATAAAAAATTACTTATAGATCATTTTACAAAAGTGTTAACATAATAAAAGTGATTTTTCTTAGTTTTATTTGAGTTATACATGTTTTTAAATAAAAAGTTACTTTAAAATTGAAAACAAACACTTTGAGTCATATTGGGTACATTGTGTGTCTGATTGATGTGCAGCTGATTTCTATACATCAAAAATGAATTATGGGTTGTTTTACTAAAGTATTAAGTTTATCTAGTTTTTTGGATCAGTTTTGAGTATGTTACATTTTTTTTAAAATAAAATTTAAATTCTAAATAAAAACACACACTTTTATCTATACTAAGAAAAATATGTTCTAGATTGATGTGTGGTTAATTCATACACATCACAAATGACTTATGGAACCATATATTAATGTATTAAGACAATATGAGTGTGTTTAATATTTTTTTAGTGATTAATTCATGTTTTTAACTAAAATGTCATTTTTAAACAGAAAACACATAGTTTCTATCATACTGGGCACACCATGCATCAAATAGATGTGCAGTTGATTCTACCATGTTACAAATTATATATTTTAATATTAGTAAAACAATAATTTGTATTAACAACATGTTATAAAAAGGTATTATACCCAAAAGAAAATACATTTCATTAATTATAACCATTAATAAATTAAATAAAAATCAAACATCTCCATAGAGAGAACAAACGGTACCTTAGTGCATTATACTTGTCGAATCCTTCATTGAGAATAGATTTTTCTCTAAGAATTTTGTGTCTATGAAGAGAAAAAAATCTTAGTGAAAAATAAATTTTCAAAAAATTTACTTCTTTATGATATCTATGAAAATTAACTATATAAGTATTATATAATAATGACAGATATATTAACTAAAAATGAGGTATATAAAATAAGTAGTAGTAAATCACCTTCTAACACCATGTATTCTTCCCACTCATTTCTAATAAAACATACACTTTTGAATACATGGATTGTCGACAATCTTGGTAGTATAGTATAATACAAATAAACAAATTATTAATAAATATATTAAATGAAATTTTAATTATCATTGAAAATTCACCATTGGGGATGCTATTTTTTGATATAATTTGATATATTTCATTAATTTACAAACTTAATAACAATAGTATTTATAATTAATTTTGTCTCTCACTCAATAGAAAAATTGAGAAAATAGGTTATATGTTTATAAATATGTTATTACAGTGAGATATTATTATATATAAATTAATAATTATCCATTTTTTGGAATTAATTGGCTTTTTATGCTCGTTGAACATCCTCAAAACATGATTTTGAGGATATTGAAACAACTCCTTATCATAATAAAAATTCATCAAAACATAATATAAAATATATAACTGGAAGTGTATTTGTAAAATTTGGAATTTAGGGTATTAAAAATTGATACGTACTTTGAAAAATAAATAATCATGTGTTTTCAGTTTACTGGAAATATGAACTTTGAATCCAAAAAATAAATATTTGGAGTATCCAAATTGATTTCAATGAGAACAAATTCTTCCTAAAAAATGAATAAGTAATAAAATAAATTATTATATATTATATATGATTATATTATAGAGTTTTACCCTTGTATTGTGGTTATTAAGAAGATTATATCTTATATAAGTTTCTTTTCAAATGATATGTTTATTCACTACACGATTATTTTAATTTCATTTTTTCTAACTAACCTTTTCTATAGAAGTGATGTGAGGACTAATGATTCTAAATTTTTTTCACATGGTTTTCCCTTCACATAGTATAGATATATATGCTTGTAAAAAATTAATAGTATTTAATAGTAATTAATATAGTAGATCAATTATTAGACAAATGGATTATGAAAATGTACCTTATGTACACATTTTCAACTAAGGCTTCCAACCATCCAAGCTTGAGAATTTCATTTACATTATCTATACCAATATTTTATATAATAGACTCTCTATAAATATTTTGATAAAAATAAATGAAGGTTATACTATTATCTTTTAACATTGTATCTATATGAATTTGTAATATTAGTAAATGTGATAGTTGAATTAGAAGGGCAGTGGTACTCTCATAAGGACTTTTTGATTTATTGTTTGATCCTTTATAATATTTTCATTCAACATTATGTTTCACTTTATTTTCTCCTTCTATATTAACAATCCTCAGTTCTATATTCTTTTAATTATTTGTTAATGGTTATTCATAAAAAAATTGGAAAGTACAAACCTTTTTTTTCATAATGTATTTTTATAAGATTAATCAACCATGCTATGAATGGTTCAACAACAAGTTCAACCATGTAAAAATTTATATTATCAACGGGAATATATAGATCATCACTTAGCTCATGAGCTACATAAATCCCTATTCACATGTGATCTTTAGGAAGTTATTTATTTTTAGAACATCTCCTTTTATATTGTGTATTTAGCTCATTAAAATAATTTTATGGGTAAGTGATAATATATATAAATCACAATAAATTTAACTATATAAGATTTTATTAAAAGTAAGTATATGTAGTTGTTTGATTTACATTTTGTAGAAACTATTATGAAAAAATTGATTACCATGGATAAGTTAGGCTATTTAGGGGAATTGATAGCCTCTAATATGGGGGGACTGTATCTTTATGTGGTGTTTGTTGAGTTATTGTTTCTTATTCTAGATACTTTCTCATTAAATATTTATGAAATCAAACTACCAAGTAAATTTATCATTTATAGAATCAATTTATTCTTCTGTGTATTTTCTTCTCTCATTTAAGTCCCCTTGTGCCTCTTATTTCTCAAAATATATTTGAGGTGAAACTCTAAACCTGCACCTATGATGTAGACATATTGTTTTTTCCACTTCGAGGCCCTTAAAAGTAGTCATTGGTCAGGTACAACTGAGGATGATTATTGTGTCTAAACCAAATAAAAGATATAGAAAAATAATTCCTCATTATTATTGAATACCAATTTAAATAAAAAAATTATTAAGTCATACTTACACATAATTCCCATACCCTTTGTGTGTTTTAATCTATAATTATTTCCTCTTTATTTACATGGGCCACCATCCATAGCATATGATGTGGGATACAAGTGGATTTGGATTTGGATTTAATAATCTGTATATAAACAAAGGAAAATAATTATATAATTGTTTCACGCAATATTAAATTATTATTATCAATTTAAAATAAATACCATTTTTCAAGTGAAGTGTACCCTATACTTGCTTTACTATAGAGGTGCCTTGGTTTTGATTAATAATTCTTATTCCCAACACTCAGTTGTTGTTTCATAAATTAATAATTATTAATAAAAGTTATTAATCCATTTTTTACTTTCCTTTCAACATACTTGATCTGATTTTTCATCATAATTTTTTGAAATTAACTATGCTCCTTTTTGATGACCTTTAATAAAAAATCATTTTATGGTCAAGAATGTTTAGGTCATAGTTGAAGTGGAAATCAGGTATACCCAACTCTGATTTATGACTTAATCTATTATTAATATTAGATGAAAAAAATTAATAATTCCATGACCAATTAAATTGAACCAATGATTAATTAACATGATAATTTCAATACAAAATACAAGATCATCACATAAATATTCATAATCAATTTAATCTATTAAAGAGTTACCTTGTGGTGAATTCTTTCTTCATTGATTAATCTTGAAACATATTTTTTTTGTATCATCATTTCACCATAGGAATCAAGTGTAAATTCTCTCCAGTAGTGATTCACACATGCATCATTAACCTTTGAGTGATGCCATAGGAATCTCTGAGTGCTGGCATAGAAGACCATAGCACATGTGCCATTCATCTATTATTGCCATAAGAATCACTTCAAAGTACGAATCTTTTTGATCTATCTATAATTTATAGGGATGGTGGAAGAGTATCACTATCCATTATTGAGAGAATTCCTAGAGTGGATCTCTTTAGTACATGAGAAGATTTTCCAGAGTCATTGTGTACAACAAAAAATTGTTATCCTTAGAATTGGAAAAAATATATAATTTGGTAAATAGTGTTAGGGTTATAAAATAATAATTTCAAATACACCCTTATTATTTCCTTAATCCCCATAGAACCCCATGTCAATAATAATATTATTATTATTAATTCTCTACATGCGCATAACCAATGAATTTTTTAAATATTATTTCATGAATAAATTGTTTAAAATTTATTTAAGTAATATCTAATATATTTAATTTTCAATAAAACATTTAAAATCAGTCCACCATTCCTCTACAATATTTATCAAGCCTTTAATAATAACTATTTATTTAATAAATAAATATCACTTAATTTTTCTCCAATAAATAAATAAATATTGGATTCATTAAATAGAAAATAAATATTTATTAAATATTCTTCTCACAAATATACCCTTGAATAATTAGTGATAAAATATATATTCTCAATAATACATGATTAATTATTAAACCATGTATGGAAATAATATTTTTTTTCAACATCTTAAATAATAAATAATATTTAATTGAGGTTTTGGATACACTTAGTGTGTGACCCTCTAGGACTTTTTCATAGTGGCATTAAGTGGAGATGCTCAAAGTCTATGGTTGACATCTAGAAACATGCCAAGTTACCCATATAAAAGTAAGTTAATGTTTTGATGACATAAAACCTAATATGAATTATTATTATATAATATAATCCCTTTATCATGATATCTCTAATCAAGCATATTCCATGCTCTTGTCGTCAACCTATGAGTTATATATATCTTTATTTGACTTTTTAGAAATAAAACTACCCATAGAACACCATTCCCATGGATTTATTTAGGATTTTTCATTCCCATAAACAAGAATAAGATATAAACTTACATTAAATAATAAAAGGGATAAATCCTTTCTAACATTATTCATTAATGCAATATCACTCATGATGCACCCAACATATACTACTTCACCGAGATCATATGTCATCTTGATTTTCATCAATAAATAAAAGTATGTGACTAATAATATAAATTAATAACAATATTAAATACTAATGATAAATACATTCACCCGAAAATAGAAACATCCAATGACATATATAAATGTGGATTTTCTAGTAGTGGGTTGTGTTCTTATAGTATCCTATAATAGAATTTATCAAGGGAATACACCCTGAGAAAGTGCCACAAAGTCATTTGAGTCTCTACTCATACTATAATATATAATGTTTTCCATAAAATGATATCATTTAAATATAGAACATATATTTAATAATACTACTGGGTTAGTTTTGGGTTCTCATCATAGTAGGGAACTACTATGACCTTTTAGTATGATAGTCACTCTTAAGACATTGTCACATATTATTTCATGCAGAAGAATAATCGTGATGTGATAAAAAGTTTATTAATATTAAAAAAATGAATATAAGTAATTATAAAGTAAAAAGAAGTTGGTTCTAGGGAACTAACTCTAACATACTCTCACTTGCACTAGATCCAACTGCTAGCAATCTTCAGTCTGATAGCTATCACATTATACTCATGTTCTGACTAATATAAAGATTTATTCCTAGGGTCCACCATTTTTTTATCCATGGAAAATCTACTCACTATAACATCACCCCAAGTTGAAAATTCCCTCAAGAAGTGATACTTTTAGAGTATTTTAGTTTTCTTTTGGTGTGACCTTAACTTCTTTGAGATATCCACCACTACTATATTATCACAATATAGTGTGATATGGTATTTAATACTATGTACCACTTTAATATCTTATACAAATTTTCCTATCTAAACAGATTCTTTGGTTATTTTAGAAGACACTATATACTCAGACAATACTATAAAATCGGTGAAAACAAACTAATTCAAACTCTTTCATCTCATTGCTCCTCTATTGAGACTAATGACATATCCTAACTATGAAATTATATCATTTTGATCTATTTGGAATATTTCTTCAGTATATACCTTTATGAATATATCCCCGCCTCCTCCATACAACAGGAAAATATCAATAGTTCTTCTTAGATACATATGGATAACCTTAATAGGATACCAATGATGATCACCTAGACTAGATTAATATCTTCCTACCATGATCAAGGAATAGGAAACATAAATATTATTATATAATATGGAAAAAATTATTGATCCTATCATCGAATCAAATAGGATATTACATATCCCTATTTCTTCTCTTTTTTCCAAGGAAAAATTTTAATAAATATATATATATACCATGTGACACTGTAAAAAATACATTATTGGATTGTTACATACTAAAAATATTTAGTATCTTCTAAATTTATGTACATTGACTTAGTCCAAGAATCCTCTTGGATCTATCATGAATGATCTTGATCCCTAGAATATTGTTTCTTTTACATATGTCCTTCATGGAGAAGCACTTGTTTAACCAGTCATTAAATGACTATAGGACTGGCATATTATTTCCAATAAATAATATTTAATCGATAAATATCACTAGGATAATGATTTTACTATTTATAAACCACTTTTAATAACATGGATCAAATTTTTTCTTAATGAACCAAAATTCTTTTATAGCTTCATCAAACTGAATGTTCTATAGCCTGGATGCTTGATTCAATCCATAGGTGGATCTATATAACTTGAAAAAAAATCCTTAATTATAGAAAAAAACCCTTATATTTTTATAATTTATACATCTTCATCAATGTTACCATTAATGAATTTTTTTTGACATCCATCTTCCAAATTTCATAGTAATGGTAAGCTGCTATATCGATTAAAATTCTAATGGGTTTAAACATGGAAACTATCTATAAGATTTTTTCATAGTAAATTCCTTGATTATATTTAAAACCTTTATCCAATAGTCATGATTTTTTGGTATTTACTTTAATAAATAATTTTTAAAAGGTTAAAATATTTTTTTAAATATTTTTTGAAAAAAAAGGTTTTGAGAGAAAACAAATTTTTGATCGAAGAGAGAAATGAATTCGGGTTTTCTTAAAAACAATTTATAAGAAATTTCAAGTACCAAAGAGTGAAAAAACAATAATATACATTCAAAAATATCATTAATAAAAATAATAAAATTAAATTAAATGGTTTATTTATTAATTATAAAATAATTTTCTTCAATGTAAATTCAATTATAAACAATCCTAATTAAAATAAGATTGTGAAGTAAACCTTTACATGGTAAATAGTATTGAAGTGAGAATAAAACAATGAATAAATTATGTGTATCAAATATAAATCCACATAAAAAGTTAAAATAAAACATAATAAAATAAAAAAAACATTATACACATATTATTAGAATATTAAAGATAATGAGGAAGTAATATAACCCGATCAAAAGAAATTGGCTTATGAAATTTCTTTACCACCTTGTAACTTTAAATTAAAATCCACATAGATGAAATAAGTCAAATTAAAACTTTAAAAACATGAATAATTAATTATTAATGATATTACATTTCAAAGGGTAAGTATATACACCATATAAAAGAAATTAGGTTCATAACATTACAATATACCTCACTGAAATGAAATTGAGATGAAATATCTTACCTTACGCTTCCTTTTGTTTAAACTCTCTTTAACCACAAATATAGTGGTTTAAATAATTTTATTAACTTATAACAGTACCATAATCATATTTATAATATAATATATTATTATTTTATAACATATTATCACCTTTTCATTAATAATTTCTCATTATTTTCATTGTTTTGGGTAATAACTGCTTTGTTTTTCGAGTACTTTTTAACCTGTTATTTTTTATTCCTCTTAATTCAATCATGATTTATTCATATATATAATTTGAACCATAATATAAATATTATATATATTAATTAAATATTTATTTATATTAATCCTTAAAATTTTGTGATAGGAAATGAAATACACCATTAATGGATATGGTAGGTCATATATACACATGAACGATGTTTCCATTTTCATTCCATATTGAAAGAAAGAAAATTAAATGATATATATATATATATATATAAATATATTATCATTATATTATCATTTTTATGAAATATATATCACATATTTTTATTAAACTTGTCCTTAATACATTACATGTAAAGCGTGAATGAATCACATCACTTCACGAGGTGGCAGTTCATCGTACACCCGAGCGATGTTATCGTATTCCCACAAAATAGAAATCATGAAGGTATGTGTGATATAATAATTAAATAATCATAATAATATAATAAATATCATATATATCATATATAAACTATAAATCCATAATTACTCACAACCTTGAAAGGTGGTAATTGAAAAATTAACGGTATCGGTTCGAAAGGTGGTAGTTTGTCGTACACATGAATGGTGATTTCGTAACCCATTTGATGGAAGTGTGTGAATTTTTAGGTCATACCATTAAAATTAAGACATATAATTTTATTTAATATAACTAGTTTTTTATATAATCGTGGTATAATATTAATTTAATGAGGTGGATAAGGAAATAAAATAAAAATGTGTTTAGAAGAACAATACCTCTTCTTTGGGCATCGTCCTTAGGTATGAACTAAAACCAAAAAAAGTTTTATTTATACAAAAAATAAAGATTCTAGTATTATGAGAGTAATTTTGGAAGTTATTAGGGAAGTTATTTTTCAAACCCAATTGGTTTTAAGGTGTGAAGTGGAGAGAATATGGGGTGACCTTTTATAAGTGAGGTAAGTGGCACTCTTTTAATTTTTTTAAAAGTGAATTATACCCACATTTTTTCTTGTCAATTATCTAAAATAATGAACCAATGTAGATAATAGAAGGTATAAGGTCTAAATATGTCTATAAAATAGGATTTTGATAATTTTTTAGGTCAGTTGGCCCTTTATGTTTAAAGTTTTATTCCATTGGTAAATACATTTTTCTCACAATCCATATAATTAATTTTCAACTGTTTTCACTAATATCTTTGGTAAAAATGATTTGAACTTATTATAAAGTATATTTTATAATTAATAAAAATATGGAATCCATTTTTTCAAATTAAATTTACATAACTATTACAAAATAAATTAAAATTAATTTTGTAGATGAGATGAGAAAATGGGGGTTAAAGTGAAAATGTTCAAAAGTTTACATAGTTTTTATAATAAATTTCAATATTAAATTGATTTAAATAAAATAAATTGGATTAATATATATGTATGTATATATAAAT
Organism: Viscum album; assembly: GCA_963277665.1. NCBI lineage: Eukaryota > Viridiplantae > Streptophyta > Magnoliopsida > Santalales > Viscaceae > Viscum > Viscum album. The sequence goes on from OY728142.1 coordinate 601,753,588, forward strand.
TAACAAATTATACTTTAAAACTAATTTTAAATATAATTTAACAATATAAATTATTTAGATGAAAAGTAATTTTTCAATTAAAATTCAGTATTTTTCATTATTCATTAAAAAAATGAAAAAAAATTCTCAAAAAAAATAAAAGAACTCACCCTAAGATAATTTTGGAATTAAAATTTAAAAAGTAAAGTTTATTTTTTCAAATTAAATTTATAAAATTTTTAAAATTTAGTTTTAAAACAGGGGATCCATTAAAAGGCGGAAAAACTGTCATTAGAAAAATATATCATTTTATGCGTAAAATTGGATTCGTTCTTATCTTATGCCTATAAAATCTATTGAAAGATTGTAAAAACATTTTATTAAATATATTATATAAAAAATTCATTGATAACATTAAATAACATTAATTAATTTAATATATTAGGATAAATTTTCTTTGGATATATAAAAATAGTTTTTCATAAAAACATTTCATTTATATTCAATTGGTTTTTATTTTCATTTATAATTAATTGGTAACTAATTAATTGATTTTATATTTGTGTAAAAAATATATTTAAGTTATTTAAACCTATTCATACCCTCCATTACAATGTCTAGGTGATAAATATCATATAAAATAATAATATTAATAGACTATTGTTGTTCGGTAAAACCCAGTCTTTCATGTAACGTAATCTTTATAAGGAACTTTTTGTTGTGTATAACATAAGAAAAAATCAGTTTACCATGTATAGAAAGATAAAATTTGTCTTGTGTGTAATATAATCTGTAGTATATGATGTTCATATTTTATAATTTTGGATTGCTACATTCTTCCCACCTTAAATAAATTGCTTCCCTGTAATTTAATCATGATCTTAGTCATAAAGGTTTTGACATTTGGAAATACAATTTTTGAAAAACCGACATCATAAAATTGTTAATAAAATATTATCTTAACAAGATATAATGAGAATTATAAAGGTCACATGTAATAACATATAACTATTCTTCTAATTAAGAGAACATTAGTGGAAAGTGAAGATATGGACATGGATAAAAGGCATAAATAATTATATAGAGTGATTTGGGTCATTACTCACAATAAACTGAATGATCGATAAAAATTTGAGGGCCTCAAGGCCATAAATCTAAAATGTGGTAAAAGGTCATTGATATCATCATAAATTATGGTAATAAAATATCATTTTATTTCAAGATCCTTTTTTCTAATGTTTAGGAATACTTTTATTATCTAACAATATATAGAAATATACTTACTTGATACATTTTTAGTTCATAAGAACAATTTCATCATTTGTTCATGCTTAGATAAACTTCTAATTCATCTCTTTTTCCATGAAATAAATATCCAAAAATTATTTTTTTATTCCTGACTCACTAAAATTCACTTTTAACAAATTATAATATCCATAAAAAAAGTATTTATATTTACCTCTAATTATTTTATAAAACCAATATGGATAGAAAAAGTTATCCAATATAATAAATTAATCTATAAAACTCAAAAGTAACACTACCGGTTTATCATTAATATTTTTTTCAAATAGTTTACCAAAAAATAATGACGTGTTAACCAGGACATCATGTAGGATAGTGGTAGGCGTGAAACGCTTATCATCCTTCAATCAAGGGTTCAATCCCCACCACCTTTTCGGTTGTGATGTGTTTTCACCCTACATGTGGGTTGTCCTTTTTATAAACTATATTAATATAATTACTATAAATCTCCCAAAGATATGATGGACATATTAAAATAAAGTTAATCATTAAATAACATTTTTACTAATGTTTTCAACACATTTTTTTAACAAATCTTAATAATATTATTTGATTATTATTATAATTTTTTAATGATAATACCAACCCTAATAGTTATCAATACATTTAAAAATATTTCTATAATATTTAAAGGCAATATTCATCAAATAACTTTTCCACTAAAACATATTTTTTCTATAAATTTCTATAAAATTTCCGTAGTCTTGGAAGATTTATAAGAAGAGTTTTTTATTACTTTGAACATATTATCAATTTTAAAAACATTAACCATGACGGTATCCATAACTCTTATTTCAATTAATACACAATTGCATCTAAAATTTAATAGAATCCTTTGATGTTTTATGATTCTTGTAACCAAAATACCGTTGGTAAAACACTTCAACAATTTATTTATTAACTCGCAATACATAAGTACTTCATCCATTTTATTTTTAATTAGGTCCTTTAATGGACTAGGGGTTACCCTTTGGAAGATGTCATTGAATCAAGTAATTTATAGGTTCCACAAATTTAAAGAAACAAACTTTAATTGGATCTTTAGAATGATATTTATTTCCTTGCATCATACATACTCTTCATTTTTACTCGGCAATTCATTGATTCATGCCCTTATTTTCTACAAATAATTAATTTAAAAGTTCCATTGAGGAACTTTCTTGGCTTTACCCTTCCACATTTATTTCATGATGGAAATAGAGCCTTTTTTTCTCTATGGTCCCCACCACTCTATCTCTTAGAAAACTCCATCCTTATTTTCTTTGGTGAGTCTGGTAGTTGGTTAAGGTATATGTTATTAATAATATTTCAGTAAAATGATTAGGAATAAACCTGTTATCTTAAACTAAAATATTTATCTCATTTGGTTCATCATTTTCACCACCTTTTCCATAATGTTTAATGTTAAAATGATTCCTTCAGGTTCAAACCATTGAGTGAAACCATAAATCATAGTGTGAGAAACAATTATCATAGTGGGAAGACCATATAATAATTTATAGTTTGTCTAAATCTTGACACATTATTTTCAATATAATAAACCTTAGGTTTAACCTAGGTTATTTATTGTCATTATCTATTCAAATCATTCATAATGGATGGAAATTAAAATGTAAATTATCCTAAGAATATCCTCTGGGAGTGTAAAACCAGGTGCACAGTAAGGTCTATTGTTGTGTACCAAGTTACGCTCGAGTAAAGCCCTTTGCGTCATTTTCAAAGTTATTAACCCTAGGTACATATGTGCTAGAACCAAATCCACTTGTAATATCCAGATAGGTATATATTTCCAGGAAAGACCATATAATATCTATCTTACCAAAACTTTAGGATATTCTTCTATAATTATCACCAAATTTTATCATAGGATTATGTTACCTAATCAATGTTTTCCTAAATATAGTTCCCAAGGTTGCTGATAAACTTAATATGATACCAACTGTAGTGACCCCAACCCCAGTATCCCATATCCAAATCTTACTACTAGTATATTATAATAATATAAAAGTAAACACAACCTGAAGGACTGATTTGTTTAGTAGTCTTGGTAAACTGATAGCTACATGAGTCTAACATTACATCTGGAATACAAAAATTACAACATAATTTTGTTGATAATAACTTTATTACATTTATTGTATCTTTACATATTAGTCATAGTGAACCTCATGGAATACTAGGGAAAGGAAACAAAATAAGGATGACCTCAAATTCTCTATAAGGGTTAAGCACAGCGGAAGCAATCATGAATCAAATCATAATCAATATGGAAAGATAAATAACTGAATACACATTCCATTTGAATAACTTGATAAAGAATAGTCAATATATAAAGGTAAATAAATGATCAAAAATTCTATTTAAATAACTGGACAAAGAATAATCAATATAGAAATGTAAATAACTAAAAAGGCATTCCATTCAATTAATAAAATCAAAATGAAATGAAGCCATAGATAATATCATAGAAAAAAATATCATGGGTGATAATAACTGAATTGTAAATTAATTAAATGATTAATTATTATACATCATGTTTTATAGGAACATAATACCTTTACTATCAACATATATTCTCAAGATAGTTCAAAACTAATGGGTAGAACCCCATTTAACTAAGACTAGCCAACCTATTTGTCTCATGAGACTACTGATGCATCGAGGGGATATCATTAACCAGTCTCCACCCATGTCTTTAAGTCCAAATCATTCCACATATATTGAATAATTGGTTAAATTAATAAAAAATGTTCATTATCATCAAATATCCATATTTAGTAAAGAATATGAATTTATCAATATTTCCCCAGATGAACAAATGAATTTCAATGTAAAACACTATATGTATAAATGATATATGTTTTAAGTAATAAACATATCCATGATAAATAATATGTATATTTAAGGGAAATTTAATATCTAATGATCATCTAAAATTGAATCTTTTAAGGGGAAGTTAATGTATAAAAAAATTAATCAAGTAAGTGAATGTTAATACTATCCTTGGTAAAAATAATCATAATTCAACTAGAGAAAGAATAAGGATAGTATAAATACAATGTATACCTATTTTAATATATTTAAAATAAAGTTTTGTTTTCATTGATGAATATAAATACCATAAAATGATATTTAAAATCCTTCTTGATGAAAATGTCCTTTTCATTTTGGGGAAAAAATTGAAAATATTTTTATTTGAAAACCAATTTTAAACACATTTTATCTAAAAATATCCTTGTAAACTTTCAAATTAATCTTAAAATAAAATATTTTCATGTCGGTGGGTAATTTTGTACATGGTGTAAAGAAAAATCTTTTTGCATGGTAAAAAGGTTAAAATGTACTTTGTTCAGAAAAAAATAAGATTTCTTTAAAAACATTTGTAAAAGAAAAAAATGGTGAAAATTTATTTAATAAATAATTTTAAAAATGTTAAAATATTTTCTAAAACATTTTTAGAATACATGGTTTTAATAGAAAGTAGATTTTTGACCGAAGAGAGAAATGAAGTCAGTTTTTCTTAAAAACATTTTATAAAACATTTCAAGTAGAAAAGCATGGTAAAATCATATTATCAATTCAAAAATATCATTAATAAATACAGGAGAAGAAAATTAAAGGGTTTATTAATGAATGATAAATTAATTTCCTTCAATGAAAATTCAAGTATAAACAATCCTCATTAAAATGTGACTGTGAAGTAAACCCTTACAAAGGTAATAATGTTGAAGTGAGAATTGACCAATGAATCAGTTATGAGTATCAATTATAAAACAACATAATTAAAACAAGTTTTAATGAAACATAATATAACAAAAAAATAATTAAATTAATAATCATAAAATATTAACAACAATGAGTAAGTGATATAACCCAATGAAAAGAAATTGAGTTATGAAATTTCTTTACCACATGATAACTTTAAATTCAAATACCTATAGATTAAATAAATCAAAATCATACATAAAATACCTTGAATAATTAATTTTCCATGGTATTAAATTTCAAATAATAAGTGTGTGTTCCATAAAAAATAAATTAGGTTCATAACATTATAATATGCCTCAATAAAATGAAATTGAGACGAAATATCTTACCTTACACTTCCTTTTGGTTGAAATTTCTTTTACCTCATTTATAATGGATTTAATAATGTTATTAAATTATAAAATAACTATAGTCATATTCATCATATAATATATTATTTTTTTATAACATCTTATCACCTGTTCGTTAATAATTTCTCATTCTTTTTGTTGTTTTGTGTAATAAATTCTTTGTTTTTTAGTACATTTTAACTTTTCATTTTGTGTTCCTCTTAATTAAATCATTATTTAATCATATAAGTAATTTGAACCATGATATAAATGTCATATATATTCATTATATATATATATATAGTAATCTTTAAAAAGTGGTGATAAGAAATGAAATATACTATTCATGGAGATGGTTGGTTGTACGTACGCATGAACGATGTTTTCATTTTCTTATCATATTGAAAGAAAGAAAATTAAATTATATATATATATATTATCATTATAGTATCATTTTTATTTCATATATATCACATATTTTTATTAAACTAATCCTTAACACATTCCATGTAAAGAGTGAATGAATCACAACGTTTTGCTAGGTGGTAGCCCAACGTACACACGAGCGACGTTATCGTTTTAGCAAAAAATATAAATAATGAAGGTATGTGTGGTATAATAATTCCATAAGAATAATAACCTCATAAATATCATATATATCATATATAAACTATTAATAAATTATTATTCCAACCTTGAAAGGTACTATTTAAAAAATGAAGGACATCGGTTCGCGAGACAGTAGTCCACCGTACACATGAATGATGATTTCGTAACCCATTATATGGAATTGTGTAAGTTTATAGGTATTAAAATTAACATAACAACATATAATTATATTTAAGATAATTATTTTATTATATAATCATGTTATAATAGGAATTTAAGGAGGTGGATAAGGAAATAAAATAAAAATGCTTTTAGAAGAACATTACCTCTTCATCGTGTATCCTCATTAGGTTTTCACTTAAACCTTAAGAGGATTAATTTTTAATAAAAATAATGATTCTAGGATTATTTTAGAGAATTAATTAAGTAATTTGTGTAGGTCTCTAATGAACCAAAGTTGTTTAAAGGTGTGAAGTGGAGTGGATATGGGGTGACCTTTATAAGTTAGCTGAGTGGCACTCTTGTAGTTTTTGGAAAGAGTGAATTATACCAATGTTTTTTCATGAAACGTAGATCTAATAATGAACTAATTTATATCCTAGAAGTTATAAGGTCTAAATATTTCCATAAAATTGGTGTTTTACAAGTTTCTATGTCATTTTTCCCCTTATTTTTAATGTTTAGTCCCTTGGTAAACTCGTTTTTCTCTTAATCACTGTAACTAATTTTTAAATACTTTCACCAATCTATTTTGTGAAAAATTAATTTGAACTTATTAGAAATTATTTATTATTATCATTCAAATTATGGAATCTATTTTAATAAATTCAATTCATATAAGTGGTAAAAATTAATTTAAAATTAATCTTGTAGACAGGATAAGAAAACAGGTTTTTAAAGTGGAAATATTCAAAAGTTTACAGAGTTTTTATATCATATTTCAATTTGAAATTGATTATAATGATTTAAATTTGAATAATATATGTATAATTTAACTAATTATACTTTAAAACTAATTTAATATATAATTTATCATTATAAATTATTTAGATGAAAATCATTTTTCAATTAAAATTTTGTATTGTTCATTATTCATTAAAAATGAAACTTATTATAAAATACCAAAAATTTACCCTAACATAAATTTAAAATTGGTATTTTAAAAATTAACTTTATTTTTTCACATAAAATTTATAAAAGTATAAAAATTTATTTTTAAAATTAGTGCTCCATTAAAAGGAGGAAAAACTTCCTTTACAAAAATACATCTTTTTATACATAAAAATGGATTTGTTCTTATATTATGACTGTAAAATATATTAAATTAATTTAAAAACACTTTATTGAATATATAATATATAAATTTTATTAATATAATTAAATAATAGTAATTAATTTAATTTATTAAGATAAAATTCCTTTGTACGTATAAAAAATGTTTTTTATAAATACATTTCCCTTATATTCAATTGGTTTTTATTTTCATTTATAATTAATTGGTAACCAATGAATTCATTTTATATTTGTATAGAACATATATTTTAATAATTTAGTTTACCCTATTAGTACCCACCATTCCAATTAATAGGTGATAACTATCATATTAAATAATAATATTAATAATATATTATTATTCGGTAAAACCTTGTTTTGTATGTAACACAAGCTTTCAAAGAAACTTGTTATTGCATGTAATGAAAGGTAAACTCAGTGTTCCTTGTATAGAAAGATAAAAAAAATTCATGTAATATATCATATTGGATATGATGTTCATATTTTAAAATTTGGAGGTTTAATGTGAGATCGAATCTCAAACTTGGATAAAAATTCAATAATATCTTGGTTAAGATATTCACCACCTCAATCAGATTAAATATTATTTATCTTTTTACCATGTTGATTATCAACTTCATTCTTTAACTCATTTAATTTCTCAAAGGTATCAGACTTATACATCATCAAGTATATATATCCATATATACTCAATCCATTAGTAAATGTTATAAAGTTAGATTATATTCCTCTTGCTTATACTAGAAAAGGTCCACACACATATGTGTGTACCAATCATATAAGATCTATGGCCCTTTTATCCTATCTAATAAATGGTGGTTTAGCCATTTTTTCTTGAAAAAAAATCATGAAATATTTCATGGTTTCTTAAGTCAATATGTTTTAAATTACCTCATTAATAGAGATTTTTCAGATGTTTTTTGTTTAAAAAACCAAGACGGTAATTCCATAACTGGCTGTTATATGATTCATGTGAATATGTGTAAGAACTCGGTTCTTATTTGAGGTATATATCCATTAATTTCCATCAAATTTTATTTTAAATGTTTAAATATGGCCTAATATGAATTTCTTTTGAGGTCATGGAGGTATAGGGGGTATATGGGGCTGGTTTAAATCCTAGAACCTGAGTTTTGGGGTAAAATAGCATATCTTATAGTTAAAGAAAACCATGAAATTTGGGTCGCATAGCCATTTGTCCAGGTATACAATTTTGATAGTTGGGGATTTCATAGTTTTTTTATAGTCAGTCCAACTGTTCGGGTAACCGTGTGGGGTTCCCTTCCCTACAGCTAAGCGTGCAAGGTTGGAGCACGGTTTGGCTAAACTGTGCGTCCAAACTATGTAACCTAGATATTTTGGGTAAAATGACCATATTTTCCATTAAATTTATTTTAAACCTAATAAGAATTATATTTATTCCTCTCATATGTAAAATAACACTTTGATATCTCTTCCTTGGTGGATTTTATAGGATTTGATCCTCCTCCATCCAGACATTAATTCAAGAACTGTCTATCTCATTAGATCTGTGTTGGTAAGATCTCAATTTCTTTTTAGTTGTTATTTATTCTTCTCTATATTAGTTTCACTATTTAGGTGTAAGATAAAATTCTCTATTATTAGGTTCTTCATCTGTTTTTTATTTTATCCCGATATAATTCAAATCACGAGTTGATACTGGATGAGATATCAACTATAGAGATAAGGTAGGTGGTCTCATTCCTTTTATTAAAATTCACAGTGTTTATATATTATTTTTGTGCCACAGATCCAATTCTTGGAGATTTGTCCTTAAAATGAGTTTCAATCCTTGAATTTAAATTTTAGGCATGGTATGTTGAATTAAAGAGACCTCCAATGAATGTTATATGTTTTGTACATTGATTTAGAAACACCCCTTGGGTGTGTTGGTAAAATAGATAGACCATTATGAGTGGCCTTGAAACTTGAATACCTTTAAAGGGTGCCTCTGCCTTTTCTTTTCCTTTTCCCTTGATAGGGGTTTTAAATGGATTAATTGAATTATAAATTGAATTTAAATATGAATTTTAAATTTTAATTGATATTTAATAAGAAAAAGGGAATGTATTACATGTCCCTTGGATATGCCATGTAATTGATTGATTAAGAATGATTTTCTCTTTTATTGATATTCCCATGTGAGTTGAATGGATAAATTCCCATGTGATAATTTATTAATCATGAGATGTTTGTCATAAATAATTTCCCATGTGAGTAGCTAAGAGTCAAGCCCGCTAAGCTTGGCCTATACCTTGAGTCACCTTATAAGGTGATTTTGAATTGATATATACTTACTGATGACCTGGAAATGTTTAAAAGGATTTTACTAAATGGTTTTAATTGGCTAAATTCTTATATTCCTTGGGTGAAGCCTGGATTCATGTGATAATTCCATAGATAGACTCAATTGGATTGTACCTTTCTTATTCCCAAGTGATACTTGGACTCCCTAGTGGACTGCTAAGGATGGACTCTGAGGCTTTCCTTTTATATGTCAAGTGACACTTGGAATCCAAATGGATTTTTATGGATGAACTCAAAGTGAATTGAACATATATTCCATGGGTGATACTTGGCAACCCTTAGTGGACCACCAAGGATAGACTCGAGTAGAAGTGGCATTATAACACACCTAGGCTACCTAGGTTCGTGAGGATCTCTATGGATGGGCTTGTAGGGTGTTGGTTTATTTTACACCTAGAGAGATACTAGGATTCTATCTTTGGGATTCCATGGATGGGCACATGTTAATAAATGGATAATGAATGAAATGAATTATAGGATGCATCTTCCAAGATAAAGCATGAGATTGGATTTTTCCTTGACTTACATTTTATGGATGGCCTATTTAGGCATCCTTGGATACATATTCTTACAGGGGATGCTGGTCTTTATGCCAGTTTTCGAGACTTGTTGAATAAATGAACTATTTTAAATGAGAACCTATATGTTATAGAATGTTTAATTTTAATATTTTGTTTTTTATACTACTATCAGCACACTATGCCTGTTATATATTCAATGTCTGATTGGCACCTGACCTTAGGTGGTTTCATACTTGAATTATATCTCAAACCTTGTTTGGGCCACCTTTGGGTACCCAAAGAGAATATATGATTGTAGGTATAGATAAGGGAAAACATCCTACTATAGGTTCTTGATGATTTCTTCAGATTAGGGGAGCATGGAACCGACCTGAGGCTCATCATGCTAGCTAAGATATTTTTTGTCCTTTTTTTTAATTCTATTCCATGTATTGTATACCTGCCTTGTATACATTTTTTGGATGATTTATTCAAGACACATGACATGTATTATCATCATCATTGTATTTGAGCTTCCTTTTGATATTGTTTTCTATTACAGCTCTATATCTATTTATTGTATGATTTACTACTTCTGCTATTTGACTGCTATTACTATTCTGATGTGTTACACTCTATTTATAGGACATAGTCTCCCCATAAAATCACTCTAGGACCTTGATACTAGTTATAATACTCTGTAATTTGGGGAGACGCACTTAAGGAGATGTGTCAAACCAGGATTGTGGCACCTTTCAGTGGAATCTAGTTCCAGGATGTTACAAAGTGGTATCATAGATCTTTCTTGGTTTTCTTTACTATTTGTCGACAATAGAAAGGGATATGGAGTAAATGGAGTTTGGTAATGAGTTTTTCATGGGTGTAGCTAACCCGCACATATAAAAAATCCAAATTACCTTGAATTAAATTATTGTTTGATGGATTTTGACTATAACAGTTGATTTTATTCCACTGTTGGGTGATTCACTTGAATTTTGATATTATTATCGATATTATTTGGGTTCTATTTCATTACAACCTGATGAGATGAGGGTGTTCCATCTCATGAAACATATAGTCAACTTATATATCTCACATTCCATGAATTATACCATTCCATTTAGGATCCATTACTTGTTTTGTGATGTTGTGATAGGTATTGTGATAGATATGTACCTTCTGTTGTGATAGGTACCCTAGAATGTGTTATGGTATGAATTGGGTGGACACCATGATTTGGTTCTTAAGCAGTATGGGCCCTCATGGATTGGAATTTGTAGAACCATTTGGATCAACCTATTTAGATTGAATGCTATTTAAATGTAAAATGGGTATGAATTCAAATGATAATGAATACATTAATCAAAGTAAATATAAGATGAGTTTTGAAATAAAATATAAATTTGAGTTGCTTATGGTGGAGAACATGATCGTACCTAACTTTAGTAGTGGGCTATTGGTAATGTCTCTTGCTTATAACTAATCTGTATGATGCCCATACCCAACTATAGGCATAGGAGGATGGGTGTTTTCTTATATAGGAATGATTATACCTATCTTATTTAAATTTCTTCACTTTGATCCGTGAAATTTGAAAATGTTCTTTTTTGATTCATGTGTTTGTCATTATAGAGGCATGACACCATGACGAACTCTAGTAATATTCCAAGAGGGTGGTGATGATCACACTCCAGAGGTGGTGGGTCATGGGATACTAATGGATCCCCCAATATTGACAACTACAACACCAGTCATTGTAACAGACACAGGTGATGAGGCACAGTTTCGTGATGGGTTCTTGAACTTCATGCGGACCATTTAGGGAGCACTGTAACTTTCCTTAACTATGGAATAGTTAACACATGATTTCTAGCAGTAGAATCCTCCCACATGTTTAGGTTATGGTGGACCACAGGATATAAAATCATGGTTATAGGCCATTCTATCCATCTTTGAGCATTTAGAGACACCTTTTGAGAGGAGGGTATATCTCACTTCATATATGTTGTGTGATTCTACCAAGACATGGTGGGATCTTATCACTTATATGAATCTTCATCGGGATATGGCTTGGAGGTATTTTCAAATATCCTTATATGACTAAGTATACCCCAATATTTTGAGTTCTGATAGAGCTCGAGGGTTCTTGTGCCTGGAGTAGGGTCCACTGTCAGTTATGGATTATTCATCCTATTTTACTGAGCTCGAGTGCTTCACAACTATTATGATGGGTGACAAGCTATCTAAAGCCAAGTAATTCAAGGATGGTCACAGGTATGACATCAGGTCAAATGTGAATTTATTTTGACTAACTACTATTTTTGGTATAGTGAATTAGGCACTTATCACAAAACATAACCTGATATAGACTGGATGTGTGATATAGGGTGGTTAAACATCTAGATATGGTATAGCATAAACTAGTAGTAGGAAGCATCATCTGGAACTTTCATGTGGTGAAAACAGTATCCAAAGAATATATTGATAAAGCGAATTGAGGTGCTACTAGTGAGGTAGGTTAGGAAATATGAGGGAATATTTTATGAGGTATCTAGTTGAGTGTGAATCATGTAGCAAGATGAGCCATATACATCATTTTTTGTAGAAATATTCCTCCAGCAGCCATTGAGAGAGGGTATGCACCGACTCTATGTTTGGGAGTGGGGTTACCAGCTTTTCATCAGGCTTAAAGGGGGAGTGAATTTAGCTGATCAGGCCGAGGTGGTGTCTATGGACATGGTAGTCAGACCCTAGTTTTATAGTGATAGTAGAGTGGATCTGATCAGGGTAGCTAAGAAGTATCATTGGGTAGCTGTTCAGGCTAGATATATGAAATGTAATAGAACCTTGAGGATTGGGATCCTAGAACTTCTACTATCATAGGAATAATTCTTCTAGCCTCTATATTAACTTCTTCAATTTTTGATATAGGGTCTTCTCATAGCTTTATATTTGTGCCCATTATGGAGAGCCTTGGCCTCAGTTTCCAATATTTTGATAGTGTTATGACACTTGAAACTACATTGGAGATTAGAATAGAGGGTGTACTTCAGTTCAAGGAGTTCCCCATTGATATTGGTTGGTTTCACTTCATATGGTACCTCTTTTCCCTCAATATGATAGGTTTTGAAATCATTATCAGGATGGAATGGTTGGTTCTCTTTTATTATTTCATTGATTTCTATCGCTGAAGGGTGACTTTCACATCCCCAGAGGGTGGTGATTTTATTCAAAAGGGTGAATGGGATGTCCAGGAGAGCTGATCTGAACCCAATCATCATGGGATGAGTGGTATGATAACCCAGATTATGAGTTTATATCTAGATGATCCAGGAACACATTAGGATGATTTCCCACCATTGGTTGATCATTTTAGGGACGTTTTCCCAGAAAAATTTTCAGGTTTACCTTAAGTGAGAGAGGTATAGTTCACTATCGATCTAGTACCTAAATATACACTTTTATTTATTACCCCTTACAAGATGTATACTACTGATATGCAAGAGATCTATATGTATCTAGAGGATTTAAAATAAAGTGGTATATCAGACCTAGTACTTCTCCATGGGGTTCATCGGTCCTTTTTTTGAAAGAGATGAATGTAAATCTGAGGCTATGTCTGGATTATCAAAAATTGAACCAGTTGATGGTTAATAATTGGCATTCTCATCCATGGATATATGATCTCTTCAAATAGCTCCAAGGATAATAGGACTTCTCTATGATTGATTTGAGATACAGTTATCATTAGGTTCATGTTAGATCATCGACCATACCTCACATATCTTTTCATAGTAGGTATGGTCTATATGAGTATTTGGTTATGTCGTTCGGTCTCACAAACAATCCAACGGTCTTTATGGAACTGATGAACCGAGATTTATATCCTTATCTTTATTTGTTTTTTGTGGGTTTCTTGGATGATATCTTAGTGTATTCTCACAATAGAAACGACCCTGAAAAACATCCTGAAATCATATCAAATACACTAAGAGATCGTCATTCATATTCTAAGCTCACAAAGTGAAACTTCTATATAGATCAAATTCACTTACTAGGTCACAACATCTCAGGGATAGGAGTATCAGTTGAACCAAAGAAGGTGATAGCTATAGTTTCTTAGGATCATCCCAAGAATATATTTGAGGAATTGAGTTTCTTAGGGCTGGATGGTTAATATAGGTGTTTCATAAAGTACTTTTCATGATTAGTAGTGACATTGATAGGCTTGACAAAGAAGGTTGTGAAGTTTTTATGGTCAGATTTTTACGATACGTACTTTTAAGAGCTAAAAGGGAGATTGAATTCAGTTATGATACTAACTTTTCTAGATCCAAGAAGGATTTACATTATTTACTATGATGCATCATGTATCAGTTTAGGAATAGTTCGTATGCAGGTAGATGGATTTATGGCATAGGGGTCTCAGCAGTTGTGGCCACATGCGATTAATTTCCCGATTCATGATCTTGAGTTAGTTTTGCTTGTTCACACATTACATTGTTGGAAATAATATTTACTAGGAGAGAGTTTTTTGTGTACACGGACCATAAAATCCTCAAGTAAATATTTACACATCATGATCTGAATCTGAGGTAGTGAAGGTGGGTTTAGTACCTACAATCTTTTGACTTAGATATTTCTTATACACCTCGTAAATGCAATGCAGTGGCTGATATAATAAGAAGTAAGACTCAAATATAGGTGGAGTTTTAGGCCAATAACATGTGGAACCTCATGGAATTGTTCTATGATATTCACTTGGAGGTGCATGAAAGTTAGGGGAATACTTTTCTATCATCTTTAGTTGTTACCTATACATTTTTGAATAAATTGAGAATGAGGAAGTTATCAGATTCAAAGGGCCTAGTCCTATGGGAGAGTGTGGCAGGTGAGGACCCTCCTCCAGGTTGGACCATAGTTTAAGATAATATTATTCACGTTCATGGTCTTGTATGGGTTTCAGAAAACATGCATGAGGTTCTAATGTGGTATTTTTATGCTTTCGTTTAGGAAGTGCACCCTGATGTCACCAAGATATATCAAGATTTACATCTCCAGTACTGGTGGATGGGTATGAAAAGGGATTTAGTTGGTTTTTCATGAGTCTTTCCACCTGTCAACAGGTGAAGTCAGAACATCAATGACTATCCAGACTTTTATAGTATCTACCTAGTCCCAAGTGAAAATGGAATGACATTGTGATGGAATTCGGGACCAGTTTACCGAGGTCACCTTGGAGTAATGATTTTATATGGGTTTTTGTTGATAGGCTCATGAAGATTTTACATCTCCTTCCAATCAAGGAAACCTTCAGTGTGGATTATCTTAGAAGGTTGTATATCCATTAAATAGTATGACTTCACAGGATCCTTCATATTATTGTCTTAGATAGGGACACTCAGTTTACTTCCTAGTTATAGAAAGGGATACATGGGGAATTGGTTACACAAGTGATTTTGTGCATCTTATACCACCCTCAGACCAATGTCCAGTCAAAGTATACAATTTAGGTGCTTGAGGATATGATGTGATCATGCATCATAGATTTCAAGGACTATTGGGAGATTCATATACCCCTAGTCGAATTCACCTACAATAATAGCTTTCAGGATAATGTTCAAATGGTGCCTTATGATGATTTTTATGGTAGGCCATACTGATCACCCTTGTGTTGGTTAGAGGTAGGAGAGGGGGTTATTCTTAGACCTCGTCTTGTGCGGGAGACTTTAAAGAATGGGTAGATGATTTGAAAGTGGATGACTATTGAACAGTCTCATTAGAAATCCTATGTAAATTGCCACAAACAACCTATAGTTTTTTAGGTTGGGGATCACTTTTTCTTCCGTCTCTCACTAAGGTTAGGACACGAGAGGATCATGAGATAGGGTAAGTTTTCACCATGATATGTTGGGCCATTTGAGATTCTGGAGAGATTCAGGCTAGGATCCTATCGATTGTAGTTATCTCAGAGGTATTGATCCATGCATGATATCTTCCATGATTCTTAGATGAAATTATATTATTCAGACCCATCTCAGTCCTTTCAGACCAATGAGGTTGAGTTACAAGTAGATGTGTCATTTGAGGGGAATCTTATACGTATTGTGGATCATAGCATGAAGGTTCTCTGAGGTCAGTTTGTTCCTAGAGTATGGGTGTTATGGTAGCACTACAATTTATAGGATGAGACTTGGGTGTGGGAGGAAGATGCACGATTATAATGGTCAGAGTATTCTCCGATATTCTTGACCACCCATGAGAAGGAAATTTGGGGACAAATTTCTTTAAGGGGGAAATTTGTAAGAACCTAGTTATTATTTGAGGTATGGATCCTTTAAATTCCATCAAATTTCAGTTTAAATATTTAAATATGGCCTTATATGAATTACATTTAAGTTTATGGAGGTATTGGGGGTGTTATTTGATGGTTCAAATCCCGAAACCAAAGTTTTGGAGTCAAATCGCCCAACTCATGGTTAGATAAAACTATGCAATTTGGTCTACATGTCCATGTGACTAGGTCTGAAATTTTGATAGTGTATTTTTTAATATTTTTGGCATGGTTAGTCAAATTATATGGGTAATTGTGCGGGGTTCCATTCCCTATATCAAATTGTGTACGGTTGGTGCATGGTTTTATGAAATTCTACAGCCAAACCATGTAACCCATATATTTTGGGTAAAATGAACATTTTTCCTTAAATTTCTTTTAAACCTAATATTAATTCAATTTCTTCCTCCCAAATAGTAAAGAACACTTTTATAACTCCTCCTTTGTGGTTATTCTATGATTTGACCCTCCTCATCCTTCTGGACTCTGATTCAATAATTGTGTGTCTCATTAGATTCTCACCAGTAATATCTCAATTCCTTTTTACCTATTATTTATTATTCAGGATTCAGCTAAACTATTTCGGTGTAAGCTAATATGCCCTATTATTAGGTTCTTAATTATTTCATTGATTTTATCTTGATCTAAGTCAAATATAGAGTTGATACTAGATGAGCTATCAACTATGGAGCTAAGGTAGGTGGTTTCGTTCCTTTTGTTAAAAGTAAAAGTGTTTATATATTTCTGTTGTTCTGTGCATCCAATTCTCGAAGCATCTACATTAAAATGAGTTTTAATTATTGAATGGAAATGTTAGGCATAGACTATTCAATTAAAGTGACCACCATTGAATGTTATAGGTTGTGTACCATGATTTAGAAACACCCCTTGGGTGTGTTGGTAATATAGATGGACCACCATGAGTGGCCTCGAAACATGGATACATTTGAAGGGTGCCTTTTCCTTTTCCTTTTCCTTTACCCTTACCATGGGTTTCATATGGATGAATTGAATTATAAATCAAATTGCAATATGAATTGTAAATTGTAATTGATATTGAATAAAAAAAGGGAAATGTATGACATGTTCCTAGTCTATTCCATGTAATTTCTTTATTAATCATTATTTTCTTTTTTTTTGATATTCCCAAGAGATTTGAATGGAGTCATTCTATGTGATAGTTTATTAATCATGAGATTTTGTTCATAAATAAATGCCCATTTGAGTATCTAAGATGAAATAATAATAATCTTGGCCTATACCTTGAGTCACCTTTTGAGGTGAGTTTGAATTTAGATGTCCTCAGAGACGACCTTGACATGTTTAAATGAATTTGATTAAATGGTTTGAATTGTTTAAATTCTTAAATTCCTTGGGAAACACATGGATTCATATTAGAATGTCATGGATTGACTCAATTGGCATGTACCATGTTCATGCTTGAGTGATACTTGGACCCCCTAGAAAAATACCAAGGACGGACTCTAAGGATTGACATTTATATGCCGAGTGACACTTGGAATACAAATAGATTACTAAGGATAGACTCCAAGGGAAATGAACATATATTCCATGGGTGATACTTGGCCTCCCTTAGTAGATCTCCATGGATAGACTCGAGTGGTAGTGACATTATACCACACCTAGAGCGATACTTAGGTTTGTGAGGATCACTATAGATAGGATTCTAGGGTGTTGGTTTATTTTACACTTGGAGTGATACATGGATTTCAACTTAGGGAGTCCTTGGATGATCTCAAGTTAATAAATGGATAATGAATGAAATGAATTATATGATGCATCTTCCAAGAAAAATAACATGCTTAGATTCAGTCTTAAATTTCATTTTATGGACGAAATATTTAGGCATCCTTGGATACATGTGCTTATAGGGGACACTGGTTTTTATGCCAGGTTCTGAGACATATTGATTAAATGAACTATTTTAAATGAGAACCTCAATGTTATCGGATTTTTAATTTTAGTAATTACTTTGTTTATTATACTACTAAATACACACTTTGATTGTTATATATTCACTAACTGATTGGAACCTAAACTTGGGTGGTTCCCTACTAGGATTATGTCACATGCCCTATTTGGTACACCTTTGGTACCGAAATAGACTATATGTGTATAGGTATCGATAAGGGAAAGCACCTTACAATAGGTTCTTGATAATTTCATAGGAGTAGGGGAGCATGGTACCAAGATAAGGCTCGTGATGTTAGATGGGTTAGATTGTCCTTTTTCCATTTTGTTCCATGTATTGTATGCTTTCCTTCTATACATTTGTTGGATTCTTTATTCGAGACACATGACATGTTTTATCATCATCATTGTATATGAGCTTCATTTTGATATTGTTTCTTGTTCCTTATTTGTTTCTATTCTCTGTATGATTTATTAATTCTACTATTTGACTAAAATTTCTATTCTATTGTGTTGCGCTCAGCTAAGAGGGAAAAGTCTCCCTAGAAACTCAACCTAGGCCCTTGCTGCTAGTTGATTGCCTCTGATGTTTGGGGATATGCGCTTGAGGTCATGTGGTCAATCGGTATTGGGGAACCTTTCAATGGAATCTAACTCTAGGATGTTATAAAAGGATTCATTATCTATTTATAAAACTTTTTTTCATAATTTAATACATAAAGACCATTATTTTTTTCATACCATAAAAAACATTTTCTTTGTAAAAGTGGCATTATTTATTTCTATATTTAAAAATAAATCCATCCATGTCAAGGAAATAAATATAGATGATATTCTTAGTAAAACTTGGCATAAAATAAAAATAAGTTAAAACCCAAAACATTATGATTTTCAATGGAAGGTGGTATTCACTTATATCTAAGGTAACAAGTCTCTCTCTATTGGCTACTCAAAGATCTGCCACTAATCTGGAAATATTTCTAAATCTACTTGGTTCTTATATTTGGATATATGTGTGTGTGTGTGTTTGAGAGAGAGAGAGAGATCCAAAATTTATATATATTATGCAATTTTTAAATATATAAAGATTACATTAATTAATGAATGTGCATTTAGTTTCCCCTTACTTATGGGTGTATTTCCTCATCCAGTAGCCTAGATCAACACATAAAAAAACATATTGGTTCCTTTTATTTCACCTACCTTTGAATATTATTCTTCTTGGATGGATATTTATTAAGATATTTATACATGGAGTGATTCTTGGTCCCCATTTACTTTTTATTCCATTTATTTTTCACCATCAATACTACAAGTTTTTCACTCCCCATGTCATTGTCAACTTGGAAAATGAGAGTAAGAAGTTCTAAAAAAGACTTCCTACTACTTCCCAGGTTATAACAAAAAATGAAACTAGATAATGATTTAGTCAATGAGTAAAGGATGGGATCTTTTTGTAGGTCATCAAGTAATTTAATTCCCATTATGTCTAAGTTCTCTATGTATCCAATCATATTTTTCAAAAAACTGTTCTTATAAAAGCAATGTGTGTTTTCCTTAATAATTTAAATTTATTATTATTTTTGAATGATTTACATGAAATTTATATATTATATATTCAATATAATTTGTTATCATTCATATAATTTTTTTATAGGCATTGTATAAGAATAAATTAAGTTATATTCTAAAAAAAAGATATTTTTCTAAAAAACGGTTTTGTCACATTTTGCACACTTATTTTAAAATTAATATTTTCAGCTTTAAAAAATTTATTTTAAAAAATGAAAATAATTTTTTAAATAAAAGTTTCAAAATTATCTTACACTTAATTTTTTATAATTTTCTTAAAAGATTTATTTTTTGATGAATGGTAAAAAATACTGATTTTTAGTAAAAATTATTTTTTTGTTTAAAGAATTTAAAAAATTATATTTTTTAAAAAAATGTTTTAAAAGTAAAATTAGTAAAATTATATTATTATTAATCCAATTTACATCTTTGAATAATTTTTATGTTGAATTTGTATATGAAATCTATTTATACTTAGGAAAACTTTTTTTTATAGCCATTTTTCATCACGATCGCAAGTTTAATTTTAATTTAAATTCTTCAACTTTTGTGAATTGAGTAAGAAAAATAGATTACATATTAGTAATAATAATAATTAATAATTTTGAATAATTTTAACTTAATTTTTCAATAATAATGAATATTAAAAACATTAAAAAATTAATTATCACAGTTCAGGTCAAAATAGGGTTTTTCATGTTACATGTGCATTTGTTAAAATTAATTTTACACAGACATAATTTTTTATTTTATAAATTATATTTAATATTTATATTCATTGGCTCCAAATTATTTTACAATTCCCAATTTATTTTTATTCTTAAATGATAAATTACCTTGTTAAAAAACTAGTTACCATAATGAAAACTAAAATGGTAAAAGTGAGTAACCTTAGAGGAAAAGTGAATAACATGTTTAAAACATGTTTCTTTTTCTATTTTTGGAAGTTTTGATCAACCATTTGTTCCATACACTCCATTATTTATCAATTTTTTAGGCACTTGGTTTGAGAGTGACTTCCCATTATTGAATAGTTTTGCATATTTATAAAAATGTCACTCCTTCTCACATATAAAAGGGAACCTCTTATCCTCTATTCATACTTAGAAACCCTTTTGGTTTGTAAAATAACATAAAAATACATTACTTAATAAAATTACCACATCCAAATGGCCTTGTTTTGATTATAAAACCCTCATAGTAATTATTTTGTTGAAAACCTAAAGAGGTTGTCCAAAGAAGATGTATTGTTCCTAACTGAGCATTTTTTTTAATTTCTTTTTTCAAATATTTCAAATATTATTCAACTATTAAGAAATAATAACACCAGTATATTCCATATACTAATATTTTATTATGTTAATCTGAAAACCTATATCCATCTCTTCTTCCATAAAATGGGAAATGAAATCATCGATCATGTGTACGGCGGACTACAACCTAGCGAATCGATGTAACTTGTTTTCCATCACAACCTCTCATGGATGGATATAATGATACATTTAATTTATATATATGATATTTGTGAAATAATTATAATTTTTTAATTATAATATCATTTCTACCTTCTCATCTTACAATCCTTTGTAAAATGATAACATCAATCATGCGTATGTGTGGACAACCGCGTCCACAAAGTGATGTGATTTATTTTTATTTTTTTATTTACATAAATAGTAATATGGATGTATTAATTGAATAGATATGAAATTTATGATAATAAAATTATTCTGTAAAGGTGAGTTATTATTTACCTTTCATTTTTTCCACCCTTCAAAAAATGAAAATAGTGTTCATGCGTACGTATGTGCTATCACCTATATGAATAATCTAATTAATTTTTTTATATATAACTTTTATGGATGACTATAAATATGTATATAAGGAATATATATTATATTTATATCATGATTAAAAAAATTATAATATTTTACCATGATCAAAGTATAAAGACAAAAAATTATCGAACAAAAACATACATGGAAAACGAATCACTTATCACATAGAACAATGTTTTTTAATAAATAATTGTTAATAAAAAAGTGATAAAAGAGTTATTATTAAAAATAAATGGTATGATATATATTATTATAGTCATATAAAATATGTTTAAAAAATCTATATTTATTTTGAAAGATGTTTGAACACATATGAAGTAAGTTATACCTAAGGTAATGGATTTTCATCTAACTTTTATTTATGTGAGACATGTGATATATTCACTAATTATTTATTTTATGTGGTTTATATACTATCCATGAATTTATTTTATGATAATTATTATGAAAATTATGGGTATTTACAGAACCATAAATTCTTATTTCTTTCATGGGGCTTATGATTCAAAATTTATGAAGGAGGTGAGGGTTTTATGTTATAATATCAATTTTTATCGAGATTGTTTATGATTGTATTTTTAATGATGAAAGTTCATGATATAACTCTATATAAACACATTAATTTTATTATACTATTATTATTTCTTTATAATACATGTTTTTTGTTTCATTTTACTCTCTTTAAGTAATCAATACACTGAAAGAATATTTTTAAGGAAATTTGACTTTGTTTCTCTCTTTGGTCAAAAATAATTTCTCTTCCTTGTCCATATTTTCTAAAAATGTTTTAAAGAATTATTTTACTATTATAAAATGATTGTTTAAATAAATTTTTACCCATGTGTGAATTTTTTAAAAAAAAATAAATGGAATATTCTTGTGTTTTTTCGAATGAGGTACTTTTGACTTTTTGTCAAAAATTTAAAATAAATATTTGTTTTAATATATATAGAATTAATAGAATTTTTTATTATCATTACCACTTAATGTTTTCAATATTACCTTTAATGTTTCATATTTTATTTTCAAATAAAATATTTTTTAAAATATTTTTTAAAAAATAGACTTCAAATAAGTTATTTCAAAGTGAAAAGGGGATTTTCCTCAATAAATGTTCGAAATAATATGTTAAAAACTTTTTCTATCTAAGATGACATCCTTTGATGATCCCTGACCTTTAATGGGTATATGATCTAATAATAATATATTTATTCTTTATTTTTATGGTTTATTATTATGATGACAAGATTTTTATAACATTAATTCCTTTTCCATAGGTTATTCTATGATGAATTGGTGAACTTTTTATGAAACCCGTTTCTTTTCCATAAGTTACACCATGATGAAATATTTATAAAACCCATTTAATTTTCACTGGTTATGATATAATGAATGTTTTATGATCTTTTAGTAAACATGTTTATGATTTTAATTATTTTATGTGTGTTCCTTGAATTATATATCCCTCCAATGCATTGGATAAATATGGATATCTTATGAGATAAACAGAACTAGAGTAGGGAGTGAACCCAGTTTAGTAGGGGACTCTATCCACTATGATAGTCTTGGGATTAAACCTTGAATACTTTTATGTTTTGAGAAGTAATCCCATTCTACTATGATAGTCTTGGAAATTATACTTGACTACTAAAGAAATTATTTTCTATGCTTATGTGTACGACACAAATCTAAGTCGTATGCCAATGTTATATTCTTATGGATCATATTCTTTGATTCCTATATGACTCATATCTTATGAACTTTCAATATTTGTGCCTTGACTTAAGATTATGATCTATGATATATAGGGTATGTTTTTTAAATGTTATATTCTTGTTCTTATACCCCTATGATCATGTTATGTTTATGTTATCATTGATATCTCCCTTGTTTACCCTTATTGAGAATTTGAGCTCACTCTTTCTTATGTTTCATTTTCACAGGTTATAAAGAAAGGAATTAAGTATGATATGTCTAATAAGGGTGATAGTTGTGAAGAAATTAGCAAGAGATGACATATTTCACTTATGAACTAGCTTTTTATGTATCCATTTTTCAAAGATATTAGACTTATATGATTCTAGTGTGGATCAATATGATGTGTAATGAATATTCATATATTAATATGTAGTGTCTATGTATGAAAATTATGGTTCATTATATTTGGTATCATAAAAATGTTAGTTAACATTTGGATAATAGGATGATTGAACTTTATTGAGAACCCTTAGGTTAATCCTAAGTATATAAGAATGTCATATGTTATGGTAATGAAAGGATTGTAGTTTTACTAGAAAAACATCCATGCATGGATACTACAACAGAACATGATTTTAGAACAAATTCATATATGGGTAATAACCCTAAAAAGATTTGGTTGAGTATATATCATCCATCATTCTGGTGTACAGTGATTGTTCTCTTATTGAGGACCTAGTTTGAAACTCCCATGGGATATTCTTAGATAACTCGCATTTTCTTTATGAATCCCCAAGAAGGATTTCAATAGGTGAGGATGATGGATATCCTAGGTTAAACTTATGGTTTCATAAAAGGTGTCATTATTTAGATATCATGCAAATTATTTTCAAGATTATATGATTGATCATGATTTTTTATTTTCATCAAAACCATTTTGGTTTTAGTATGGGATTGAAGATAGAATGATGATGTTGAGGTGGTAATAAGTATGCTAAAATACTGAAGTACCTTATTTTAGCTTAGCTATATGAATTCCTATATTATAGGAAACGTCTCAAGTAATGTTGATTTATATCCTCAATGATTTGATGTTTAATTATCAATGAAACCATCTAATAGTACAATGATTTCATTATAAGTATATGATTCTTATCTGATTGATGTTAGTGGGAATGTGATTCATGAAAATATCATTATTCTCCCTGAAGTTTAATTCGTTGTTATTTTTGGAATGAATTGGATTTCTTTACATGAATCGCACATTAGTTGCTAAGTAATGGAGGTTACATTTTATATTCTGAACCAACCTATGATCATCTATCGTATACTGATAAATATGAACTTCAAGTGGAAATTACATCCACTATATGGGTCTTGATTCATATTCCAAAGGGGTTTTTATCTAAAATGGTTAGGGAGAAACTAAAAATTGATTATATACCTATTTTTTAAGAGTTTTTAATGTCCAAAACCTAAATTCCACTCAGTATTGTCCCAAGCCTGGTTGGCTACAAGGCCTTAATCACTTCTCCCTGAACTCCAGAGACTACTGACTAGCAGTGAGGGCCTAGGTTGTGTGTGTGGAAAGAATATTCCCTTATCACCAATGTTTAATAGATTAGAATATAAATAAAATTAAATAGTGAAATTATATATAACAACCAGATAGAAAATAAATAACCAATATAGGAATATATGAAAAAGATTAGAAGGAATCTCATGAATAGATGATGATGATACATGTTTCTACAGAGTAGCTAAAATACGTACATTGAAGTATTATAAAATACATGGATAAAAACACTAACAAGACCAAAATTACTATCCCCTGATAACATCATGAGCTTCAACTCAGTCACATGTTCCACTAATCCGAAGATTGGCACAAAATCAAGCATCGAACTATGGGATCCTTCCCCTATCTCTACCTACATCTATAAAGTCTATTCGGGTACCCAACGACTACTCGAACAGGGTGAGAGATACAATCCAATTAGGTAACCACCCAAATATCTATAACAAGTCCTAGAAATTCAATATAACAAGCTAAAGTAGGGTACAAGGTAAAATGGGTATCCAAAAAATAAATTTAAAGTGGCTACAGAAAATCTACTACTAAGAAAGTTACCCCATACAACCAAACAAGGCTCCCTATAAAATATGGTTCAATCCCCTATAACAAGCCAGCCACAAACAATGAATAAATAAGTAACATGGAATTTCCATACCACTGGATATAGAATTTCAACCACAACCTTTCCATATAATCAAATGTATCACATTACCATGGTCATGTTGTATAATCAATGTGCCAGATCCCTTGGGGACGAATCCAAGGTATAGAGACCACGGAATCCTTGTTGAGTCCTAGGAGCATCTCAATAGAAACTTGATAACGACACTGGTGGATTCCAAAGATCATATCAATAGATCATGTCCAATGTGATCCCATAAATATAGATCCAAGGGGTAGAAATTCTATTAGAATCCTACAAAATTAGGATACAAGGATCATAGAGGTCCATGGAATCTTCTACCATAAACAAGATCTATGGGTGAGGAAACCATGGAATTTAAATGGAATCAAGACCCAAGGTTTTCCAACCAAGACATCCACATCCATTTCAATTCAAACCTCATACCATTCAACAATTTTACATTCAAATCAATCAATTATTATACCCACTCATTCAACCATTCACATTAAAAAGAACCCATTGATTATATCCATTAATATAAATTTTCTATATGATCCATGTAATCATTTCAAACAAGGTATAATATGTCCTCACATGGAAAGGGAGGCAACACATCTCCTAATCAAGAAGTTCGATTCAATTTAATTAATTGTGGGATTCCTCTAACTAGGAAAGCTCAAATCTCACCCCTTGGGTGGTTCAACATTAGGAAAAGTCAAAGGGCACACCCCATGGGTGGCCTTGGTAAGGGAAACAACCTACAAAGGGTCTCAAAGAACTAGTGGGAATCCCTAATAGGCTCCATTTTGTTCAACTTGATTATTCAATTCATTTTCAGGGTTTCTCTAGAAATTATGAAGGGAAACACAAATGAAACTAGCTCTATAAAGCACTAAACCAAATAGGAAAAGTATAGAGAATCTATAATAGCTTGGTAATAGAGTTCTCATCCAGTATCAACTCCTGATTCGACTTGGATTAGGAGAAAAAAGAAGAACAAATAAAGAACCTGAAATTAGGTCATATTAGCTTGCACCTAAATAGAATAGATGATACCAAGAAGAGAAAAGAACAACAAAAAATGAATTGAAAACTTATTGATGCAGATTCAACATGACCGACAATGGTTGATTCTATTATCAAATAGAGGAATGGTGGAAAATACTAGATTTGGATTTCAAAGGGAGTTTCTCACATTGGAGGTTCTATCCATGGGAGAGAATATAAAATTAGTTTTTATATAATATATTAATTACGAGGAAATTGTAAATTCATCCAAAATACAGGGCCACATGATTTGGTTGCATGGTTTTCCAAACTATGTGCCAACCATGCACCCTTTTTTGTAGGAAATGGGAGCCTCACACAGTTAGCACACACAGTTTTTCTAACCATGTGAAACTCCATTTTCAAAAGTATATAGTTTTTCACATGACCATGCACCCCAAATTGCACAGTTTTTCTAACCATGTGGAATATAGGACTCTATTATCCATCCTCACACAGTTTTAAGTAACCATGTGGCCTTCCCCGCAAGGTTTCTACTAACCATGTGCCAGTAATTTTTCACCCCAAAAGATGGTTTTCAAGCTCCGAACAAGAACCGGACACGCCCGATACACCTGTGACCTCAGAGGGTATTCACATTAGGCTGAAATTAAACATTTAAATTGAAAAAAAAATATTTTTACCATGTGAAAAAACCCAGGTTCTTACAATCTTTCCCCTTAAAGAAATGCAACCCTGAATCACCCACTCAAGGGTGGTCAAGATTCATCTGATAAAAACTCCATCCACTGAGCACATACATCAGACTCCCACTATCATTTCTTATCCTATAAATAATCATATACCATAACACCTGTACTAGAGGAACTGACTAGCCTCCGAGAACGTTGGTTCTCATTTCAATGATATGAATTAGATGATACTAAAAGGATGCATATACCTATAACTCAACATCTTCAGGCTTCAAAGTATGATATGGTTCCAAATGATAATGGTATAGGCGAGATATGTGGAAGAATTCACGCATGGCTTGATACCTCTAAGGTAACTACAACTAATATGCTACTGGGCTGACTCTACCCAAAATCTCGAATGTCCCCAAATATTATTATGAAAGCTTACCCTATATCCTAATCCATCTATGTCCCAAACTCAATAAAGTATATAAAAAGACTCAATCACCA
The DNA here is from genome assembly GCA_963277665.1 of Viscum album. Classification (NCBI taxonomy): domain Eukaryota; kingdom Viridiplantae; phylum Streptophyta; class Magnoliopsida; order Santalales; family Viscaceae; genus Viscum; species Viscum album. Next base: position 601,781,466 of record OY728142.1, read on the forward strand.
ACCTCAAACTCTAGAGTTCATATGCGGTGATCGGTGTAAGATTTAAATCAAGATTGTGTAGTAGACATACACTTATGAATCAATTGTACCTTCTTAGATGTATCTTGTATGAGAATCGGTCCTAATAAAGCTGCCTCACCTGCCTCTAACCATCATGGGGGAGATCAGCATGGAGAACTATATAAAGACTCATAAGGTTCCATCTATATAGTCTCTGGATAACTATTATGGCAGGAAAACTAAACACAGGGTATATGACTCTTCCAAGAGCCCCAAAAATCTAGGACGCATGCTCGCAACATGTCCTCCCACACCTAAAATAGACACTCTAATTGGACATCAGTATGAGGGAGATATGTTGTGCTTAAAAGAACCTATTTACCAAATTCCCTCTAATTTCATTTTTCCAAAAATAGGATGAAAACCATGCATCCCTATAAAAAATAATAGTGTGTGGGACCCTGTGAATTCATACTATCTCACAGATATACCACCTCCCAAGAACATATATACTGAAGGTTTCCTTGATTAGTAGGAAATGTGTAACCTTTATGAGCCATCCTAAAATAACCCACACAACATCATTACCTTGAGGAGACCTCAGTAAACCAGTCATGAAATCTACCATGACATCATCTGATTTTCACTTAGTAATAGGTAACTATAGTAATAGTCCAATTGGTCACTAATGTTTCTCCTTCACCTACTGATAGGATGAACACCTCATAATATAACTAGCTACCTCTCTTTTCATACCTAGCCACTAGTACTGACGGTGTAAGTCATGTTACATCTTAGTGATACTGAGATGTACTTCCTATGTTGAGGCATGAAACTCCCACATCATCTCCTAATATATGTACAATGAAACCCAAACATGTCCATGGATACACATAATCTTATCCTCGCCTAGGGTCCAACCAGGAGGTGGGTCATCAATATCCACACTCTATCAAGTAGGGTACAAGTCACAAATAAGGATGAATGAAAATTATATCCCCGACTTTACTGTACCTCCAAGTGCATCTTAGAGAAAAAAAATTATAATCATCTACTCACTACCGACCTATTGAAATACTTGTATATAATTCCTTCTACTCAGTGCATCTGCCACTATGTTACCTTTCCCAGGAGTTAAGGCTAGCTATTAGTCAAAATACTGTAGGTACTCAACCCACCTTCACTGCCTCAGATTCATATCATTATGTGTAAATATATACCTAGGTAATTTCTATTATGTGTACACAACAAAACACTCTCCCAGTAAGTAATGTCTCCAACAGTTCAAAGCATGAACAATTATAACTAACTCAAGATCGTGCATTGGTTAATTATTCTCATGTGTCCTCATCTGTCAAGACCTGTACGCCATGACTTTATCCCCATAAATCAGAAATTCTCCGAGACTGATTCCTAATGTTTCACAATACACAGTGTAACTTCTTCCCTACTCTAGTAGTATCAATACTGGTGCTAAATTAAATATCCATTTCATCTCCTAAAGGATTTCTTGTAGGTATCTAACCATAAAAACATCACACTCTTCTTATTCAAGCTCATGAGTGGAACTTCTAAGTGTGATCATTATTGTATGAAATGAATTTAATATCGAGACATCCCCAAGAAACTTCATATCTCAAAGAATTTATTGGGATGATCCCAGAAAACTACAGCTCTTACCTTATATAGGTAAACCAATACTTTTGTCTACAAGATAATATAACCGAGGAAGTGAATCTTATCCATCCATAAGTTGAACTTTGTGAGCCTATCATATAACTGATGATCTCTTAGTGTATCTAAAATGATCTCAAGATGTTTGTGTAACATCCCAGGTAAATAATGAACATGAAATTTTCATATTTACTAATATTTTTTGGATTAAATATTAATTTTACTTTAAAGGGGATTTTATGTTTGATGGAGTACCTGATACGCAACAACGGGTTTCATTGAAATCTTACGTTGCACAATAATAATATAATATTATTATTTAAAATGGTAGTTAACGCATAACCATTTTATTGGTGGGAATGGATAAAACTAACTAAAATATGATTATATATGTTTGTTAATTTTTTTTACATTTATCTAATAAAATTTAGTGGCTTAAAATGTTAATGAATCGAATTTTAAGCATAAATAATCTAATATTCTTTAAAATGTTGATTTATCACCTTTTAATGGAGAACCCTATTTAAATTTAGTTGTGGTCACTTTTATATGATCTATTTGACAAAATAAAATTATTTTTTAGAATCAGGATATCTAATTTTACTTTGGGTAAATTATTAGTATTTTTCTGATAAAGTTTATTTTTATATGAATAGTTAAAAATACTGTATTTTAATTCCAAACTGCCTTTTAATATAATTTATTTGTATAGATAGAAAGTGTAATTAAATTATATTTTTACCATTTAATCCAATGTTGGTTATTAGAATTAATTTCACTTTGAAATTGGACATAAAAAGTGTCAGTCTTTTGATAGTTATTGTTTCTTAAAAACACGCTATTTGTTTTAACAACGGGAATTAATTTTAAATTAATTAATGAAAATTATATATTTTGAATTTTTTAAAATAGAAATCATTTTTTAATTAAAAATATAAAATATATATTAGGATTAATTTTTTGTATTTTTCTGAAAAACATCAATTTTTGAGGAACCGTGAAACCACTTAGTAGTAGTTCAAAAACTGATTTTTTCATTTAAATGACATTTTACTACTTTTGTGAATTGAATTTCAAAAATACATCATACATGGTTGTTATTAGTAAGTAAAATTTGGTTCAATAAAATGGAAATAATTTTTGGGAAATAATAACTTTGACTTTTATTTACCATAGTTAAAGGTAAATAGGGTAATTTAAGGTAAAAGGAATATCATAATAATACCAAATTACTTTAACACTTGTCCTAACATTATTTTATGAGTAATGGCCTACCATGGACATCCTTGGGTCGATTTTGAGACCCCATGGAGCCACTTATTAATGATAATGACACTTTATTTTAATTAACTAAAAGTAAAGGCAAAAATGACATAAACAAATATCTTTTAGTAAATCAATTTTTAAATGGGGTTATATAAGTCATATTTTTTACTATAAATATTCATTGGAAAGAGAAAAATATTTAATACATCATGGTATTTTTATTATAATTTTTATACATCAAATAAATTAGATTATATAGGATACAATAATGTTGCAGTATTTACCTCATTAATAAATGATTTAGATAAATAAGATTATAAATATTAAAATAATATCCAAAACCTATCCAATTCTTACTGGATGATTATATTTCGACCATGAGTCTTATTATCTTTGACTTTAATAATTTTTGGACCTTTTGAAACTGAATATAATTTTATAATAAAATAATTGTTTCAAACTTTCTTAAAGAGCCCCTCCTCCCCCTTATAAAAGGACACCACTTATAACCAATTCCCTACACCTCTCAAGCCTTTTGGCTCATCCAAACTCTGAAAAATTAAGCTACATCCATATACTCTTCCTAGAATCATTACCTTATGCAGAATGAACTTTAATAAGTCCTTTTGGTTCAAACCAAAGGAAGTTACCCAAATTAAAGGTAACAACTTCTCTTAAATTCTTTTGTATTATTTTGTTTTATTTTAATTCTCCAACCCCAAAAAATATTTTTATTCCATTATTTTATAGAAAAACAATATCCTAAATATACTAGGATATTTTTATGAGAATTATTTGAACTGCACTTACACACACCTCCATCTAATGGGTGAAGAACATACTGTTTCTGTGGATGGAAAACTAACACCTCACGAAACGATGATTGTTCGATTATCTCCTACCGCCTATCATGGTGTCCATTAAGATGGAAATAAATTTATATATGATATATATTATTTTTATTTTTTCTTTATGATTCTGTATTTTTCATTTATAGCATATCTTTATGGTTTCCATTATGGGTAAACACGATAATTTCATTTGAGGAAGTGCGGATTACCGCCCCCTCAAAATGATATGGCTCGTTCATGCCATATGTGGGAAATATTAAGGATAAAGTTAATGATATTATATATGATATTATACTATAATTATGATATACCTATGTATAATTATGTTTTAATTCCATTAAAATAAGAAATAGAAATGAAAGTAGCGTTCATGTGTACGTGCGGCTTACCGTCTCCATGAACGGTGCATTTCATTTCTTATCTCCAAATGTTATGTACTATTATAAATACATATATATACTAGATATATATGATATATATTATATCTAAATCATGAATATCATTATAGATATAATGGATGTTTTACCACATGAACAATTCGTAATTATAAGAAGTTCATTTTTGACTCAAGTACCAAATATCGACAAAACGGTCATTATTAACTTAAATGATTACATAATGTTTATAACATGGTAATAATTGATATAAAAATAATAATAAACTTTAAAAGTTTATTAATCAAGTATAAATTAACTTTATTTTATTATTCAGGATATTAAAGAACTAACGGGTCAAGTCGGACAACGAGGTAAGATATTTCTTATCTCGCTTTTAATTTCGTGAGATTTCCATTGTTCACCACTTATTCATTTCATGTGGTGTATTGTGTACTAAAATTTCATATATATTATCATTATTCTCATTATATTCATGGTATTATATGATTCATTTTGTGGTTAATAACATTTGGTCATATGACTTAGTTGATTACAATGTGGTAAAGGGTTTCATCTCACTTTTTATTCCCGTGAGATTCATGCTATATTGGCCACTATTTCCTTTTGTGTGGTGTATGTACTGACCATTATTATACTATTTGTGTAATATCATTTCATTTATGAGTATTTACATCTTCATTGTATGATCCTTCTTTCATGTGGCGTATGTTTTGTAAGTTACCAAATCGGTAAGGGAACATTTCACCCTCCTCTTTTTAAAAAAGACTTCTTTTTGTTATGTCTTTTAATTTACATATTTTTATGTTGGGATATGTTCTTCTATATCCTTATTGATGTAAATTTTATGTCCAAGTGATGAGATACCCTTTTTATCTCATCAACTCATTTTCTTAATTTTAAAGTGACGTCGTTAGGCTTTCGAATTTTTGCAAAGGACCTTCTTAACCCAATTTCAGTTATTTGGGTTAAACTTGTACTTCTTGAATATGTGTTCCTATGAATATGTGTGAATGACCTCGGATGTTTTTACACTTAATAACCACTTATATTTGGCGTATTTATATTTTTCACACATAATTATGTGATTGATTTATCTTTAATTTAAGGATACCGTCTTTATAAGGGATTTCATCTTAATTTAAATTTCCATTGAGACTTCATTGTTGTTATGCACCAATTCACTATTATATGGTGTATATACTATCCTTTTTCAAATTATATCATGAATCCCTTTATTTTCATGATATTATAAAGTTCTGATTAAATTTTATTCCTCAATTATTTGTATTCAAGAGTCTCTCATTTTGATAAAAACTCTTTAACTAAAAAATCATTTTAAATGTTTTAAATATTTATTATTCTAAATCATTATATTTAATGTCCATGTTTTAAAAATGTTTTTTAGTATTTATTTATATGGAAATTAATGTTTTAAAATTATAATTCCATTAACATCTTCAAAGTGGTATGGGACACTTTGATACAAAAATCTCTTTTTAAATGGTTTTTGAAAATGGATTGATTATTTCAATATCTTGAAATTACTTCTTGTGATTGAAAATGAAATGTTATTAGTGAAATGTTTATATTTGAAATATTTTATGTGTTATGATGGTACTTGGACATTTTATGGGTGGTTACATGATAAACAATATGACAGGTGGTGCCATGAAAAACCAGGACGGGTGGTTACGTTATAACCTCTAATGCATTGGGTATGGAAGTCGGTCGTATGGTTATTCCATTTAGTGATATGTGTTGAAATCAGCCGTATAGCTATTCCATTTAGTGATATGTGTGGAAATTGACCCTATGGTTATTCTATTTATGTATGTTTATGTCCCAAGTTACCTTTATATGTTATGTGTTATTTATATGGGTTTTATGGTAATCATTTGGTTACAAAATGGTAAGTATTGATCTTTTATTCAATGAAGAGTATTTACTACTTCATAAAGGTGAAAGGTCTTACTTATGATAAAGTATTCATGGTTTACTTGTTGTTTTGTAAAAACTAACAATTTTCCTTCTTTGTGTATCTATTACTGAGCTTTTTATGTTCATCCCAAGTTTTTGGAATGCTTTTCACAGGATATAAAATGTAATAGGGTCAAGGATAGGATCAAGGAAAATTCATGCTATCTAAAACATAGAACTAGACATGTCTCATTTTCTTCAAGAGTTTTTATTTTATGAAAAAAATGGAAACTGAGTAGAAGTGTCTACTTTTTAATTTTTGAGATGTAATGTAATAGTAATGACCTAACTCTTTAAAACACTAAACCTGAAAAGATCCTCAATGTGAATTATTCATTTCATTCAATATTATGCAATGTTTAAGGTTGGGTCCTTATAGTTTGACATGTTCATTTAGATTTTGAGAATACACCAAGATATCCTCCATGAAAACCACTAAAAATGAGTCTAGGTAAGTATGGAAAACTCAGCTCATCAACACTATAAAAACTTTTGGCACGTTCATGAGACCTAACGATATAAACATATACTCGTATAGACCATACATGTTATAGAAGGATGTATGGGGTATGTTTGTTGGTATAACACGCACTTGGTAATATTCTGACCTCAAATCAATTTTCAAGAACACTTGATATACTTGAAGCTGATCAAAAAAGTCATATACTTGTTTCAAGGGATACTAGTTCTTAATCATCAGATGGTACAATTTTCAATAATCCATGTATAGCATAAGGTTACCACACACCTTTTTCACAAAAAATACCAGTCAACCCCATGGAGAAGTATTGGGTCGTATAAACCCCTTTTCATTTAATTCCTCTAGATGCCTCTTGAGCTCCTATAACTCCATTGACATCTTATAATGAGGAAGGGATATTGGTGCATCTCATGGAACTAGCTCAATGGAGAACTCCATCTCTCTCTCAGAAGGTAAAACAAACAATTAATATGGTAAAACATCCCTGAAATGATCAAAAACTAGAGGGAATTATCCCTGGCATGATCCCTGATCATCCAGGTATAAATTATCGATTTGGGATGTCATTCCACCCATCCCATGATTTTGTGGTCTCGCTTGGCTCTTCTAGACATCCCATTCTCCCTTATGATTATAAACTACACTCTCTAGTGATGTAAAAGTAACCCTCTAGTGATAACAATCAACGAAGGCTTGATAATCCATTAGCGATTCCATTCTGAGTATGACATCAAACTCAGCCATCTCAAGGACATACAGATTCTTGGTGAAGTGACACCCACTAACCTCAAGGGGCCACTCCCTACATTGACGAACATCCTCCATTCTAAATCCCAAAGGTGTGTATAGCATCATAAAACCCTCAAAAATAGTATAATGAGACCAAGGATTTCCACAAAAGGCACAATATAAAACTATACAATACCCCTACTATGCCAAAAATTTTAATTAGCGTCGTTTTTTTTGTTTAGCGACGGTTTTCCAAAACCGCCGCTAAATAGTCTTTCGGGAAATAATTAGCGGTGGTTTTTTAAAACCGTCATAGACTGATTTAGTGGCAGTTTAAACTGTTTCTAAATTGTTTTAATTTTTAAATTTTTTTAAATTTTTTAAATTTTTTAATTTTTTTAATTTTAATTTTTTTAATTTTTTTAATTTTTTTAATTTTTTAATTTTTTTATTTTAGTAATTTATTTATTATTTTTTTATATTTACGTAATTTATTTATTTATTTATTTATTTTTATTTTTATATTAGTAATTTATTTATTATTATTATTATTTTTATATTTTCGTAATTTATTTCTTTATTTATTTATTATTCATTTTATATTTTCTTACTTTTATTATTTATTTATTTATATTTTCGTAATTTATTTATTTATTATTACCATGCTCAGGCCCATCAGCATGCATAAGTCCATGTCCATGCACATGCTCATGTCATATATAGAAATTCTCTGTTGGGTGTGATTTGAACCCCTTACCTCTTACTTATTTTCCAAAGACTTTACCACTCTAACATGTTCTTCATGTGGTCAATAAATCGAATTTAATATACTTATACGTATATATATATATATTAATTGGAAAAACAAGTAATACATAACAAATAGATACACAATAAATAATTATTAATCAACAATGATTAATCAATAATCAATAATATATAATATCTAATATCTAATATCTAATATATAATATATGATATATGATATATGATATATAATATATAACATATAATATATAATATATAATATATAATATATAAGACATAATATATAATATATAATATATAATATATAATATATATACATAATATATAATACAAAATATATAATACAAAATATATAATATATATTGTATATTGTATATTGTATATTGCATAATATATTAAACATAATACATAATACATAATACATAATACATAATATATAATATATAATATATAATATATAATATATAATATATAATATATAATGTAAAATATATAATATATAACATACAATATAAAAAATATAATATATAAGTAATGTATAAATAAGAAATTAATTAAAAAATAATTTAATATATGATAAATAAATAACAAATTAATAATAAATTAATAAATAATAGATAAATAAAGAAATAAATTATAAATTATAAATTATAAATTATAAATTATATATAGTAAATAATTAATAATTAATAACAAATAATAATTAATAATTAATATATAAAATTTTATTAATAATTAATAAATTATTAATAAATAATTAATTAATAAATAATAAATAACGAATATTGAATAAATAAGTAAATAAATAAATAAATAATAAAGAAATAATAAAAATAATAAATTAATATATAGTAAATTCAAAATAAATTAATAATTAATTAATTAATAAATACATACATATATACATAAATATTACATAAATACATAAATAAATAGATAAGTAAATAAATAAATAATATTCAATAAATATTTAATAATTAGTAATAACAAATAATTGATAATTGACAATTATAAAATTAATAATTCTTAATTAATATTTAATATTTAATATTCAATATTCAATATTTAATATTTAATAATAAATAATAAATGAATAATTAACTAATAATAAATTAATATTTAGTAAATTAAAAATAAATTAAAAAAGAATAAATAATAAATAATAAATAATAAATAATAAATAATAAATAATAAAAATTAATACTAAATAAATAAATACATAAATAAATAAATAGATAAAAAAATAACAATTAATTAATAATTAATAATAACTGATAACAAATAATTGATAATTAATAATTATTAATTAATAATTATTAATTATTATCTAATATTTAACATTCAATATTTAATATTTAATAAACAATTAATAATTAATTAATAAATAATGAATAAGGAATAAAATAAATAATAAATAAATAAATAAATAAATAATGAATAATAAACTAATAACAAATAATTTATTAATAAATTAATAATTAATTAATAATTAATGTGTACATTATAACTAAATAATAAATAAATACATAAATAAATAATAAGTAATAAATAAGTAATTGATTAATTAATAATTAATAATTAATAATTAATATATATATATATTAAATGGATTAATTAATAAAAAATAAATAAATAAATAAATCATAAAATGTTAAGAACCTCTAAAAACCCTAAAAATACTAAAATGACCATATAATATGATATGAGACTCCTTTTTCTGTGACACAACTAGTCAAATCAAAGATCGTGAAATGAGTTTCGATATGATATGTGGTATAGGCCGAACGAACACCTGAATCGAACGTTATAACCGTTTGCATTTTAAGAAATTGGTGTATGCAACTAAAGCCTCTCTTTTCGAGGCCTTCTAGGCCTTTATAGCGAAATAAAAATGGGTACAATAATCATATAGTTGGTACCAAACCTAATCAGCATAGAGATCATCATAGGCTTCAATTTGATATGTGGTAGAGCTCAAACGGACACCCGGATTAAAAGTTATGGTTGTTTGAAGTTCGAGTTCGATTTTCGACTTTTAAATTTTGAATATATTTTTTTCCTTTGATTATCACTTGATTTAAATCTCACTTTGTTTTTTATCATTTGATAAACATTGATTTGACTGGTTGTGGAGCTGAAATAGACTCTTGGATCAGATGTTATGGTTATTTCATGCTGAAATCTGTTCTTCTACTTATTAAAGATTTTTTTTCAGTTTAAAAAAATTATTAACTAATAATTATAAATATTAATTAATTTACACTTTATAAATATTTAAAATTATAAATAATAAACTATATTTGATTATAAATATTTAATAATAAATAATAAATAAGTAATAGGTAATTTTATTAAAATTTTCTTAAATTTTGTGGCGGTTTTAAAAGAACACCCCTATTTCACAGACGTTTTTTTAAAAAACCACCGCTAAAAAATTAAAAAAAATTGTTTAGAAGATATTTTAAAAAATTTATAAAAAAGAATTAGCAGTGGTTTTTTTGCAGTGGTTTTAAAAATCATCGCTAAATTTTTGATCGAAAAAAATTTAGCAGAGGTATTTAAAACCACCTCGAAAAACTGCCGCTAAAACACTGTTTTCTTATAGTGTATATCAAAAAGAGCATATACAAGAGATGAGGCTACTAATATTTTACCTCTCACTGTAGACGGTCTAACACCTTGCTCTTTAGGGTTGGCTATATAGAATATATTTGGCCTGAATCGTAGGCTTGTGACATAACCTCCTGCCCAAAGTAGGCCCACTCTGATATCTCGATGTAACTGGTGTCTAGATACCTTAGCCATGACCACCACCACCTAGGCATGAACAATAGATATAGATCTATCTCCTGCGTAATGCAAATTCCTGAAACTTTCTCCTAAACCTGGTGTTGAATCTAACCCCTACCGCTCATTGTGGGAGGGAAGGTCCGGCATAATTTTTCACATGTCCCATCAACCAGTAAGATCGACACTTGACTAGGTCACGATCGCTCGGATTCCTCATGTAGACCCATCTGCCACACTGATGATAGAATATTGAGCTATTGGTACTCACAACCTAACTGGTACACATCTCATGGGAAGCCTAAAAAATATGCTTCCTTCTTAAAGATGTTGATCCACTAGGTTGAGAGACTGCACTTCTCTACTTTTTCCCCCCATCTTCCCTCAAGTTAATCTCTATAATTATTTCCATATTTACCATTTCATTAATAGTCATTAACCTGAACACATTGACCTAAGATCGAACAGTGTGTTGGTGACCTTCCTCAAAGAATCTCGCCCTCGATAACTCATCAGTAAGGTATATCCATGAAAAACACTACAACTCTATGAATCATGTCAAGTAGTCCATAAATATCATCGTTCTCATCTACATATGAAAAAAATCACCCACCTTCACTTCCCTCAAAGTCTCAAGGAAAATTTAGTCATATATTCTTCTCCATAAATCCCACCAAACCATATCACGTTGTGCATTAGCTTGATTCAAAATATCCCACCAGCACTTTTCTGCCCCTCGAAGCATGTATGTTTCGAGATTTACTCTATTCTCAGGATGTGTCTCTAGATGATCAAAGATCAATATCGCAGTCTCAATCCATAGCTCATAAGCCTATAGACCACCATACCCAAAAAACATGGGAGTATGTTACTACTGGAACACATATGTTAACTCATCCATAGAAAAGATAGGTTTCAATTCTCCCTAAGAAGTCTTCATGAAGTGGAAAACCCCCCTTCTAGAACTATGTCTCAACACCTATGTCTAAAAAAATAGATGGTGTCATAGATCTCACTAAATTAGGATCCACCAGTAGCCCATGGTCTACTTCATCTAGATCATGGTCATTTCCACCCTCCTAGCATACGACTAGAGGTCTTCATGGTGGAATGCCTATACAATGAAAAACATGTGCCTCAGAATGATTGATATCATAGTTCACAACTCAAAAGTGTAGGACATGTCAAAACATTCTTATAAAAAGGTCATACCCCACTACCATCTCCTAATGCCAGGACTCTAAAATTAACTGTCACCAAAGTCACTATAGACACTACCTACTGCCCACTCAAAATTCAGGTCAAGTTCATGTCTATGTTCATCATTTAATTTTCCATTTTAATTTCACATTCATTTCACCATTTATGTTAATGGTTAAACGAGATGGTTCACTGAATTTTTATTAATAAGTGACTATACTCTTTATGGACCAAAATATGGCATCCACCTAACCCACACCATAACATGTTTCAGTCCATGAGAGTCATTGTCCATGACTCAACATGCCACAATTGAATTATCAAGGTATTTTTTGTAGCCTAAACAGGAAAAAACTACTTAGGTTATGGAAGGCACTCTAATTACCAACCATGTTTACATATTTTCTATATAGAATTATATCACAACAGCATGTATATATATCATGGAACCTATCAAAACATCATGAAAATAGGTAATTCATCCTATATGACATGGTATAATGTAGGGCATGTAATTTCTAGAAAGTTCCCAAAATTATTAATTAGATGTCATACTCATATCTCATTGGGCTTCAACATAATATAACCCACAATCATATCAATAATAACATTACAATTCAAGTGCATTGCCCAATAGTGGAATTAAATCAACTATAATTATCAAAATCTAGAAAATAAAAATTCTCATTTGAGGAAATTTTGATTTTTTCTATACATGGGTTATATACATCCATAAAAATATCATTATCAAATTCCAATTCCATCTTATCCATGTGTATTTTCACCAAATCATAAACCATAAAAATAAATGCTCTGATACCACTTTGTAACATCCTCAACTCGGATTCCACTCAATAGTTCCCCAAGCCCGATTGACTACATGGCATCAAGTGCATATCCATGAATTCCAAAGTCTTATGACTAGCTGTAAATGCCTAGGGTGTGTCTATGGGAAGACTATTACCTCATCACTATAGTGAAACATAGTGTAATATCAATAATAGTTAATAGTAGAAGCATATATAACAAACAAACAAAAAATGAATAACCAAGATAGGAATATATGAAAAATATCAAAATAAATATCATGTATAGATGATGATGATACACATTTCTAAAAAGTAGGAAAAATAGTTATATATAAGTACAATACAATACATGGATCAAAATACCAAAAATACTATCTCCTGATATTATTATGAGCCTCAGCTCGGTCACATGATCCTCTGCTCCTAAGCATGGCACAAAATCAAGCATCAAACTATGGTCACTTGACCCTATATCTACCTTCATCATGAAGTTTTTTCAGGTACCCAATGGTGTTTCAAATAGTCTATGAGATACAATCCTAGTAGGTAACCACTAAATTATCAATAAAAATTTTTTGTTTGTACAATATAACAAGCTAAAGCATGCTACAAGTGAAAACTGGTAAGTAGTAAATAAATGTAAAGTGACCATGGAATATATACTACTAATCAAGTGACCATGTAAATCCCAACAAGGATCCATGAAAAATATGCTCAATCTCCTATAACAAGGCAGTTACAAACAATACAAAAATAGGTAATAAATCCCCTCCATACAGCCATACATATCATGTCAACCATATCCTTTCCATATAATCAAATGTATCGCATTTCCCTGTTCATGTAATATAATGAAATTTTCAAACCCCTCAGATCTAGATCCAAGTTATATAATATCAAGGCATCCTCATCAAGTCACAGGAGCATCTTAATGGAAACCCACTAATGACACTGTTGGAGTGCAAGGATAATTTGAACAGTGCATGTCTAATGAAATAACATTAATCTATATCCAATGGGTAAAAATTACCTTGGAATCCTATAGAATCAAGATCCAAGGAGCATACAAGTCCATGTAATCTTCTAATATAAACAATATCCATGGGTGAAGTGACTATGGAATCTAATTGGAATCAAGACCCAAGGTTTTTCCAACCAAGGAATCCACTACTATTTCAATTCACATCTCATACCATTCAACAATATTACATTCAAATAAATCTATGAGTATACCCACTAATTCAACCATTAAAATTCAAAATCAACCATTGAGTATACCCACTAATATTATATTTCCACATAATCCATATAAACAATTAAAATAAGGCATAACATGTCAACACATAGAAGGGGAGGCAAAAAATCTCCTAATCAAGAATTTAAATTAAATTTAATTAATTATGGGCTTCCTATAACCTGGAAAGATGAAATCACACCCCTTGGGTGGTTCAACATTGAGAAAAGTCAAAGGGAACACCCCATGTATGGCCTTGGTTGGGTAAACAACCTCCAATGGGTCTCAAGGAACTAGTGGGCATCCCTAATAGGTTCCATTATATTCAATTTGATTATTCAATTAATTTTTGGAGCCACACTTGACATTCCAGTGTATGGAACAAATGAAACTAGATCTATAATGAACCAAACCAAACATGAAAAGTATATACCTCTTACGGTAGCTTGGTAGTATAGTTCTTATCCAGTATCGACTCTTGGTTTGACTCAAATCGAGAGAAAAAAAGAAGAATGGATGAAGAAACTAAAATTATGGTATATTATCTTGCACCTAAATATAGAAACTGATAATAATAAGAACTAGGAATGGAATAAAAGGAATTGATAACTCCCTGATATGGATCTAATGAGACCGATGGATCCAAAAAAAATTATCTCGCAGAGGAATGATGGAAAAGCCTGGATTTGGATTTCAAAGGGAGATTCTCAGTGGGAGGTTCTATCCATGGGAAATAATGGAAAATTAGGTTTGATATAAAATATTAATTATGGAAAAATAAATATTCACCCAAATTACTAGGATTCATGGTTTGGTCACACGGTTGACCAAACCATGTGCCAACCATGTGCCCTTTTTTATTGGAAAGGGTCACCATGCATGGTTAGTGCGCATGGTTTGTCTAACCATGTGAAAAATGTATGAAACTCCTCTATAAAAAGTCTATCATTTTTTACATTACCATGTGCCCAAAATCACATAGTTTTTATAACCATGTGGTCCATAGGACTACACTATCTAGCCTCACACAGTTAGGAGTAATCGTGTGGCCTGCCCTGTTCAGTTTCTTTTAACCATGTGCCAGGACTTTTTCACCCCAAAATCTAGGTTTTGGGATTTGAACAAGACCTAGATTCCCCAATACACCTATGACCTCATAGTGTATTAATATTAGGACAAAATTAAACATTTAAACTAAAAAATAAATCATTTCTTCCGTGCATGAAAACCTAGGTTCTTACAGATTTGGTTGATTCCTTTCTAGAAGAGTTTTCTAGTATTCCACTAAATTCTAAAGCTCAGTTATTAATAGAACTCATACCTAGTACTATACCTATTTCAATGACTCCATATATAATAGACCAGATTTTTTTAAGAATTAAAGAACCAAATATAGGAGAACCTTGATAATGGATTTATTCGGCCAAGGGTGTCACCTTGGAGTGAAACTGTTATTTTTGTTAATAATGAAGATAGAATGATATGATTATTCATTGATTATTGGGAAGTGAACAAGATCATAGTCAAGAACAAGAATCTTATACCCTAATATAGCATTATGTATATGGTATGGACACTGTGAATATATAGTGATTCTATTTTTCTTACTAATCCCCCCTCAAACTTCAGGTATTTAATGAATATAGTCTTTAGAGATTACCTTGATTAGTTTGTGGTAGTGTTTATAGATGATATTCTTATATATTAAAAAATAAATGAAGATCATGAAGATTACATGAGATTTGTGCTGAAGAACTTGATGAAGGTTAGGTTGTATGAAAAATTTACCATGTTTAGATTATATCTAAAAAACATATCATGTTTGGGTCATATAATTTCAAGAGAGGGTATATCTATGGATCCATCAAAGACCAAATTTATTGAACATTTATAACATTGCAGACCCAGTTCACTCATATGTAACCAAAAATGGTTTCCCACATGGCCTCAAGCATGCCTCCCCATATTCTAATGAATATCTACTAGTAGCGAGGGTCTAATGGAGGTACAGTAGGGAGACAATTGTTGGGCATGTATTGTCTCAACAATACTCTATAAATCTTATTGATTTTGATGCTAAAAAAATAACCTTGTTTGTTTTAATAATGATAATACTTTAAGTGTATTTCATGAAATTCATATTCTTTATATTCCTTATTTTGGAATTTTATTCAATATTATCATTCGTGTGGAATATTCATCAAAGTGTTCAAAACGCTCTTAAGTGTGTTCTAGAAACATTATTCATACTGTACGTTGAAGAACATAACATAAGGAACAAACACAACATTTTAATTAAATCCTATGTTGAAATATCATTACATATGATTAATCAAACCTAAATTTATGAAAACATATTGTTAAAGAACTGACATTTGGATGGAACCTTACGTTTGACAAAGAGAAAAAGTATGGTTAAAGAACCCTATGTAAGTATGGAACCTTACATTTGAGAAGAAAACGTATGGATCATCAACCTTAATTTTGTGATCAACCTTAATTTTTCAACCTTATGTTTGGATAATGATCACAATGTAATTTAACCCCACATTAGTTATTTTTTTGTTTTGTAAAGGAACCTTACATTTGATTTTTCATCACTGGATATTTGAATTTATGATTTTATCGGAGTTTCATGAAATGGTCTTTAAGGAATATCAGGAAAATTTAAAGCTCGTTTTTGAACGATTAAAATATATTTATGATTGATCCAAAGAATCATATTAAATAGATAAATTCTCTCATATTCTTAATGGAAGTTACGACTACTGTGAGCTATCTTAGGAATTTTAATTCTTTTGATTTATCAGGAGATTTTCATGGATCTAGAATTGAAAAGTAGTCTCTATACTTTATTTATTCTATCAGTGTATTTGTTCTATATATGAGTGTATGATTAAAATGATAATATATATATATATATATATATTGAGATATATATTGATCCATATATTTTTTACACCTATTTTGAGATTGAAATTGTATTCTTGTGAAGATATTCTACATATTTACTGCAACAATCAGTCAGACTCTGTTTTCTATAGAAGAGGCTATAGTAGATATATAAATTTTCTAAATCTAGTATTTACTTTAAGTCTACTATTTTTATTCGTTGTTGTTTTTATTGAAAGATCTATTGCAAACAGATCACTTTGGAACTACTCTTCCTTGAAGAAACTATTTTCTGAAGAAGAAGATCCATCTATTGTTAGTTTATGTTACAACTATGAAGTTCAATTAATACCTTTTTAATCAATATATTTTTATTGAGAGTTTTAAAATACTCATACTCAGTTGTGGTGGAGTATTAGCTTCTCGATCTAAGCTATGGTTTTTTTGGTTCTCTATTAAAGAACCATAAGGCTCTGTTTTTAGCCTTATTTGTAAAGGTGTCAACTGCCTGCACTCAGTTGTGGATTGGTCTTATGATATGAGGACCTGACTAGTGAAATTTAACAAACACACAGAGATAGTAATTATTGGAGTAGACTAAAGGATATTTTTGCCTTGAACAACTATAAACTGTCATGTTCTGTATTTTTGTTTTATCCACTACTCATAATTTCATACAGAAGATAAACACTGATTATCCACATGATAATCCTTCGATATCAAAAGGTATAATTTTGAAAGATTTTGAAAATATTAAAAATATACAATTCACCCCCACTTGTTTATACTTTTATATTCTGACCTAACAATTGGTATCAGAGGAGAGCTTTTATAAAAAGCTATAACGAGCTAAAAGTATAAGGTCTATACAAAGATAAAAATGACTGATCAGAGAGAAGTAATGTTAGTAGTTCATGCTCTTTATTTAAATGGTGAAAATTATGGATATTGTAAATCTTGGATGATTATCTATTTTATGAATCTGGGATTTAAAGTCTACTCAAAGATCATTACTCCTTATATAATTCCTAAAAATCTTGCAATTTGGACTACTACTATATAGGATGAGTGTGACGCATATTATAAAGATACGAATGCTATTATATGTGGTCTTAAACCAGATGAATTAAACCATGCATAAAAATGTCCTACTACTTATGAAATGTGGAAAACCATTTCAATTTCCTATAAAGTAACATACAATGTAAGACATATGAGGTATGCAATAGAAAAACTAAAATTTGATATATTCCGAATATTTGATGGTGAGATTATAACTCAGATGAATGGAAGGATTATAGATATTATCAATAATATTATAGCCATAGATGATTATATCAAAAAAGTAGATCGAGCTTTAAAATTAATGAGACTACTACCTAATAAATGGAATGGTATATCAGCTGCAATTTGATTATCATCACCTATCAAAAATCTGACAATGAGAGAATTAATTGGTACACTGATGATGTATAAAGATGAAATGAAAGATAAATTTGATGATCATAAATTCTTAGTGAAAAAGGATAATACTTCTCTAAAGGTAACATCTTAGAAGCAAAGAAAAATAATAAAGAAATAATTCAAAGAAGAAAAGAATTTAGATACATCTGATTCTGAAAGGGAACTGGCTCAATTAGCCATAATTTTTTGCAAGTTTTATGAAAAAAAAGAGGATTCAGAAAACCCTTCAAGAGGGATGAGAAATACTCAAGGGAAGTTAGATTCTATGAATTCAAGAAATTAGGTCATATAAGACTTTATTGTCCTCAGCTAAAAGGTGAAAAGATAAAGGTAGAAAAGACATATCAGAAAAATAATGATTATGAACAAAAAGTCAAAAAGTAATGAAGACTACTTGGAGTGTTTCTGAAGACTCAAGCGGCTCATCAAAATATGATTCAGAAAAGGAAGAATCAAATTTGAAATAAAATGTGTGCTTCATGGTAGAAGACGATAAGGTACAAACCTATTATTCATCTAATTCTAATTGTAATTCTGATTCAAATTATTCAAAAAATAAATCAACTGCCGACTGCAAAATGCTAGAAGGAAAATATGACTCCTTATTAAAGAAACAAAAATATTTAAAGAATATTCACAATTCTATTTTTGGAGAAAGAAATTCCTTACTTAAACAACATCGATATTTAATTGAAAAGATTAACTCATCTACCACAAACTGTGATGATCATGAAAATAAGATTAAAGCATTACAAGATAAAGTAGAAACTTATAAAAGTGGTTCTCTTTTCTTTACAAAAGGAGAAAATATTCTGAATGAAATTATTGGTAAATTTTTTTTTGAAAGAATAGATTTGGTATAGGATGTAAGGGTGAAAAATATAAACTATATAAGAATTATTTTTTCCAAACTCAAAAACTATTACATGTCGTTTTTTGTGTAACAGAAGGACATATAAAAAAACTTTTATTTAAGAAATCCTCAAATAAGTGGAATTAAAAATGATTTTATTTTAAATATATTATTTGAAGAAAATTATATAAGTTATGGAAAAACAAATCAGATCTTGTTTCCTAGCTCTCTGCTAGCTAACAATGCTGGACCCAAGAGAATATAGGTACAAAACCAAACTCTTGTTTAGTTTTCCTTTGCAAGAAACATGTCACAGGAAAAGAAACAATATATGGTATATGGACAGTGGATGCTCCAGTCATATGAGTGGAAACTCATCAATCTTCAATACACTAACTGAAATATATGAATGTCCAGTCACCTTTGGTGATAATGCCAAAAGAAAGATAATTGGACTTGGAACTATTGGAGATCAAAAAATAGTCTCAAATCAACAAAGTACTATATGTACAAGGGCTGAAGTATAATCTAATAAGAATCTCTCAACTCTGTGATGATGGATATTATGTTGATTTTTCTAAAAATTTATGCTCTATATTTAAGGATAAACTACTTAAGTTTAGAGCACCAAGAACTGATAATGTTTATACTTTGAATTTAGATTCCCTGTGTAAACAGAAATTGAATTGTTTAACTGGTAAGATAAATGAGTCATGGATATAGAAAAAGAGTCATTCTAATATTTATGCTTTATATAAATTATCTAAGAAATGGTTATTTTTTGATTTACCTAGTCTTAAGTTTGATAGTGATAGATTTCATGATGCATGCCAAATTGAAAAGCAACACAAATCTTCTGTCAAATATATTAACAAAATAGCTACATCACAGCCTCTATAACTTATCCACATGGATCTATTTGGACCATCAAGAGTAGAAATTTTGTCTGAAAAAATTATATATATATATATGTTTTAGTTGATGATTATTCTAGATTTACTTGGATTTATTTTCTAAAACTAAAAAGTGAATCTTTTACTATTTTTGAAAGTTTCTGTAAAATTGTTCAAAATGATAAAAGGTTTTAAGATAATATCAAAAAGAATTTATCATGGTGGAGAATTTTAGAATTAGTAATTCAATTATTTTTTTTCAAATCTTGGTATTAAACACACCTTTTATGTACCAAGAACACCTCAAAAAAATGGAATTTTTAAAAGAAGAAACATAACTATTCAAGAAATGGATAGGACTATACTGAATGAATAAAGTATACCTACCTACTTATGGGCAGAAGTTGTAAGCATAGCCTGCTATATAATGAATAGAGTTTTGATTCTGACAATTTTCATTAAGACACCATATTAACTTTAGAATAAAAAAACCTAAGGTAAAGTACTTTAAAGTTTTTGGATGCAAGGTTTATATCCTAAACACCAAGGATAATCTTGGTAAGTTCGATCCAAAAGCTGATGAAGGAATATTTTTAGGATATTATGCTACCACTAAAGACAATAGGTTGTGAATAAAAATTCAAGGATTGATGAGGAATTGTTTCATGTAAATTTTGATAAAACTGACCCTTTTATTAAAGAGAAAGAACAAAATGATAAAATTAATGACTCTTCTGACAACATGAGACTAGAAAACCTAAAAAATGATTTTTAAAATAACATAAATAAAATTCAGTCTGGTTTAGAAGAACGTGATACTAATTAACCTTAAAGTGTTTTACCTAGAAAGTATAGAACCCTAGAGAATTATCCATTAGAAACTATTATAGGAGAAATAAACATAGGAATAATAACTAGAAGAAATACAAGAAACCTAGTTGAATTATCTACCTTTATATCTTAACTAGAACCTAATTATTTTAAAGAATACTTAGAAGATGAGAGTTGGATGTTAGCAATGCAAGATGAGCTAAACAAATTCAAAAGGAATGATGTTTGGGAA
The DNA here is from genome assembly GCA_963277665.1 of Viscum album. NCBI lineage: Eukaryota > Viridiplantae > Streptophyta > Magnoliopsida > Santalales > Viscaceae > Viscum > Viscum album. Next base: position 601,802,805 of record OY728142.1, read on the forward strand.
TTAGTTGAAAGACCATAAAATTATCCTATTATAGGAACTAATTGGGTTTTTAGAAATAAACAAGATGATAAAGGGATTATAACTAAAAACAAAGCATGATTATTAGCTAAAGGATATAATCAATAAGAAGGTATAGATTATGATTAAACATTTTCCCCTGTAGCTAGATTATAAGAAATTATAATTCTTTTAGCCTGTGCATCTCATATGAACATTAAATTATATCAGATGGATATTAAATTTACCTTATTAAATGGATATTTAATGGAGGAAGTTTATGTTGAATAACCTCCTCGTTTTGAAAATTCTCCAAAACTAGATTCAGTTTTTAAACTTACTAAAGCTCTCTATGGCCTTAAACAAGCATCTAGATCTTAGTACAAAAGATTATGTTCTTTTCTTTGGAAAAATGGATTTACTGTTGGATTGGAAGATCCAAATATTTTTAATAAAACCATTTTTTCTAATATATTATTAGTTCAAATCAATGTTGATTATGTTATTTTTTGTTAAACTAAGGAAAAAATTGTAATGATTTTTTAGAAATTATGCAAAAATAATTTGAAATGAGTATGATGGGAGAATTGAACTTCTTTTTAGGACTTCAAATTTATCAAAAAGATTATGGAAATATTTTAATCCAAAGTAAATATATTACTGATTTATTGAAAAAATTTGGTCTTGAGAATAGAAAGACATATAAAACTCCCATGTGTACTAAAATAAAACTTGATTTGGATTAAGATGGAAATCCAGTGGACAACAAGTTATATAGAGGTGTGATTGGTAGTTTATCATATCATACTTCTAGTAGAATTGATATTATGTTTTCTATATTTTTATATTCTATATTTCAAACAAATCCTAAAGAATCTCATCTTATTGATATTAAAAAGGTTTTTTAGATATTTAAAGGGAACTATTTTTCAGTATCTTCTTTATCTAAAAACTTGTGATTTTAATTTAATATCATATTCAAATGCTGATTTTGGAGGTTGTAGATAAGATAGAAAAAGTACCTCAGGAACCTATCACTTTTTAGGAAAATATTTAGTATCATGGTCAAGTAGAAAAAAACACTTAGTCACCCTCTCAATAGTTGAGGTAGAATATGTATCTGTGGGCAGTTGTTGTGCACATGTATTTTGGATGAAAACATACTAATGGACTTTGGATTAAATTTTAATAGTTCGCTTATTTTATATGATAATAAAAGTGCAATAAATATTTCAAAAAATCCAATAAGTCATTCAAGAACTAATGATATCTATATTAGGAATTATTTTCTAAGAGATCATGCTTTTAAAAAGGATATATCTTTAGAATTAATAAATAATGAATATCAACTAGCTGATATTTTTACTGAACCACTTCCCACTGCAAGTATGGATTTTATTAAGGGAGTGTTAGGTTTATTTAATTTTTAAATAAATAATAATATTTTTTAATCTTTTTATTTTTAAATTTTTATTTTATTTTATTTTATTTTGTTATTTATTTATTCCAATTTATTTATGTTAAATTTATTTTTTGATTACTTTAAATTTGATTTTTTTTAATATTTTTTCTTCGCTATATATTTTTGTTAATTTATTTTATATTAAATTTTCACTATGTGTTTTCAAAAAATTTATAATTATCATATGTAATGACACAGGAAACAAGGAACTGTCAAAAACATTTCTAATACCTAACCTTTTTTTCTCAAACCCTTTTCAAATACCAAACATCTTGTCTACCTTTGTATACCTCTATTTTCTTTCAAAACCCTAGAACCCAAAAACATTAGATCTTTCATTTCATAAAAACTATGAAAACTAAGAGAACCAAAGAAGGTAAAGCCAATGACCCAAAACATCAAAGAGTTTCCAGAAGAAAGATTCTGCAACGAAAGGTAGTTGATTTTGAATGGCTCTATTAGAAAAATATGTTTCTGAAGAAAGTACTAGGTTATCAAGAATTGAAATCTATGTTAAATGAGGCGAAATCAGATTTCATTTATGTGGTAGAATTGAAATTTTTTCTATAATAGTGTTCAATTTAGTTTTGGAGATTCTGAAGATATATTTTTTTCGAGAATAGAAGATAATGAATTTCCAGTTTCTTCGGCTGAAATTTCTCAAATTTTGAACTTTCCTTATGAGGGATTTTTTCATTTATACCTAAGATCTATCAGAGATAAGGACCATAATTAAAAAGACATTATGTTTTCTATTTATTTTAACAAAAATTAGGAAAACATTTTTCAAGGATGTCAAGGAAGACCAGAAAATCTTGGTTAAGTTTAGTCAAACTGGAATTTATCCAAGAATGGTTGAGATGGAGAAGATTCTATAAATAGACATGTATATCATGTTTCTATTTTTAAGTAAAATAAATATGAATTTTTCAAGGTATATGTTCATATATTTGTGTTATTGTTGTCAAACAGATGCTAGGATGACTTTTTATCCTTATAGAAGAATAATGTATTAAATTTTGTTTAAGAAAGGTATGATTCTTTTAATAGATTCTCAAATTAAATTTCATCACTTTAGCATACTAAATGTGAGAAATTTGATGAAGTTAGGTTTTTACTAGAGTATAGTAAAAGGAAAACTCTTTCTAGTTGGTGCATATGACCAACAAAGATCAGGATATTTTTCTCAGGGGGTAGAAAAGTGAAATTAGAAATGAAGGAATTGGTGAAACCCAAGCTGAAGGATTTTACAAACCAACACAAATAAAATTGAATTTTTTTTAATAAGAATAGAAAGAAGAGACTGGACAAGGATAATTGGTTTTAAAACCAAGGAAAGGGATAGATCCACCTAGTGAAGAACCAGTATTGGGTTCAGTTGAGGCTATTAGGTCAGTATATTTGGAAGAAACATTCATTGAGGGAGATAAATAGGTTGAAATATAGATAAGAGATATACTGAATGTTGTTTTACAAGTTATTTAGGAAGAATAGCTAGCTGATCAGGAAGAGAAATAGATGCTCATATCAAAAATATGGGCTACTAAAATTGTTGAGAATCTAGTTTTTTCAATTTTTGATCATGTGGATGAAAGAAATAAATATGAAACTGAATAAAAAACATAATTTCATGATATTTTGTCTTGTTCGAGTGAAAAGTAAATTGAAAAAATAGTGGAGGAGTTTTTGGAAAAGTCTTCTTCGTGATCATTAGAAATTGTGGCATTTGTTCAGTCACAACATCCAGATAAAGGGACATATGATTCCCTGACTAATCAGGTTGAGGACCTTGTAATTAAGTTTAATGAGTCTCAGGAATATAATGTTTTTGGAAAAAATCCCTCGAGGTATCATTGCAGTATTTTTAGGGTTGATTGTCTTTATTGACAAAGCAGGTATCCATGGAGAACTGTCAAGTTCCAGAGAAGTTGTTGAAAATCCATGTTGAAAATGAACAATGACAAAGGAACGGATGATATGGAGGCAGTGCAAAAGAGCAGTACAAGGTGGCGCCTTTTCCAGTGTTTGCCAAATTTCTAGGGTCCAAAATTTGGAGTTTGGTGAGCATTGTGAAAATAGGATTTCTGTGAAGATATTATTTTAATATAGAAAAGGCATGAATTTCATGAAGATAGGATTTATGGTTTGGAATTCGTGAAGACCAAAAAAATGATGGCGGTGATTCTTTATGATTACGTCAAGCTTCACGAACGGTAGAGTTGAATCACATTGCGGCGATGAAGGACTTTGTGAGGGAGCTTCGCAGTGAAGGAATGAAGGGATTGACGGTGATGCTCCGCGATTACGTCAAGCTCCACGATCTGAAAATTGCTGTGGTGCTTCACGATTTTGAGAGAATTTCGGAAGGAACTTTGGAGCTTCATGATTTGAGATGATGTGGTATTGACTTCGCACGGAAAGTTCGTGGGTTGGTGGAATCTCCTATAAATAGGCCTCGACCCCTTCAAGAGAAGTAAAGAGAAAGAGAGAACTTTCAAAGAAAATTCTTTTCTCTCTGTTCACGAAGGTGGTTTATGAAGGCAAGGTTCTTCGCGAAAGAAGAGCTTTGCGGTGACTAAACTAGATCTGTGAAAGATGCAAGCTCCATATTGGCTCAATGAGCTTCATGAGGGAAGTCACTCTGCGACGACTTGAGCTTTGCGAGAGTGCATCGTGAGAGTGCTTCACGAAAAGGCAGGAGCTTCGTGAAGGCTTGTTTGAGATTTACGAAATTGGAAGCCTTACAAAGTAGGGTGCTTTGTGAAGGTTGTTCCAAAGAAGTTTCCCAGTGTTCAGGGGAAAAGGGGTATTAATCAATGGATGAAATTTGTACTTTAATAGAGAATCTACATATAGTGGAGGATCCATTCATTAGTGGTAATTAAAAGACCTACATGTCTATAAAATGTGGGTGGATCTTCTGAAGAAGCAGTGAGCTCACTTCAGTTGAGAGATTAGTGAGTTCTCAAATTGTGAGTGGTTGTAAATCAGGAGGGACAGTGACTTCACTTCGAACTTGTAAACAGTAGTGTGCTTATATTTGAATTGGTACATCAGCACACTACCAATGTATGCTCCTTGGACATAGCCCAGTGAGGGTGAACCAAGTAAAAATCGTTGTGTCATGTTAATGCTTTAAGGTTTATTCATACTCTGCATCAGGATGGAGAGAAAAGAGGGTTTTGTCTAACAGCAAAACAAGATCAACAAGGGGCAGTTGTTTTAATCTGTCATACCCTGATTCACCCCCCCCCCCCCTCTCAGGGTATCTAGCTTGGTGGACCTAACAGAATTTCAATCTTCATTAAGAGATTGAAGCTACAAGGAAAAAGTTTTAGGATCTTAAAGAAAATTCTATTTACAAAATGGAATTTGATGCTTTCAAGAGAGAGATGTTGAATGAAGTTGGAAATATTAAGTATGAATTTGTTTCTAAATCAGACTTTTACTAATCTAAAGTGGTATTTGGGAAGTCCTTTTGAATTAATCAAGATTAGTGTCGGTCAGACCGATACATCTACCTCTGCTCCTACTACAAGTCCAGATCTGATTCGAACATTTTAGGCAATCATCTCTGTCATGGTAGATATGAATGATCTTATTCAAAATATTCATTGCAATAGTTATCCTATGTCAGTTTTTTTAGACAATCATAAATTTATTATTGTCCAACTAACTCAGAATGAACTAGGAATCAGATTTATGCTGAACAAATTTACAGAAAAATTGGACCAGTTTATGCAGTAAGAGGAAAGATTGCATGAAATTTGGAATGTCAATCTTGTTGATAATTTTCATATTAATCAAGATTCTAGAAATTTGATTATTAATTTGTAGGATGGTATAATGAATAAGTTAAAGTTACATATGGTAGAGTTGAAAGATATGTTTGACGCTACTCAAAATCTTTAGAACCTTAACCTATCCAAATCCTACCCAATCTTTTCTACCCTGACCATTTTTGTTCACTAAAATAGTTTCCCAGTCTTACTAATTATTGTAAATATACAATTTTTATCAATAAAATTTCCTTATTTTAATTTTTTTATACTTTATTTCATACTCTATTATGTTTTTGACTCAATACGACGATCTGGTCTTATTTATTTAAACAGATTATTATAACATTCACTTACTGATCTGTGCAAAATTAAATGTGTTTTAATAATTTTCTATACATTATTTTTGATCTCACAAAAAGGGATAGAAATTTAGATAAACATGACATTTCATTTTATCAAAATAATTCTATCAATTCAAATTTCAAATTATTTTCTTTTAATTGTTTTCAAAATTGAAAATTTTGTTATTAATTTTATGGGTATTGTGATCATCAAAAAGGGGGATATTGTTGGGTATGTATTGTATCAAAAATACTCTATAAATATTATTGATTTTGATGATCACAAAATACCCTTGTTTTTTTACTAATGATATTACGTTAAGTGTATTTCAAAAAATTAATATTCTTTATATTCTTTATTTTGGAATTATATTCAAATTTATTATTCATGTGTAATATTCGTAAAAGTGTTTGAAATGCTCTTAAGCATGTTCTAGAAACATTATTCATACCGTACATTGAATAACATGATGTAAGGAACAAACCCTACATTTGTATTAAACCTTATGTTGAAAGATCAGAACATATGATTAATCAACCCTACGTTGACAGAAACGTATGGATAAATAACGTTATGTTTGGATGCAACATTACATTTGAAGAAGATAAAAAGTATGGTTAAAAAACCCTGCTTAACTATAGAACCTTATGTTTAAGAAAAAAATGTATGGATTATCAACCTTAATTTTGTGACTAACCTTACTTTTTCAAGCTTACATTCGGAGAATGAATGATACTTAGTTGAACCCTACGTTTGATATTTTTTCATTTTTGAAGGAACCTTACATTTGATTTTTCATCACTGAAGATTTGAATTTATGATTTTATTAGAGTTTTTTGAATGGTCATTGCAGAATATCAGGCCAATTTAAAGCTTGTTTTTGAAAGATTCAAGCTCATTATGATTGATTCAACAAATCGAATTAAATAGAGAAAATATCTTATTCTTAAGGGAAGTTATGACTACTCTGAGTTGTCTCAAGAATTTGATTTCTTACGACTTATTAGGAAATTTTCATGGATATGGAATTGAAAACCAAGATCTCTGATTTGTTTATTATATCATTATATTTGTTCTATATATGAGTGTACGATTAAAAGAAGAATATATATATATATATATATATATTGAGATATATATTTATCCATATATTTGTGACACATATTTTGAGATTGAAAATACATTCTTGTGAAGATCTTTTACAGATCTACTACAACAATTGGTCAGACTCTATTTTCTTCTGAAGAGGCTACAGTGGACATATAAATGTTATGAATCTAGTTTTTGGTGTAAGTTTACTACTACTATTAGTTTTTATTTTTATAGAAAGACTTATTGAAACCAAAACACTTCAGAACAACTCTTTCTTAAAGAAATTATTTTCTGAAGAAGAATATCCATCTATTTTCAATTGCTATTACAACTATGAAGTTCAATCGAAACATTTCTTATCAATATCATTTTGTTGAGAGTTTTCAACTTATCATACTCAGTTGTGGTGGAGTATTAGCTTCTCTATCTAAGATGTGGTTTTTTGGTTCTCAGTTAAAGAACTAGAAGGCTCTATTTTTAGCTATATTTGTAAAGGTGTCAACTACCTACACTCATTTGTGGATTTGTCTTATGATATGAAGACCTGACTAGTAAAATTCACCAATCTCACAGATAGAGTAATTGGTGGAGTAGACTAGGGGATCTTTATGACATGAACCACTATAAATAGCCATGTTCTATTTTTTTGTTTTATCTGCTGCTTATAATTTCATATAGAAGATAAACACCTCTTATTCGTATAATCAACAGTCGGCATCAAAAGGAAGAATTTTGAAAGTTTTTGAAAAGATTGAAAAGACACAATTCACCCCCCCCCCCCTCTCTTGTGTATATTTTTATATTTTAACCTAATAATAATACCCTCTATTTTAGTACTAAACATAGTGGAAGTGTATATATAACCCAAAAGAGTATAAAAATATAATTATAACTAAAAATGAATAAAAATATGATAATCATGTCAAATCCAACTAAATAACCACCCATGAAATAACATGTTAAGTCATGATAAAAGCTGTCAACATATGACAGGTAATAAATACGATAATATTGGAATGAAAAATGAATGAATAAGTAAATAAAAGACCCAAATCTAGTAGGAAACTTGAGTACACACTCAACTCCCAGTTCCATATCAAGTCCAAGTCTATAAAGTGAAATAGAAAGAAGAATCCAAGATCCTATATTGCAAACTAGAGATCTTTCTGGGTACCAAACAGTGGCCTTAAATGGGTGTGAGTAAAAATCAGTAGGCCACCACAATTGGTGTCTAATGAAATCCAGTTTGTGAGTATAAAATGATGTCTTTTTCTAGTGTAATAAATAAGACAATGAAATAAATTATAAACATGTTGAATCGGGTTTCTCATGGAACACCTCGTTGACTCTACCTTCTTTGTCCTAAATAATAATGTCTTCGAACAAAATAATAGTAATAAAATAGATATAACCATGACTATAAATTCAGTATTCCATGTGTAACACTTGTCATGTGGGACCTAAGGAGAAACCAAGGCATCCATATATATAATGATGATCATTTAAGTTTCTACATGTTTCATGACATTAAGGATTTATCAATGGAGAGTAATTCAATTAGTAATCATGAATAATGTAAGATTAAATTACCTATGAGCCCATATAAGGCATTATGTATTGGAAATCCATATATCGATCATAGTATATATATAATATAAATCAACCTATGAGTCTATCTATGGAATTCCATATCATGAATCCATAAATAACTCAAGGTGTAATATAATTTCATTAACCTATGATCCTATCCAAGTAATTCTATATTAGGAAGCTGAGTATCACTCAAATATTAATCATCCTATGAGCCTATCAGAGGAATTCTATTTTAGGAATCTTGGTATTTCCTAAGGATTAATATAATCTCAATCTACCTATGTACCCATCTGAGGAATTCTATATCAATAATCTAGGTATCAATAAAGGAACACAAATGAATTAGGCATTTTTCATTTAATAACTAAATATAGCCTATGGGAAAACATCAATGCCATATAACAACTTATCATAACTCATTTCATTAATCAATATCTTATCAAGGGGTAATAAAGTCCATATAAGTATGCATTCCATTAAAAATTTAGAAAGGTCCAAAAGACATGGTCTTATCATTAATTTCTCACTTAATTCATTTAATCAATTCCATCCTCATTAACGATTAAACCCTCCTTATAAGGTGGTTCAGTAAATAGGGAATGATGAATAAATGATGTTTTAAACCATATCACATTTAAAATATCTCCATTTAATCATCCCTTATTAAATAGATAAAATTTCTCACCTTAAATCCAGTCTTATTATAAAATAGAGACATGGTTTTCATACCAAATTATTTAATTCAATTTAAACATCTCTTTCATTAGTGAAATTTCAACATGCCTCAAAAGGTAATTTAAGGTGTAAGTAGAGCACTATGAACTTACAAATTTGAAATAATACACCCTAAGGGGTGGTTTAAGTATAGTTATACAACATCCAAATATAGAATTTGGTCACAAAGAACAACTAAATCATGGTATTAGAAATTTATTTGATCAATTTCACATTTTGGATGAATCTCATGAAATGTCGGGCATGCGGAACATCAGTGCATTTTATAAATGGTGAAACTTTAAAGGAAAGGCATATATACCAATTACCTCATGATTATAAATCTTCACTCATCCTTTATCAAGATTTGAATAAATCCAAAATGAGAAAAATAATAAGAATAGACCAACACCCTTAAAATAGGGAAAATAATCTACTATAGAAATAACATCCAATATGGTGAAAGAAAATGAGATAAGAATCAAGAGGAATGATATACTAATCTATGGCTATCCAACAGGATTAATAGTGATCAATTATGAGATCATATGATGGAGAATCACTAAATCCTAGGTGAGGTAGAGGGGAGAGATCGAGTGGCTTCCTAGCTTGGGGAATGAGGGAGGAGAAGAATAATTAGATTTTAGTGATAAATAAGAGAAAATTCATAATTTCAACCCTTTTTAAAGAGGTGCATGGTTTGGTTGCATGATAAGTCTAACCATTCTCCTACCATGCACCATTATTTTCCAAGGTGGAATACCCCTTGCATGTATTGTCACATGGTTAGAAAACTATGCAAATCTCATACATTCTCATTGTCCAAGAGCCTCACCCCCTTGCATGACTAGGTGTGTGGTTAGACAAACCATGTGCAGCCCATGAGAATCACCACTTCAATTTACTATAGACTCCTTCCATGGCCCTGAATACTAAAGGAAATAGTTTTACAACCTATGTATCGCCCCTATAGGGTCTCACAGTTGACAGTAATTGTTAGAACTAACCATTCACTAAACGTACAACTCCCTTTGTCTTCATAAAACATGGTATCTCAAAGGCTAATGATCTTGAAAGTCATCCGGGCACCTGAGATACCACTCGATCCTTAAACCCCATCCTATAAAAACTCTATTATGTGTTTCAACACTTATAATTACATTCCAAATCTTATTATAATATTTTTTCCAACCACCAAATGAAAATCTCAAATTACTTTGGAATTCCAACCCGTCCAAAACATGGGATATTACAACCTCCCAAACATATAACTTCTCATCATTTAGAATCCTTGATGAACAATAAAAACATTACCCAACCTAATTTGGTTGTGAATTTATTACTAAAATGATCTCTTTGTTTTTATAATGCCCAATGTGCCTCTAATTTTCACTTTAACCATACGATGATTAAACTGTAAAAACTAGATCCAATTCTCAAAATTACTAACAAAACACTAAGACGGTGCTTACCCAATCTTGTATAACATGAGACATTATCATATCATCATATCTCTCATTTATTTACCTATGGAACTCCCTAACAAAGGATATATATTTCAATGGACAATTCGGAGTCATGGTACTCCCATAATTGAAATTTCTTATTAAATCATGCCCTTAGTTTCCTAGAAATACTCCCAAAACATTTATCAATTTGATCAAATATTCAAATTACAGTCAGCCCAAATTAACATGGTTGTGCTAGAATTTCCCCAAAAATTCCTAGACAACCATTAAAATGAACCCATCACATTCCAATAGCACGCCTGCTATGATTCATCAACGACAGCATCCAACTATTAGAGGAAACTCAAGTTAAACCACCTTAAGTTGAAAATTTCATAAAAAATGATTGGGGTCTATATCCAATGAATCTAAAACTAAATACCGCATTATTTTATCCATATAAATTTATAATCTATATTTCACTAGTTAAATTTTACTACATAGTCGATATTTTCACACATTAGATCCACTGATTGAGCCCAAAGGTGTTTTCTCACCTAGAAATCAAGTCAAAGAATCAGTTGGTGTTCATGAGTTTGACCAAGTAATTCCTAATTAGGAATAAAATTGTGACTTAGGGTAACTATTCCTATATAGAAATACAATTATATGACCATATTAAAGCATCAAACTAGTAGATTCCATACCATTGAATAAAAAATTATTTATTTTATTCTGATGGCACTTTTGAGGGAAATGTGGGAAACCAGAACAAGTCCAAAACCAAGGGTTTAATCGAAAATATTTCTCAAAAATTCATTAAATAAAAGGATAATAATATTATATCCAACCACCCTATATATCCCCCATATTAAGTGTGGTTACCGTTATATCTAAGTCATTCTTTAAAATATATTCAAAGTGATTAGCCATCTTGTCCCAAGCCTGGATGTATTCCTAAACATAGATCTTCCTTTCATTGAATCCTTATGCCAAAATGCAATCATGTTTGTTGATCCACAACCTTGTCTCTTAATTAATGGAAACTCTAATATTTATCTCACATATTTTGTTGAAAACCTCTATATAAGTATTAATATTTATGTATTCTTCAAACATTTCCTCCTTAGAGTGTAGAACGAGATCAAAATAATCTCTATTCTTTGCTTCCACCTTTCCTGTCATTATATCTTATAATTCAAATAACATTGATCCCAAATTATGAATAGTGACATCATTCAATATTATATCATGGACCTGCACCTTGGTTCCACCTTCAGAATCTTTTTTATCTGCAATTAGAGTCTTCTTGGTAGAAACTAGTTTCACACCTTTATCTAATGTTAACTCTCCTGATTTGTCTTCTATCCCATTACTCCTTTCCTTACCTAAATATCTTGTTACTATTGTTTTTGTAGTGTTCAAGTAATATTTATAAGGTCTAGATTTTATTCCTCCCTTGTGAACAGGGAAGTTCCCATAATGAATGATTCCTTTCTTCCCCTTCCTTGAGCCAGACCCAACCAATGTGGGCCCTTGATATTCCTGCTCATAATTCGTTGTTGGTTGTGAATCCACCTATTTATCACTTGGATCATCATCTTCCAAATACTTGAGCCTGACCTATTTATGTTTACATCTTGGAATATATGTTTTTCATCCTTTAGGATCCACATTCTCCATTCCATATCTATTAAAGGTAGAGAATATCTTTTTGAATTTTAAAAGGCTTTTATGTTTCACATTGTACAGGAAACCCTTGACTCGAAGACACTTAAAAATCTAGGTTAGGAAATTTATGTATCTTAGTAAGCTCTCTTGCATTTGTATGTACGCAATCACTACAAATACCATTGGGTTGCTCAGTCTCCTTTCCATTAACTATACCTCCAACATTGACAATGTCTGTTAAAAATGGGACCAACATGGCATAAGGCTCTATTGAGTAATTTTCTATCAACTTGAAAGAACTTAGATCGTGTTTCAAAATTGAAAATATATCCTCAACTCGTGGGTCCTGATTCACATCCTTCTGCATAACCAGAGGGTGAGAAAATGATAGTATATTCAGAATCTAGAGAAATAGTATGGAAAATAGTAATAACTAGCTCAATCAGTTGTATGGGGTCAACTACCCCATGGGTATCCCTGCACCCCCATCAACAGGTCAAAGTAAGGTGACCCAAAAACTTTCATGATGAACATAAATTTTTCCATGATTCTAATACCACCTTCTTCGTATAATGGAATTATTCACCAATATTAATTCAAACTCAATCAACCAGTTATTTGGAAACATCATCCTCAACGTATAAGTGAAAAGAAATTGGATGGATAATTGATTTAGTTCTACTTTCCAAGAACAATAAGTGGCTGACCATATTCCCTAGCATTAGAATGATTGAAAAGTTTTTGAAAAAGAAGGGGGTTCAGGGAGAATAACCCATAACATTATCATTGGAGTATCTTTCTTCTTTTTAAAATCATATGACCAGCATAAGAGAAAGAAATGAGATCTATTACATAAGAAGGGAGCCTTGGACTAGGTCAATGGTCCTTCAACATACTCAGGATGATGTCAATATATTGGGAATGATTTTTTATAAACTGGTAGGTTTGTAATTCTCATACTAATCCACACTTCATTAAAAAAATTATTCATTGTTTTAATCAACTCGAGACACCATGTATCTGATAATACGTGTCCTGGTCCATCCACATTCAACTATCTAATGGAACCAAGTCTAATTTCAAATTATACCTCATCATCAAGAACCTTCCTTAAGCTCTCCCCAAATATTTATTTCACCACTCCAACAAGTATCTTATTATAAATCTTTGATCCTTGGCTATCACCCAGCCGCTCACTGATGTTCAATTCTAAACAGACCCCATATACCACCAACATAGACTAAACTTGTCTTACACAATGGTTGTACATCCCATAACACCTAATTAAATACTTGAATAATTCTCCCTTTATTATTCTATAAATTAGAGAAAGTAGGTTGTGATACATAACAAATTAGTATTAACACATCAAGAGCTCCTTTGGAAATCCTCTTCAAAATATGTCACATTCATGTGCCCTGATTTATCAAAAGATCTCATGAATCATGAAATTGTTTCATAAATTTGAGCGCCTACTATATAACCAATGGTTAACTAGGAAAAACACCAAAACAATCCTTCCAATTGAATATAGTCTCAAAACCCAGCACTCTATAAGTTTCCTTAAAAACCAAAGGTGACAGCAAGCCAAAATCACAAAATTGGTCAACTTCCATGTATTGGTCTTGAAATTAGTGTAAAACCAAGCTTACCAACCATAAGAAAAATTTAAACATTGTTCCAACCTCTATCTTAGGTTTCCATTGATTATATCAAATATCGCTGACTCACTAAGGTCTGAGTAAAAAACTATGGGCCTCTAGGTCTCCCTTCTAGCCTTACCAATCAAAATTCAAAACAGGGAAACTAATTCTTCCCACCTATCCATAAGGTATTTCAAATGAGAGGCATATCCCACTTATAAGTGTTTATTACATGACATATATCACACCTGAAAACTCTATAAAGAGATGAACTGAATCGTGTAAGGGTATCATCAACCTACAAGGGTAAAACCTATCAAAATGGTGACCAACATCACCTGCCAAGCATCGGGCTACCAGGCCCTAATCCTCTCTGAGCATCCTTATATGGGAGTGATCCCCATAGTTTCATAATACCCATGTAAAAATTTTAAATAGTTAAAACTCACCAGGTATCTATATACGGTAATACCCCCCCCCCCCCCTCTATGTTTAACTTTCTAAACAACCTACCACTTAACTGGGGTTTCATTTCCTCAACTAAGATTCATACCTAACTCAAGAGATCAAGTAATGGAACTTAGCATGCCTAAAATATCATCTTAAAAGTTTATCAGCATACTATCTCTAAGGGTGCCACTATAATGGGATAACCCCTCATTAAACATAAATCATTTACTTTTAAAACTAGAGTTATGAATAAATGGTTTATAGGCTCTACTGTATATCCTTTAGAGAAATTTCATCATAGAAATGATACTAAAGCCTATGGGAAATATTCATGTTACCATCCAAGGTAACTTAATGAAATTCTAAAAATAACCTTACATAGGTTTTATGGATAGAACCACCGAAAATTGGTTTTTTTAAGAATTACACCAATTTGTATTTATTACAACATTAAGAGGCTCTATTATATGAATTATTGAGCACTAGTTGTAAAATTAAAACTGTATTGGTTGCTTATTTAGCTGACACCTTGAAACATTATAGGAAAATTATCTCATAATATATTTTTAAACCATTATTTATTTAACCATGATTTATCACATCTATCTTAGTTAAATAAAATGACACTCACAAGTTATAGATGACAACACCCTTTAGTTGCAACTGGAATTTTAATTAACTAAAGCCTCATATAAAAAATGGTTTAAAAACTACCAAAGTATTTATCATTAAATTGGAATTGGTTTAGTAAGGTTCCACCACAAATTTATACAAAACAATATATTAGTGGCTCCTTAAACTTTAAATAATCATCCCATATAACAATAATATACCCCCATGGGGTAAAGTACTAAATCATGAAAAGAAGTAAAGGTATCCTATGAGGGTCCCATCATGTCAATCTTGGTTCAGTTATATGGGGTCCCATTCCCAATTTATGAAGTAAATACTCTATACATTACTATTGGAATCCCATTTATGTGAAATCCATTCACAGTAATCTTATTAAAAAGTTGGCACACCCTGAGTGGTGTTATCTCATAGAATCAACATGACTCAACTGACCTACTTGGTTCTAGTTGTGCATTTAGGGATTCGGTTATGTGGGTTGTCATTCCCAAGTGATAAAGGTACTATAATTTATTAGTTTTAATTGTAATTACATGTAACTACAACCAATTTAAAACCATTTCATTTCTTTAATTAATTTTAGTCTAGTTAAATATAATACCACCATCAAGCTGTATTGGAAAACAACATTTAGGTTGATCTAAAAACTTTATTCAACCAGCCATATATTATTCCATAACTATAATGTGTAAATTTATCCCATAAACAAAGAATATAGGTATACATGGAAATAATCACACAATTATGATATATATATATAAGCATGTTGAAAATTTACCAAAGCATGGTATACAAATAATCATGGCATATAATCATAGAAGAATGGTATATAGATAAGCATGCTAATAATAGGTAAATACTATGGGACTAAAATGATGCATGAACAGATCCTCTCTTTCTATATTGGGATAAGAGGTAAACCCCATAAATCAAAGGTGAATACCATAAATTAGTAACCAGTTGAAATGAAAAAATCACTTAAAGTGAAATAATAACAAATTTCAATAACGAACATCATGAACAACATTCCCATCCCTAGTAACTTGATATTTCCCTCAAACATGGGTTGGCCTAACCCAGGCATGAGCTCTTTACTAGGTGTCGACATATTCCTAGTATCCTATCAACTGGCCTAAAATAGTAAGAAAAGGAAAAAAGGAAATATTTGATACCACTTGTAACATCCTGGCCCCAATTCACTCATTACTAACCAATCCTAGTTGGCCACATTTCTTCAAGCATGACTCCCCATGCGTCGAAGGTTTAAAAATAGTAGTGAGGATCTAATGGAGGTATAGTGGGGAGACTATATCCTCTAGATCAGTACTAAACACAAAAAAATAATATATATATATATATATATATGTATAACTTGAAATATTAGTGGAGGATAATAATAACTAAAAGTGAATAAAAATATGATAATTAGGTCAAATCAAAATAAATAACCACACATGCATGAACATATTGATTCATGATACAAGTATTAAACAAATAGTAGGTAATGAATATGACAGGATTAGACTGAAAAAAGAATGAATAATTAAATTAAATACCCAAACTCTAGTAGGAATATTTATTACATTATCATATCCTATATCCAAGTCAAGTTCTAGTCTATAAAGTGAAACATCATTCAAGCACATTCCAAGATCCTATCTTGCAACCAAGAGATCTGTCTAGGTACCAAACGGTTGCCCAAATAAGGTGGGAGTAAAACATAGTATTCCACTACCAATGGTGTCCATTATAATCCATTGCATGAGTATAAAATGAATCATTGTTTGTGTATAATAATTAAGAAAGTGAAATAAATTATAAACCTATCAACATGGGCTTCTTGTGGAATGCCTGGTAGACTCTACCAACTTCGGTCTAAATTAGAATGTCTCTGAATATATGAAGGGAAAGAAAAGATATAAAACCCATGGCTATAAACCCAGGAATCCATATATAACACTAGTCATGTGTATCCTAGAGAGAAACCAAGGCATCCATATATATAATGATGTTCATATAAGGTTAAACAAGTTTCAGGAAATTCTGGATTTTGAAATTTCTAGTAATTCAATTATCAATCAACAATAATGTAATATTACATGACTTATGAGATTGTACAAGGAATTATATATCAGGAATCCATATATCAATCATGGTGTATATAATCTCAATTAGCCTATGAGCCTGTTAGAGGCATTTTATATCACGAATCTAGGTATCTCTCAAAGTGTAATATAATTTTATTCAACCTATGATCTTTTCCAAGGAATTCCATATCAGTAACTCGAGTATCTCTCAAGGTGTAATATAATCTTCGTCATCCTACGAACCCATATAAGTAATTCCATGTTAGGAATCCAGGTATCACACCAGGTGTAATATAATCTCAATTTACCTATGCACCCATATGAGGAATTCTATATTAGGAATCCAGGTATCACTCAATGAATGCAAATAAAGTAGTCACATTTAATTGAATAACTAAATATAAGCCAATGGAAAACATCCATTCCACATAACAACTCAAAATAATTCATTTCATTAATCAATCCCCATTAAAAAGGTAAGAAATTAAATATATGTATAAATTCCATTAAAATAATTTAGCAAGGGCCAAAATACATGGTCTTACCATTCATTTTCCAGTTAATTCATTTAAACAAGTCCATCAATATTAACAAGTGGACCCACCTGAGAAAGTGGTTTGTTAAATAGAGAATGATGAATAAATAATTTTTCAAGCCATATCACATTTAAAATATCTCTATTTATCATCCATTTTTCAATAGATAAAATTTCACAACTCAAATATAGTTTTATTATAAAATTGAGGCACTATTGTCATGCCCTTTTATTTAATTCAATTTAAACATATATTTCATGAGTGAAATTTCAAAATGTCTCTAAAGGTAATTTAAAGATTAATAAAAGTGCTATAAACATTATAGTTTGAAATAACACACCCTAATGGGTGGTTTAAGTAGAGGATGACAACCTCTGAAGATGTAATTAGGTCATAAGGACTAATTTAATCATATTATTAGAAAATTATTTGATTAATTTCACATTTTATATACAATGTGTAGAAATTATGGTACATAAAACATCAACCCATTTTATAAATGATGTAACTTTAATGGAAATACATATAGACCACTTAAATAAATATTAGGAATATTACCTCATCTATTATGAGAATTTGATTAAGTTTTAAACAAGAGAAATCATAAAAATAGAAAAATTCCCTAAAAATTTGGAAAATTAAATCTCATGGAAATATCATCCAATACAGTGAAAGAGAATGAGGTAAATAGTAAGAGGAATGATAGAATAACTGATGTTTATCTAATGTGACAAATTAAAATTAATTTTGAGATCATATAAGGGAGAATATCTAAATACTAGGTAAGGTATAGGGGAGAGTTCGAGCAGATTCTTGATGTAGGGAATGAGGGAGGAGTAAAATAATTGAATTTTAAGGGTAAATAAGGAAAAAAATAATTTCACACCTTTTTAAATAGGCACACAGTTTGGTCGCACGGTTAGTATAATAGTGCACCAACCATGTGTCCTTACTATCCAAGGTGGCATATCCCTCAAACTTCTAGTCACATGGTTAGATAAACTGTGTGCATCCTATGTGCGCATACTATCCAAAAGCCTCACCCCATTGCATAACTACATGTACGATTAGAAAAACCATGTGCATCCCATGTGATTCACCTCTATAATTTAATTTAGACACTTTTCATGATCATGTATCATCATTTGTATGATTTTACAAATTTTATAATGCCCCAAAAAGGATGCAGGGTTGAGGTACATAGTTATCACTAATAGTGTGCTAACCATTCAGCTCCCTTTGTGTTTCTAAAACCATGGATCTCAAATCTTGA
Source organism: Viscum album (assembly GCA_963277665.1). Classification (NCBI taxonomy): domain Eukaryota; kingdom Viridiplantae; phylum Streptophyta; class Magnoliopsida; order Santalales; family Viscaceae; genus Viscum; species Viscum album. The sequence goes on from OY728142.1 coordinate 601,821,525, forward strand.
TGCTCTCAAAGCTCTTTCGGGCACCCGAGATAACTATTGTGCCTTAAAATCAATTCTAATACAACAATTTTAAGTGTTATAAAAATTTTAATTACATTCCAAATCTCATTTTAATATTTTTACCAACCACTAAATGAAAATCTCAAATTCCTTTGGAATTCCAACACATGTAAAATATGTGGTGTTACAATGTAGGTCCAGACCAACCACTATGACTGAGATACTTATTTTTTCAGTTCTACTGAATATTATCAATGATTTATGGAAAATTTATCATGATTGTCTAACACATTCACCAAGTTAACTCAGAAGGGATCCACATTACTTTGGATAAAGAAATGCGAAGAAAATTTAAGGAACGGATGAAAATTTTGGTCATCTCACATGTGATTACCTGAAACTATATTGGGGAAGCATTTTTAATATTTAGTTATAAATAGAATATGGGAATGGTATGTCTCCTCACGTATATTGATATGGTTATAGATTATACTTCTCGATAATTTAAGATTGATGATAAAAATTAACTAACTCGTGATTTTGAGTTAGCTATGGAAAGTTTTTCATTAAAGATATGAACACATTATTTTTATAGTGAAATTTGTGATATATATACCCATAATATAATCATAAAGTATATATTTAAATAAAAATAGAATAATATGTTATAGAGAATATTTTTGGAGCTAACTAAATATTATGACTACTTCATACATTACCACCCTAGGAAAGTATACAAGGTGTAAGATACTCTGAGTCAAATAGATCATATTATCTTATCTATGATGAGGATCACAAATGATCCTATATATATGGATTTTAAAAATATTTATTTTGAAATCTTAAAGTAAGGGGAGAAATATTATATTTCTAAAATGAGTGTTTAACCATTTATCCATGTGACAATTAAAGAGGTGTAAAAGGAAGATGTGGAACTACAGAAGAAGGTGAGATATGTTCTTGATTTTAACTTTGATTGTAATGGAATGATAATGTTTTAGAACTATGTATGTGTTTAATAAATACAATATTTAAAGAAATTTCTATTATATGATGATTATAGTTTTTCATTCTCTATTCATCCTAGAAATACAAAGATATATAAAGTTCTACAAGAGTATTTTTGGTGGGACAACATAAAGAGAGATATTGTTGAGTATGTATCACATTTATTGATATGTCAGTAAGTTAAGGTTGAGATATATATTTATAAGGTAATATTTTAACCATTACCCATATTATAATAAAAATGGGAAAATATCACCATGTATTTTTTCATAGAACTCCCCAAAACGTCTAAAATCCATGATGTTATTTAGGTTATAGTCGATCACCTTATAGAGGTGTCACACTTAGTTACTATTGGAGAAGATTTATCTATTGATCAACTTGATTGTATTTATATTAATTATGTACTAAGGTTTTATGGAGTACCATATCCCATTATATCTGATAAAGATCTAAGGTCTACCTCAAAGTTCCAGCAAAGTCATCTATAGGATCTCAATATGGATTTATGTTTTAGAATTTTATATAATCCTCAGATAGATGGTCAGAATGATAGAACCATTCAAAACCTAGAGGATATGATTATATATTATTTTATGTAATTAAAATGTTTTTGGGATCAATACCTTCCTCTATTCTAGTTTTCATACAACAATAGCTTTCACTCAATTATTAAGATGACTTCTTATGAAGTTCTATACAGAAAGAACAATGGAACACCAATGTTCTGGAATGATTTTAGAGAAAGAAATATATTAGGACATGAGCTAGTTGGGGAAATGGCAGAGAAAGTCATAACTATTCAATAACACATCAAGGAATATCATAGTTAAAAGAAAATTTATATTGAAAATCATCATTGTGATCCGAAATTTGAATATGGTGAGAAGGTTTTATATGAATTTATCCATGGAAGAAGGTAATGAGATTTATAATGAAGTGAAATTTGAGCCCTAGGTATTTTGGACCTTTTAGATTATTGATAATGTCAGGATAGTATATTTTCTTTGGGTTATTTTATCAAACCTCTCTCAGGTTCATAATATGTTCCATGTATCTCTCTTGAAGAAGTACATACCTCATCCATAACATGTACTGAACAGAGAGATGTTACCAATGGAGAAAGATCTCTCTTATGAAGAAAAACTAGTGGATATTCAGGATCGTAGAGAGAATTTCATATAAAACAAAATAACTCACCTAGGAAAATCTTTTTGGTAAAACTACCAATTTTAAGTAGATACATGGGAACATGAGAATATAATGAGGTAGAAGTATCCTCGGTTGTTTGTATTATAGTGATGTAATTTCAGGGGAAAAATATTTTTAAGGGGGGTAAAATTTAACACCCATATGTTTTATAAAATATTTTTCAAAAAATATAATTTCTTTGATATCTTTCATTACATGCAGCACTGAGTATAAACGAAGCGTGATATACTATTAAAATATTATTATTTAATGTGTAGTTATCGCCTAATCATTGGATTGATGGGTATGAATAAGAATAACTAAATTATAAAAAACTTAAAGTTTATAAATGTATAAAATTAATTATTTTTTATCAATTAATTGGAAAAAAATAAATACTAATTGAAAATAGAGGACATGTTTCTTTGAAAAACTTTTTTTATGCATGTAATGTGTGATTATCTCAATAAGTTAAATTGATCACTATTAGTGAATAATTTTAATGAAATTTATATATTATTTATTAAATAAAACTTTTTATAATTAATATAATATATTTTTCTAGGTATATCATAATAATAAATCTAGTTTTATGCTTAAAAACTATATTTTTCTAAAAAGTAGTTTTGTCGCATTTTGCACACTTATTTTAAAACTAATTTTTCTAATTTTATAAAATTTATTTGAAAAATGTATTTATTTTTTTAAATAAGAATATAAAAAATTATATTTGATTATATTTTTGATAATTTTATAAAATGATTAATTTTTTGATGAATAGTGAAAAATAATTGTTTTTGTTAAAAAAATATTTTCGTTTAAAAAATTTACAAAGTTCCATTTTTATTTCATTAATTACTACATATCCTTAAAATATTATTCAAATATGATTAAATAATAACACTAGTATATTCTATATACTAATATGTTATTATATTAATGTCATAACCTATATCCATCGACTCTCCCATCAAATGTGAAACGAAACCGTTGATCATGTGTCTGTCAGACTACCGCCTCGCGAATAGATGTAATTCAATTTCCATTACGAAATATCATGGTGTTATATAATGATGTATTTAATTAATATATATGGAATTTAATAAATAATTATAGTTCTATAACTTTAATGTCAAATCTACCTTTTTACCTTCCAATCCGTTGGAAAACGATAATGTCGCTTGTGCGTACGTGTGGACTTCCTCCTCCACGAAGTAATATTAGTTTTTTATTTCTACTTTACATAGATACTAATAAAGATGTATTTTTTTCTATATATATTATATATATTATATTATTATTATTATTTAAAGGTGAATTTTTATTTACCTTTCTATCATTTAATCCATCGAAAAATGAAAACTGTGTTCATGTGTGCATACGTCCTATGGTCTCTATGAATGGTGTAATTAATTTTTCTGTCTATAACTTATATTGATGATAATAAATATTTATATAATGAATATATATTATATTTATATCATTATTAACATTATTTTTATGATTTAACCATGATCAATGTACATGTTCTGAAAACTACTGAACCAAAACATACATGAAAAATGAAGCAATTATCACCTGGAACATTGTTTTTCATAAAGAATTGTAAATTGAGGGGTGATAAAATTATTAAGAGTAATAATATATGGTATTATGTATATTATTATTATTATGTAATATATTTATAATAAACATATAATTATTATATATGAGTTTTGAACACATACAAAGGAAGTCAGACCTAAGGTAAGGGATTTTCGTCTCACTTTTATTTTTGTGAGACACATGCTATATTCACCACTTGTTTCTTTTATGTGGTCTATATAATACCCATAAATTTATAGTATAATGATTATTTTGAAAATTATGGTTATTTAAATATCCATATGAGGTTATTAATTTTATGGGGATTATGATTCAAAAGTTACAAAAGTGGTAAGGGTTTTATGTTACAATCTCATTATTTATCGAGATTGTTTATGATTATGTTTATGGTGATAAAATTTAATGATTTAACTCTTAGTAAAGTAAGTAATATTATTACCATGTTTTTATTTCTTTATAATTCATGTTTTTCTTTCATTTTCCTCTCTCTATGATCCCAAGATACTGAAAGAAATTTTTTAAGGAAAAATGACTTTATTTCTCTCTTCAGTTAAAAATAATTTCTCTTCCATGTCCATGTTTTATAAAAATGTTTTAAATAATTTTATTAATATTATACAAAGATTTTTTAAATTCATTTTTATCCATCTATTAATTTTTACAAAAAAATTAAAAGAAATCTTTTTTTTCATTTTTTGAAAAAGTTACTTTTGACATTTTTTGAAAATGTGAAAGGAGTCATTGTTTTAACGCATAAGGCCGGAACAGATTTTCCCACCATCAAGACTGCTCAATAATTTGAACTACATGAATTTATTATTTTAATATAGATTATAATTTATGATATATTGGTTATGGTTTTCAAATTTTATACTCTCTTAGGATCATGTTATGTTTAATTGGTCATTGATATCTCCCTTTTTTACCCTTACTAAGAATCCAAGCTCACCATTTCTTTTGTTTTCTTTTCCCAGTTTATGAAGAAAGGTATTAAGTATGGTATGTATAAGAAAATTGATAGTTATGAAGAACTTAGTGGGAAATTATGTAACTCACTTACGAACCAGGTGTTTATGTATCTATGTTTCCAAAGATACTTGACCTATATAATTCTAGAATGGATCATTATTTTATATAATGAATATTCATCTAATAATATGTGGTATATATGTATAAAAAATATTGTTATCTATAATGTTGATAGAGATCATAAAGTTGATACATCATTCTATATGCATCCATGTCCTCATTTTTCTTTAGGAGAACATTTTAAATGGATGGTAGAATAAAAAATTGGAAATTTATAGCATCATACATATGTTTCTTATAAAGATATAGTTCTTCCTCACTGGACTCTTGGCTAGGAGATTTAGGAATGTGATTTTCCAACACATATAATTTCCTTTTAGTGAATATAATAATGCACAAGTTCTTTTTCCACAATTGGAAATAAATCTAGTGATATTTTTATCCTTCCCAAGTATGTATCACAGTGATAACATTGAAGTTGTGTGTATTTTCCTCTCTATAATTAAGAAGAGGAAAATTTCAGTACTTTTTATTATTTATAAGATTAGATAATAAATTTTTAAATTTATTAATCTCAAACTATTTTATCTAAACCTAATATCCCTCACCATTAGTTTCAAAATATCCTATTATTTGGATATTTTATGGAAAGGATACATAATCCCCTTCTCATAACCCGGATGGAGGTCTTTCAAGCTATTTGAATATATTTAAGTATACATAACTTTCCAACTACTTTAGCTCATAGCTCCTTGATCTTTTGAGCTAACTACCCAATCCTAAAATCCTGAATTTGTATTTCTTAAACACTTTTCCCACTTATTTCACTAAGTCTCATAAAGGAAATAGACCCTTAATACGAACAAGGTCAAGTTGACCCAAAACTCAAGATAGAAATTCCTCAATAATTGAAAGCACCCCGATGAATGTTAATTAAGCTCCTTGAACTATGGTTTGATTCCTATCCAAGTAGTGGAAGGAAATACTGTCTTATTATATTCAGTTAAGGGATTTTAATCATTATTCATAAATATAACATTTTATCTTTATTAAATTCTTATTAATATTAAGTGGATTTAATTAAGTTTTAAAACATGTCTTAAATAAATTTTATTCATAATCCAATTTACTTTTTTCTATGTTTAATGTTTTTTAATTCATTAATTCATGTTATTTCAGAAAAACATACGCAGTGAAATTTACCATTCATTTTGAAATAAATAAAATAATAAGAGTGGTGTGATTCTGAGATTTTTCCCAATTGTTAGTTTATATAGAGGGAGATAAACTAAGCATTAGCCTAGGGGGGAAACACCTTGAACCATAGGTTTGTTCATATTATAGTGTTTCCATAAACCCCCTCATGTATCTATTAGATTGGTTTCACCTCAAATCCAAACTTGAAACATCTCCACTCACCTAGGAGATTCATCCATTACTTAAGATTTTATCCACATGCAGTTGGGGGAACCAAAGGAATGATTAAGGGGTTTACATAAAATAAAATTGTGGGCATATAGGCCCTTGTATAATTAGGGGATGGTTGAATTATAGGACATAAATTTAATTTAATAATAAATTTAAATGAAACCAATCACATACAAAGGTCTAGTCTATGCTCATGATCATCCACATACATGAAACGAATTATTCATTTAATAAAATAGAATTCATTCTCAATCATTTTTATATAAGATAAATCATGATCGAATCAATTATTTATCTTCTATAATTAATATATTATTATATCTTAATTCCCATCCAAATTTTTTTGAGATTCCCATCCATTATTATTTTAAATAAATTAAATAATTTATTTAAAATTGTACAAATAAAAAACATTTACCTTGGAGGAAATATGGAAATTACCCATTATAACTACCCAATGTGCATGATATTTTCATACTATTTAATCACACAACATGTAACATACACATCTTATCATGTAATTTCTTGGAGTGTACCATCAAATAAATAACATATGGACAGATGTTATTTACATAATGTGTTATATTTTGATGTGTATAGAGTAATCACATTATTGAAACTTATACACGATATATAGTTCTAAATAATATGTTTAAATTAATTAGATATTTAATATATATAAGAATCGCCACATAGAATGTATGAGTTAAATAAATCACACTCATAACACAAGTTGATATGGTTTAATTAGCATTATAAATTAATTTTAAATTCTACATAATTAAGTAATATACATGGAATGTATTATATATCTATAAATTGTGTATATTTCTTCACCATCTATCCATGGTATATGCCTAGGGATTCGGTTTTTTGGCCTTCCATTAGCATTAATGGAGAACATAACATGTACTTAGGCTACATGTTGTGTGTTCTTTGAGTTACATGGTTATCATTCAAACATGTCATTTAAAAACCATATAGTTCTTCTTTGGATAATGGACTACATGTCGTGTATGTAACGTACACATTGTGTAGTTAAACTAACTACACACCAAGATAGCCTAGTCAACACACAAGGTATTAAATACACATTGCATGTAATAAATAAATATTCTCTAAATTAATTAATAATTTATCTCGGTGCATTAAACATGGGTACATGGAATGTACCAATGAAAAATAGATCATGTGTTCTTGCGTTATCTGGCTATAATCTTTGGTACCTCAAAATGATTTCTTTGAATTTTATTAATTTATAATTAATCAATTTTTTATTTGGTTTGTGAGAATGAAGAGGTTGAAGAGGAGACCTTGTGATTTGGATTTAAAGAGTTATTAAACCGAAATTGAAAACTAATGATAAATGTATTAATTAATCAAAGATAATTAAATTATTATAAATTATTATATGACCACACTGATACAACTTAAAGGTTTTGGGAATAGAGGGAGTTCTAGTAGGGAATTTAAAAATCATATTTTTGTAGTAATAAATGATTAATCTAAGATGTACATGTTGAAGAATATCATGACCAATGTAATTGAATCAAATATTAATTGTCATGAGAACACTAGAACCAAACATATGAAAATCATATAATGATTTATAATTAATTTAAGTAGTTAAATAATTTCCTTATTATGAATTATTTATTCATTTATTAATATGACATCATCTCAATGATGTATAGTCATTGTGTTATATGAATCGAGTGTACATTCCCTCTAACATTGATCCACACATGTACCGTGAACCACCAGAAAATGTTATAGGAATATTAATATAAGTCCCCAACCTTAAACATTACATAATCTTGAATTAAGTTAAAAATTCACATTGAGGATATTTTAAGGTTTAGACCTTTAAAAAATTAGGTCATAACTTATACATATAAAATTCAATATTACAAGAAGACACTTCTACTATAACCAATTTTCTCACAGCAATAAAACTCCTTAAATAAAATATGAATTATTTTCCTAACATAAATCTTCTTGAATTATTCCTTTCTCTTACCCTTCCTTATACCCTTTGAAAAAATTTTAAAAAACTTAGGATGAGCTTAAAAAATATCAGTAAGGGTTATAAAATATGGAAAGAAAACATTAGTCCATCAATTCATACAAATAAATGAAATCATACTTTTCACTCATATAACATAATCTATTTAACATACCTCAGGAAATCATAAGATTTATGAATAACACATAGAAATCATAAATCATAAAGGTAACTTGTGTCATCCATAACATACTTACATTATAGCTTTTGCAGCTACATAGGGAGTTGCATTTGGAATACCCATCATAGTATATTCCCTAAATATCTTAGGAGAAACATTAAAGTTTACCTCCATTATTTTACCCAATGCATTGGAGAGTTATCTCGGACTCACCCACCCTAGGTTTATCACGAAACCACCCATATTTGGTTTATCACATAACCACCCATAAAATTTCCATGTACCATTACATAATCAGAACATATAAAATATTGAAATTGTCAACATTTCACTCATCAATCAAAAGAAATCAATTCAAGATATTGAAATATTAAATCCATTTCTAAAACCATTTAAAACATTTAATAAAGATATTTTTTAATAAAAGTGTCCCATACCACTTTGAAACTTTTGAAATAAATTATTATTTTAAAACATTAATGTCCATATAAATAAATCATTAAAACCATTTGAAAACATGGACATTAATGAGAAATATAAATCTTTAAAACATTTAAAATGTTGTTTTAGTTAAAAATTCATTTACCACTTGATAAAATACTTGAATAAAAATAAGTAAAGAATAACATTAAAAAAAACTTGTAATATCATGAGAATAAGGAGATTCATGATATAATATTTCAAAGGGTAGTATATACACCATATAAAAGTGAATTGGTGCATAACAACAAATAATTCTCAATGAAATGTAAATTAAGGTGAAGTCCCTTACAAAGATCGTATAAATGACATAAGAATTTATCAATGGGGTGAATATGTGTAGAAACAGTATATCTGCACAAAGGGCAGTGTAAATTAAAATATAAATAAACAAATATTGATTCCACACATAATCTTGGAATAATATATTCAACAAAGTATGCATAAAACCCAATGAGTAAAAATTGAGTTTAAAAATTCCCTTCAGAAAATTCTGCAGCCTCATGACGTCACTTTAAAATTAAGAAAATGAGTTTATGGGAGAGAAAAGGGTATCTCATCACTTGGAAATAAAATTTATAAAAATAAGTATATATAATAACATATACCAACATAAAAAAATATAAATTAAAAGACATAACATAAAATAAGTCTTTGACTAAATGAGGAGGGTTAAAGGTTCCCTTACCTTGAGTTTGACTCGTCACGTATGTTCCTTTTTCTTCCTAAATAATAAACTTAAGTTAATTTATAATTTATTAAGAAAATTTTAAAAGTTTATTTTTCCTTTTATATCACTTATTATAATGTTATAAACATTACATAATTATTTAAGTTAATATCAGTCATTTTGTCGATATTCGGTACTTGAGTAAAAAATGAACTTCTTGTAATTAAAAATTGTTCAGGAAGTCAAAAGCCTATTATCTACAATATATTATTTAAATATATCATATATATCCAGTATATATGTATTTATTATATTCCATAACATTTGGAGATAAAAAATGAAATGCACTGTTCATGGAGACGGTAAGTCGTTCGTACGCATCAATGCTACATTCATTTCTATTTCATTTTTAAAGGAATGAAAACATAATGATACATAGATATATTATAATTATAGTATAATATCATATTATATATATGTTACATAAGTTAATTAATTACATACATTATACATTCCATGTATGGCATTAATGAGTCATATCACTTTGATGGGGCGGTAGTCCACACTTCCCAAAATAAAATTATCGCATTACACATCATGAAAAGCTTAAAGGTATGTTTGTAAATAAAAATTACAGTATCATAGAGAAAATATAATCATAATATTTATCATATATAAATAAAGTTCCATCATATTGGCCACCATTGGAGGTGGTAGGGGAAAATCGAACAATCATCGTTTCGTGAGGAAATAGTTTGTCGTACATAGAAACAGTATGTTTGTATCCATTAGATAGAGGTGTGTATAAGTGTTGTTTGAATTATTATAATAAAAAATAAAAATATATTTAGGATACTATTTTTTTAATAAATTAATGTAATAAAGAGAGTTTAGGGGCTTGGAGAAGGAAAATAAATGAAATAATCTTGAGAGAATACATTACCTCAAATCAGGTAACTCTTTTTGATTTAAGCGAAAAGGCTTTCTTGAATTTCCTTATTCTCAAGGAAAGGATTATAGGAGTAAAATATGGATGTTGGGAGATTATTTGGATATATTTTGGATGAGACAAGGGGCTTGAGAGATGTGATTAAGGGTTAGAAGTGATGGCGATTTATAAGAGGGAGGAAGGGTAATTTAGGAAAGTTTGAAAGATTATTTTATTATAAATAGAATTTTGATTTTAAAAAGGTCCAAAACCTGTTTAATTCGAAGATAAGATGATTATTTTTCTATATCCTTTCATCCAATAGTTTTTAGACAAGTTTTGGTTTCAAATTTAACCTTATCATTTAGCTTTAACTCTTAGTTAACTTATTTGACTCTTAACATGTCTTCTTATATATTCATACCATATGGTTAATATAGTTACTATAAAATGACAATAGAACCTAAAATATTTCATTAAGGACATTTTCAGGCTTATATAAGCCATTTTTTCAGATATTATATTTTTAGAACTATTATATCATTTAATAAAATAGTATTTGTTTTAAAAACTCATTTAAGTCAATTTATATACTATTCATATCATGACTTTTAGAAAATCCATAACAACGTGATTATTTATAAAAAACTTCATTAATTTAAAGAAAACATGTAATAATTATCCCTAGATTTCGTGTATGGCATAGATATTTTCAAAATAAATTTATTTTAAATTTTATAATATCATTTATTTAAAAAATTCATTAATAAGGTAATCACTACATCATTATTGTGTCATAAATTTATTTGATGTCTAACAATTATAAATAAAATTCCATGATGTAGAAAATATTTTTATGTTTATAATTATTATTTATAGTTGAAGATATCACTTATATAACCACATATAAAAATTGTTTTAGTAAAATATATATGTTTATGTTATATTTTCCTTAACCATAAATTAAAAGTAATTAAATGACATTATCACACACAAGTGGCTCCATGGGGTCCAGAAATCGACCCAAGGATTCTCATGGTCAGAAATATCTCATCTGATGGGATTAGGACATGTGTTAGGGTAATTTAATATTATTATAATATTATTTTTCCCCTTATTTACCTGATTTACCCTTTAACTATGGTAAATAAAATATTTACTGAAGTTACTATTTATAATGTCTAAAAATAAAAGTTACCCATTTACACAATTTGGAAATTTTTATTCCAAATATGGAATCCATTTTTTAAAATTCAAAACACAGAATTTGTAGAAATTAATTTGAAATTAATTTCCGTTGTCAAAACCAAAAAGCATGTTTTTAAGAAGTAAAAACTACCAAAAGATTGACATGTGTTTATGTCCAATTTCAAAGTGAAATTACTTAAAATGACCAAAATTGTATTAAATGATAAAAATATAATCTAATTATACTTTAAAACCAATTAAAATTATAATATAACTATATGAATAAAATATATTAAAAGGCAGTTTTGAATTAAAATGCATCATTTTTCACTATTCATTGAAAAATGAACTTTATCAAAAAAATAACAAAATCTCATCCAAAGAAAATTTTGATGTCCCGATTCTAAATAATAATTCTATTTTTTCAAACAAAATATATAAAAGTGACAAAAACTAGATTTAAAAAGGGTTCTCAATCAAATGGCGGTAAATTGACCTTTTAAAGAATATTAAAGTATTTTATGCTTAAAATCGGAATAATTATTATTTTAAGCCTATAAAATTAATTAGATAAATGTAAAAAAAATTAAAAAACATGTGTAATCATAATTTAGTTAGTGATTTTAATTCTCGATAATACAATGGCTATGCGTTAACTACCATTTAAAATAATATTATTATTATTTTATTTTTCAGTATAACTCATAGTTGTGTGCAACATAAGATTTAAAGGAAACCCATTGTTGTGTGTTGAGTATGATATCGTAAAAATTGTACTGTTTAACATAAAATTAATATCTTATTCATAAATATTAATAAAAAAGGAAAAAGTATTATAACATAAATACCTGGGTTGTTACATCCTTCCCCCATTTTGGAAATTGTGTCCTTACAATTTTAAAATTGGCGTTGGAAACTTCATTGAAAGTCCCACATCAGAAAAAGATTTAGTAAAACTATCACTTTAAAATAAAGAAAGAGAAGTAAAAAAGGTTATCCAAGATAACCCATAGAAGGTTTCCATGTAGGAAAACATGGATATGGAAGAGAAAACAAACCATCAGGTTCTGATAGAGAGTGATAGAAAACATTATCAGGAGAAAGTTAACTACCAGAAAACCATAAACTTATGATGGGTTAAATGGTATTTGATTACCCAGTCAGAAGAGAAAATAGAAAACATTTTTTTTAAGTTTCTTTTCATAATTTTGAGAAATTTATTTATGATATTGACTAAGAACATAAGGAGATATACTTACTTTTCAATTAGAGTTTTATCCTTTAATAAATTTCTACCACAAACTTATATTTTCTCGAAACAATTAGCATTCAAGATGACTTGGTCACACCCGAAGCACTAAAAAAACTTATAGAAAATTATATAATCCATAAATGATGAACTATATATTTTCCTTGTCTTTAGACATTAACCAAAACCAAAATGGTAAGTAAAAGATCAAATAATCCAAAAAAAAGGATAATCCATTATAAAAAAAATACTACTCTTAATCTCCAAAATTTGACAAACAATACCCAAATTTCAATAAAGACCATTCAATAAACAATTGTCCTTAAAATTATTCAAAATAATCCAAACTGTGATTGGAACCCAAAACTTAGAAGAATTTTATCACATAGTCTTCCATGATAAATCTTAACATTTATCTCTAAATAACAATGACTAATCTCAAAGTATCATACTTAAAAGTTATTATCCTAATCACATATTCTCAAAGATAGGTTAATCATTTCTACAAACAAACCAAATCGCCATAAGTCCACATTAAAAACATATATTATTACAAAATAAAATTCAACCATTACTCCTTAAATTAAATCCCATAGTATTCTATTTTCCATAGGCATATAGTTTCCCAAAAGAGAAAACATCTTCCAAAATTACCTTTATGACTTAATCACCAAATCAATTTCTTATACTAAGGATATCCATTTGATAAAACATAAATTCCCATAATCAATTTATTCTTTATCCATAAAATCATTTAACTAAAAAGAATAAATCATAACAACTAGGGACTTCACATAATCCAGTGGTAGGAAATAAATCTTAGTTGCACTTTGGTTGTGGGTTTGATTCCCACAGCTTTTTCTGACGTGACAGGTTGTCACACAGTATGCGTTTTTTCCTTTTTCAAAAACTATATAATTTTATAACATTCCCAAAAATGAGATAAATTACTCAAAAATAACCATAACATATTTTAACCTCAAATTTTGTAACGCCCCGACCCCAGCTACCCAGAGTCGGTGCATTACTTCGTAACATTGGCATGATCACAAGAAAGATCAAATCTCGAAAGACCGATTGGTTTAGTAGCCTTGGAAACACTAGATATATTCATAAGTTTTACATTACATCATAAAATGAAAAACTACTACAACAACATAATGTTTCCACAGTCCACACTATAATCCCCTCATAATATCCCTTCAGGTCATTCATAACTTACATCTTCACATCCTAGGAAAAATAAAACATAGAAAAGGGGTGAGCTCAAATGCCCAGTAAGGATAACAATATAGCGGAACATTCAAAAATAAGAATAAACATTTAAGGCAATGAATTACTAAAACAAAAGCCTTTTAAACTTGAACTTCAACATAGTATGGCAAAAGTAAAATGAAATAATGCCATTTACTTGTTCACATGGATATTCTACTAATCGAATAATCACATGCAAAATCAATAACCACTTTCATAATGTTGGAATGCATAATGCTAAACTTTAATTACTTTTCAAGGCCTCGTCCCAAGACCTTGGGGCTAACTGTAACCGGAACCCAACCCGGAGTGCCTCTAATAACCGGACACCAACCCGGAGTGCCTCTAATAACCGGACACCAACCCGGAGTGCCTCTAATAACCGGACACCAACCCGGAGTGCCTCTAATAACCGGACACCAACCCGGAGGGCTTACTTTTACCAGTCCCCAACCCAGAGGGCTTACTTTTACCAGTCCCCAACCTGGAGGGCTTACTTTTACCAGTCCCCAACCTGGAACATACTTGTCCAACACATTCATATGAAGTAAAGATTGAAATATAACATAAACATTCTTATTGGAACTAGCATACGAAATGTCAATACTTTCACCATAAACTATGAATGGTATAAAAATAGCACATCCACAGTCAAACATATCACAAAACCTTCAAAACAATATAGAAGTTTTGTATCATAATAAATCAACTTCAAATAATCTTAAAACCATAAAAGGATGTTGACATAGATGAAATCAAAATTCTTTTTAAAGAAATATCTCCTTTTATTTTGAAATCATTTAAGATCCATATAAAATAAAACATTTTCTTTGAAAATAATCTTATAAGCTTGTAAGGTAAGCTTTGAAGATTTTATAATGGCGTAAAATAGCCGCACCCGCCGTATAAGTTAAAAAAACATTCTTACCTTAATTCTGTCGAAAAGGTTAAAAAAGACCTTGTTTTGAAAACGACCGAAAGATTCCTTTATAAACCACTTATAAAAGTCAAAAAGGGTATAAATGACTTTAACTCATATTCTAGTAAATAGTAAAAATGTTTTTGAAATACATTTTTAAGAAACATGGATGTGGATGATAAAGAGATCCCAGTAGATTATTACGTATAAACAACCTTGGATAATGAAGAGGTTGTAAAGTAAACCCTTACCAGTTTGGTAACTTATGAAACATACAACCCATGAAAGAGGTATCATACAATGAATATGTAAGTACACATAAATTAGAGTGTATTACACAAAGAATATAATTATGGGCAGTACATACACCACACAAAAGGTAATGGTGGCAATATGGCATGAATCTCATGAGAATAAGGAGTGAGATGAAAACCCCTTACCACGTTAATCAACTGAGTCGTATGGCCAAAAGTTAATAACCACCAAATGATTTACAGAATAACATGAATATAAATAGAATCATGATAATATATATCAAATGGCAGTACACAATACACCACTTTCAATAATTTAGTGGCGAACAATGGAAATCTCACGGAATTGAAAGTGAGATAAGAAAATCCCTTACCTTGTACTTTTCCTTGGTTGGGGTAGGTTAACCTCTTTAATTTAGGTAACTCACTTTGGTTGGAACCAAAGGACTTTTTGAAATGCTTTCTGCCTAAGGAGAAGCTTCAAGGAGGAGGAGAGGGATGTGGGGAGCTTAGTTGGGTAGAGTTTGGACGATCCAAGTGGCTTGAGAGGTGTGAAGAAATGAGAAGGAGGAGTGCCCTTTTATTAGAGGGGTGAGGGGCACCTTTGGAAAAGCTAGAAATATTAATTTATAATAAATTCATATTCGGTTTCTAATGGCTCCAAAGTTGACTATTCAAAGGTTGAGGTGGGGATGGGTCGAAAACAACTCATCCAATAGAATTTAGACAGGTTTGGGTACTTATATTAACCTTATCTTTAAGTATTAACTCTAAGTTAATTAGTTTCACTTTTACAATGTCACTTTGTATTTTTATATAATATGGTTAATAAACTTACTATATACATCCAAGAGACCCCCAAGTGGTCCATTAATGGTTAACCTATCATGATATAAGTCTCTTGGCCGAACCTTAGATTTTTAGGAATTTAATATCAATTAATAATATAATATTTGTTTTAAGAACTCTTTTATGTCAATTTTGACACTATTCATTAGTTGATTTTTGTGAAACTCATAACAGATTGATTATTTCTAACAAAGTCAATTAAATCAATCCTAATATATCATATTATCCTAGAAAATTAGTTTAATTCCTTAAAAGTGTCATATTATATTTATTTGGGTATTTATAAAATCAATTATTTTAATTTTTTACTATTATAGTAATTACTGCATCATCATTGTGTCATTAATATTTTACATTATTTGATGTCTAAAATTATAAATAAAATATCATCATGTAGGAAATATTTTTATCTTTCTAATGAATATTTATAATCGAAAATCAAACATGTATAACCCTATGTAAAAATTTTTCTTCTAAAAGATGTAAGCTTATGCCATTTTTATTTTTATTTTAACTTTATTAATATAATGTGTCATTATCACTTACAAGTGGATCCATGGGGTCCCAAAATAGACCCAAAGATGCCCATGGTCGACCATGTATCAACCAATAGGGTTAAGATACGTTTTAGGGTAATTTAGTATTATTATAATATTATTTTTTTAACCCTTATTTACCGGATTTACCCTTAACCATGGTAAATAAAATATTTACCGCAGTAATTATTCAAAATGTCTAAAAATAAAAGTTACCTATTTACACAATTTGAACATCCTGATTCCAAATATGGAATCCATTTTTCTAAATTCAAAACACAGAAGTGGCAGAAATTAATTTAAAATTAATTCCCGCTGTCAAAACAAAAAGCGTGTTTTTAAGAGATAATAACTATCAAAAGATTGACACTTGTTTATGTTCGGTTTAATTGTAAAATTATGTCCAATGAAAAACATTAAATTGAATGGTAAAAATATATTCTAAATATACTTTAAAACCACTCAAATTCATAATTTATCATTATTAATTATTTTGATTAAAAAAGTTGTTTTTAATTAAAATTTAGTAATTTTCACTATTCATCAAAATATGAAAGTTATCCGAAAAGTACCAAAATTTCACCTTAGGCTAAATTAGATATTCCGAATCCAAAAATGAAGTCCATTTTGAAATATAAAATATATATAATTTTAAAAAGTAGGTATTACTATTCATAACGGCTAGTGTGATTGGAACCCAAAACTTAGAAGAATTTTATCACATAGTCTTCCATGATAAATCTTAACATTTATCTCTAAATAACAATGACCAATCTCAAAGTATCATACTTAAAAGTTATTATCCTAATCACATATTCTCAAAGATAGGTTAATCGTTTCTACAAACAAACCAAATCGCCATAAGTCCACATTAAAAACATATATTATTACAAAATAAAATTCAACCATTACTCCTTAAATTAAATCCCATAGTATTCTATTTTCCATAGGCATATAGTTTCCCAAATGAGAAAACATCTTCCAAAATTACCTTTATGACTTAATCACCAAATCAATTTCTTATACTAAGGATATCCATTTGATAAAACATAAATTCCCATAATCAATTTATTCTTTATCCATAAAATCATTTAACTAAAAAGAATAAATCATAACAACTAGGGACTTCACATAATCCAGTGGTAGGAAATAAATCTTAGTTGCACTTTGGTTGTGGGTTTGATTCCCACAGCTTTTTCTGACGTGACAGGTTGTCACACAGTATGCGTTTTTTCCTTTTTCAAAAACTATATAATTTTATAACATTCCCAAAAATGAGATAAATTACTCAAAAATAACCATAACATATTTTAACCTCAAATTTTGTAACGCCCCGACCCCAGCTACCCAGAGTCGGTGCATTACTTCATAACATTGGCATGATCACAAGAAAGATCAAATCTCGAAAGACCGATTGGTTTAGTAGCCTTGGAAACACTAGATATATTCATAAGTTTTACATTACATCATAAAATGAAAAACTACTACAACAACATAATGTTCCCACAGTCCACACTATAATCCCCTCATAATATCCCTTCAGGTCATTCATAACTTACATCTTCACATCCTGGGAAAAATAAAACATAGAAAAGGGGTGAGCTCAAATGCCCAGTAAGGATAACAATATAGCGGAACATTCAAAAATAAGCATAAACATTTAAGGCAATGAATTACTAAAACAAAAGCCTTTTAAACTTGAACTTCAACATAGTATGGCAAAAGTAAAATGAAATAATGCCATTTACTTGTTCACATGGATATTCTACTAATCGAATAATCACATGAAAAATCAATAACCACTTTCATAATGTTGGAATGCATAATGCTAAACTTTAATTACTTTTCAAGGCCTCGTCCCAAGACCTTGGGGCTAACTGTAACCGGAACCCAACCCGGAGTGCCTCTAATAACCGGACACCAACCCGGAGTGCCTCTAATAACCGGACACCAACCCGGAGTGCCTCTAATAACCGGACACCAACCCGGAGTGCCTCTAATAACCGGACACCAACCCGGAGGGCTTACTTTTACCAGTCCCCAACCTGGAGGGCTTACTTTTACCAGTCCCCAACCTGGAGGGCTTACTTTTACCAGTCCCCAACCTGGAACATACTTGTCCAACACATTCATATGAAGTAAAGATTGAAATATAACATAAACATTCTTATTGGAACTAGCATACGAAATGTCAATACTTTCACCATAAACTATGAATGGTATAAAAATAGCACATCCACAGTCAAACATATCACAAAACCTTCAAAACAATATAGAAGTTTTGTATCATAATAAATCAACTTCAAATAATCTTAAAACCATAAAAGGATGTTGACATAGATGAAATCAAAATTCTTTTTAAAGAAATATCTCCTTTTATTTTGAAATCATTTAAGATCCATATAAAATAAAACATTTTCTTTGAAAATAATCTTATAAGCTTGTAAGGTAAGCTTTGAAGATTTTATAATGGCGTAAAATAGCCGCACCCGCCGTATAAGTTAAAAAAACATTCTTACCTTAATTCTGTCGAAAAGGTTAAAAAAGACCGTGTTTTGAAAACGACCGAAATATTCCTTTATAAACCACTTATAAAAGTCAAAAAGGGTATAAATGACTTTAACTCATATTCTAGTAAATAGTAAAAATGTTTTGAAATACATTTTTAAGAAACATGGATGTGGATGATAAAGAGATCCCAGTAGATTATTACGTATAAACAACCTTGGATAATGAAGAGGTTGTAAAGTAAACCCTTACCAATTTGGTAACTTATGAAACATACAACCCATGAAAGAGGTATCATACAATGAATATGTAAGTACACATAAATTAGAGTGTATTACACAAAGAATATAATTATGGGCAGTACATACACCACACAAAAGGTAATGGTGGCAATATGGCATGAATCTCATGAGAATAAGGAGTGAGATGAAAACCCCTTACCACGTTAATCAACTGAGTCGTATGGCCAAAAGTTAATAACCACCAAATGATTTACAGAATAACATGAATATAAATAGAATCATGATAATATATATCAAATGGCAGTACACAATACACCACTTTCAATAATTTAGTGGCGAACAATGGAAATCTCACGGAATTGAAAGTGAGATAAGAAAATCCCTTACCTTGTACTTTTCCTTGGTTGGGGTAGGTTAACCTCCTTTAATTTAGGTAACTCACTTTGGTTGGAACCAAAGGACTTGTTGAAATGCTTTCTGCCTAAGGAGAAGCTTCAAGGAGGAGGAGAGGGATGTGTGGAGCTTAGTTGGGCAGAGTTTGGACGAGCCAAGTGGCTTGAGAGGTGTGAAGAAATGAGAAGGAGGAGTGCCCTTTTATAAGAGGGGTGAGGGGCACCTTTGGAAAAGCTAGAAATATTAATTTATAATAAATTCATATTCAGTTTCTAATGGCTCCAAAGTTGACTATTCAAAGGTTGAGGTGGGGATGGGTCGAAAACAACTCATCCAATAGAATTTATACAGGTTTGTGTACTTATATTAACCTTATCTTTAAGTATTAACTCTAAGTTAATTAGTTTCACTTTTACAATGTCACTTTGTATTTTTATATAATATGGTTAATAAACTTACTATATACATCCAAGAGACCCCCAAGTGGTCCATTAATGATTAACCTATCATGATATAAGTCTCTTGGCCGAACCTTAGATTTTTAGGAATTTAATATCAATTAATAATATAATATTTGTTTTAAGAACTCTTTTATGTCAATTTTGACACTATTCATTAGTTGATTTTTGTGAAACTCATAACAGATTGATTATTTCTAACAAGGTCAATTAAATCAATCCTAATATATCATATTATCCTAGAAAATTAGTTTAATTCCTTAAAAGTGTCATATTATATTTATTTGGGTATTTATAAAATCAATTATTTTAATTTCTTACTATTATAGTAATTACTGCATCATCATTGTGTCATTAATATTTTACATTATTTGATGTCTAAAAATTATAAATAAAATATCATCATGTAGAAAATCTTTTTATCTTTCTAATGAATATTTATAATCGAAAATCCAACATGTATAACCCTATGTAAAAATTTTTCTTCTAAAAGATGTAAGCTTATGCCATTTTTATTTTTATTTTAACTTTATTAATATAATGTGTCATTATCACTTACAAGTGGATCCATGGGGTCCCAAAATAGACCCAAAGATGTCCATGGTCGACCATGTATCAACCAATAGGGTTAAGATACGTTTTAGGGTAATTTAGTATTATTATAATATTATTTTTTTAACCCTTATTTACCGGATTTACCCTTAACCATGGTAAATAAAATATTTACCGCAGTAATTATTCAAAATGTCTAAAAATAAAAGTTACCTATTTACACAATTTGAACATCCTGATTCCAAATATGGAATCCATTTTTCTAAATTCAAAACACAGAAGTGGCAGAAATTAATTTAAAATTAATTCCCGCTGTCAAAACAAAAAGCGTGTTTTTAAGAGATAATAACTATCAAAAGATTGACACTTGTTTATGTTCGGTTTAATTGTAAAATTATGTCCAATGACAAACATTAAATTGAATGGTAAAAATATATTCTAAATATACTTTAAAACCACTCAAATTCATAATTTATCATTATTAATTATTTTGATTAAAAAAGTTGTTTTTAATTAAAATTTAGTAATTTTCACTATTCATCAAAATATGAAAGTTATCCGAAAAGTACCAAAATTTCACCTTAGGCTAAATTAGATATTCCGAATCCAAAAATGAAGTCCATTTTGAAATATAAAATATATATAATTTTAAAAAGTAGTTATTACTATTCATAACGGCTAGTTTGATTGGTTGTGGTGTGTGTTAGAACTCGAAGTTGCGTACAACACACGTTACTGTATTATTCAAAGGAAAGCGTACCGTGGAAGCTTGGGATGTTTCATTTTAAATTTTTTTGATGTCCCCATTTAGTCAAAAAGTTTAAAATATTGTATTTAAAAAGGTTTCACTATTAAAAGTTGATAAAAGTGCAATACTGAAAATGAATTTGTTCTTGCATTATATCTAAGAAACTCATAATATGGATTCTAAAATTATAAGGATTATATAATGTTTAAAATTTAGATAATACTATTCATAACCTCTTTTGAATGGCCTTTTTTTTTGTAAGTCATGGTGTGATTGAACTCGGTGTTGCGTGTAGTGCAAGTTATTGAATTATTTTGAAGAAATAACACACTATGAAATCTTGGGGTGTTACAAATTTTATCTCATACCTCTCATTTTCATCCCAAAAAGTAATAACCTATAATTGTCTCAAATTCAAGGATCATATAAACCTAAATGGTTCTTTATAACTATATCCACAAAAGAAAAGATAATTCTTCCTCAAATAGAATATTCACCTAAAAAACATCAGGGTTACACATAAAATATAAAATTATTCCAAAGTAATCCCATCAACAAAAGAGAATTAATACTTTTAAAAATTTCATCACCCAGATATATAACATAACTCTTGAATTTCTAAAATGTAGTCATCTTAATAATCCAGAATTCTCCATGATCCCTTAATAATTTTTTTCAACTTATTCTATAATAAATCTTTTTTAAAAACCAAATCATTAATAATATCCTAAGATTCAATAATATCAAAACATCAGCTAAGAAATAATCCATACCTTTCATAGGTCATTTCCAATTTCCTCATCCTCAATTGGAATGGCATTGGGTATTGG
The DNA here is from genome assembly GCA_963277665.1 of Viscum album. Classification (NCBI taxonomy): domain Eukaryota; kingdom Viridiplantae; phylum Streptophyta; class Magnoliopsida; order Santalales; family Viscaceae; genus Viscum; species Viscum album. Next base: position 601,844,030 of record OY728142.1, read on the forward strand.
TAAAAATATATATGTACGGTTTTGCTGATCTCATTCCCAAACCTTATTCATAGGACATATATTTTCATAATGACCACACACACTAAATTTAAAAATTCAACAGATCCCTCAAAAATAACTTATTTCCTTTTCCTCGAGTCAACTAGATGCTTCTTTTTTCTATGTAAGGTTATTGATTTATGACCTCTGTTACCACATCTATAACATTTTCCCATCCCTTTGCATCATTTTCCTAGGTGTTTCTTTCCACATCCTTGACAAATAGGGTTTTTAATATACTTACCATTATGATTATTACATGACTTCCAAATGGAATTTTTTCTCGCATATATGATTCCATAGAAAAATAAAAAAGGTTTAAGTGGTCAATCATGACTCCAGATAGTTGGTTAAGAATAAACACAAGAGTTATCAGTATAGCTCCCATTTTATTCAGTTTTTCATTCAGAAAACCATCATACTTTTCTTCACATCCATTGTAAACTTTGGTTCCAACTAGATCCAACCATTTACTAAAACCAAGAAGGCTAGTGTGAGTATATCAAAATAAATCATCATATAATATCTTATGAGGAGGGTAAACACTAATATATACCTATTCATGTTATCTTAAACTCATTCAATATATCTCAAATAACTATGAATCTTTCTAATATGCTAACCATTATGGTTATGTCACTTATTCTTAATAACACCCTAACCACTAAAGTTATCTAAACCACACTTTGATACCAACTATAATGCCCCATCCTTAAACATTACATAATCTTGAATTAAGTTAATAATTCACATTGACGATCTTTTTAGGTTTAGAGATTTAGAGAATTAGGTTATAACTTATACATAACAACTTAAATATTACAAGTAGACACTTCTAATCTAACCAATTTTTTTCATAACAATAAAACTCCTAAAATAAAACAAGAATTATTTTCTTAAAATAAATCTTCTTGAAATCTTATTTTCTCTTACCCTTCCTTATACCCTGTGAAAAACATTTAAAACAATTGGGATGAGCATAAAAATTATCAGTCAGGGTTATAAAATAAAGAAAGAAAACATTAGTCCATCAATTCATACAAATCAATGAAATAATAGTTTTCACTCATATAACATAATCTCTTTAACATACCTTATGAAATCATAAGATTTATGAATAACACATAGAATTCATAAATCATAAAGGTAACATGTAGTATCCATAACATACTTACATTTTAGCTTTCATAACTATATAGGGAGTTACATTTGGGATACCCATCATAGAATATTCCCTAAATATCTTAGGAGAAACATTAATGTTTACCTCTGTCACATTACCCAATGCATTAAAGAGATATCTCAGGCTCACCCACCCTAGGTTTATCACGGAACCACCCGTATTTGGTTTATCATGTAACCCCCCGTCAAATTACCAACTACCATTACATAATCATAACATATAAAATATTGAAATTATGAACATTTCACTCATAAATCACAAGAAATAAATTCAAGATATTGAAATATTCAATCCATTTCCAAAACCATTTAAAACATTTAATAAAAAGATTTCTGAATCAAATTTTCCCATACAACTTTGAAACTTTTGAAAGAAATTATCATTTTAAAAAATAAGTGTTCATATAAAGAAATCCTTGAAACCATTTAAAAACATGGAAATTAATGCTAAAGATGAATCTTTAAAACATTTAAAATGATTTTTTAGTTAAAAATTCATTTACCACTTGAGAAAATACTTGAATTTTTTTTATAAAGGATGGGGTCGAAGCCTCATTTTTATCATTAAAGAAAAGAAAAGTCCTATTTAAACTAGATAGAGGGAGACCCATTACATAGCCCAAAGGCCTAGTGGGCATATATCCCATTACATGGCCCGTAGGCCCAATTTTTTTGGCCTAAGGCCCATTCTGTGAATAGTACTCCTACAGTACCCACTGCAACAGTATTAGCACAGTACCTGTCACTGCTACAGTATCCTTCCGCTGCTATAGTGTCCTACCACCACTACTATGTCTGCCATTTCTACAATGTCATTGCTGTTATAGTAGCACTATAGTACTTCTAAAGTAACCTGTGCCCAATGGGTTTTGAACCCCCATTTTTCATGTAGGATTATGGGGATCTTACCAATAAGCCAAACCACAACAACACTTGAATAAAAATAAGTGAAGAATAAAATTAAACAAAACTTATAATATTATGAGAATAAGGATATTCATGATACCATATGTTAAAGGTAAGTATATACACCATATAAAATTTAATTGGTGGATACCAACAAATAATTCTCAATGGAATGTAAATTGAGACGAAATCTCTTACAAAGATTGTATAGATGACATAAGAATATATTAATTGGGTGATTACGTGTAGAAATAGTATATCCGCACAAAGGAAAGTATAAATTACAATATAAATAAACAAATAGTGATTCCACAAATAATATTGGCATAATATATTCAACTAAGTATGCATAAAACCCAATGAGTGGAAAATGAGTTTAGAAATTCCCTTATGAAAATTCGGCAGCCTCACGGCGTCACTTTAAAATTCAGAAAGTGAGTTGATGGGAGAGAAAAGTTTCTCTTATCACTTGGATATAAAATTTACATAAATATATATATATATATATATAAACATATCCCAACATAAAAAAATGTAAATTAAAGGACATAACATAAAATAAGTCTTTGACTAAAAGAGGAGGGTGAAAGGTTCCCTTAACTCGAGTCTGACTCGTCACGTATATTCCTTGATCTTCCAAAATATTAAACTTAAGTTAATTTATACTTTATTTAGAACTTTTTTAAAGTTTATTATTCATTTTATATCTCTTATTATCATGTTATAGATATTTCATAATTATTTAAGTTAATATCGGTCATTTTGTCGATATTCGGAATTTGAGTCAAAATGAATTTCTAATAATTAAAAATTGTCCATGAGGTAAAAATTCCATTATCTCCAAAATAATATTTATATATATCATATATATAAATTATATATTTATTTATAATTTTCCATAACATTTGGAGATAACAAATGAAATGCACCGTTCAGGGAGACAGTAATTCGTCCGTACGCATGAACGCTACAATCATGTATATTTCATATTGAAAGGAATGGAAACATAATGATAAATAGGTATATAATAATTAAATTATAATATAATATGATATATATGTTACATAATTTCATTAATTACATACTTTATACATTCCATTTATGGAATGAACGAGCCATATCACTTTGAGGGTGCGGTAGTCCGCTCATCCTCAAATGAAATTATCAAATTTAAAAATCATTAAAAGCATAAAGGTATATTTGTAAATAAAAATTAAAGTATCATAGATACAATATAAACATAATATTTATCATATATAAATACATTTCCATCATAATATCCACCATGATAGGTGGTAGGGTAAAATCGAACAATCATCGTTCTGTGAGGTTGTACTTCTTCGTACACAGAAACAGTATGTTCATATCCATTATATGAAGGTGTCCATAAGTGTAGTTAAAATTATTATCATAAAAACACCATATTATATTTAAGATACAGTTTTTGTTATAAATAAATGTAATAAATATAGTTTATGGGGTTTGAGAAGGAAAATAAATGAAAGAATCTTGAGAGAAGACATTACCTCAAATCGAGTAACTCCCCTTGATTTAAGCTAAAAGGCTTTCTTTAATTTCCTTATTCCCAAGGTAAGGCTTCTAGGAGTAAGATAGGGATTTTGGGAGCTTATTTGGATATTTATTGTATGATACAAGTGTCTTGAGAGCTATGATTAATGGTTAGAGTTGATGGCCCTTTATAAGAGGGAGGAGGGGTACTTTAAAAAGGTTTCAAAGATTATTTTATTATAAACTGAATATCGATTTTTAAAAGTTCCACAACTCATTTAATTCAATATAAGATGAGTATTTTTCGAAATCCTCTCAATTAATTGTTTTTAGACAAGTTTTGGTTTCAAATTTAACCTTATCATTTAGGATTAACCCTTAGTTAACTTATTTGAGTCTTACCATGTCTTCTGGTATATTCATACTATGTGGTTAATATAGTTACTATAAAATTCCAATCGAACCTCAAGTGGTTAATTAATGAAATTTTCAGCCTTATATAAGTCATTTGGATGAATATTATATTTTCAGGACTATTATATTATCTAATAAAATAGTATTTGTTTTAAAAACTCATTTATGTCAATTTATATACTATTCATATCATGACATTTAAAAAATACATAAACACTTTATTCTAATGAAAAACCTTAATTAATTCAAATATAGAAAGTCATAATTATCCCTAAAATTATTTAATGGCCTAAAAAGTTTAAAGTAAATTTATTTTAATATTTATAATCTCATTTATTTTAAACGTTCATTAATTAGGTAATCACTACATCATCAGTGTTTCATAAATAAATTTATTTATTTGATGTCTAAAAATTATAAATAAAATACCATGATCTAGAAAATATTTTTATATTTATAACGAAAATTTATAGTCTAATATATCACTTATATAACCACATATAAAAAAATTTAGTAAAAGATATATGTTTATGTTATATTTTCTTTAACTTTAAATTAAAAGTAATTAAATTTTATTTTCACACACAAGTGGCTCCATGGGGTCCTAAAATAGAACCAAGGATACCCATGTTCATAAATATCTCATACAATAGGATTAATACATGTGTTAGGGTAATTTAATATTATTATAATATTATTTTTTACCCTAATTTACAAGATTTACCCTTTAACCATGGTAAATAAAAAATTTACTGAAGTTATTATTCATACTCTCTAAAAATAAAAGTTACCTATTTACAAAATTTGTACCTATTTATTATAAAAATGGAATCCATTTTTTGAAATTCAAAACAAAGAATTTGCAGAAAATAATTTAAAATTAATTCCTATTTTCCAAACCAAAAAACATGTTTTTAAATAGTAAAAACTACAAAAAGATTGACATGTGTTTATGTCCAATTTCAAAGTTAAATTACTTACAATGACCAAAATTATATTAAATGATAAAAAATTTATCCAATTACACTTTAAAACCAATTAAATTTACAGTATAAATATATAAATAAATTATATTAAAAGGCGGTGTTGAATTAAAATGGAGAGTTTTTCACTATTCATTAAAAATGAATGTTATCAAAAAAATATCAAAATTTTATCCAAAGTAAATTTTGATGTCCCTATTATAAATAAGAATTTTAATTTGTCAAATAGATCTTATTAAAGTGACAAAAACTATATTTAAAAAGGGTTTTCCATCAAAAGGCGGCAAATCATTCTTTTAAAAATATTAATGTATTTCATGCTTAAAATCAGATTCATTATTATTTTAAGCCTCAAAAATTTATTGGATAAATGTAAAAATATTTAAAACACATGTGTAATCATAATGTAGTTAATTATATTCATTTTTTTCAATACAACGGTTATGCGTTAACTGCCATTTAAAATAATAATACTATTATTTTATTTTTCAGTACAACCCAAAGTTGAGTGAAACGTAAGATTTAAAAGAAACTCATTGTTGTGTGTTGAGTATACTATCATAAAAAGTGTCATATTTAACATAAAATTAATATCTTATTCATAAATATTAATAGAAATGAAAACGTATTATTATATAAATGTATGGGTCATTACATCCTTCTCCCATTTTATAAATTCCATCCTCATAATTTTAAAATTGGTCTTGTAAAATTCATTGAAATTCCCACATCAGAAAAAGAGTCAATAAAACTATCACTTTAAAATAAAGAAATAGAATTAAAAAGGTCACTTGATATAACCCATATTAGAGTTCCATGTAGGAAAACATGGATATGGAAGAGAAGACAAACCATCAAGTTCTGATGGAGAGTGATAGAAAACATGATCACGAGAAAGTTAACTACCAGAAAACCATAAACTTATGATAGGTTAAATGGTCTTTGATTACCCAATAGGAAGAGTAAAATGAAAAAGTTTTTTTCAGTTTATTTTCATAATGTTGAGGAATTTATTTATTAGATTTACTAAGGACATAAGGAGATATACTTACTTTTCAAGTAGAGTTTCATTCTTTAATAAATTTCTACCACAAACTCATATTTTCTCTAAATAATGATTATTCAAGATGACTTAGTCACAAATGAAGTGATAGAATAAACTTCTAGAAAATCCCATAATCTAAAAAAGATGAACTATATATTTTCCTTGACTTTATAAATTAACCAAAACTAATATGGTAAGTACAAGATCAGATAATCCCCAAAAATTTAATCCTTTATAAAAATAAATACTACTCTTAATCTCCAAAATTCGACAAACGATACCAAAATTTCAACAAAGACCATTCAATAAACAATTGTCCTTAAAATTATTCAAAATAATCCAAACAATGATTGAAATCCAAAACTCATAAGAATTTGATCACATAGTCTTCCACGATAAATCTTAACATTTATCTCCAAATAAAATCAACTACTATTAAAGTATAATACTTGAAAGTAACTATCTTAATCACATATTCTCAAAGATAGGTTAATCATTTCCATAAATAACCCAAATCGTTGCAAGTCCACAATAAAAAAAAAGATTCTTCCAAAATAAAATTCAACCATTACTCCTCAAATGTAATCATGTAGCATTCTATTTTCCATAGGCATATAGTTTCCCAAAAGAGAAAACATCTTCCAAAATTACCTTTCTCACTTAATTTACAAATAATTTTCTTATACTAAGGATATCCCTTTGATAAAACATAACTTCCCAAAATCTACTTATTCTTGATCCAAAAAAATCATTTAACTAAAAAGAATAAATCATACTAACTAGGCACTTCATGTAGTCCAGTGGTAGGAGATAAATCTCAGTCGCACTTTGGTTGTGGGTTTGATTCTGATAGCTTTGTCTAATGTGATGGGTTATCACATGGTCTGAATGTTTTCCTTTTTCAAAAATGATATAATTTTATAACAATTCAAAAAATGAGATAAATTACTCAAAACTAACCATAACATATTTTAACCTCAAATGTTATCTCAAACATCACATTTTCATCCCAAAAAGAAATAACGTGTAATTATCTCAAATTCAAGGATTATATAAACCCAAGTGGTTATTTATAACTATATCCACAAAAGTAAAAATAATTCTTTCTCAAATAGAATTTTCACCTAACAAACTTCAAGGTTACACATAAAAGATAAAATTCTACAAAAGTAATCCCATCAACAAAAGAGCATTAATAATTTTAAACATTTCTTCACACAAATATCTAACACAACTCTATAATTTATAAAATGTATACATATTAATCATCCATAATTCTCCATGATCCCTTAACATTTTTTTCAACTTATTCTGTAATACTTCTTTTTTACAAAAAAATCATGAATCATATCTTAACATTCAATAATATCAAAACATTAGCTAAGAAATAATAAATAACTTTCATAGGTCATTTCTAGTTTCCTCATACTCAATTGGAATGGAATTGGGTATTGGTAAACATATATTTGTACGATCCTACTGATCACACTCCCAAACCTTCTTTGTAGGACATCTATTTTCATAATGACCATGCACACCACATTTAAAACATTCAATTGATCCCTTAGAAAGAACTTCTTTCCTTTTCCTAGAATCAACTGAATGATTCCTTTTTCCATGGTAGGTTATTGATTTATGACCTTTATTACCACATCTATAACATTTTATCATCCCTTTGAATCATTTTACTAGGAGTTTCTTTCCACATACTTGACACATAGGTTTTGAATATATTTAACTTCATGTTTATTACTTGAACTTCCATAGGTATTCATTTCTTCCATATATGATGCCTTATAAAAATCCCCAAGGTTCAAGTGGTCAATCATGACTCCAGATAGTTGGTTAATAATAAAAACAATATTTCTCATTACAACTCCCATTTTATTAGATTTCTCTTTTATAAAATTGTCATAGTTTTCTTCACATCCATTGTTAATTTGGTGCCTACGAGATCTAACCATTTACTAAAACCAAAAAGTTCAGTGTGAGTATATCATAAAAAATCATCATATAATATCTTATGAGGAGTTTAAACACTAATATAAACTTATTTTTGTTATATTAAACTCATTCAAGATATCTAAAATAACTATAACTTTTTCTAATATTTTAACCATTATGGTTATGTCACTAATACTTAAATAACACCCTAACCTATAAAGTTATCTAAACTGACTTTTGATACAAACTATAAGGCCCCAGTCTTAAACATTACATAATCTTGAATTAAGTTAATAATTCATATTGAGTTCATTTTATGGTTTAGAGCTTTAAATAATTAGGTCATAACTTATACATAACAACTTGAATATTACAAGTAGACACTTCTACTCTAACCAATTTTTTTTTCAAAATAATAAAACTCCTTAAATAAAATAAGAATTATTTTCTTGACATAAATATTCTTGAATTATTCCTTTCTCTTACCCTTCCTTATACCCTGTAAAAAACATTTAAAAACTTGGGATGAGTATAAAAAATCTTAGTGAGGGTTATAAAATAAGGAAAGAAAACATTAGTCCATCAATTCATAAAAATCAATAAAATCATACTTTTAACTCATACAACATAATATCTTTAACATACCTCATTGAATCATAAGATTTATTAATAACACATAGAAATCATAAATCATAAAGGTAAATTGTGGCATCCATAACATACTTACATTGTAGCTTTTATATCTACATAGGGAGTTGCATTAGGAATACCCATCACAGTATACTTTTAACTCATACCTCATTATAAACTGAATTTAGATTTTCAGAAGGTCCAAAACTCATTTAGTTCTAAAATAAGATGATTATTGTTCTAAATCCTCTCAACCAATAGTTTTTAGACATGTTTGGTTTCAAAATTAACCTTATCATTTATCTTTAACCCTTAGTTAACTTATTTTACTCTTACCATGTCTTTGTGTATATTCAAACTATATGGTTAATATAGTTACTATAAAATGACAATATAAACTCAAGTGGTTCATTAATGAAATTTTCAGCCTTATATAAGTCATTTTTCAGAATATTATATTTTTAGGACTTTTATATCATTTAAAAAAATAGTATTTATTTTAAAAACTAATTTATGTCCATTTATATACTATTCATATGATGTCTTTTAAAAAATTCGTAAAAACATTATTCTTCCGAAAAACCTTCATTAATTAAAATATAAAAAGTCATAATTATCCCTAGAAATTTTTTATAGCATTAAAATATTCAAAATATATTTACTTTAATATTTATAATTTCATTTATTTAAAATATTCATTAATTATGTAATCACTACATCATCAGGGTGTCATAAATAAATTTATTTATTTAATGTCTAAATATTATAAATAAAATACCATGATGTAGGAAATATTTTAATATTTATAATGACTATTTATTGTTGAATATATCACTTATAAAACCCTATATAAATTTTTTTTAGTAAAATATATATGATTATGTTATATTTTCATTAACTTTAAATTAAAAGTAATTAAATGTCATTTTCACACACAAGTGGCTCCATGGGGTCCTAAAATCGACCCAAGGATGAACATGGTCGGAAATATCTCATCCAATATGATTAGAACATGTTTTAGGGTAATTTAATATTATTATAACATTATTTTTCACCCTAATTTACCATATTTACCCTTTAACCATGGTAAATAAAATATTTACTGAAGTTACTATTCATAATGTCTTAAAATAAAATTTAGATATTTACAAAATTTGGAACTCCTGATTCTAAATATGGAATCCATTTTTTGAAATTAAAAACACATAAGTTTCAGAAATTAATTTAAAATTAATTCTCGTTGTCAAAACCAAAAGGCGTTTTTTTTAAAGTAAAATATACTTAAAGATTGACATGTGTTTATGTCCAATTTGAAAGTAAAATTACTTAAAATGACCAGAATTGGATTAAATTATAAAAATTTAATCCAATTACACTTTAAAAACAATTAAAAGTACTATCTAACTATATAAATAAATTGTATTAAAAGGTAGTTTTGAATTAAAATGGAGTATTTTTCACTAGTCATTAAAAAAATGAACTTTATCAAAAAAAATACCAAAATTTCATCAAAATTAAATTTTGATGTCCCCCTTCTAATGAAGAATTTTACTTTTTCAAATAGAACATATAAAAGTGACAAAAACTAGATTTAAAAAGGGTTCTCCATAAAAGGTGGTAAATCAACCTTTTAAAGAATATTAAAGTATTTCATGCTTAAAATCAGATTCATTCTTATTTTAAGCCTCTATAATTTATTAGATAAATGTAAAAACAATTAACAAACATGTGTAATCATAATATAGTTAGTTATGTTTATTCCTGACAATACAACGCCTATGTGTTAACTACTATTTAAAATAATATTATTATTATTTTATTTTTTAGTATAACTCAAAGTTGGGTGCAATGTTAGATATCAAGGAAACCCATTGTTTCATATTGAGTATGATATCTGAAAAAGTGTCCTATTTAACATGAAATTAATATCTTATTTATAAATATTAATATAAATGAAAAAATTATTATTATATAAACTCATGGGTCATTACATCCTTCCCCCCTTTTGGAAATTGCGTCCTCACAATTTTAAAATTGGGATTAGAAACTTCATTGAAAGTCTCACATCGAAAAAAGAGTCAATAAAACTATCACTTTAAAATAAAGAATGATAAGTAAAAAGGTCACTCGAGATAACCCATACTATGGTTTCATGTAGGAAAACATGGATATAGAAGAGAAAACAAACCATCAAGTTCTAATGGAGAGTGATAGAAAACATGATCTGGAGAAAGTTAAATACTAGAAAACCATAAACTTGTGATGGGTAATACAGTCTTTTATTACCCAAGTAGGGAGAGTAAATAGACAACATTTTTGTTTTAAGTTCTTTTTCATAATGTTGAGGATTTTATTTATGATATTGACTAATAACATAAAGACATATACTTACTTTTCAGTTAGAGTTTCCTCCTTTAACAAATGTATACCACAAACTCGTATTTTATCCAAACGATGAGTATTCAAGATGACTTTTTCACACCTAAAGTGCTAGAATCATCTTCTAGAAAATCATGTAATCCACAAAAGATGAACTATATATTTCCCTTGTCTTTAGAAAATAACCAAAACCAAAATGGTAAGTACAAGATCATATAATCCCCAAATAGGATGATCCTTTATAAAAAGAAATACTAATCTTAATCTCCAAAATTTGACAAAAAATACCCAAAATTCAAAAAATACCATTCAATAAATAATTGTCCTTAAATTTTTTCAAAATAATCAAAACTAATATTGAACCCCAAAGTTCAGAATAATTTGATCACATAGTCTTCTACGATAAATCTTAAAATTTATCTCCAAATAACATTGACTACTCTTAAAGTATCATACTTAAAAGTAATTCTACTAATCACATATTCTCAAAGATAGGTAAATTATTTCTAGAAATAACCCAAATCACTATAAGTTCACAATAAAAACATATATTCTTCCAAAATAAAATTCAACCATTACTCCTCAAATGAAATACCATAGTATTCTATTTTCCATAGGCATATAGTTTCTCAAAAGATAAAACATCTTCCAAAATTACCTTTATCACTAAATCGTGAAATAATTTTCTTATACTAATGATATCGATTTTATTAATCATAAGTTCTCAAAATAAACTTATTATTGATCCATAAAATCATTTAACTAAAAAGAATAAGTCACACTAACCAGGGACTTCACGTAGTCCAGTGGTGGGCGATCAATACTAGTAACACTTTGGTTGTGGGTTCAATTCCCACAGCATTGTCCGATGCAACGGGTTGTCACATGATATGTGTGTTGTCCTTTTTCAAAAACTATAAAATTTTATAACATTTCCAAAAATTATATAAATAACTCAAAATTAAACAAAACATATTTTAACCTCAAATTTTATCTCATACCTCACATTTTCATCCCAAAAAGCAATTACTTTTAATTCTATCAAATTCACAGATCATATAAACCCAAATGGTTCTTTATAACTATATCCACAAAAGAAAAGATAATTCTTCCTCAAATAGTATTTTAACCTAAAAAACTTTAGGGTTACACATAAAAGTGAAAAGTCTTCCAAAGTAATCCCATCAACAAAAGAGCATTAATAATTTTAAACATTTCATCACCCATATATCTAACATAACTCTCGAATTTCTAAAATGTTGACATCTTAATCATCTATAATTCTCCACGATCCCTTAAAAAAAATTCAACTTATTCTGTAATACATCATTTTTACAAATAAAATCATGAATTATATCCAAAGATTCAATAATATCAAAAAATCAGCTAAGAAATAATCCATGCCATTCATAGGTCATTTCCAATTTCCCCATCATCAATTGGAATGGAATTAGGTATTGGTTAACATATATTTTTACATTCCTACTAATCCCATTATTGAACCTTCTTCGTAGGACATAAATTTGCATAATGACCATGAACACTACATTTAAAACATTCAATTGATCCCTCAGAAAGAACTTCTTTACTTTTTTTGGAGTAAACTGGACGCTTCTATTTTCCATAGAAGGTTATTGATTTATGACCTTTGCTACCACATCTATAACATTTTCCCATCCCTTTGAAGAATTTTACTAGGTGTTTCTATTCAAATACATGAAACAAACATTTTTTAATATACTTTCCTTTATTATTATTACATAAAATTCCATAAGGATTCGTTTCTCGCATGTATGATGCCTTCGAAAAATCCATGAGGTTCATGTTGTCAATCATGACTCTAGATTGTTAGTTAAGAATAACCAAGAAGCTCTCATTACCGCTCCCATTTCATTCAGTTTCTAATTCATAAAACCATCATAGTTTTATTCACATCCATTGTTACTTTGGTGCCATCTAGATTCATCCATTTACTAAAACCAAAAATGTTAGTGTGAGTATATCAAAAAAATCATCATATAAAATCTTATGAGGTGGGTAAACACTAAGATATACTTATTCATGTTATATTAAACTCATTCAGTATATCTAAAATTATTATGAATCCTTATAATATGCTAACCATTATGGTTATGCCACCTGTTCATAAATAACACCCTTACCTCTAAAGTTATCTAAACTGACCTCTGATACCAACTATAAGGCCCCAACCTTAAACATTACATAATCTTGAATTAAGTTAATAATTCACATTAAGGATCTTTTCAGGTTTATAGATTTAAAGAATTATGTCATAACTTATACATAACAACTTGAATATTAAAATTAGACACTTCTACTCTAACCAATTTTTTCACAATAATAAAACTCCTTAAATAAAATAAGAATTATTTTCTTGATATATATCTTCTTGAATTCTTCCTTTATCTTACCCTTCCTTATATCCTGTGAAAAAAAATTTAAAAAACTTGGGATGACCATAAAAAAGCTCAGTAAGGGTTATAAAATAAGGAAAGAAAACATAAGTCCATTAATTCATACCAATCAATGAAATCATACTTTTCACTCAGCTAACATAATATCTTTAACATAACTCATGAAATCATAATATATTTGGATAACACCTAGAAATCATAAATCATAAAGGTAAATTTTGGCATCCATAACATACTTGCATTGTATCTTTCACATCTACATAGGGAGTTACATTTGAAATACCCATCACAGTATATTCCCTAAATATCTTAAGAGAAACATTAACATTTACCTCCATCATGTTACCCAATGAATTGGAGAGCTATCTTGAGCTCACCCACCCTAGGTTTATCACAGAACCACCCATATTTGATTTATCAAGTAACCACCTGTCAAATGTCCAAGTACCATTACATAATCATAAAATATAAAATATTTAAATTATCAACATTTCACACATCAATCAGAAGAAATCAATTCAATATATTGAAATATTCAATTCATTTCCAAACCCATTTAAATTATTTAATAAAGAAATTTCTAAATCAAAGTTTCTCATACCACTTTGAAACTTTTTAAATAAATTATAATTTAAAAACATTAATTTCAATATAAACAAATCCTTAAAAACATTTGAAAACATGGTCATTAATGATAAAGATAAATCTTTAAAACATTTAAAATGATGTTTTAGTTAAAAATTCATTTACCGCTTAAGAAAATACTTGAATAAAAATAAGTAAAGAATAACATTAAACAAAACTTATAATATCATGAGAATAATAAGATTCATGATATCATTTTTCAAAGGGAATTATATACACCATGTAAAAGTGAATTGGTGCATAACAACAAATAAGCCTCAATGGAATGTAAATTGAGACGAAATCCATTACAATGATCATAAAAATGATATAAGAATTTATCAATGGAGTGATTATGTTTAGAAATATTATATCCACACAAATGGAAGTGGAAATTAAAATATAAATAAACAAAAAGTTATTCCACGCATAATCTTGGCATAATATATTAAACGATGTATGCATAAAACCCAATGAGTGGAAATTGAGTTTAGAAATTCCCTTATGAAAATTTAGTAGCCTCACAACGTCACATTAAAATTAAGAAAATGAGTTGATGGGAGATAAAAGGGTCTCTCATCACTTGGACATACAATTTACAGAAATAAGTATATATAATAACATATACCAACATAAAAAATGGAAATTAAAATACATCACATAAAATAATCCTTTGACTAAAAGAGGAGGGTGAAAGGTTCCCTTACCTTGAGTCTGACTCATCATGTATGTTATTTTTTCTTCCTGATTAATAAACTTAAGTTAATTTATACTTGATTTAGAAACTTTTTCAAGTTTATTATCCCTTTTATATCACTTATTATCACGTTATAAACATTACATAATTATTTAAGTTAATATCGGTCATTTTGTCGATATTTGATACTTGAGTCAAAAATGAACTTCTAATAATTACAAATTATCCATGAGGTAAAAATTCCATTATCTATAGAATATTATTTATATATATCATATATATCTGTTATATATGTATTTATAATATTCCATAACATTTGGAGATGAGAAATGAAATGCACCGTTCATGGAGACTGTAAGTCGTTCATACGCATGAACGCTACATTCATTTCAATTTCATTTTTAAAGAAATGAAAACTTAATGGTATATAGATATATTATATTTCTAGTATAATATAATATGTTATATATTTTACACAAGTTAATTAATTCTATACTTTATACATTCCATATATGGCATGAACGAGTCATGTCACTTTGAGGGGGCGGTAGTCTGCACTTCCTCAAATGAAATTATCATATTTACACATCCTGAAAAGCATAAAGGTATGTTTGTAAATAAAAATTACAGTATCATGGAGAAAATATAAACATAATATTTATCATATATAAATAGAGTTCCATCATAATGGACACCATGATATGTGGTAATGGAAAATCGAACAATCATCATTTCGTGAGGCAGTAGTTCGTCGTACATAGTAACAGTATGTTAGTATCCATTAAATGGAGGTGTGTGCAAGTGTAGTTAGAATAATTATCATAACAACATCCTAGTATATTTAAGATACTATTGTTGTTATAAATTAATGGAATAAAGATATTTTATGGGGTTGTAGAAGGATAATAAATGAAAGAATCTTGAGAGAAGACATTACCTCAAATGAGGTAACTCTTTTTGATTTAAGCTAAAAGGATTTCTTGAATTGTCTTCTTCCCAAGGTAAGGATTATAGGAGTAATAGAGGGATGTTGGGAGATTATATGGACATATTTCTGATGATTCAAGGGTCTTGAGATCTATGAGTAAGGTTTATAGGTGATGGACTTTTATAAGATAGAAGAGGGGTAATTTAGGAAAGTTTGAAAGATTATTTTATTATAAACTGAATTTCGATTTTAAAAAGGTCCAAAACTCATTTAATT
Source organism: Viscum album (assembly GCA_963277665.1). Classification (NCBI taxonomy): domain Eukaryota; kingdom Viridiplantae; phylum Streptophyta; class Magnoliopsida; order Santalales; family Viscaceae; genus Viscum; species Viscum album. The sequence continues at coordinate 601,860,021 of OY728142.1, forward strand.
CTAAGATAAGATGAGTGTTTTTTTAAATCCTCTCATAAAATAGTTTTTAGATAATTTTTGGTTTCAAATGTAACCTTATCATTTATCTTTAACCCTTAGTTAACTTATTTGACTCTTACCATGTCTTCATGTATATTCATACTATATTGTCAATATAGTTACTATAAAATTCCCATAAAACCTCAAGTGGTTCATTAATGAAATATTCAGACTTATATAAGTCATTTTTCCAAATATTATATTTTTATGACTATTATATCATTTAATAAAATATTATCTGTTTTAAAAACCCATTTATGTCAATTTATATACTATTCATATCACGACTTTTAAAAAATCCACAACAACTTCATTATTTCTAAAAAACATAATTAATTTAAATATAACAAGTAATAATTATCTCTAAAATTATTTTATGGAATTAAAATTCTCAAAATAAGTTTATTTTAATTTTTATAATCCCAATTATTCAAAACATTCATTAATAAGGTAATCACTACATCATCATTGTGTCATAAATAAATTTATATATTTGAAGTCTTAAAATTATAAATAAAATACCATGATGTAGAAAATATTTTTATCCTTCTAATTACTATTTATAGTATAAGATATCTCTTATATAACCACATATAAAAAAATTTAGTAAAAGATATATGTTTATGTTATATTTTCCTTAACTTTAAATTAAAAGTAATTAAATGTCATTTTCACACACAAGTGGCTTCATGGGGTCCTAAAATCGACCCAAGGATTCCCATGGTCGGAAATATATCATCCAATGGGATTAAAAGACGTGTTATGGTAATTTAATATTATTATAATATCATTTCTTTACCCTTATTTATCAGATTTACCCTTTAACCATGACAAATAAAATATTTACTAAAGTTAATATTCATAATGTCTAAAAATAAAAGTTGTCTATTTACACAATTTGGACCTCCTAATTAAAAATATTGAATCCATTTTTCCAAATTCTAAATACAGAATTTTCAGAAATTAATTTAAAATTAATTTCTGTTGTCAAAACCAAAAAATGTGTCTTTAAGAAGTAAAAACAACCAAAAGATTAACATGTGTTTATGTCCAATTTCAAATTAAAATTACTTAAAATGACCAAAATTGGATTAAATGATTAAAATATGATATAATTACACTTTAAAACTAATTAAAAGTACAATCTAACTATATAAATAAATTATATTAAAAGGCATTTTTGAATTAAAATGCAGTATTTTTCATTATTCATTAAAAATGAACTTTATAAGAAAAATTCAAAAATTTCATCCAAAGTAAATTTTGATGTCCCTCTTCTAAAGAATAATTTTATTTTGTCAAATAAAACATATAAAAGTGACAAAAACTAGGTTAAAAAAGGGTTCTCCATCAAAAGGTGGTAAATCGATCTTCTAATGAATATTAAAGTATTTCATGTTTAAAATCAGATTCATTCTTATTTTAAGCCTCTAAAATTTATTGGATAAATTTAAAAACATTTAAAAAACATGTGTAATCATAATTTATTTAGTTATATTTATTCCCAGAAATACAATGGCTATGCGTTAACTACCATTTAAAGTAATAATATTATTATTTTATTTTTTAGTATAACTCAATGTTGTGTATAATGTAAGATTTCAAGGAAACTTGTTGTTGCGTGTTGAGTATGCTATCAGAAAAAATTTCATAATCAATATAAAATTAATATATTATTCATAAATATTAATATAAATGAAAAAAATTATTATTATATAAATACTCGGGTCATTAAATCCTTCCCCCGTTTTGGAAATAGAATCCTCACAATTTTAAAATTAGGCATGGAAACTTCATTGAAAGTCCCACATCAGAAAAATAATCAATAAAAATATCACTTTAAGAGAAAGAAAGAGAAGTACAAAGGTCACCCGAGATAACCCATACTAGGGTTTCATGTAGGAAAACATGGATATAGAAGAAAAAACCATCATGTTTTGGTGGAGAGTGATAGAAAACATGATCAGAATAAAGTTAACTACCAGAAAACCATAAACTTGTGTTTGATTAAACAGTATTTGATTACCCAGTAGGAAGAGTAAATGGAAAACATTTTTGTTTTAAGTTCCTTTTCATAGTGTTGAGGAATTTTTTTATGATATTGACTAAGAACATAAGGAGATATACATACTTTTATATTAGAGTTTCATCCTTTAATAAATTTCTACCTCAAACTCATCTTTTCTCCAAACAAAGAGTGTTCAATATGAATTAGTCACACCATAAGTGCAAGAATCAACTTATATAAAATTACATAATCCAGAAAATATAAATTATATATTTCTCTTGTCTTTAGACATTAACTAAAACCAAAATGGTAATTACAATATCAGATAATCCCCAAAAGGAAAATCCTTTATAAAAATAAATATTACTCTTAGTCTTCAAAATTCAACAAACAATACCCAAATTTCAACAAAGACCATTCAATAAAAAATTCACCTTAAAATTATTCAAAATAATCCAAAGTATGATTGAAACCCAAAACTTATAAGAATTTTATTACATAGTCTTCCATGATAAATATTATCATTTATCTCCAAATAACATCGACTACTCTAAAAGTATCATACTTAAAAGCAATTATCCTAATCACATATTCTTAAAGACATGTTAATAATTTCCACAAATAACCCAAATAACTATAATTCCACAATAAAAAAATAGATTCTTCCAAAATAAAATTCAACCATTACTCTTTAAATGAAATCCCATAGTATTAAATTTTCCATACGCATATAGTTTCCTAAAAGAGAAAACATCTTCCAAAATTACCTTTATCACTTAATCACCAAATCATTTTCTTATACTAAGAATATCCATTTGATAAAACATAATTTCCTAAAATAAACTTATTCTTGATCTATAAAATCATTCAACTAAAAATAAAAAGTCATACTGACCAGGGACTTCACGTGTTCAAGTGGTAAGCGATAAATCCCAAAAGCACTTTGGTTGTGGGTTCGATTCCCACAGCTTTATCTGACATGACGTGTTATCACACAGTCTGTGTGTTGTTCTTTTACAAAAACTATATAATTTTATAACATTACCAAAAAATGAGATAAATCACTCAAAAATTACCATAACATATTTTAATCTCAAATGCTATCTCATACCTCACATTTTCATCCCAAAAAAGAAATAACCTGTAATTATCTCAAATTTAGGGATCATATAAATCCAAATGGTTCTTTATAACTATATCCAAATTAGAAAAGATAATTCTTACTCAAATATAATTTTCACTTAACAAACTTTAGGGTTACACATAAAAGATAAAAGTCTTCCAAAGTAATCCAATCATTAAAATGGCATTAATACTTTTAAAAATTTCAACACCTAGATGTCTAACATAACTCTCAAATTTCATAAATGTAGAAATCTTAATCATACAACATTCTCCATGATCCCTTAACAATTTTTTTCAACTGATTCCATAATATTTATTTTTTACAAAAAAATCATGAATCATATCCTAAGATTCAATAATATCAAAACATCAACTAACAAATAATCCATACCTTTCATGGGTCATTACCAGTTTCCCCATCCTCAATTGGAATGGAATTGGGTATTGGTAAACCAAAATTATGTATGGTCATACTAATCCCATTCCTGAACCTTCTTCGTAGGACATCTGTTTTCATAATGACCATGCACACCATATTTAAAACATTCAATCAACCATTTGAAAGAACATATTTCCTTTTCTTGGGTTCAATCAGAAACTTCCTTTTTCCATGGCAGGTTATATATTTATGACCTTTGTTACCACATATATAACTTTTTCCCATCCCTTTGAAGAATTTTCCTAGGTGTTTCTTTCCACATGCTTGACACATAAGTTTTTGAATATACTTACCTTTATCAATAGTACCTAAACTTCCATAGGGATTAGTTTCTCGAATATATAATGCCATTGAAAAATCCACAAAGTTTAAGTGGTCAATCATAACTCTAGATAGTTGGTTAAGAGTAACCACAAGATTTCTCATTACATCTCCCATTTCATTCGGTTTCTCATTCAGAAAACCATCACGGTTTTCTTCACATCCATTATTACTTTGGTTCCTACTAGATCCAACCATTTACTAAAACCAAAATGGTTAGTGTGAGTATATCAGAAAAAATCATCATATAATATCTTATGAGGAGGGTAAACACTAAGATATACTTATTCATGTTATCGTAAACTCATTCAATATATCTAAAATAACTATGACTCTTTCAAATATGCTAACTGTTATGGTTATTCCACTTATGCTTAAATAACACCCTAACATCAAAAGTTATCTAAAAAAACCTCTGATACCAACTATAATGCCCCATCCATAAACATTACATAATCTTGAATTAAGTTAATAATTTACATTGAGGATATTTTCAGGTTTATATATTTAGAGAATTATTTCATAACTTATACATAAGAACTTGAATATTACAAGTAGAAACTTCTACTCTAACCAATTTTTTTTCTCAATAATAAAACTCCTTAAATAAAACAAGAATTGTTTTCTTGACATAAATCTTCTTGAATTCTTATGTTCTCTTACCCTTATCTATACCCTATAAAAAACATTTAAAAAACTTGGGATGAGAAAAAAAATCTCAATAATGGTTATAAAATAAAGAAAGAAAACATTAGTCCACCAATTAATACAAACCAAAAAAATCATACTTTTCACTCATATAACATAATCTCTTTAACATACCTCATGAAATCATAATATTTATGAATAACACATACAAATCATAAATCTTAAAGGTAATGTGTGGCATTCATAACATAATTACATTATAGCTTTCACAGCTACGTAAGGACTTATGTTTGGAATACCCATCACAGTATATTCCCTAAATCTCTTAGGATAAACTTTAACATTTTCCTCCTTCACATTACCCAATGCATTAGAGAGTTATCTCAGGCTCACCCACCCTAGGTTTATCAAGGAACCACCTATATTTGGTTTATCACGTAACCACCCATCAAATTTCCAAGTACCATTATATAATCACAACATATAAAATATTTAAATTATCAACATTTCACTAATCAATCACAATAAATAAATTCAAGATATTGAAATATTCAATCCATTTCCAAAACCATTTAAAACATTTTATAAAGATATTTTTGAGTTAAAATCTCACATACCACTTTAAAACTTTTGAAATAAATTATAATTTTAAAACATCAATGTCTATATAAATAAATCCTTAAAACCATTTGAAAACATGTACATAAATGAAAAAGATAAATCTTTATAACATTTAAAATGATATTTAAGTTAAAAAGTCATTTACCACTTGAGAAAATAATTAAATAAAAATAAGTAAATAATAACATTAGAAAACATATAATATCATGAGAATAAGGAGATTCATGATATCATATGTCAAAGGGAATTATATAAACCATATAAAATAGAATTGGTGCATAACAACAAATAAGTCTCAATTTAATGTAAATTGAGATGAAATCCATTAAAAAATCATATAAATGACATAAGAATTTTTCAATTGGGTGATTATGTGTAGAAACAATATATTCACACAAAGGGAAGTAAAAATTACAAAATAAATAAACAAACAGATATTCCACGCATAATCTTGGCATAATATATTCAACTAATTATCCATAAAACCCAATGAGTGGAAATTGAGTTTAGAAATTCCCTTATGAGAATTCGGCAGCTTCACGGCATCACATTAAAATTCAAAAAATTATTTGATGGGAGAAAAAAGGGTCTCTCATAACTTGGAAATAAAATGTAAATAAATAAATATATAGAATAACATATCCCAATATAAAAAATTGGAAATTAAAATACATAACATAAGAGAAGTCTTTGACTAAAAGAGGAGGGTGAAAGGTTCCCTTACCTTGAGTCTGACTCGTCACTTATGTTTATTGTTCTTCCTCAATAATAAACTTAAGTTAATTTGTACTTTCTTAATAACATTTTTTATGTTTATTATTCCTTTTATATCACTTATTATCATGTTATAAATATGACATAATTATTTAAGTTAATATCAGCCATTTTGTCGATCTTTGGTACTTGAGTTAAAAATGAACTTCTTATAATTACAAATTTTCCATGAGGTCAAAAGTCCATTATCACCAAAATATTATTTATATATATCATATATATATCAATTATATATTTATTTATAATATTCCATAACATTTTAAGATAATAAATGAAATGCACCATTCATGGAGACGGTAAGCCGTTCGAATGCATGAACGCTACATTCATTTCTATTTCATATTTAAAGGAATGAAAACTTAATGATACATGGGCATATTATAATTCCATTATAATATCATATGATATATATGTTACATAAGTTCATTAATTCCATACTTTATATATTCCATGTATGGCATGAACAAGTCATATCACTTTGAGGGGGCGATAGTCTGCACTTCCTCAAATGAAATTATCGTATTCACACATCATGAAAAGTGTAAAGGTATGTTTATAAATAAAAATTATAGTATCATAGATAAATTATAAACATAATATTTAACATATATAAATACAGAGTCATCATAATGTCCACTGATAGAAGAAATAGTTTCAATTATTTTATTCTGAATTTCATTGTTTTTAATCCCACCAATGTGTTATTTTAAGGGCAATTGTCACATTTTATAGTTTTAGGAGTATTTTTTAGCTTAATTGAAAAAATGGCTTATTTTGGATTTAAACAGTTTTCATTTACTTCAGCCATAGATTTTTCTAAACTGATCCAAATTGAAAATTTCCTCTTTTATAGGTTTCTATGTTTTATGGGCTTACTTTCATACTTCTGGACCCAAAGCTCAATCAATCATTTGGAAGCTCAAATCCAGCTCACAAACTAGGCCTCAAAAATTGTGTACAGAACTGGAGAATTTTATTGTGGGGACCATATCTCATAAATGTAAGAACCATTGGAGCATAAATTTTACATGGAGATAGAAGAAATCAGTAGGAACAAGTTTTATTATGTTCACGCATGATTCTTTCATTTTCAAGGTCATTAATGCGTTGGAACTCGGTGAATTGGAAGATGAAGAGTATGTTTGGAAGAATTGAATATTCGGAGGACTTTGGCTATATCTCTCTACCCACGTGTCCAATAATCCTAAAATTTTGTAGGTCGACATAAGAGAGATATACGAACAACATTTATGAAGGAACAATGTCCCAATTCTATAATTAAGGAGGCCATACCGGCACATACTTTCGGAGGAATAATTTTGGAGCTAAATTTTCACACCCTCTCCATATAAAAGAGTGTTTATTTTCCATTCCAAAGGGTTGGAAACATAAGAATAGCCTTTTTTGGCCATTTTTTGTAGATTAGTATTTTATTTTATTTTATTTTCATTCTATAATTTCATTTCATGTTTTAATCTAAGTGTTCTCCTTTCTCCACTTTTCTATCTCCCTTTTGTTTTCTCTCCCCGTTTTCTTTTCACTGTGAAATATTATGCTCGTGATCATGAGTAGATAACCTGAGGAAGTTCTTGGGGGAGTAATCCAGTGATGAACCAAAGTCTTTGAACATTAATTCTTAATGTTTATTATTTTCTTATATTTATACTAAGGGGGATCTTAGTGGGTAATGCGCCTTTGTGTCTCCACTTGCCACCTGAGGTTTAGCTTTCACTTCTTCAATATTCTCCCTCGATTGAGGAGGTGGATATGTGGTCTCTCAGCGATCGTTGAGAGTACCATATGTTCACAACCATATGCCGAGGATGATATTCATGCATACGATGGATCATTCTCATTAAGTAAATTCAAAACTAATAATGAGATGATGAAGGTTCACTCTGGGTGATGCTCTTGGGAATGTCTCCTTTCTGTCTTAACATCATTTTGTCTGCATTCATTATGTTGCATTGCATCTACATATTTACTTCTATTTTTTCATTTCCAATTCTCTAATATCATTTCTGGTCATTTTAGTTTATATATACATAGTGAATTAGAAATAGTGAGTGATTGACTACAAAAGGCTCCTCAAGAGATCAACCTAGGTCAGCTACTATGCTGCACTTTGTATAAATATTTCTAAGAGCACGCACGACAACGCTTCATCATCCACCATGAGAGGTGTTAGATGAAAATCAAACAATCATTGTTTCGCGAGGCAGTAGTTCTCCGTACACATAAACAGTATGTTCATATCCATTAGATGGAGGTGTGTGTAAGTGTAGTTAGAATCAGTCTCATAACAACATCATAGTATATTTAATATACTTTTTTTGTTATAAATTAATGGAATAATGAGAGTTTAGGGGGTTAGAGAAGAAAAATAAATGAAAGAATCTTAAGAGAATACATTACCTCAAATCGGGTAACTCCTTTTGAGTTAAGCTAAAAGGCTTTCTTAAATTGCCTTCTACACAAGGTAAGACTTATAGAAGTAAGATAGGGTTTTTTGGAGCTTATTTGGACATATTTTGGATGATACAAGGGGCTTGAGATATGTGACTAACGGTTATAGGTGATGGCATTTTATAAGACGGAGGAGGGGTACTTTAGTAAAGTTTGTAAGATTATTTTATTATGAACTAAAATTTATATTTTTAAAAGGTCAAAAACTCATTTATTTCGTAGATAATATGATTATTTTTAGAAATATTCTCAACCAATAGTTTTTAGACAATTTTTGTTTCATATTTAACAATATCATTTAGCTTCAACCCTTTGTAAACTTATTTGACTGTTACCATGTCTTCTTGTATATTCATAATATATGGTTAATATAGTTACTATAAAATTCCAATCAAATATCAAGTGGTTCATTAATGAAATTTTCATCCTTATCTAAGTAATTTGGAATAATTTTATATTTTTATGACTATTGTATCATTTAATAAAATAGTATTTGTTTTTAAAAACTCATTTATGTTAATTTATATACTATTCATATCATAAATTTTAAAAAAAACTATAACAACTTGATTATTTCTAAAAAAATTATTTAATTCAAATATAACAAGTCATACATATCCCTAAAATTATTGGATGGAATAAAAAGTTTCAAAATAAATTTATTTTAATTTTTATAATCTCAATTATTCAAAACATTCATTAATAAGGTAATCACTGCATCATCATTGTGTCATAAATAAATTTATTTATTTGACATATAAAAATTATAAATAAAATACCATGATGTAGGAAATATTTTTATCTATATAATTAATATTTATAATCTAATATATATTTTATATAACCAAATATAAAAATTGTTTTAGTACATGATATTTGTTTATGCTATATTTTCCTTAACTTTAAATTTAAAGTAATTAAATGTCATTTTCACACACAAGTAGCTCCACGGGGTCCTAAAATCGACCCAAGGATTCCCATGGTCAGACATATCTCATAAAATAGGATTAGGAAATGTGTTAGGGTAATTTAATATTATTATAATATTATTTTTTACCCTTATTTACCAGATTTACCCTTTAACCATGGTAAATAAAATAGTTACTAAAGTTACTATTAATAATGTCTAAAAATAAAAGTTACTTATTTACACAATTTTGAACTCCTTATTAAAAATATGGAATCCATTTTTCCAAATTCAAAATATATAATTTTTATAAATTAATTTAAAATTAATTTCCATAGTCAAAACCAAAAAGCGTGTTTTTAAGAAGTAAAAATTACCAAAATAGTGAAATGTGTTTACGTCCAATTTCAAAGTGAAATTACTTAAAATGACCAAAATTGGATTAAATGATAAAAATTTAATCCAATTAAACTTTAAACCCAATTAAAAGTACAATATAACTATATAAATAAATTAAACTAAAAGATAATTTTGAATTAAAATGCAGTATTTTTCAGTATTCATTAAAAAATGAAATTTATCAGAAAAATTCCAAAATTTCGTCCAAAGTAAATTTTTATGTCCCTATTCTAAATAATAATTTTATTTTTTTCAAATATAACATATAAAAGTGACAAAAACTATATTTAAAAATGGTTCTCCATCAAAAGGTGATAAATTGACCTTTTAAAGAATATTAAAGTACTTTATGATTAAAATTGGATTCATTCTTATTTTAATCATCTAAATTTATTTGATAAATGTAAAAACATTTAACAAATATGTTTAATCATAATTTAGTTAGTTATGTTCATTCTTAGCAATAAAATGGCTATGCATTAACTACCAGTTAAAATAATATTATTATTATTTTATTTTTCAGTATAACTCAAAGTTCAGTGAAACATAAGATTTCAAGGAAACCCATTATTTCCTATTGAGTATGCTATTGGAAAAAGTGTTATATTTAACATAAAATTAATATCTTAATCATAAATATTAATAGAAATGAAAAAAGTATTATTATATAAATACATGGTTCATTACACTTAAAATGCTAGCATAGAAGATCCTAGCATTTGCACCATTATTCTATGATTACCATGAGAGTCACTTAAAATAAATACTATCATTGATCTCTATAGAATTGATAAGGGTATTAGGGGAGTATTTTTCTTAATTCTTGATATAGTTCTTGTAGAGGATCTCTTTAGGGATTGAGAGGATTCTCTAGAGTCGTTGTGCATAACAAAAAAATGTTTATCCTTAGTTTTGGAAATAATATAATTGGTTTTAAATAGTTTTATTGTTAAAAAATAATATTTTCTTAAGTTTCCTTATTATTTTATTTATCTCCATGAAAACCCATATCTAGAATAATAATATTATTATTTCTTGACAAGCGAAAAACTAACAAATTAGTTAAATATTATTTATTGAATAAATTGTTCAAAATTTATTCTAATAATATTTATTAAATGTTATTTCTCACCAGAACTTTAAAATTGGTCTACCATACCTCCACAATATTTATTGAGCATAGAATAATAACTATATATTTAATAAACAAATATCACTGCATTATTATCCAATAAATAAATATTATATTAACTAAATAGAAAATAACGATTTATTAAAGATTCTGCTCACAAATATTCTCTCGAATAATTAGTGACAAAATATATGTTATCATGAAAACATGAATAATTATTAAACCATATATGATAATAATATTTTTTCAACATTTTAAATAATAAGTAATGTTTAATATTTAATTGAGATTCTTGATAAACTTAGTGTGTGTCCCTCTAGACATTTTTCTTGGTGGCATTAAGTGGAGCCACCCAAAGTACAACTATAGCATCTAAAAACACACCAAGGCACATATAAAAAAATAATTTAATGTCAAAATGATATATAACCTCATAAAAATGATTACTATGTAATATAATTCCTTTATCACCATATCTCTAATCAAGTAGTTTTCATGATAGTGTCATCAACTAATGTTATCGATGTCTCTTTCTTTGATTTTATAGAAATGAACCTTCCCAGAGAACACTATGACCATGGATTTATTTAATAGATTTCATTCCCATCAATGAGCCTAAGACATAAGATTCCATAAAAGAATAAAAGGGAAAAATATGTTCTCACATTATTCAATAATGCAATATCACTCATGATGCACCCAACATTTCCTACTTCACCATGAATATATATCATCACGGTTCTTATTAATAAATCAAAGTATGTGACTAATAATATCCATTAATACTAGTATTAAAGTCCAACGATAAATACACATGTCCTCAGATAAGAATATTCAATGACATATGTAAATTTGGATTTTGGACTGGTGAGTTGTGTTATCATAATCTCATGCACGGGAAATTACCAAGGGAATAATCCATGAGAAAGTTCCTTAAATTTCAATGAGTATCTACCCATGATAACCTATATCATTTTTGTATTATAAAATGATATCATCCAATAATTGAAAATATATTTAAGAATACAATTATTGCACTTATGGGTTATCATCATATATGAGAACAACTATGACCTTTCAGTGTGACAGATACTCTTAGGACATTATCACATAATATTTCACATAGAATAACAGTAATATTGTGATAATAAGTTTATTATTACTCAAAATAATGAATACAGGTAATTATAAAGTACATAGAATTTGGTTTTGGGGCACTAAATCCAATAATCCATATAATATAAATGAACTTTGTAAGGTTTAATGTAGAGTAAATCAATATTTTATTATTTTATTTTCTAGTAAAATAGGTATGTATATCACAATGTTACCCTAATATCTTCCCAAATTACTCCCTTAAATGCATTCACAACATTCTTCCACATATCTACATCAATTGGTATGTCCATTCGAGTAGTGAAATCAATATAACTAATGAAAATGGAGTTATTAGGTTCAATAGGTTGGTCACTTTCATTCCATAAAACATCGAATTTTATACCTTTTCTCCTAACCTTAATAATTTTTTTTAATACTATCATATATGGTACTCCTATTTTTTTTCATAAATTGGTTGTTCACCTTCTACCATTTCCTCAGTTTCAACATTTTTAGTTGATGTTTCTAAGCACAGAGGAAGCATTCAAAGGGGGAGATATATTAAAATTTCAATAAACAATTTTTTTCCTAAAACAAAGAGTGAGGATCTTGAACATTAAATTTATAATTAATTTATTTAATATTTAAATAAATAAATACATGGTCTTAGGAAATTTCTTCATTGGTGATTGTTGATCATCTGAAAATACCCTTTTGGATTACCTTCATTGTGCTATGAGGATACAAGGATATAATCTCTCTAGTGGTGGTCCACACATGCTCCTATAATCTTCGAGCATCACCACTCGATCTCCGGGTGCTAGTGTTGTGAGCTGAATGTCTTGCATTGTTTGTTCTTGATCATTCATTCTTTAATCTTGAAAAAATCTATCTTAAACTTCTCATTATTTAGAGGGAGAGAGAAGGAGTTGAGAGATAACTTTCTATGTGAAACAATTATCTATTCTCAATTTTGGATACCCTATAAAATAGAAATAGTCGTTTATTTATATATTTAGGATTTAAGTTAAAATATTATTAAATTTCATACTAACCATTAAATAACATTTATTACCTTTAATAAGCACTATTCCATATAATAATAATTATATTATTACTATTTTTTGGTGTGCTCCAACTTCCATAATAATAAATATTATGTAACAGTCTTGTTAATTAATATTTGTCACTGGACTCAGTCTTGGTCTGTACAAACTACTCCTGCATTTATTGAATAACTGAATAAATATTTTATTCATAAATAAATATTTTATTCACAATATAGTGAATAAATATTTATTAAAATGTTCAATTAATAAAATAAATATCTTATTCATATACTGATGAATAAATATTTATTTAATTTATTCGATCAATATAACTTGAATAAAATTATTCCTCAGACTAGAGAATAATATTTATTCCATTTATTAAACTAAAATATAATTTAATTGAGATCAACATAAACACTAAGTGAGTGAACCTCTATGATTTTTTCTTGTTGGAATTAGGTGGACTTGCCTAAAGTCCAAGATTACTATCTAACAATGGGTTAAGGCACCAAAGAGAAAGAACTTAATGTTAGAAGGTCGACAACCACATACAAATTCTCACTCTGTGATATAATCCCTTGGTCAAAATATCTCATCAATCAAGTTTCTTATCGGTGTCACCAACCTATATGCTCAATATAACTTTCTTTGACTATCTGAAATAAACACATCATTACAACATGGACATGGAATTTAATGTGACTGTTCTATTTCAATCAAAGGGATGAGATATCAGCTTCCATAAAGATGGAAGGGACAAATCATTCCTCAACTTATTCAATAATAACATGTCACTCATGATGCACCCAACATATTTAACTTCTCTATGAACTTTTATCATCATAGTTTACGAAATACATCTAAGTATGCAGGTTGTAAAATGCATTAACAATAATTTTAAAGTATAAGGACCATCACAAACACTCATAGATAGGAATTTCTGATGACACCAAAAACATTTATAATTCCTTTTATCGAGTCTGTTCTCATAATAATCTATCTTGGATATTACCAAGTGTGAAATTCATGATAAGAGTCCGCATTTACTTACGAGTACTCTCACCTAACATTCTATATACTATATGTCCCATTATAGTATGATATCCAACTGCAGAACATTATTTGAGAAAATAATCATAGCACATCAAGGTTCCCATCATAGCGGGGAATCACTATGACCTTATAAATTTGAAGTATACTCTTGGAAATTATTACATTAGAGTTCGGAAGAACAATAAAGATTATGTAATAAGAAGTTTTATTAATATTCAATAAATCAAAAAAATTATGTAATCAAAGTACAAATAGTTTTTCCTAGGACATGAACTCCAAAAAACTCCCACAAATACTAGAGACAACTACCTATAACCTTCAGTCTGTTAGAACTCACATGATAGTCATGTTTCTACTGAGTCAAGGTTTTATTCAAGGGTTAAACCACATTTTATTCCATGGAAATACTTCTCACTACAACTTCACCTCTCTAAGAAAAATCCATCAAGAGATGATACTTCTAAAGTATGTGTTTCTTCTACTGATGTGATCTTGGATCTTTTTCAAGAGACAATGCTACAATATTATCACAATAGAGAGTGATAGGATATTTACTTCTAGGTACCACATCAATCTCTTCGATGAAGTTTCACATCCATATTTATTTTTTAGCTACCTTAAAAGCTGCATATACTCGAACTATACTGTTTAATCTAGAGCCACATCCTACTTCGAGCTCTTATAGCTCACCTCAACTCCAGTCAAAGTGAATATGCATCCTGTTTTTGACTTCATGTCATCTTAATTAGTTTTGAAACTACCATCTCTATATACTTTGATGACTTGTTCCTCATATCCTCCATAAAGCAGGAACATATCCTTTGTACGCCTCAGATACTTAAGAATAGTCTTAATTTCCATTAAATGGTGATCATATATATTAGTTTGATATCTTCCTACATCACTTAATGCGTTGGAAAAATCTAGACTAGGACATAGAATAGAATAAGTGACTAACAAAATTATTGAGGCATATAGAATCATTTTCATTCTGTTTATTTCATCTAGTGTTTGAGGACACATTTCCCTAAAAAGATGAATGCCATGTGAAATTGGAAACAATACCCTCTTATATTGTTCCATATCGAATATCTTTAATATCTTGTCAATTTATGTACTTTTAATTAGGCCAAGAAACTTCTTGGATCTATCATGATATATCTTGATCCCAAGAATATATATTTCCTCACCCAAGTCCTTTAAAGAGAATCATTTATTCAACCACACTTTAACAGACTGTAAGATTGGTATTTCATTTCTAATGAGTAATATTTCATTAATATATACTATTGAGAAAACAACTACACTCCCACTAAACCATTTATAGACATTCAGCTCATGTTCTTTCTTTATGAAACCAAATTCCATTATAGACTCATCAAAATGAATGTTACATTACCTACATGATTGCTTTAATCCATAAATGGATATTTGAAACTCTTTTACCTTGTTGGCATCCTTTAGAGTCACAAAACCTTAGGTTTGTTCCATATAGACATCTTCCTAAAGGTTCACATCAATGAAGTCTATTTTAACATCCATTTCCTAAATCTCATAATCATGAAAATCCGTAATGGAAAGTATAATTTAGATGAATTTAAGCATTGCAATTGGTGGAAAGGTTTCTTCGTATTCAATGCATTGATGTTGTTTAAACCCTTTTGAAACTATTCATGCCTTATAGGTACTGACTTGTCCTTTCATGTCCAGTTTATTCTTGAATACCCATTTCCAACCAATTGGATTTATATCTACTAGAGGTTATACCAAAATAGAGACTTGGTTTTGGAACTAGGAACCCATTTTATAATTCATGGCTTCTTTCCACTTAACAACATATGTTCCACTTACTGATTCCTTTTAGGTTAGAGGATCATTATTATAAACTAATAATGATCCGCAATCATTGGTTACTAAAAAAACCTTACTATTCTAGTTCTCTAACCTCTATAATACTCCTACACAGTAATTGTATCTTTGGAACAATTTATTATTCCATGGGGCTTTGTGGAATTTGTTTATGTGCCAACTCTTGTGTATCTTAAGACTATAATTCATCAAGTTCTATCTCTCTCCCACTATCTATTTTAGAGATAAGATCATTCTTAATAAATGTGGGATTTCTATCAACCACAACCTTTTTTTCTGAAGGATTGTATAGGTAGTATCCATTTGTTTCTTTCAGATATCCTATAAAGATATGCTTTGTGCCTCGAGGTGAAAGCTTGTTACTTGAAGAGGCCTTAACAAATGCTTCACAACCCCACCCATGTATATAAGATAACGCATGTTTATTTCCATTCTATTCTTGGTGTGGTATATCATATGTTTCTTTAGTTGGAACCTGGTTTAGTACGTATGATGTTGTTTGTAATACATATCCCCAAAAGGATAATGGAAGACTTGAATGACTCACCATTGATATAACCATGTCTAACAAGGTGTGGTTCCTCCTTTCACTTACACCATTCCACTGAGGTTTATAAGGATGATTTAGTTTAGATAAAATTCTGAACTCCTATAGATAATCAATGAATTCTTAGTTTAGTTATTCTCCACCATGATCTATGCAAAGTTTTTTAATCTTCTTACCAAGTTGATTCTCAACTTCATTCTTGTATTCCTTGAATTTTTCAAAAAAAACTTACTTATACCTCATTAATTAAACATATCCATATCTACTAAAATCATCAGTAAAAATTATTAAGTATGAGTACCCACCCCTTACTTCAACATGAAATGGTCCACACACATCGGTATGAACTAATTCAATAAGATAATTATCCCTTTCACCTTTACCACTAAATGGGATTTGGTCATTTTTACTTGTAAACATTTGTGACATACACCAAGTGGTTTTAGTTCAAAATAATATAAATATCCATCTTGATATAATTTAGTCGAGAGGTTTTCATTTACATGACCTAGCCAGTGATGCCAAAGTTGGGTGTGGTATGAGTAATGTGAAGTTACTTCGTTATCGATTTCCATTATTTGGTTCGTGTAATTCAACACATAAATAATATTATCTAAATGCTCCTTTCCATAAAAATTCTATATTTATAAAATAAGAAATATTTATTCCCAAATTTAAAAATAAATCCATTTTTATCAAGTATGGATACAAAAATAAAAATTTTAGTAACTGAAGGCACATAATAACAAACCATTAAAACCAAGATCATTCTGGTTGGAAACATGAGGTTCTAGTGCTTGATAGCTATAGAAGTTGGTTTAACTCCATTGTATGATCAAAGATCTACCTCTCCTCAGTCAATCAATATGAATTTACTTGGTTCCTATATTTTAATACATATGTGAGAAACTAAAGTTGTATCTAATACCAAAATTGTAGAAATAGATAAATTTCACTCGATAATCAATGCAACTGAAGCTTCCCATTGCTTCTTTGTTTGGGTATTTTTTTCTTCTAATGGCCCTTTTTTCACATGAAACATAGATAGCATCATGTTACCTTGATTTCCTCTTGAACTTCCTCTTATTGGAAGGGTATGAAGAAGCTTTGGGATTAAATATATTCTCTTTACCTTTTTGTTTTTCCACCATAAGGATGGAAGGTTTTCATGATTTGTATCCTTATCTACTTGGAGAAGAAGAGTAAGAAGATCTGGTAGAGTCTTATCAATGTTATTCATATTAAAATTCACAAAAAAATTGAAGAATCTCTGAGGGAGTGATATATAGATGAGGTTGGTGCCCAGTTCTTCAGGGATTTTAAACCCCAAAACCTTTAAGCATTCAAGATATCCAATGATATTAACTACATAAGGCCTAGATGGGGCACCCTCTCCAAGCTTTCTCTAAAAGAGTGCCTTGGAAATCTCAAATTGTTCCTTTCTAGCTCTCTCCTGGTAAATATCATGGAGTTGATCAAGCATGTTATACGCATCCATGTTTTTGTGAGACTTCATTAGTTCATGAGACATCGATGAAATTATAAAATATAAAACATCGATCACATCACTCAAATGTTTTTCATAGACAAGAAACTCTTGATCACTCACCTCATTAGCAGGCAGATTAGGCATTGACGATTCTAGCATGTAATATTTCCATTCATGGCGTAGCACAAACTGAAGGTGTCTAAACCACTCCTAGAAGTTACTACCAGTTAGGAGGTTAAATTTCTCCAATATTGATCACAAGGATAGTGTGGATTATGAAATTTTTATTTTATTATACAATTAAAAATTGTATATTTTTATTACTTTTCTTTATTACAAAATAAGTGAGATATAATAAATTAATTGGTTTGATTTATTTATTAAATCTCCAATTTTTTATCAAGTCTCAATAGCCCTCACCATTGAACTTGGAATGTCTAGTTTCTTTAATATTATCGTGGAAAAGATCCCCATTACTTTTATTAATGATCCATACTTTCACCATGAAAGTCATAATAAAGTAATTTGGTAGGTGGTCTTTCCAACTATTAACTTGTATCTCCTTGATCTGTTGAGTGGATTCCCATATCCTAATATTCTGACATGGATTTTCTCAAAATGTTGCTCCAAATTTTTATTGAACAGACTTTGGTCGTTAAACAAAATACAATTTTCGTTAAGTCTACCCAAAACTCTCATGATAACTCCCTGATAAAAGTAAGTGTCTAGAATTTAGCCATGTACTACAAATAGTTCTATGGTTTAATTCCCAATCAAGTAATGGAAGGCTTAGTCTGACTTAATATTTAATTGAGGGATTTAAATTTATTATGCATAAATTTTATCTTGTTTTATCCTTTACAAATATTTTTAATATTAAGTGGATGTTACTTAATTAATTAACCATGTTGCATAAAACATTTACACATAATTATTTAATTTAATTTCCATATTTTCACATAATTCATTTATTTATGTGATCATGGTCTTGAATCCATAAAATAAATAATTACATAGATATAAATAATTAATTAATTAAATTACCCATTCATGATTTTTAGCTAATGGTTGATTTAATTAGTATAAATTAAATCAACCTTTAACCTAAGAGAAATAGCTCTTATTTCCGGTCTCAGCATGAGTTAAAACATTCTATCTATCCACCTATGTATCATCGGGGTTGGCATCATTATGGTTCTATCTTGAACTGCCTCCACACTCCATGGGATGATCCATTAATTACAAATATTTATTACTCACACACATGTGAGGGGAACCAAATGATGGGTTAAATGGGGTTACATAAATATCTTTAGACACTTAGGTCTTATATAATAATGGAGGGATGGATGAATAGTAGGCCGTCATTTAATTTAATATTAAAAAAATTCAAACTCAAGAAATAAATTAAATTAAAACATCCAACACAGACACAGGTATTTTTGAAGATCATGAATGGTCAAACATGAAATGAATATGAAAAAGTAAACAGGTAGAATTCATTTCTTTATTCTCTCTTTTATTATTTAAGATAAACACACTTTCATTAATTAATCAATAAATTAAATAATTAATTACCTTTGATATTTATGAACATACCATCTTATTTGGAGATATCCATAATTAATGACATTCATGGAAAATAAAATGAAGAACTGATAATGACATATTAATTACAATAAATAAATTGATCATTTAAAATTCTTTAAAACCATTATTATATTTTCAAATACACAATGGTGTGCAAATAAATAAAATAAGGTTTTAATACTAAAATTTTCAAATTTAATGAAATTTTCATTTTTTCCATTAATGGGAGACTACACAGCATGTACATGCAACTACACACCATGAACCTTAGTTGTTATATATCCAAGTCACGTGCCTGGGGCTTCGGTGTGTTAACTCGGTCGGACTACACAGTGTGTACATGCCAACTACACACCCGGTATCTGCTTTTTGTGTGTCAGGTTAGCCCGATCAATACGTGGTGTGTAATAAAAGCACCATGTGTAATTAATTTCTCAGCGTATCTAGATACAACATTCATGGGTATACGATGTGTGCCCTGGACACACGTTGTGTAACCCAGTTTTATCAGCCAATGATTTGTAACTTCCCAATGGAATCTCTGTTCATTATTCATTTATTTTTAAACCTTTAAGAAAATTAAATATTGAACGAACATTATTAATATGTCGATAACATGTTAATTCAAATCATATTAAATAAAGAATAAAATGAAATTATTATCTAGCCACAATTGCGCATAGATCAAAAATAAAATAAATAATTATAAATTTAAACGTGACTACTCTAATACCACTTGATGGTTTCGAGCACAGTGGAAGCATGCAGAGGTGGGAGATATATTAAAATTTCTTTCAATAATCTTTTCTCGAGACCAAGGGAGAGGATATTTCATTTCAAATTTATAATCAATTTATTTAATATTTGAAGAAATAAATACTAGGGATAAGAAACTTTCTTCATTGGTGAATTTTGATCATTTGAAAGACCCTTTTGGATTAACTTTGTTGCGCTATGAGGATCCAAGGATAGAATCCCTCTAGCAGTGATCCACATGTTCTCCTATGATCTTCGATCAATACCAATTGACCTTCGGGGGCTAGTGCAGCAAGTCAAATTTCTTGCATTGTTTTTTCTTAATCTCTCATTATTCGGTCTTGAAGAAATATCTCTTAAACTTCTTGTTCTTGAGAGGAAGATAGAATGAGGAATTGAAAGATAATTCATTGTGAACAACAATTATCTATTCTCAATTTCGAATACTCTAAAAAATAGAAATAGTTGTCTATTTATAGAGTTAGGATTTAAGTTAAAATATTATTTAATTGCATACTGGATGTTAAATAACATTTATTACCTTTAATAAACACCATTCCATATAATAATAATTATATTATTAATATTTTGTGGTGTGCTCCAATTTCCACAATAATAAATATTATGTAACGGTCTTGTTAATTAATATTTTTCATTGGACTCGGTCTTGGTCCATTCAAACTCCTCTAGAATTTATTGAATAACTAAATAAATATTTTATTCATAAATAAGTATTTTATTCATAGTCTAGTGAATAAATATTTATTAAAATATTCAATAAATAAAATAAATATTTTATACACATTCTGGAGAATCAATTTTCATTTAATTAATGTGATTAATATAATTTTAATAAAATTATTCCTCATACTTGAGAATAATAAATTTTCCATTAATTAAAATCAAATATAATTTAATCAAGATCAACAGAAACACTTAGTGTGTGGACCTCTTGGATTCTTTCTCATTGGAATTAGGCGGGCTTTCCTAAATCCAAGATTACTATTTACCCATGGGTCAAGGCACCCAATAGAAATAACTTTATGTTGCAACGTCATCAACCACGTATGAATGATCATTGTGTAATATAATCCCTTTATCTCAATATCTCATCAAGTGGGTTGCACATTCGTGTCACCAACCTATATACTCAATATGAATTTCTTTGACTATCTGAAATAAACATGTCGTTACACCATGGCCATGGAATTTAATACGACTATTCTATTCCAATCAAAGAGATGAGATATTAGCTTTAATAAATATGTAAGGGAAAAATCCTTCCAAGAATTATTCATTAATTACATGTCACTCGTGATGCACCCAACGTATCCAACTTCTCTATTAATTTTTATCTTCATGGTTTACAAAATACATCTAAGTACATGAGTTTTAACATGCATTAATAATAATCTTAAAGTCTAAGGACCATCACACACGCTCTTAGATAGGAATATTTGATTACATCAAAACATGAGGAATTCCAATTAGTGGGTTTGTTCTCATAATATATCTTCTTGGAGATTACCAAGTGATAAATTTAGGAGAAGTAGTCTCGTCTTCATATGAGTACTTTCACTTAACAATCTATGTACTATGTGTGCCCGCATAGTATGTTATCCAACCAAAAAACATTATTTGAGAATATCATCATAGAACATCAAGGTTCTCATCATAGAAGGGAAAGGCTATGACCTTATCAATGTGACGTATACTCTAGGAAATTATTAGATTAGATTCATGAAAAAAATATGTAATAATAAGTTTTATTAATATTAAATACATAGAACATTTATGTAATCAAAGTATAAGCAGTTGGTCCTAGGACACCAACTCCAACATCAATATGTTGTTCCTCGGGATTAGTAGAATCATCAAGTGGAGAAAATTTTTATTCCATAGGATTTGGAGCGCCATCAAATAGAGAAGACATTATCTACAGAAGTAGTTAAACATTTAATTTAGATTACATAAATGCAGTAGTGAACACATAATATTATGAGGTAATGAAATGTATATTAAATAAAATAGCCTTATTGTTGAACTCTCTTTTTTTATTTAAATGTTAAATTGATTTTACCCTTTTATAGAGTATAAAAACCCCCACCATGTGGTATCCTATAACATAAAATACCACATCTATATTGGGACCACTATGAAATGATTGCAACATCCCAATGAAAGGATCATCCTCAATTTAATTGACATATGACCCTACAATAGTTTTGGTTGATAATAGAATAACTGATCACTTTCTATTTTTATGATTCTGGGTATAAAAATTATATCACCTATGATTCCATTATGAGTTGTTTTTCCTTGTACCCTTCTTTACTAGAATCCTCTTTTATGAATCCTGGTTTATTTATTTTAAAAACACTCCTGTTATTAACCCATTTTCATTAAAAAATTATCACTTTGAATAATGTATACTCTAACTCTCATATTTGTTTTATGATGTAAAATCTTTAAATATTCATGTAAATTGGATTTACATCCTTACTACCTGATATATACACTACTTCCACCACAAGATTAACTCCATTATTTTTCATGGTACTATTTTTATCATGTTCCTTTATATATAAATTTTAATCATTATAAGATAATACATGAATACTTAGTCCCCTAGAGTTCCATTGAAGTCATTCTGAAATTGATTTCATATTTTTAGTTTAATCCTTAAGAATATAGTCTTGAAACCATCCTATAAACTTTCAATTATGTGTATTTGATATCCAGCTTTCATCCCTTAATGGATTCAAATTCCTAATAATTACTCTGTGGTTTTAACATATAGTGAAACATCTAAAATATTATGTAAAACATAAAATTTATCCTTATCATGCTCTATAATTATAATTGTGATAACATATATTCTAGAAATTAATTAACCCACAAGATACCCATTGTGATGAGATTCTGAGAGACTAATTCTATCAACAACATATAGGAATTTGATATATAATTCAACAGCTTCCTCAAAAATATATTTCTCTACAATACAACCTTTTATACAACTTTTATTTTTGATGTACCCTTTCCAAATATACATATATATTTTAATAGTTTACATCCATATATAATGTATAGGACCGCATAATCAGATCTATATCTTACCAAATGAACCATAATATCAAGGAATAATGGTGGGAATAATATCTCCAATTCACTTAATATGACTAAAATCTCCTTTCCTATAGTTGGTAAATTTCTCGAGTCAATAACTTTACTACTTATAGATTTAAAAAATAAACAAATCTTGGTTAATGAGTGAAAGAAAATTTTAGGAAAAATACAACATAAATCTATATGCATTTAACCTTGCATCAAAACATGAAAATAGTGTAATTTTATTCCCTTTAACATTAAATATGTTAGTATCATGATATTATTGATATTTTATGAATACCCATATGGAGCCTTTAAATTATTCAATAATTTTTAAAACTAATATCTCTTATTTCTCAGAAGAGTGCAAGTTGTGAGAGGAAGAAAATTTTTCCTTTCACCCTTTATTAGGGACAACTCTTTTCTCCTCATTTCAATCATGTCCAACCTAGAATTAATTCAATCCTTTGTTTTTTGGGGTTCATTTAGTAATGTTCCAATGAAATTATCACATACATTTCTTTCAGTGTGCATGACATATAGAAAATATATAATGTACAAAAAATTATAGTAGGTAATTCAAAAAAAAATCTTATCTATTTTTTCAATAGATTTTCATAAGGTTTTATGAAAAAGGTTTATAAATAATAGTGACCATATCATTTACTTTATCAAACTATTGACCACCTATTAGTGGAGATAGTTTTGTGCCTTCTTCTAAATTCATATCGAATGATGTTTTTCAAGATTGGTATTTATGTCATTGGGGTAAAAAAATTCCCTAGAAAAATAGTATTTGAGGAATATTTTAACCAAACTGAGTGTGTACCTTGTTTACAAATGGGAAAACTTAGTATTACTTTATATCCTGAAAATTTTTAATAAGAAGGAAAGTAATTTATCATCTCATATAATATGGATCTCAACATGAAATATTTATTTCTATAAGTATCATATAACATTATACCTAAATCTCACATTAATTTTAGATCATTGATCGTTGGAGCCAAATAAATATCAATATCATTACCTTGTTATTTTGGTCTTGATATAATCTAAAATGACATAATGTATTTTCACTTCATGCATAAATATAGTGGAAAGTTATAATTTACTAACATAATTGGCCATGTAAAGTGAGTTCTACTTTACACACCAAAAGGATTCATTCCATTTTTAGATAGCTCAAGAAATATGTTTCTCATCTCATTTCTAAATTCAGGATACTTGTGATCAATTTTCTTCCATAAATAAGTGTTTTTTGGGTGATGAGGTTTCCCATGTTAAATTTTTGTATCTAAATGCCAAGTAAATTACTTTGTATTATCCTCACTTCCATATAGGTTCTTAAACCTTGGAATGATTGGAAAGTACCTTAAAATTTTCAAAGGACTAGATTCATCTTACTTGTATGGAGAAATACAACATTGAGGTCATTTTTTAAGTGATGTATAGTCCTTAAAAAGCAATATATAGTAATTTGGATAGGTATGTATTCTTTCATAGACAATGACCATTGAAAAAAGAATTCATTTAACATCATATGTTTGGAAAAGAAGCTCATTATTTTTTAAAAATATATCATTTAAGGGAGGAAATAGTTCGGTAAAGATGGTTTCACTTCTTTTACTTC
This sequence comes from Viscum album, assembly GCA_963277665.1. Classification (NCBI taxonomy): domain Eukaryota; kingdom Viridiplantae; phylum Streptophyta; class Magnoliopsida; order Santalales; family Viscaceae; genus Viscum; species Viscum album. The sequence continues at coordinate 601,885,098 of OY728142.1, forward strand.
TATATTTCATATTATATAGCATCAGTATAGCTAAAAATGTGATGTATTTTGTACAACCAACATACAATGACGTATTTTCATAGATATATGACATATTAAATTACTTTGGACAATTGTGACGTTAATCTTCAACTATCATTATCATTTTTTCAAAATAAACTTTATCATCATTTACACTTATAATCATATCCTCAATACGATCATCATCATCATTCACACTTGTAATCATATCAGATGATCCATAACCCATAGTGTTATCTCAATAACAAGATACATTCAATTTTTCTTGATATTTAGTTCATCATTTATAGCTTTGATCTATTCTATGGTAGATAAAATGTTCTTCAAAATCTTCTAGACTAATTATTCGTGAAATGTAAGCACGGACAAAGGATTTGAGAAGGGTTACATGCATGATATTTTGAAAACTTGATAAACTCTTTTAACCTATCCTTGTATTATTTTAATCCTAAGATTGGAATCTATCCATTTTTTATTCATATCCATACTATTTGATTTGATAAGATTCATATTTAACAATAAATAAATAGATACACATAAGGTATGATATTAGGTTCCTAAAAGTCTATTATCTACACACACACATATAGTCATAATATTTTATATAAGTTGTTATTGAAACAATAACTTGTTAGAACATTTGAATATGGATAATTATATGAATAAAAAAATAACACTTTTTTTCATTCTAAGAGGACACATATCAATATTCATTTAATTTTTGGAATGGATTAATTGAGGGAGACAATTCACTCCCAGTCATTATCAATGTGTACAAGAAACATGTGCATTTCTTCAACTATCCAAGAATTGGGGTACATATAATAAGATTTTGCTATCAAAAAAAATTATTTTTCTCATTTTTTATGCAGTTTTTGAAGGCATGATGTGTGACAACCTATTTTAATGAAGACTTTTAAATTTAAGGAAACATTTTACCAAAAATCATAAGGTGTGACAACCCATTTTATGTTATTTAACTAATCATTTATAAACCATTTCAAAATATCCTAGAAAACATTATCGTTGAAATAATCATAAAAGTAAGAAAAGAATAATATGAATAAACTAATGTCAAATTTAATTACATACATATAAATTTTAAAAAATAAATTCAAACTTCCAACTTGAAACCTCACATGACTCAAAAATAATTTTATAGATTTTCATTCAAAAAAAACCTCCCAAAATAATACTCATGGGTTTTTAACCTAATTATTAACATTATAACTCAAAAATATTTTAAAATCTCATTCTAGATTACCTCAATCATTAAAATAAAATCCACATATAAATATAATTAAAATAAAATCATAAATTTTCATTAAATAAACATATATTTTGAAACCAAAGTAGTGGGAACTGGAATAAAGTGACAAAACATGGAAGACATATAATACAAGGAAAGAAAAAATGGATAAGAACCACTATCACAACAACATGAAAAGAAGAATCTCAAGTAGTGGAAAATGATTGCGTGAGACCATAAGATTAGTAGGGGAGCTGCATGCACCACTATTCCGGATGAAAAAAAAAACATGATGCATGTGCAGTAAATCATTTAAGAAATACAAAAAAAACAATATTATAATATCATACCTTTAGTTTTGAGGGTTTGAATTTATCCAAAATCTCCCATGAGATCGTAGAAGAGTTTATTTTCCATGGAAATCTTGAGTGGAACAATGATCTGAGATCTCTATTAGGGTTATTTTAAAAGAAAATAAAGAGTTTTATAAGTGTTAGTAAAAAATGTTGATAAAAGATACCTTCATCATTGCTAAAAAAAATTGATTTTATTAGTGTTAATTTCTATCTCTCTCAATGAAAAATATAGTGCCAAAATGTTTATATTTAGCGTTGATAAAAACTAGTTTATAAAATATAAAATTTAAATTTAAAAATATAATAAATTACTAATTATAAAAACATGAATAATAAAAATCAAAAAACTACTTTATAATAAAAAAAGAATAAATATTAAAAATTAATAAATTACAAAAAATATTAAAATTTAATATGTGATGTTAAAAAATAAATAATATTATCTATATAAATTCAAAAAAAATTGAAAATTAATAAATAATAAAATAAAAAGGAATAAATAAAAAATATTTACAATAAATTACTCATTAAAAATTAATAAATAATAACTCGATAAAAATTTAAATTAAAATTAGTAAATATGAATTTTGTAAATTAAAAAAATATTAAATATATTAAATATTAATAAATAAAAATATATAAATAGATATTAAAAATGAATAAATTATAGAAATATTAGACAAATAGTATTAAAAGTGAATAAATTACAGAAAAAAATTTAAAATTGAAGAAGTATTAAAAATTTATAGATGTAAATAAATGAATGGTTATTAAAAAAATTAATAATTAAAAAATGAATAAATTTCACAAATAATAAAAAAATGAATTGATAATTTTAATTATATAGATTAATGAAATATTAAAAATGAATAAATATTAAAATAAAAAACTATTAATAATTAATTTTAAAAACATGAGATTTATAATAAATTAATCATTAATAATGAATAAATAATAATTGTATAAATATTTAAATATAAATATATAAAAATAAATATTAATAAATATTAATTATATAAATTAAATACATATTAATGGTATTGAATATTAATACTTTAAAAAGTATAAATAATTATAAAAATGGATACATTACCAAAATATTGGATGAATAAACATTAAAAATGAATAAATTATAGAAAACATTGAAAATAGTTAAATATTAAAAATGAATAAATAATACTAAAAGATTAAATGTTAAAAATGAATAAAATTTAATACATAAAAATAAATAGATTCTAAAAAATATTGAAAAATGAATCAATAATGTTAATTATATTAGTCAAAAAAACATTTAAAAATGAATAAATATTAAAGTAAAAAATGAATAATTATTAAAAATTAAATTTAAATACAAAAGATTCCCAATAAATTACTAATTAAAATAAATAAATAATAATTGTATAAATATTCATAATAAAAAATGTGTGTGTTCACGGGATCTCATAAGGGGGACTTTTCGGCCAAGGATTTTCATGGGTTACAAATAGTGGATCATGGTAGAGATGAATGGGGTAAATCTCTCTGGAAGAAAGAAGTTCTAACAAAGATCAATTTCATGATCTGGAGGGTCCAAAATAATGCTTTTCCTGCAAATGATAATATCAAATAGATGGGGGTGAACCTGGATTCAAGATGTTACTGCTACAAGGAGGTGCGAACTGATGATACCAAACACCTATTCTTTGAGAGTGACTGGGCTAGGGTGGTATGGCAGGAGTTTAGAAGTTTCACAAGGTGGTCCTCTAAGGAGGTGAAGATTACTAACTTCATGCATCACTGGTTCCAGGGGAAGATGTTGACCTGAATGAACAGCGCGGGGGGTCATTTTTGTGGTAGGTTATTGGTCCATATGGAATGAGCATAAAGAAGCTCGTCACAAAGGTACCACCAGAACCAGAATGCATCATATTTTAAGAACTAGGAATGTACTACTTGATCTTATTCAGATATTTAAATAATGTGTGACAACTCCCTTTATCCAGTCGATCAATTCTAGAACTCACATTCTCATTGAGAAGAGTAATAGATATGGAAATTGGGTGTGCTGGTACCCCTTGGTGGGCCTCAAAATGAACAAGGATGGTTAATGTAGCTCAGGTGTGATGTGGGGTGGTGGGGTGATTAGGGACATTAGAGGCTCTATGATTCTTACCTTTAATGATTTCTTTAGTAGTGGGGACTCCCTTAAAGAAAAGGCTCAATAGTTCTCTCGAGTCTCCTTCTTTTCTCTCAGAAAAGTATTTAACTTTTAGCGGTCAAAACTGACTCGCTTAAAATTTACAACGCTCTTTGTGGCTTCAGGGCTACCCTATGGTCCATTGAATACATTATCTGATGGTGAAAAGGGTTGATGCATAAACAAATGGAGGTGCGACATACATGGTGTGAATGGAATACATTTTCTAAATTCTTGGATGAAAGAGAGAATCTGGGAGTACAACTCACCTATTTCTCAAGTCTCAAAACACTACCCATGGAGGGAGAAAATCTAGTTTGTGCGGACACCTTGGTACTTCACCACTTTAGAACACCATGATCTTGTCACTCTGTCCTCATTTTTTCCTCCTTTTTCTGATAATCTTTAGCATCTAATACTTTTTAAAATCAATAAAAATGTTTGTTATAGAAAAAGTATTAAAATAAAAATGAGTAAATAATAATTATATAAATTACAAATATATTAAAAATATTAAATATTAATAATTAAAAATACATAAGTAAATGTCAAAAAATGAAAAAATTACAAAAATATTATATATATATATATATAATTACATTCATTACATTTGAAAAATCAAATGACTTTCTATGTGATTATGTGTACGTATGTGTGTGTGTTGCACATGCTATAATGTGTGGTCTGATCTGGGGTTGATTGGTACTAGTCTCAACCTCCACTTAAAAATGGATAATGTTCAAATCCTAATAGGTATAGGTATTTCATCAATATTGTAATGGCAGTGTACCACTATAGCAGGGTACTATATGAAGCAGTACTATTCATCAAAAATGGACTTTCGGGTCATAAAATTGGGCATTAGAGCCACAGTTCATCCAATAAATCCAAGGCATTTAGGCCATACGGCCTTTGGGACACAACTTGTGGATATTTTGTAACATGGAAGGGCTATAAAAAAATTACTTGATGCAATGTACAGGCAGTACAACATGATGACACATGGGCACAATCGGGTGGGCAATGTCAAAAGAGACATGGGCACACTGGATCCTATCATCCAGCCACCTGTCCCCATGAATTTATAATGTGGGATATATGGGAACCTTAAAACATGAATATCAAGAAGTGTGACCAAGAAAATGATCTAGCATGACAAACAGGTGATGCATCAGGGAGGCAAGCAAGGCATCACCACGTGGGTGGCTCTAAAGAGAGATGGGTGTGTTAGAACCTATTCTCTAGTCCTTTAGATAAACTATTCTATGTTGTGGTTAGAGGGTATCCCTACCATGATGTTTCAACGGAGATCATGATCCACTGTTTCTTGGTAGGGGTTTATGTAGACTTCATATGGGTGACATTGTTTAATGACTACTGCAGGGGGTGACAAGGGGTTCCACTGGTGTCATGGAATGATTCAGGCTAATCTATTGGGCCTTCAGGATACATTTGGGTCTTTGATCCATCAGGCCTTAGATCTATGTATCATCCTTCAAGGCACTTGTAATTTGGTCCATTATATGTAATAGAATAGGTTTTGGGGGTGTTTTCCAATTCTTATAGAGAGGGATGAGGCTTTACCCATGAGGGTCATGGGTGTGTGTGTTGTTTGTGGTTTGTAATGCCCTCTAAATAATATAAAAATACACTAATGATAAATTTAAATTTGAAAAAATATACTTTTCCTATAATTCAATGATATATTAATATACATATACATAATCATAAGCATTAGATACATACACATACACACATACAAGTACTTATACATACACATGAATTCACATACATATACATGAATATAAACATATACATGCTTGTACACACACACACATACAATTATTTACACTTACATTCACATACATACACATAATATGTTGGAGTTGGTATCCTAGTACCAACTTTTTTTACTTTTATTGCATGTATATTCAATTATTTGAATATTAATAAAATATATTATTACATATTTTTCATTGTTATACATGAATGTAATGTAGTAATGTCCTAGAGTATTTTTCACATAGATAAGGTCATAGTAGTTCCTCACTATAATAATAACCCTGATGTTCGATAATGATATTCTTAAATAGAGTTATTTAGTTAGATAATTTTATATTATGGGACACATAGAACTTTATTGTCAGGCAAGAGTACTTATAAGTTGGTAAGGCTTCTTATCCTAAAGTTTTCACTTGGTAATCTCCAATATGGGAGATTATGAGAAAATACCCACCAATAAAAATTATGCATGTTTTAGTGTTATTTTATACTCCTATATTCAAGTATGTGTAATGACCCTTAGAATTTAATATTATCATTAATTCATTTCAGGACTTACATACTTAGATTTTTTGATACAAACCATCATTCCATATGTTGGAAGAAAGTAGGGTGTGTTGGGTACATCATGAATGAAACATAATTAATGGATAAGTTGAGGAAGGATTATTCCCTTCCATCTTTATGGAATTTGATATCTAGACCCTTTTATTGGAATAAAACTGTCACATTAAATTCCATGTCCATGGTGTATCAACATGTTTATTTCAAATCATCAAAGAAAGACGTATTGAACATATAGGTTGGTGACACGGATGTGAAACCTTCTTGATGGAATATTATGATAAAAGGATTATATTACATAGTGATTGTTCTCATTTGGTTATCATCATTCTGACATTAAGTTATTTACCTTTGGGGTCGTGACCCATTTCTAGATAGTAATCTTAAACTTTAGGCAATCCCGCTTAATTCCAATGAGAAACAATCCTAGAGGGTCACACACTAAGTGTTTTTGTTGATCTCGATTAAATTCAATTTTTAATTTAATAGTATACATTTTATTCTCAAGACCATTAAACAATTTTATTCACATTTTTTATCAATCAAAAATATTTATTAATGACTGCAATATTTAAATTAAATATTTATTCAGGCATTTAATTAAAGTCAAAGAGGATGAATGGACCAAGACCCCATCCATTGATAAATATTTATTTAGTAGATGGTAAATATTAGTTATCATTGAACATGATAGAGTGAATGAGAAGATAATAATATTATTATTATTATTATTATGTGTAATGGGGTTTGTTAAGAATATAATTTTATTTTAAGCACTGGCATGCAATTAAATAATATCTCTCAACCTAAACCCCAACTCTATAAATAGGCGATTATGTCTATTATGTAGATTGGTATGAAAATAGAGAATCATTATTCACAATGAAATTCTATCTTGCATCCTTCTTTAATATCCCTCTTAAGAATGAGAAACTGAAGAAATATTCTTTCAAGACTAAAGGACGAGCGATAAACATGAACAATGAAAGAAAATATATTCAATGTGATATCACCTAAAAATTAATTTGAATTACTCGAAAATAAAAGGAGCATGTGTGGATCACCGCTAGAGGGATTCTGTACTTATATCCTTACAGCGCAATGAAGGCAATGTGAAAGGTTTTTTGGAAGATAAACTTTGTAAATAAATAAAAAATCCTAATATAAGGTAATCATTTCATCCAATATTAATAAATTAGTTTGACATTTAACCTTAAAATACCCTCTTGGGGTTTCATGAAACTATTTATTAAATAAAATTTTAATATTACGCCCACCAAAGGCGCTTTTTCTAAAACTGGAACATACAAGTATTATTAGAGCCATTATAATTAAAAATTTAAATTATTTATTTGATTATTGATCTATTTTAAATAGTGGTTAAATTTTCTTTTCATATTATTTGTTATTTAATTTAATTTTATTTAAAATTTTATAAACATTTTAATCATGTTTGATTAGTGTTTAATTTTGTTAAATATTTAAGAACAAATAAAGAATGACGATATATTCAATCGGGAAGTGTCGAGCATTTTGACTTGATAATATCAGACTACATGACATGTAGTTGGAGTACACACAGTGTACCCAAGTTCATTGCACCTGGTCGGCTCACAGGATTCATGAAACACTAAGAAGTAATTACACATGGTGCATTAATTTCACACTATGTGTTAACCAAGACAACCTGGAACACGACATGTCGGATTACATGGTATGTATCTAGAATACACTCCATGTAGTCTACATGAGTTAGTGGAGAAATTCAAGAAATCTACGTTGTCATTATACATGGTGAAACCCTATGAGACTAAAAGAGTGGGCATTAATGATATACACATCATGTATCCAGTGTACATTATGTGTAGTTCATCAATTCCTGCATCTAGAATAAATGTTTATCCATTCAATGAGAAAAATGGACACATGACATAAGAGATACACAGAATGTAGATAGAATGTACACATCATGTAGTCTCTCATCCAAGAACATGATGAGTCTTTTTTTGGGTATCTCAAGCACAATAAAATTGGAACACACAATGTGTAGCTAGTTAGTACATGTTGTGAAGTATTACAGAGGTACATGTTGAAGCCCCAGTCATGTACCCTAGATATAAGGAAAACAAGGTAAATGGCATGTAGATAGATAGTACACTCTTTTTAGTCTCCCAATTAATAATAGGATTAAATGACATTTAATTGAAAATTTCATCATTAAAACCTTATTTTATTGACTGGAACTTATTATATTTGAAAATTTAATAATGGTTTAAAATAATTTTATAAGCTCAATTAATTTATTGTAACAAATCTATAATTCTTGGTTCTAATTTTTATTTTCCATGAATTCTATTTAATATGGGTAACTCCAAATGAACTCGAATGGTCATTAAGATGAAAGGAAATTAATTAATTAATTAATTGAATCATGTTTAACTTAATAATAATGAATGAATAATAAATTAATGTTAGCTAGTTACTTTTTCATATTCATTGAATGTTTTACCATTCATGAGCTTGACCAAGACTTGTGTGTGTGTTGAAATTTATTTAATTTAATTTATTTCAAGAGTATGTAATTATTAATTATAAAATTAAATTTATGGTCTGTGATTAATCCCTCCATCCATTATTATATAAGATTTGTGTGGAAAAGGTTATTAATTTAATCCCATTTTACCCATAATTTGATTCCCCTTACCTAAGTGTGAGTAATAAAAAAATGCAATTAATTGAAGGTGCATGCAGTAAATTCAAGGTAAAACCATAATAATGCCAACTCAGGTGATACACAGGTGAATAGGTGGAATGTTGCAAGTCATGACCAAACCTAAAAAATGATTTATTACCCTAGGTTAGAGATTGATTTATTGTCCGATCAATAAATAAACCATTAGATAAGATCATGATTGGTTTATTTATTTATTTATTTATTTATTTATTATGCATTATTTATTTAATTGATGCAAGATCATTATCACATAAATTAATTAATTAATGTTAAAATATGGAATTTAAATAATTGGATTATACATTAACATTTTATCCAACATGGTTAATGAATTAGGTAAAATCCACTTAATATTAAAAAGTTAAGAAAAGGATAGAATAAGATAAAATTTGTGCAAAATAAAATAAAATCTCTCAACTAAATATTAATTCAAACTTGTCCTTCCATTACTTGATTAAGAATGAAACTCAATAGAACTAAGTGTTTGACCAACCCTTTTGGGGATACTTAGTTTTAAAAAGAGAGTTCATATAAAGTTCTTGGGTTGACTTACCCATTTACATCAAGATAAGTATCCCTTTATATACTTGGTGTAATTTGGAGGCAAATGTTGAGGAAATCCAAGTTAGGGTTTCTGGATTGGGGAATCCACTCAACAGATCAAGGAGTTTCAAGCCCATGGTTGGAAAAGACCTGCCTACCTAAATACCTTCAAGTATCTTGACCAACCCTTTTTACGGTTATATAAAGGATGATATGGATCTTTTACACTATAATATCCTAGAAACAATACATTGTGATATCAATTGTGGGGGATATTGGGACTTGATAAAACAGTGGGAGATTTAATAATAATTAATTATTATTATTTCTCACATAATTTGTAATAAATCAAAGTACTAATAATGGTTTCTTTTATAATTATATAAAATTTAAATTTCATCATCGACATTATCCCTATGATATATATTATATAAATACCATTTCCTCACTAGAAATAACTTCTAAAAGTGGTTCAAACACCTTCAGGTTATGTTGCGTCGTGAATGGAAATATTACATGCAAGAATCCTAAATGTTTGATCTATCAACTAAGGAGATTTTTGGAACCAATTTGTGTATAAGGTTGTATTTTTTGTCAATAATTTTCAATGAAGATAAAAATGAAGGAGATCAAGAAGTACTCCAATGAAATGGAGGAATGTAAATTCAGACGATTGTTGTACTGGTCATAAGTTCAAAGAACGTGTGTCAAAGGTGACACATTGTTTACAATAGTGAATAATGGTGAGGCATAATCCATCTGAGGATGATTAAAGAAGAATGAGGATTTTATGAAGATTGTGCAATTCTCCATGATTTCATGAGAACCATGCAAGAGACTTCTTGAAAATTAGGATCATATGATTTGCATGAAGTAGAGAATGACAGTTGAAGAAGAAGATAGTGTGGAAGGGATTGGAATTCTGAGATGGCCATGCACTTCACATTGTCTCAACATATGATGATGCTAAAGCTGTTCTATCAAAGGATATATATCACGATAGTGGAGTTTGTGATGAAATCAGAAGAGTTGTTGAAGAATGAAAATCAAAAAAAAAGAAGAATGAAGGTTACGGCCGAAGCATATATTGAAGGTGGAACTATTTCCCAGTGTTTGCCAAATTTTTGGGCCTCAAAATCAAAAAATGAAGACATGGATTGTCTGCAAAAAGAGGTGTGCACAAAGAAGAAGTAGTGCACGGAAAATAAGGGTTGTGCGTGAAATACTTGACTTGGGTGCAAAAAACAGCGTGGTGCGCAAAATAGTGGAGTGAAGTTTTTCGCGCAAACAGTGTTTCAGAATCAGAACGTTAAAAAATGGTAAAGGCATGGGCTGCGTGAAAAACCAGAGCTGTGTGTGGAGAAATGGAATGTGTGTGGAAAAATGTTTTGCACAGAATAGCTGGGTGAATTTTTCACGCAAGATGTGTATCAAATCAGGAATACAGAAATCGGCAAAGTCAAGAGGCGTGCGAAAAATCAGAGATGTTCGTGCCATGTGCACGGAAAATCAAACTGGTGCGCGTAATGTTGGTTGTGTGCAAAATGTGGGTTTGAAGTATTATGCGTAAGAGAAGATTCATGTTCAGAATGATGAAAAATGGAGAAGTAATGAGATGTGCAAAAAACCAAGGCGGTGCGCGAGAATAAAAGGAAGGTGCACGTAATTCAAAGAACTGAGAGACAGTTTTTCGCACAGGAAGGGGTTTTACGCGTAGGATCAAAAATGACTATAAATATGAGGTGAACCCATCTCATTCGGTGCGGCTTGAAACTTAGACAAATCCTGAGCTCTGATTCACAGAAAAATTAAGGTATAGATTGGTGCGCGAAAAGAATAAGTTCTGCGTGAAAAATAAGGTGTTGCGCAAAAAAGAAAAGTTCTTTGTGAAAAATAAGAGTTGCGCGAAAAGCCTTTTTCATGCCAAAATGATATTTTTACGCATAAGGTTTGAATTTTACGCGCAAGACACTGATAAGGGTACGAAAAAATTTTGGGGGTCCTGCATGCCTTTGACAGGTGCTTAGCACTCTCAAATCTGCTTTGTGAAGACGGAAGAACAGTGAACTATTTGGTTTTACGAAGAGAAGTTGTACCACACACATGTGACTGGTGTTTAACACCCTCATTGTGCATTGTGAAGAGAATAAGAGAGATTCGTGCATCTAAACTTTATATATGCACAGAAATAGGTAAATATAACGATACACTCAGGTGTCAGTATTGGGAATCAAAGGAAGAGAAGAAGAAGATTTAGTGCATTCAGTTATTGCACTAAAGAAGAAGATTGAATACACAAGAGCATCAACTCAGGACTCTAATGCAAGCATTGTCTCATGCTAAAAAGGATACAAGGACTTCAATGCAAATATATTGAAGAGACCTTCACATCTATAAACTGAGTGGGACTTCACCAAAGGCAGTGAGCTAGGGGGAGTCAACGGGAGTGACCCGAGGGACGCAGTGATCTATCCCTAAACCTTTGTAAAGGTAGTGAGCCTGGGACAGAGTGACTGTGCCCGAACCATTTTAATCCACAACTAGTGAAGAATAGTGGAATTTGGTAGGACCGACAACCTGTCGGCGTATGCTCCTTGGACGTAGCCTTTAGTGGTGAACCAAGTAAAAATTGCGGTGTCATCTCTTTGCATGTGAATGTTTCATTACTGATCATATCCATCATAGAGGTTTTACCAGTTCCTACCAACGTGGGAACAAGATCCTTGGTTTTAAAAGAAAAATTTGACACCCTGATTCACCCCTCCCCTCTCAGGGTGTCCCGGGGTCTTACAAGTGGTATCAGAGGGAATGGTTCACGTATGTTGGATACTCCACAGTAATTATATTCAGAAAAGGATTTGAGTTTTTTCCTAAATTCAACAATGAAGTACAGTCTTGATGAAGTTTCAGTCATTTCTGAGCAGAGGCCTACATCCAGCAAGACCATGAAAAATAGGAAAAAGAAAGAGAAGAAGCAGTTGAAGAAGTCCCTCATATCCAAAGAAGATGCAGTGTCTGGTTCTCTATGCCCTTCCAATAATGAAGAAATATCAGGCTTGGAAAGTAACAAACAGTTGGATCATGATTATACCATAGGAATGTTAGACACTTCGATCGCAAGTGATCAGGAGAAATTAATAAGGTATCTGCATGATGTTCCTGAAGAAAGATTCGCTGCTATTTTTAGAATATTTCAATGCATGCAGGTTGAGATCAACTGATTGGAAAGTGAAACTGATAATTTGGAAAAGGGATTGGGATGAAAAATTCTCGAATTCTAAAAGCTCACCAAACAGATTAAATCCTTTTAAGAAAAAGAGGTAGTCACTAATACTCTAAAAAAAAGATCCATACGCTTGAAGCTGAGCTGAAGAAGTGCACTGAAGTCAAGAGTTTTTTTTGGAAGAAACTTCCAAGAGATTAAAGGAACGTGGATATTTGTTAAAAAAAATGTTAAGATGCATGAAAATGAAGTTGAAATATTGAAGAAGACTTGTGAAGATAATGTGATCGTGATTGAAGACCAGAATATCACCTTCAATATTGAATGTCAAAAATTGGAAGCCCAATTGAAATATCTTGAGAAGACACATATTGAGACTTTACAAAAGAATGAAACAGAATCAGTTGCATCTAGAAATAAATGATCACTGGAGGATTCTACTGTCAAAATAAATCCAACATGTGATAAGAATATCATGACTTCACTCGTTGATCTATCACAAGAATCTATGAAAGTGAAGGTACCATCCATACAACCATGTATTATTGTTTCTAAATATGTTCCTTAAAAAAGTGCAGGTTGGAAGAAAAATTCTAAACAGGTATGGGTAAGGAAAGAGGAGGATAAGAAACCTACCACTATGGCTAGGTTAGATAGGAATAAAAAGGAGGAAGTTGGTTCCTCAAATAGAGCACAAGAAATTAAGAAAAAGGCCCAACAACCTCATACAGAAGATACAAAGAAGAAAAGATTTGTGGGTCAATTTTGGTGCTGCAACAGATTTGGGCATTGTGCACTGGATTTTTGGTACAATCCCTTTAATTAAAAAGCACAAATAAAGCCTGTATCAAAGGGAATAAATCCAGAGAAGAAGAAGTAACATCTGAAGGTCCAGAAGCATCTGTTTAGAACAAATAGATTTGGAATTCTTGATGACATCTATGATATGTGAAACAGCAGAGGTCACAAGGCATGCACATGCCCATATCAATATGCTTTCACTGTTGATAAGAAAATAAGACCTCTGATGCCAACTATGTTGATGAAAGAACCTTGGGAAGAAATCAGAAGAACAATGAGAACACACATTTCCCCAAGAAGATCTCAAGTAGGGAAGCTGGGAAGACCCATGATTTTAGATTCATGGAATTGAAGGGACATACATCCAAAAGAAAAACTAAGAGGGATGAAACCCAGATTTACCTATGTGGAAGATCCAAGCCAGATGAAACAGTTCCAAATGACATATTGGTCATCTGTCTAGAAGATTTGGAAAGAATGAGGAAACTTGAAAATGAACAAACCAGGGCTGGTGGTAAAGGAAAATAAAAACTTTCACATGATGAAGACAATGTGCAGGAGAGATTGAAAACCAAGAGAAACACATGTGTCAAAGAAGTTCTGTGTGAGAGATGCAAGAAATCTGGCCACATTGCAAAAGGTTGTCTAACCTTAATACCAGAGAAAGAAACAGTCTTCAAAAGGAGTAAGAATGTATCATTCAAAATGGATATTAAGCAGAAAAATTCTCCACACAAAGAAGAAGATAATGTGAAGAGAGTCATACCACATCAACACATATCATAACATATGTTCAAATGTACAGGCATGAATACTAGGGTAAATAGAGGAAATTAGTTGAGAAAAGAACCTCAACCATGCAGCTCATGTTGATGAATCAAGGAGGAACCACCTTATTCCCTTAATCTTTTATGTATTGAATTTGTGCTAATAATCCAGGGACTTGAAGGTGAAGCCTGCTCTCAGGGGGAGAACTTGAGAAGTAGTGAATGCATTCAACTCTTGATAGCCAAGCTGAAGAAGTTTCCATCCTTGGTAGATTCTTCAATTGATATTCAAAGATTAAGATGATGAACGATCACTCTTGATGAATATGATGAGAAGTGTTTCCCTTAAGGGGGAGAGAAAAAAATTAAGAATCTTCCAAAATCATTGTTTCAATCAGTATCAACTCCAGCTGGTATTAAATTCAATTACTCTATAAATTTCTTGAAGAACATGTCATTGGAGAAGGTATGTCATTTCTCAATCTCTCAACCTTGGTTACTCAGATTATTCTATAAAGGGGGAGTAATTGAATTGATCAGTGACATAAGAATAATGGAAGTGCCCCAAGGACACTTATCCTGCCAATTTCACTTGAATGTTTTTGATATGTTTGCTGATGTGAGTGCAGGAGTTTCAAGTTGATTATTCCCTATCACATTTTATTTCTTCTACCTGAAATAAAAGTTGTAAACCCTTGAAGAAAAAATACATGAGTTCTCATCTCATGTGGTATCATGATCTATGAATAATGGGCATCCTTGTTGTCTAAATCAAATCCTCTTGTTTTTCACATCGAGCATTCCTCAAGTAGACTTAGAGTGAAATGATTAATGAAACATTTCTTAAGTATAGATTGATACCCTCCCTACCATGAGATTTGTATTTCTTGTCAATAAGGGGGAGAGAAAGTGAAATGAAAGTTTGAAAAGAAGAGTTGATTGTAGAGAAGATTCTCATTTTGACACTGATGAATTCATTTCAGAAGATATGTAAGCTATTGACAACAAAATACGAAGGGGGAGATTGTTGGGACCACTTTGTGTATAAGGTTGTATTTTTTGTCAATAGTTGTCAATGAAGATCAAAATGAAGGAGATCAAGAAGTACTCCAATGAAATGGATGAATAGAAATTCAGACGATTGTTGTACTGATCATAATTTCAAAGAATGTGTGTCAAAGGTGACACATTGTTTAAAATAGTGAATAATGGAGAGGCATAATCCATCTGAGGATGATTAAAGAAGAATGGGGATTTGATGAAGACCATGCAATTCTCCATGATTGTATGAGAACCATGCAAGAGACTTCTTGAAGAATATGATCATATGATTTTCATGAATTATAGAATAACAGTTGAAGAAGAAGACAATGTGGAAGGGATTGGAATTTTGAGATGGCCATGCACTTCACATTATCTCAACATATGCTGATGCTAAATCTGTTCTATCAAAGGATATATATCACTATAGTGGAGTTTGTGATGAAATCAGAAGATTTTTTGAAGAAGGAAAATCACAAAAAGAAGAATGAAGGTTACGGCCGAAGCATATATTGAAGGTGGCGCTATTTCCCAGTGTTTGCCAAATTTTTGGGCCTCAAAAATAGAAAATGAAGACATGGATTGTCTGAAAAAGGAGGTGCACACAAAGAGGAAGTAGTGCGTGGAAAATAAGGTATGTGCGTGAAATACTTAAGTTGGGTGCAAAAAATAGCGTGGTGCACGAAATAGTGGAGCGAATTTTTTCGTGCAAACCGTGTTTCAGAATCAGAACGTTGAAAAACGGTAAAGGCATGGGTTGCGCGAAAAACCAGAGCTGTGCGTGGAGAAATGGGAATGTGTGTGGGAAAATATTGTGCACAGAATAGTTGGGTGAATTTTTCGCACAAGCTGTGTATCGAATCAGAAATACGGAAATTGGAAAAGGAAAGAGGCGCGCAAAAAATAAGAGACGTTCGTGCCATGTGCGTGGAAAATCAAACTGGAGCGCATAATGTTGGTTGTGCGCAAAATGTGGGTTTGAATTATTACGTGCAAGAGAGGATTCATGTTCAGAGAGATGAAAAATGGATAAGTAATGAGATGCATGAAAAACCAAGGTGGTGCGTGAGAATAAAAGGAAGGTGCGCATAATTCAAAGAATTGAGAGATAGTTTTTCGCGCAGGCAAGGTTTTTACACGAAGGATCAAAAATGCCTATAAATATGAGGTGAACCTCTCTAATTAGGTGCGGCTCGACACTTAGACAAATCTCGAGCTCTGATTCATGGAAAAATTAAGGTACAGAGTGGTGCGTGAAAAGAATAAGTTCTATGCGAAAAAGAAGGTGTTGCGCGAAAAAGAGAAGTTCTACGCGAAAAAGAAGAGTTTCGTGAAAAGCCTTTTTCATGCCAAAATGATATTTTTACGCGCAAGGTTTTAATTTTACGCACAAGACACCGATAAGTGTGTATGAAAATTTTGGGGGTCCCGCATGCCTTTGACAGGTGCTTAGCACTCTCAAATCTGCTTTGCGAAGACCGAAGAACAGTGAACCATTTGGTTTTACAAAGAGAAGTTGTACCGCACACATGTGACTGGTGTTTAACACCCTTGTTGTGAATTGTGAAGAGAAGAAGAGATATTTGTGCATCTAAACTTCAGATATACACAGAAATAAAGAAATATAACGATACACTCAGGTGTCGGTATTGGGAATCAAAGGAAGAGAATAAGAAGATTTAGTGCATTCAGTTATTGCACTAAAGAAGAAGATTGAATACACAAGAGCATCAACTCAGGACTCTGATGCAAGCATTGTCTCATGATGAAAAGGAGACAAGGACTTCAATGCAAATATATTGAAGAGACCTTCACGTCTATAAACTGAGTGGGACTTCACCAAAGGCAGTGAGCTAGGGGGAGTCAACGGGAGTGATCTGAGGGACGCAGTGAGCTATCCCTGAACCTTTGTAATGGCAGTGAGCCTGGGACGCAGTGATTGTGCCCGAACCATTGTAATCCACAACTAGTGAAGAATAGTGGAATTTGGTATGACTGATAACATGTCGGTGTATGCTCCTTGGACATAGCCTTTATTGGTGAACCAAGTAAAAATTGTGGTGTCATCTCTTTGCATGTGAATGTTTCATTACTGATCATATCCATCATACAGGTTTTACTAGTTCCTACCAATGTGGGAACAAGATCCTTGGTTTTAAAAGAAAAAGTTGACACCCTGATTCACCCCTCCCCTCTCAGGGTGTCCCAGGGTCTTACATATGTGACTAATGAAGATTTAATTTTATATTAAAAACATTTTAGTGATATGTTTGACATTAAATTTTTTACGATATCATCTATGTCTAGTGAAATCATGAAGTCTCGTGATAACATGGACGCTTGTAGAATACTCAAGAATCTTCATGGCCTATATTAGGAGGGATCTAGATAGGAATGGTTTGAGATCTCCAAGGATATTTTTTAGATAAATTTTTGAGAGTATTCCCTATATGGAACTCATATAATCAATATCATTGAATATATTGAACTTCTAGAAGTTCTAGGGTTTAAAATCCTTGAAGAACTGAGAACTGATCTCATTCTTGCATCACTCCCTAAGATCTTATCTAGTGTTGTTGTAAATTTTAATATGAACTACATTGAGAAGTATTTTTTAGATCTACTCACCCTTCTTCACCAATTAGATAGGGAGAAGAAGTGTGAAAATCCATCAATCCTTATGGTGAAAAAATAGAAAGGCCAAGTGAAAATCCCCAAGGCCAAAAATTCATTGTAATTCCCTTCCAATAAGAGTAAGATCAAGGTAAAATAAATAAAATGGGATGTGGTTTGTTTTAAATGTGGTAAGAAGGGACACTGGAATAAAAATTGCACCCAACCTAAGAAGTGAGAGGAAGTTGTAGGTGAGTTTGTTATCGAGTGGAATTTATTTATTTCTAAAAATTGGGTATTATATGAAACATGTGGTGCTCACATATGTATTAAAATATATGAACCGAGTATATTCAAAAAGATTAACAAAGGGGATGTAGATCTATGATCATCCAACAGAACTAAACTTGCTGCTTTGGTTATCAATTTCTACCACTTTACATTATCAATGGGAATTGTCTTGGTTTTAAAAGTTTGCTATTATATTTCATTTGTTACAAAAAACATTATTTTTGTATCTAGACTAGATACATATGGATTTATTTTCAAATTTTTGAATAAATTTTTTTTTCTTTTATAAAGATGTAATTTTTTATGGTAAGGATCATTTAAATAACAGTCATTGTGTGTTGGAATACACAAACCTAGTAATGTGAATCGATTATGAAACTTTTTCACATGACTCATACCACATCCAACTATGGAATCCTTGTCTAGGTCATATAAATGAAAATATCTTGAATAAATTACACCAAGGTGGATATTTAGATTCCTTTTAGCTAAAACCAATTAGTGTATGTCATGAATTTTTATAAGAAAAAATGACCAAATCCTCATTTAGTGGACAAGGTGAAGGGGACAAGAAGGTTATTGAATTTGTTCATAAATATGTGTGTGGACTATTTCATATTAAATCAAGGGGTGTATATGAATACTTCATAAATTTTACTAATTATTTTAGTAGATATGTATATGTCTAATTAATGAGGTATAAGTTGGATTCCTTTGATAAATTCAAGGAATACAAGAATGAAGTTGAGAACCAGATTGGTAAGAATAATAAGAATCTTTGCTCAAACTATGGTATAGAATATCTTAATCAAGACTTCATTAATTATTTACACGAGTTTGGGATTTTTTTCTCAACTCAATCTTTCTTATAAACCTCAATGGAATTGTGTAAGTAAAAATAGGAACTACACCTTTTTATACATGGTAATATCAATGATGAGTCATGAAAATCTTCCATTATCATGTTGGTGATGCGTGTTAGAGAAAACAACACACATAATAAACCAAGTATCAACTAAATTGATAAATGGTATTCCATAAAAAAATTAGAGTGTAATAAAAACCATGTTATCAAATTTATATTTTTAGGGTAGAAAATAATTTTTTAAGACCTCTTCGGGTAACAAACTTTCATCGTGAGGCACAAAGTGTAACTTTATAGGATACCCCAAAGAAATAAGTGGATATTACCTATATGAACCCTCATAAAAAAATATAATAGTGGTAATACATTCAATATTCCTTGATATATGGAACAATTATAAAATAGATAGTGGGAGTGAGATAGACTTCAATGAATTCAGGCTCAAGATACTTAAGATTTGGTACATTAATATATTTAAAAAATCCTCATGGAATAAGTTATTATTCTTGAAACATAAGTACTGTGTAGAAGTATGAGATAGGTTAGAGAACTAGAATGGTATGGTTTTATAGTCACCAAGGATGGTGACTTGTTATTAGTTGATAATAATGATCCTATAATCTACAAGGAATTAGTAAGTCTCATATATGTTTCCAAGTAGAAAGAATCTAAGAATTATGAAATGGATTCCATGTACCAAAACCAAGTTTGGATTTTGGTAGATCCTCTAGTGGATGTAATGCATGTTAGTTGTAAATGGGTATTCAAGAAGAAACTAGACCAAGGATGAGTCAGTACTTATAAGGAATGACTAGTTGTAAAAGGCTTTAAATAGCATCAAGGCATTGAATATGATGAAACCTTTTCACCAGTTACAATGTTGAAATCCATAAAAAGTCTAATTTCCATTATTGCCTTCCATGACTATGATATTTGAAAAATGGATTTCAAAACATACTTCTTTAATGGGAATCTTTAGGAATATGTCTATATGACACAACCTGAAGGGTTTTTTACTCCAGAGGATTCCAATAAGATATGAAAGTTGAAAAAAAAAATCTATTTATGGATTAATTAAAGCATCTAGATCTTGTAACGTTTGATTTGACGATGAAATAATAGAATTTGGTTTCATAAAGAATGAACATTAGCCTTATGACTATAAATGGTTTAGGGGGAGTACGGTCATTTTCTTAATAGTATATATTGATGACATATAACTTATTGGAAATGAAATACCAGACTTATAGAATATTAATGAGTAGTTGAATAAATGATTCTCCAAGAAGGAATCGAGAAAGGAAACATATATTATTAGGATCAAGATCCATCGTGATAGATCTATGAGGTTTTTTAGACTAAGTCAAAGTACATATATTCATAATATACTAAAGAGGTTTGGTGTGGAACAATCCAAGAGTGGATTTTTTCCAACATCACATGGTATTCATCTTTCAAAGAAAATGTGTCCTCAGATGCATGAGGAAAGACAAAGAATATAAAGGATTCTATATTTATCGGTGGTTGGGTTAGCCATGTATGCTATGCTATGTATTGGGCTAGATGTCGCTTATGCATTAAGTGAAATCGGAAGACATCAAGTAGACCTAAGTGACTTCCATTGGATGGAAGTTAAGACTATCCTCAAGTAGATGAGGTGTACTAAGGATATGTTCATGGTATATAGAGGATATGAGGAACTAGTCATCATATGATATGAAAATGATAGTTTCCAAATTGATCAAGATGATATGAAATCACAAACGTGATACATATTCATTTTGAATGAGGGTGTTGTGTGATAGAAGAGCTCAAAGCAGGATGTAGTCACATATTCTACCATAGAGTATGAGTGTATTTCAGATTCTAAGGCGTCTAAAAATTAGTATAGATCTGAAAATTTATCAAAGATATTTATGTGGTTCTAAGTAGTAAAGATTCTATCACACTTTATTTTGATAATACTGCAGTGGTGGATTTTGCAAAGGAGCCAAGGTCACATCAGCGGACGAAACACATACTTCAGAAGTGTCATTTCATAAGGGATTTTTCTTAGATATGTGAGGTTGTAGTAAGAATTATTTCCATTAAAAACAATTTATTGGACAACATGAATAAATAAAAAACTTAGAAAAAACATTATTATCATGTGAGGTCTATTGGACTAAAAGTCATATTCAGTTGGCGCTGGTCCAAGTGAGAGTTTTCTAGAGTTGGTAACCTAGGAAAAATTGTTTGTACTTTGATTACATGTATATTTGATTATTTTAATATTAATAAAATATCTTATTACATATTTTTTATTATGTTTCATGACTTTAATGTAATAATTTCCTAGAGTATTTTTTTATTGATAATCTTATAGAAGTTCATCACTATAATGATAACCTTGAAGTTCTATGACGATATTCTTAAATATATCTCTATAATCAGAAAATTTTATATGATGGGACTCATAAAATGTGACTATCAAGTGTGATTACTCATAAGTATATGAGTCTTCTTCTCATGAAGTTTTCACTTGGTAATCTCTAAGATGGTAAATTATGAGAATAGACTCACCGGTAGGAAGTTTGCATGTTTTGGTGTCATCGGATATTCCTATATGTGATCATGTGTAATGGTCCTTAAACTTTAATATTATCATTAATTCATGTCATGGATTGCACACTTACATTTTCTGATGAAAACCTCCATTTCATATTTTGGTGGGAAGTAGGGTATATTGATTGCATCACAAATGATATGTTATTCATGGATAAGTTGAGGAAGGTTTTGTCGCTTCCATATTTATGGAAGTTGATATATTGGTCCATTTGATTGGAATAGATTCTTCACCATCAATTCCATGGTCATCATGTATCAGTATGTTTATTTTATATAGTCAAATAAATACATATTGATCATATAGGATGGTAATATGGATGTGAAACTGGCTTGATGAGATATTGTGATTAAGGGATTATGTTACACAATGAGTGCTTTTATATGGTTGTCGTTGTTGCGACACTAAGTTCCTTCTTGTAACATCCTAGGTCCAAAATCCACTCAACTAGTTCCCCATACCCGGTTGGCCACATGGCCTCAAGTGCATTTCCCCAAACATCAGATGCTTCCAACTAGTAGTGAGGGCCTAGGGTGCGATAGTGGGGAAACTATGCCCTCATTGGTAGAGTTTAACATAGCATAATAAATAATAACAATAGAAAAAGTAGTAAACATCATGAAACTGAAGTAAACAATGGAAGACTTCAAGGTAAAGATAACCAAAATTCATAACATATCATAATTATGTAGCATGTTACATGTTCTAAGGAAGTAGTGAAAAAAAGATACATTACAATCAAGTGCAATACAATACTAAGGTATAACAATACAAAATGAAACATAGCATCATCGCAAGCCTTGGATTGGTCTCTTTCTCTCCTTCTCCTAAGTAGAAATCAATTACCTATATAAGGATCCTTGAACCTAGTGACACCTGTAGAAATATAGTCTGTTTGGCTCCAAAAACATGACCCAAACAGAGTGTGAGAAATAAACCCCAATAGGCAACCACCTTAGGTCTGTTCCAATCTGTCGATGAGTATATACAGAAATTTTGTATAGTAATGAAATGCAACAAACTAGTAGGTACTTGGAAGTAAAAAATACCATAAGTACTAGTATTCATTTATATAGTTCACTATTTTCATTAGAAATTCATTTACCTAAAGTATTTAAGTATCAGAATTCGGCCTAATCTCGACATTCCCCACAGAAAAGTAAGAATAATAGAAGCCTTCGAATACCTTCTAACAAGTAAGTGGAGACTGAATCTACTCTTGTGCTTTAGCTTTCCAGATGTATCACAATTCATTTCATTCCATCATTTAAGTATAACCTGAGTCCGTTCTTGAGATTCCTAAGTTGTAACTCAAGTATCACCACTGGTGTAATTCTACTAGCATCATACAAGTCTTTACTCAACGGTCCTACTAGGGAGCCCCGAGTATCACTCTCGATGTTGGTATAAGTTCATGTGATTCCTTCCTTAGTGGTCATAATAGGGAGCCCCAAGGTATCACTCTATGTGTAATATAATATTATATCAATTTAGTTTGTCCCTGGTGGTCCTACTAGGGAGACCAATTGTCATTAATGACATATAAATCAAAAGCCTCTTGAGTCCATCCATAGCATCCTAAACTGAACCCATGTATCACCCAAGGTGCATGGTACAATAGTCATGCGAGTCCATTCATGACATTCTAAGATGAACTCATGTATCACCCAAAGATATTTACCATTTACTCATTAAATTTTAATAAAACATTCCAACCTTATTAAACAAGTAAAATCACTGCATGGAAAAAGGAGAAAACACAATCCCAAATCCATAATCAAAAATAATTACAATTATAACACAATTACAATTCCATATAGTAATCAAATTCATTTTTTAAACAACCCTAACAGGGAAATGAAGGCATTCCCATAGACATCCTAGGCCAAAACAGAAAAACAAATTATCCGATGTAAACACACTTGTGGGGTGGCCCTTAACCAAATAACGAAGCTAAACATGATTTAATTCTTTAAATTCATTACCAGAACAAAATTAAGTAATAATAAGTATAAAATTCCTTTCAAGGATACACCCTAAACATGGCCGTGCAGCACAACGACACATATAATAATCTCAATAATTAACGAGAGGCACGAGACCACCTACCTCGTCGTAGTACGAATCTCCTCGTCCAGCCTCAATTTCCAATTCAAGCTAGAACGATTGATAACTATGAAATAAGGATATTCAATCAACCTTAAATAACTCAATAAAGAACTAAAATCACCAAGAACAGATCAAGAGTAATTGAGAGCTTATCAATTGGGTTCAAACAAGACTGACAGTGATCAAAACGGAGTTTGGATGCTCAACTGGGAACCAAATCCCCTTCGGGCACTGCTGCCTCATGAACCCAATGCCTCCTCTATCCAAAATGATAGAAAATGAGGCTAATGCCCATTTTAAGTGAAAAAAAAGTACACATCATGTAATTTTATATGCACGTCATTTATATCATTTTACTATTCATTTGGCGGCTGGCTTCCGCTGACTTACTTTCCAAGACCTATTGACCTGACTACACGGTGAGTACCAAGAAGTACATAGCGTGTAGTTAGATTTTCCTATTTTCCTTTTTGACATGCCCACACACCATGTATTCCCATCATACAAAACCAAACTACATGGAATGTACTTAGAATTGCACAGCGTGTAACCCTGAATCATCCCGTGTGACAGTATGATTCCAGTACTTGTCTAGTTTTCCCTTGTTTTATCAAAGACACTCAAAGGAAAAACAATAAAAGAAACCATACCTCAAAAGAAGTACCATGTTCTTAAAAACTTTCCCCCTTAAATTAATTCATCCCCGAATTTCCCTTTCCAAGGGTGGTGAAGGAATATCGGAGAAAAACTCCAGCCACTGAGCATGTACGTCAGCCTCTCTCTCCCAAGTCTCATCCTATACTTAACCATGCTTCCATAGCACCTGTATGAGGGGAAATAATTGGCCTTAGAGAACCTTCGTTCTCTTATCAACTATATGAATCAGATTCTCTTCAAAGGATGCATCAACCTGAAGCTCAACCTCCTTGGGCTGAAAAACGTGAGATGGGTCTGAGTGATAGCGGTGTAGTTGAGATACATGGAAGACATCATGGATGACTCGATACCTTTGAGGTAACTGTAACCAATAGGAAACTGACCTGACTCTCTCCAAAATCTCAAATGGTTCAAAATATCTTGGTGAATTTTTACCCTACCCCATGATCCTCTTGTGTCCCAATCTCAGTGCGGCATGTAGGAAAACTCTATCCCCAACCTCAAACTCCAAAGTTCATCTACGGCGATCTGTGTATGATTTCAGATGATACTTCATAGTGGCCATATTATTTTTGAATCAAGTGGACCTGCTCAGTATTCTCCTACATTAGATTTGGTCCCAGCATAGTAGCCTCACTTACCTCTAGGCAACACAGAGGTGATCGACATGGACTTTTGTACAAATCCTCATAAGGTTCCATCTGGATAGTCACCTAGAAACTGTTATTGTAGGTGAACTTGACTAGGGGAATATGCTTCTCCCAAGATCCCCCAAAATATAGGAAATATGTACACAACATTTCCTCTATCATCTATATTGTATACTTTAACTGGATATCAGTCTGAGGGTGGTATGATGTGCTCAAAAGCACCTATATACCCAGCGCCCTCTAAAAACTTTTCCAAAAAAGAGATGTAAATCACGTGTCCCTATATGAAATGATAGAATAAGGAACACCATGAAGTCGTACCACCTCTTGGATATACATATTTTTGATATCATCAACACTGAAGGTCTCCTTGATTGGCAGGAAGTGAG
This sequence comes from Viscum album, assembly GCA_963277665.1. Classification (NCBI taxonomy): domain Eukaryota; kingdom Viridiplantae; phylum Streptophyta; class Magnoliopsida; order Santalales; family Viscaceae; genus Viscum; species Viscum album. Next base: position 601,910,534 of record OY728142.1, read on the forward strand.
CAACCTTCGTAAGCCTGTCAACTACGACCCACATAGCATTGTTTCCCCTACATGACCCCAGTAACCCTATCATGAAATCCATCGGGACATCATCCCATTTACACTAAGGAATAGGTAACTACTGTAAAATCACAGTTGACCATTGATGCTCCACCTTCACCTGCTGACAGGTAGAACACCTCATAACAAAAACAATTACTTCTCGCTTCATGCCCAGCCACAAGTATTGATGGCATAAGTCACGGTACATCTTGGTGACTCTGGGATGCACTACCCAAGATGAAGCATGAAACTCCCACATCTGCACCTCAAATATATCCCCTGAAACCCACACACATCTATGGATATGAAAAACTTCATCCTTGCCTATCGTCTATCTTGGAGTAGGGTCCTCACCTACCACACTCTCTCGTAGAACTAGACCTTCGGAATCTGATAACTACCTCACCCCCACTCTATCCAGTAGAGTAGAGGTAATAGACAAATATTAAAGATATGTTTATCCCTAACTGTCATGCACCTTTAAATGCATCTGAGAGAAAAAGTCATAAGCTTCCACTCACCACTAGACTCCTGAACTTCTTATATCTGAGTCCTCCTGCTCAGTGCACCATCCACTGCATTTCCCGTTCCAGGCATATAGGCAAGCTCAAAATTGAATGACTGAAGGTACTCCACCCAACTTCGTTGTCTCATATTCAAATCACACTGAGTAAAGATGTATTTGATACTTTTATGGTCTGTTTACACCACAAAATTCTCTCCCAAAAAATAATGTCTCTAATAGCGCAAAGCATGAACAATTGCATCCAAATCGAGATCATGCGTTGGGTATTTCCTCTCATGTGGCCTCAACTACTGAGAATTGTATGCAACAACTCGATCCCCTTTCATAATAACTTCTCCCAGTCCAATACCTGATGCATCATAGTACACAGTGTAACTCTTTCCCGACTCTAGAAATATCAGTATTGGCATTGAAGTCAAACGTCCCTTCAACTCTTGAAAGTTTGCGTCACAAGAATCTGACCACTTGAAATTCACACATTTCTTAGTCAAGCCCATCATCGATGCTACTAAGCATGATAAGTCCTTTATAAAATTATTGTAGTGACCATAAAGGCCCAAGAAACTCCACACCTCAAAAAACGTTCTTGGGCTACTCCCAAGTAAGTACTGCTCTTACCTTCTCTGGGTCCACTGATACTCCATAATCTGAGATGACTTGACCCAAGAAGTGAAACTGATCAATTCATAAGTGTAATTTTACAATATTAGAATATAACTGATGTTCTCTCAATGTATTCAAAAGGATATCAAGATGCTTGGAATAGTGTTTCGATTGTGAGAGTACACCAAGATATCATCCATGAAAACCACCGCAAAAGAATCTAGGTGTGGATGGAACACTCAGTTCATCAATGCCATAAAAACTATTGGCACATTCGTGAGACCAAATGGAATAACCAAGTACTCATATAGACCATACCTACTACTAAATGCAGTACAAGGTATGTCTTCCATTGAAACATGTACCTGATGATATCCTGAACTTATGTCAATCTTAGAGAACAACTGAGCTCCTTGAAGTTGATCAAATGGGTCATCTATCTGTGGAAAGGGTAATGGTTTTTAACCATAAACTTGTTAAGTTTCTGATAGTCCATGCATAGCCTAAGGTTATCGTCCACCTTTTTCGTGAAAAGGACCGGTGAACCACAAAGAGAAGTACCAGGTCAGATAAAACCCTTAGCTTCTAGATCTTCCAACTGCCTCTTGAGATCTTGCAACTCAATCATAGCCATTCTGTAAAGAGGAATGGATACCGGTGCAGCTCCTATCACTAGATCGATAGTGAACTCCACCTCTCTAACCAGAGGTAATCTAGAGAAGTCATCCATGAAAATTTCTATGAAACAATAAACCACTAGAGGGAAATTTTCCAGCTGTGTTCCCTGGTCATCCAGATATAAACTCACAATCTGGGTTGTTATCCCACCCATCCCACGATTCTTGGGTCTATCTCGGCTCACCTGAACATCTCATTCTACCTTATGTAGAAACTCTATACCCTTTGTTGATGTGAAACTCACCCTACGGTGATAGAAATCAACAAAGGCTCAAAAAGAAACCAACCAGTCTATTCTGAGAATTAAATCAAATCCTGTCATCTCTAAGACATAGAGGTTCCATAGAAAGTGACACCCACCAATCTCAAGGGGGAACTCCTTACAATGATGCACACTTACTGTTCTAATACATAATGGAGTGGATAGCGTCATAACACTATAATGAGTATAAACATAGATCCCAAGGATTTACACAATGGACACATATATAAATCTATGTGTAGCACCAGTATCAAAACGTACAGAAGATAAAACAGAGGTTACTAGAATTGTACCTCTGACAGTAGAAGGTCTGGGATCCTGATCTTGCTGGGTCTGTTGCACTACATAAGTCTAACATGTACCATGGCCTTAAGACACTTCTTGGCTACCCTGAGCTGACTTTCTCTACAGTTGCTGAGATCCTAGGGTCTGGTTACCATGGCCATGACCACTACCGTGGCCTGAACGCCCTGACGTATTCCAGTTTATAGACTAGTGGGAATCTACTGACCCTGATCCTGCACATGTAGTCTATACAGAACCTCTCTCACTAGCCACCGGTGGAAACATCCTGCAGAAGCATTGTATATGGACCATCCTTCCACAAGATTAGCACTCAACTAGGTCCTTCAGTCACTGTGGACCAATATTCCCAAGCCTACCACACTGGTATCACCTCACCTATTAACCAAAAGAAAGGTTCTGACTACTACTATCTCCACAAGAGAACTCTAGATAATGCTTCTTTTTGGTTGAGACAGTTCCAGAAATTAGTGTTGAACTTCCCGAGCTTGCACCACTAGCTTCCTGTAGATTGTGCTCGGTGATCAGCACCTGATTCATGATAGTAGAGACCTAAGGCAACCTAAATACATTCACTTGTGATCAGATGTCGAACCAGAGACCATCCTTGAATCTTCTATATTTTTATGTGTCATCTCCGATTAGAATAGGTGAAAAATGATAAAGCTCAGTAAATTAGGAAAAATAGTCCATAACTGACAGTGTACCCTGCTCCATGTTCATGTTCTTCTGGGATCAGTAAGCCCTCAGCATATTGGTAAAATAATAATCATAGAAGGATCCTTGAAAGTCTTCCTAATTCATATCCTGATGACACCCTACCTGAGTGACAACATCCCACCACCTCTTGGAAGAATCATGCAACATATATGTCACGAGCCCAACCCTCCTCTCGTGAGGCGTCTCCAGATTCTAAAATATTGTCAACACTAATTCTAGCCATGATTCCACAGCATGTGGTCCGCCGTCCCCTGAAAAAGTAGGTGGATGATGTTTCTGGAATATACATGTCAGCTCTTCCATAGATGTGGCAGCCTATGGTGCTCCCTGTAAGGTCTAAATGAACCTCACAAAACCCTCAAAAAATTGTTCATCTACACCTGCATCTGGTATAACGGCTAGTGTCGCAGCTGGAAAAACTGGAGGATCCATTAGTTTCACATGGACGACCATTTCAAGAGTATGATCATCACCGCTCTTCGGGCGTACATATCATGGTTGTCATAGCGGCATGACTCTACATGGTCAAGAACACGCCTCAGTTCAAAACTCATTGTCAAGGTTTTCCATTAAAAATTACCAAGAACAAAACAGGAGAGGATCCTAAAATTTTCTCAAAAGAGACTACATGGTGCATATGCATGATACACGATGTGTGCCTTTATGTTCTCACTTGGTCATGTTATACTGTCATGTTGGGCGTGTATCAACCCTAGCTACATGGCGTTTCATTATGACACACGGCATGTTCCTTTAAAATTTTACATGGGTGTGTAAATCTAACCTTCTTAGTCATGTAAAGGTCCCAAGTAGATAGGGTGTCATGAATAAACACGACCTGAACTCAGGTATGCCCTCCTATCCTTGTACTCCCATGCAGCCAGGCCCACACGGGTTTTTCATGGGTATGCTACATGCCGTATACAAAGAGTACACAGTGTGTTCTAATAAAAATTCAATAGCCCATGTTTCCTATCACACATACCGTTACATGGTCAGATACTAGATGTCATGTACACAAGATACATGACATTTTCATCTTAAAATTTGGAACATCATCTCCCCCAAACAAGAAGAACACACAGCGTGTTAGGATAAACTATACACTGTGTATATTGGATTTTTCAGGATCGAAACTCTAAATTTCCTAGAAAACCCTTTCTTAGTAGAAAAACCTACTAGTGGGATTCCAAATTCTGATCTGTGAGGGCCCATACTCTCCACAAATCAAATTTTGGCACCCAATCATAACATATCACAAAACAATTCTATACAAAAGGTTGAATCATGATCCACCGAATTCTGATCCAAGAGGGCCCATACACATCAGAGATCAAATTTTGGTATCCATCCCATTAAAAAATCACATACCAATGCACATATCAGAACAACAGACATATCTATCAAGTTATTATCACAAAAAAATGCATCTCTAGCATGGTATCTATCATAACAATATGCAATATCTAATGTGTCCTAGATGGCATGGCATAATACAAGGCATGTGATTCTAACAAGTGTCTATATGATGCATGGGATGGAATACCCTAATCTCATCAGTTTGTAGGAAAATAGAACCATAATAATTTCAATAATAATAGAACAAAACAAGTGTGTCACCCAATGGTGAAATCAAATCAACTATAATAGATCAAATCCCAAAGAACAATTTAATTTGAGGCAATTTGGACTTTCCCCATACATGGGGTAGCTATTCCCAGGAACAGCTAATTACCAAATTCCATACCCATACTATTCTTGTATATTTTCACCAAACAGTAAGAAAAAGTAGCAAAGAAATACATTTTATACCACTTTGTAACATCCTGGGTCCGGAAGCCACTCAACTGGTGCCACGCACCCGGTTCGCCACATGGCCTCAAGGGAATTTCCCCAAATGTCAGAGGCTGATGACTATTAGAGAGGGACTATGGTGTGATAGTGAGGAAACTATACCCTCATTGGTAGATTGTAACACAGTGGAATAAATAATAACAATAACAGAAGCATTAAACAAAATTCAACTGATGTAAACAATGGAAGACTGCAAGGTAAAGATAACCAAAAAGCATAACATATCAGAATGATGGATCATGTTACATGTTCTAAGGAAGAAGCAAAATCAAGATACACTACAGCTAATTTCAATACAATACTAAGGTATGATAATACAAAATGAAACACAGCAGCATCGCAAGCCTTGTCTTGGTCCCTTTCTCTCCTTCTCCTAAGTAGAAATCAATTACCTGTATAAGGAGCCTTTCTCCTATCAACACATGTAGCAATATAGTCTATTTGGGTCCAAAAACATGATCCAAATAGGGTGAGAGAAATAAATCCTTGTAGGAAACTACCTAAGGTCTGTTCCAATCTATTAGTGAGTATATGCATCAATTCTGTATATTAATAAAATGCAGCAAACTAGTAGGTACTCAAAAGTAAAAAATCCCACAAGTACTGGTATTGATTTATAGAGTTCACTATGTTCATTAGAAATTCATTTACCTGAAGTATTTAAGTCTATGAATTCGGCCTAATCTCGACATTCCCCATAGCTTCATAAGAACAACAGAAGCCTCAGAAGACCTTCTAACAAGTAAGTGGAGACTGAATCCAAGATTATTCTTTAGCTTTGAAAATGTATCACAATTCATTTTATTCCATCATTTAAGTATAACTTGAGCCTGTTCTTGATATTACTAAGTTGTAATTCAAGTATCACTACAGGTGTAATTCTACCAACATCCTACGAGTTTGTTCTCAGTGGTCCTACTAGGTAGCCCCGAGTATCACTCTTGATGTTGGTATAAGTTCATGTGAGTCTATCCTCAGTGGTTATACTAGGGATCCCCAAGGTATCATTCTATGTTTAATATAAGATTATGTCAATTTTTCCCATTCCTGGTGGTCCTACTAGGGAACCCAAGTGTCACTAATGACATATAAATCAAAAACCTCTTGAGTCTGTCCATGGCATCCTAGACTGAACCCATGTATCACCCAAGGTGCAAGGTACAATAGTCATGCGAGTCTGTTCATAGTGTTCTCAAATGAACCCATGTATTACCCAAATATATTTACCATTTACTCATTAAAGTTTAATAAAACATTCCAACCTACTTAAACAAGTAAAATAACTGCATGGAAAAAGGTGAAAACACAATCCCAAATCCATAATAAAAAAACATACAATTATAATGCAATTGCGATTCCAGACAGTAATAAATTTCATTTTTTAAACAAACCTAAAATCTTAATGAAGGCATGCCCATAGACATCCTAGTACAAAACAGTTAAACAAATTATCTGAGGGAAACACACCCACATGGTAGCCCTTAACCAAACAACAAAGCTAAACATGATTTAATTATTTGAATTAATTACTAGAACAACATTAAGTAATAATAAGGATCAAATTCCTTTCAAGGTGACACCATAAACATGGTCATGTGGCACAAAAACACATATAAAAATCTCTACAATTAACGAGAGGCACGAGACCACCTACCTTGTCATAGTAAGACTCTCCTCATCCAGCCTCGATTTCCAATTCAAGCTAGAATGATAGAGATCTATGAAATATGGATATTCACTCAACCATAAATAACTCAATAGAGAACTAAAATCACCAATAATAGCTCAATATTTATTTTAATCTTACCGATTGGGTTCAAACAAGACCGACGACGATCGAAACGGAGTTTGGATGCTCAATCGGGAACCAAATCCTCTTCTGGCACTACTGCCTTGCAAACCCAATGCCACCTCTGTCCAAAATGACAAAAAACGAAGCTAATTCCCATTTTAAGCAAAAAAAACATAGTGCACGGTGTGTAAGTCCATATACATGGCGTGTATGTCATTTTATTTTTCATTTGGCGGTTGACTTCCATTGACTTACTTTAAAGGACCTGTTGACATGACTACATAGCATGTATATCATTTTACTATTCATGATTTTTTGTTCTTATCTATGGTTCTTCTCTTATGATCGATGTTTGGACCCTTTCTTGGAAGATTTTTGGTTTCCCTTATTCTGATCAATGTTTGAACCCTTGTGTTTGTGATTGTTGGTTCCTCTTGTTTTCGCAACTTTTTTCATTACATTGACTTATTTTCATAATAATCTAAGAATTTTTTTACTTTCAAGGAATTTTAAAAACACTCATTAACATTTTACTATTACTAATGGTTATTTTCCTTTGACATACTATTTCTTATATTAGACTTCATTTATTATAAATTCAAAATCAATATGAAATGTAAAGTCATTCAATATGATCAAATGAATTAATGAGAAACCAAAAAACATGGGTATTAAGGTGTATGTGTTAATGATATTAATCCTTTTTATATTATTTCATGGATTTTAGATGTTGGATTTGTATCATAATTTTTTGTAATTGTGAACTATTTGAGAATAATATAGAATTGGTTCGAGTAAAAGATCACCTTCATGTGGGAAATAGAGTAAGGATTATTTTTAACCGTAGGAACCTACCATCTACCTTTTCCTACTTGATTAATTATGGTATTATAAAATTAATAATAAGTTCCTACCATAATAAATCTTATTTTTTTGTTTCTTCAAATAATAAAGCTTTTCCTAAGGATTAATAAAAAGGTTTCAATTTACATAAATGAAAATTTTCATAGTGGTACACATGATTTTAAAATTTTATATTTCCTGGACTTTAAAATATTTCCATAATGTATGAAATAATATGGTTAAAGTTAAAAATTAAATATAAATTTTATCATTACCATATAGAATATAAAAATGAAAACTACATCAAATATCCCTATAAATATACATTTTCATAATTATTTGATTATGAATCAATTGATATGTTTGAATATTTTTTATTGGGAAAACGGTTTAATTTTCTTCTAGAAAATTAAAATGGATATAGTGAGTTATTTTCCATCAAACATAAATATGTGTGTGGATCAAAAAGGAAAGAATAAATTGGTGGTTTATATGACTTTTTGATATTTATGGTTGATTTTAGTATATATAAATATGTATTTTTAATGAAACACAAATATTAATTCTTTGAAATTCTCAAAAATATCCAATAACTATGTAAAAAATCTTAGAAATATTGTTAAATTATTTTAACTAAATTGAGGGAGTGAATACCCAAGTGAAGAGTTTACCAACTATTTAAGGGGTTGTGGTACTTTATCATAACCCACTCATTTTTAAATACCATACTATAATGGTTTATTAAAAGAAAAAAAACATGGTTCAGCCAATGACAATTTTTGATTGAGATACTTTTATTAATTTAGGATTATGCTCTATAAATAACAGCATTCACAATTAACTATGTTATATGTAAGAAAACTCAAAATACACCATATGATATGTATATTGGAAAGCATCCAAATTTTTTATAAGTATTTTTTCTTCATGGTGACCTCCAAAAACTTCGGATGACCTTGACAACATTTGAAAAATTGAAATGAATATGGAGATGGTGATCTCTATATTAAAAGTTTACATTATTATCCCCTTGATGAATCCTTTTAAAAAGAATTATTTATGATATATCATTTATTGTAATAAAAAAAATAAGTGTTATAATACTTTAAATTAGTATAATTATTGGTCTTTATATGTTCTTACAAGTTTTTAAAATAATTACAATTTATATCAAATATGATGATTATATGTGTGTATATAAAAAGAATAGACTTTTAGGATTCTAATATCATACCTTTTTTGTATTATTTTTTTTAAAATATGAATATTACTGAATCAAATAGGATGGATATGAATCAAACATGGATTTATCATGATCGTATGAAAAAATAGTATGAGGATGGGGTTAAATAGTTCATCATGTTTAAAAAAGATACTACATATAAATCTTTTAAAGTATTTTTTCATGTTTACGTTGTTATTATTCAAGAATAACTAGTCCATATAAATTGGAAGAACACTTGATCTATCATGGGATTGATCAATGTTATAAATATTTAACTAAACATGAAGAAGAACTAAATGTAGCTAGTGATTAGGATAACACTGTGTTTTATGGATCATTTGATATGATTATAAGTGTTAATGATTATAAAGATCATATCAAGGATATGATTACAAGTGTAAACAATGATGAATATCATATTGAATAAATGATATTGATTGTTGAAGATGAAATTTTTGATTGTCCAAAGCTATTTCAAAAGATAAAGATCTATAAAAAGACATCATTTTATGCGGGTTGTACTAAATATACAACATTTTAATCCGTAATGAAGCTATATAATTTAAAATCTAGAAACATATGGAGTGAAAAAAACTTTAATGAACTAATTTCTATCTTGAATGATATGCTATGAGAAGATAATTACCTTCCTTACCAAACATACGATATTGACCGAATGTTACATTCAATGGGTATGATCTCTAAAAGAATACATGTCATTATAAATGATTGTATATTATATCATAATGTCTATGAATCGCTTAAAAATTCCCAAAGTGTAGTGTGTATTGATAAAAAAAATTGAATTATTTTATTCAAAATTTGTATGATATATTCTAATCATTCTAAGGTTTAGGTTCCCATATGGAAGAGAGGAGACTACATGTAAATTTCCATGGAACTTATGTACAAGAAATCAATATGGGAAACACTACTAGAAAACTATCTTATACTCACGGTTTAGAATCATGGGTATATCCCCTAAAATCATGGGTATAGGATAACCCATGGTTTTAGGAACTATGGATTTGAGAGCTGTCGATATAGATCCAAACCCACTGTTTCTATAGAAACCATGGGTATATTCTTAGATAATTTTATCATATTCATGGTTTAACCCAAAGAATGGGTATAGATATATACCCACAATTATCCAAACTATGGTTATAACTTTTCCCCATAGAAAATATATACCCACGGTTCAATGAACTATGGGTATAGGAAACTATCACCATTTGGCAGCTAAAGCAGCTCTTCCAACCCGTCCTAAACCTATAAATAAAATACAAACCATATTACACATTCAATAAAATACATATATTGTATATTTATCATTCAACCAACTACTTAATAATTTTCAAACCATTTACAATATTATAACATACATATGCATCCATAAAACCAATCAATTTAAGTCATTAAAAAACATCCACATGTCTCTAAACATCTATTTCAAAAATAGAGGGTATTAATATCTCCCTCAAAACCAACATTCTCATCACCATCAGCAAAATCCTTATCACCAACAGCATCATCTAAAACAAAAACAACATCATCATCATCATCACCACCGCCACCACCACCGCCACCACCATCAGCTCCACTGCCACTAGTACCCTCGTTCACATTACTTAGGTAATTATTTAAAGAGCACATTGATTCCATATATGAATCAATGATAGTATCAGCCATTGATGGAAGTGATTGGCTTATAACTGACATATCTTTCTGAAAGTGTTTAGTGATTGGTTTCTTTCTTTCACACTCTTGTAAAGATATTTTTTTCCTCATCCACTTATACACAACCACTTTCTAGCTCGATGTTCTGAGAGGTTTGAGAGGAGACTGATGAGGAAAAATACCTATTAGGGATGATTTTTTCCTGGGTCGAAATCAGACATTCCTTGGTGATCCTCACCTAACACCTGACTCAAATGATCATTTTTTCCGAATTTGAAATCTTCTTTATCAGCATGATCCTCTAGGGAATATTGTTGAAAATATAAAAAAGATGTTTAATTATGAATTTCATATAAATATTTGAAATATAAATAAGAAAACTTACAATCTTTTCTTGTGTTTGTGTATTTACTACATTTCCATCATTTTTCTTCCTACTAAAGAAAAATAGTTTTTATCGAGGCATACGACCTTTGATTCCCAATACCACTTATTGTAAATTACATTTATTAGTATAAAACTACATTATTGAATAATATAAAAGTGATAAAACTAGAATTAATTAAAATTGCGACTGTTGAAGAAATCCATAAAATGAAGAAGCATCTAAATATACATTTAATTAAAAATTTAATAGAAGTATAATAACATAAATTATATATAAAAATTAGCATGAAAAACATGGGTATGATATAGATTCTTCTTATATGTTCATTTTGGACCAATTCTATTTGTGTTATGTTATTTGGTTATTTGATAAAATGGTAATTTTGATCATTTGATCATTAGGTTCAATTTTAGGTTGGGTTGTTAGGTATATTGGTAAATTGGTAAATTGGTCATTTGGCCAATTATCTACTTGGATATTTATTTATTTATTCCAATTAGACCAATTAGGACAATTAGGATAATTATGCCAATTAGGTCATTTAGGACATATAGGATAATTATGTCATTTAGGAAAATTAGGCCATTTTATAAATTTAGTCCAATTAGGCCAATTAAGGCATTTAATCCATTTAGGTCAATTAGTCCAATTATAAAATTTAGGCCATTTGGACCATTTAGTCCAATTAGACCATTTATTCCATTTATGTCAATTAGGTCAATCAGCCAATTTTCCATTCAGAAATTAGACCATTAGACCGATTGGACATTAGGTCATTAGGCTTTTAGGTTGTTAGTCCATTAAGACATTAGGCTATTAATCCAATTGGTCGTTAGGCCATTAGGCCAATTGGTCATTAGGTTGTTCATCCAATTAAATGTTATGTCATTAGGTTGTCTGGACAATTGGTCATTGGGCCATTAGGCCAATTGGTTTTCTAGCCTCTAGGCAGTTAGACTATTAGTTTGTTAATCCATTAGGCCATTAGTTCAATTGGAAAATTGTCCATTAGTTTGTTAGTTTAATTGGATATCAAGTCATTAATCCAATTGGCCATCTAGTCATTATGCCAATTGGTTTTTTAGTTCGTTAGGCCACTAGGCTAATTAGTTGTTAGGCCATTAGGACAATTGGTCATTAGGCCATTAGGCCAACTGGCCAATTTTCCACCAGGTCATCAGTTTGTTTGTACATTGGTCCAATCGTACATTAGGTCGTTAGGTCATTAGTCTAATTGGACATTAGGTCGTTAGAACATTAGGTCGTTAGGCCGGTAGGCCGGTATTCCATTAGGACGCTATGCCATTAGGTCAATTGACCAATTGGCCAGTTGTTTGTTAGTCCATTAGGCCAAGTGGTCAATTTCCCATTATTCCATAAGTCCATTAGGTAATTATCCCATTTGTTCAATTGGTCATTAGGCTATTAGGCCAATTGGCCATTATGTCATTAAGCCAATTGGCCAATTGGCCATTAGGTTGTTAGGCCATTATGTCAATTGGTGTGAAGGGGTAGGGTGTAATGGACAGTAATAGAACACCAATACTAAAACAAGATCATTTGATTTATTTTCAATAGAACAGAATGATTAAAAAACAGAACAACCACAATGTAAGGAATTGAAACAGAGAGAAAAGAACAATAGAATTTATGTGCTTCAGTCACATGGGGACCTACATTCAGGGAAAGAACACCACCCTACAGGCACTTCTTATTAATTCTTGAAAAGAAACAAAGTAGGTCTTACAAGATACAACAAAAAATGTCAAAGTAGATGGCAGTAAAAGGCTTAAACAACCTAAAGAAAACAATCAAAGAAATAGGGTAAAGAAAATGAAACTCATAGTGATGAACATGGAGATCCATCCATCCTATTCTCTTGACACTTCATGGAATGTGAAGTTGTTGCTACATTGATGAAGCATGCTGAAAAAAACACTCGTCTAGTTTGGAATGGATTACATTGGATATTGAGTTTTCCTGGACATCTTCTCAGGGAAGGAAGACAATGAGAACTACACCACAAACTGAACTACACACCAAAGGTATACATGATGGTCAGTAAGCACAACTGATCTGAACCACCATAAGGGTCTAAGACTCCTCCATCAAGCATATCCAAAACCAGAGTGAGGGATTCGAACCTAGCGGTGAATAAAAATGAAAGAGATTCTATATATCTGTGAAAATCCTCCAGCTGTAGGGGGTCATTAATGGGGCAATAAACGAGCTCAAGTACTCACGAGCTAATCAGGATCAACTCAAAAGATACTTGAACTCAACTTGGTTTTTTTCAAGTCAAGATTGAGCTCAAGCTACTCAAATACTAACTTGATTCAAGTTAGAGTATTATAAAAACATAATCGAGTATCTCACGAGACTAATCAGACATCTATTTTTTAATATATTATTTTTATTCAATACTTATTTATTTAATTTCTATCTCAAGTAAAATTTTGAATTCAAACTATATTTTTTAATTAAAATTTTGAAAAAGTATCTTAACGAACTGAATCAAGACTAATCGAGTGGTCGATTGAGCCCGATCCAAGCTCGAACTCGAGATCATGCTAGGAAATCAATACTCGATTGAGCACCAAGACAAGCTCTAGCATCGATTTCAAGTACCGAGCTCGAGCTTGAGTATTGAGATGCTCGACTCAGATTGACTTGATTACACCCCTAGTCATCAATCCCCTTCCAAACCCTGCAAGCCAATTACAACATGCCTGTCCAGAAGGTGCAATTAAGCCATCCCAAATAATCCATACAACGATGTGTGAAAGCACCCAATATGAGTGGATGGTCAAAATAAAAAGGGAGGAATCATAGATGGATGACCAGATGTGAAGGTTCATAGAAAGACCGGATTTCCATAGTGGAAACCAAAATGAAGCAGGCCAACAAAATGAGAAAGCTGAATACATAGCCCGACAATAGGACCATATTGAATAAACAGGCCCAGTGCGTTATAAATAATTGAGTAGACTAATAATAATACAATTTCATTTATAAAAAAATTAATAGAAGTATGAATTTAAATCTAAATTCATTATGAAGACTAAAAAAAATGAATGTCGTAACTCACAAAAATCCACCATTTTCAATTAAAAGTAGTGGTGTTATTAAACCTATTATTATAGAATAAGAACCAAGTTCATCCTATCTAAACAAAACATAAACTTAGATAATACCATAGCTTTAGTTAAACTATTAGTCGTGTTTTTATCAGTGTGTATCTTATTGAAACACACAGTTCCTGACTCTTTAATATCTCTAATAAAATTTAGTAGAATATCTATGTTATTTTATTTACCATGAAAAACTAAATTTCTTGATAAATGAAGTGTTGATTGACTATCAAAATATACATTTATAACTAGATTAAAAAGATTAAGTTCAGAATACAAGCCTTTAAGCCATAAGGCTTCCTTTACTGCCTCGGTAAGGGAAATGTACTCAGATTCCATGGTTGAAAGGGAAACCACGGACTGTATTTTTCACTTCCAAGAGATAGTTCCACCATAAGTATTGAACACATATCCAATAAAATATTTTATTATGTCAACATTACCTATATAGTAAACATCTATATACCAAACCAGAATTTTAGAAGCATCAATATTTTTAACATAACACAAAGATAGATTTGAAATACATGAGAGATATCGAAGAATACCCTTAAGGGAATTCCAATGTGGCTTCCTAGGTGTGACCATAAATCTTATTAAGGTGAATATTTCATAATAAATGTTAGGTCTGGTGAAAATGATACAGTACATAATGCTACCAATAATATTAGCATAAGTAATTTTAGATATAAAAGTAGTGGGTTCTTGTGTCAAATATAGTTTAAAGTGTTGTCCAAAAGGTAAATTGACAAGTTTTAGATATTAAAACATGTATATATTTAGAATATTTAAAATCTAATCATGTTGAGATAAGTAAAGCAATTTATTTTTTCCATATCTAATGATTTCAACACCTAAAATCTTCTTAGTTGCACCTAAGCCTTTCATTTCAAACATTCCTTTTAATTGAGATTTTACAGCAATTATTAAATTCATATTTTGAAAAATGATAAGCATGTCATCAATATAAATCAATAGGTAAATCATGAAATTTTGAGTTGATTTAAAATACTCACATGCATCATATTGGCTCCTAGTAAATTGGTTATCTAACATGAAGGAATAAAATTAATTATACCATTTCCTATATGTTATCTTTAAACCATAAAATTATTTATTTTATAGGTATACTTGATTTGATGTAAATTACTTAGAATAACCATCAGGAGGATTCATATAAATTTCCTCATTTAAATATCCATGTAAGAAGGAAGTTTTAATATCCAATTATTCAATATGTAGATCATTATTGGCAGCAAAAGCAAGAAAACTCCTGATAGAATATTACTTAACAACCGATGGGAAATTTCAAAATAATTAATGCCTTCTCTTTAAAGGAAACCCTTAGTAAATAATCTTGCTTTTTACTTAATTTTGTTTCCCTTGATGTTGTCTTCCTTTCTATTATAAATCCACATGGACCCAATCACCTTAGAATTATGTGGTTTGTTGAGAATGGTCCATGTGTGGTTTTTTCTTAAAGAGTGCATCTCTTCATTCATGGAAAAGACCCAATGCTTTGAGTATTTATCATTTAAGGCTTGCCTATAGGTTTTAGGATCATCATCTATCAGATCATGGGCCACATGAAAGGAATATGAATCTATATCATACTAGCTAAACTGAGTAGGAGGTCTAGGGACTCTCTTTTATATGTCTCGGGTCAATTGGTAATCCCTATTAGTGTGAGAAGGTTCAAATTTAGAATCTAAACCAGAAATAAAATCATAATCATCTTCATTAGTGTGATGAAAAGCAGGTGGAGTAGGATGAACATTAGACTCAAAGTGATCCAAAGGATCATCTCCATCATCCTTGTCAAGGTCTAGATCACTACTACCAGATGTGTAGCCTTGGTTTTAAGAGAAGAGGATTCGTGGAAGGATACATCCCCATTTATAATGAATTTCTAGTAACCAGGTTTGTTAACCAAGAGTTTATATCCCTTAACACCCTTAGGATAAACCTTGGAATGATTATAAATTACCATGAAACATTCAAAGGACTTGATTCATCTTTCTTGTATTGAGAAACGTAACACTTTTGGTGTTTTTTAATTGATTCATGGTTCTTGTGAAATAGTAGAAGGTTCATTGGACAAACAAGTAATCTTTCAGAGTTCATACCCATTAAACATAGAATTTTTTAGAATCATACATTTGATAATAAATCACATTATCTTCTGGTATCATATCATTCAAGAGAGAAATTAGTTCTATAATGTTGGTGTCACTCCATCTATTTCCAAATTTTACATTATATAGCTTCAATATGGCTGACAATGTTTTATATTTAGTAAAATTAGATTACAATGGAATCTTTGCACTAATCTTTAACTTATAAAATAGTTTTGTATAATCATTAAGTACATATTCAACTTTCATTATCATTTCCTCAATATGGTCTTCATCATCATTTACACATATAATCATGTCCTCGATAAGGTCTTTATCATTCTTCACACTTGTAATTATATTAAATTATCCATAAAACATGATGTTATTCATATCACTAGCTGTATTATTTTATTCCCTGTGTTTAGTCCAATATTTATAACTTCTATATATTCTATGACATATCAATTAGTCTTGAATAAAAATAATATAAACAAAGATAGGGAAGGGATATATGCATAATATTTTAAAAACTTGATAAACACTTTCACCCCATCCTCATACTCTTTTTTCATACAATTGACATCCATCCATTTTTTATTCATATACATCCAATTTGATTAAGTAATATTCATTTTAACAAAATAAATAATTACATAGAAGGTGTGATCTTAGAATCATACAATGTTATTCTTTATATATACATACATATAGTCATCATACACTACAAAAAAACTACCTAATTAGAAGGGGTTATTTATTAGTTTAGAAGGGGTTATAACCCCTTCTAAACACATTAGCGGTAGTTATGAGGAACTGCCACTAATGTTCATGTCTAGTTCTGTTAGAGGCGATTTTGGGGAACTGTTGGAAAAGTAGTGTAAAATTTAGTGGTGGTTTATTTAGAGGTGGTTAAATCCTCTATAATTTCACTAAAAATATCAATTTAGAGGGGGTTTTAACCCCTTATAAATTATTGTCCAAATCAGTGATGGTTTCCAACCACCACTAATTGAATTGCATGTTCCATAATAGAGGCGGTTCTTAGAACTGCCTCTATTTAATACTCATTTAGAGGGGGTTAAAACCCCCTCTAAATAAACCATATTTATGGGAGGTTATAAGAACTGCTTCTAAATAATTAATATATATATATATATTTAATTTCATTCCCCACCTTCACCTCTCCTCCAGTTCACAAAACTCCCACACATCTATCACCTCTAGTTCACATAGGTGGCCCCCCACTTTAGTTTAAGACCCCAACCTGGTCCCTGCAGACACCCCACCGTGTGACGCCCCCTCCTGTTCCACAGCACATCCCAGCATGCGATGCACCCTCCAGTTCCACACCACGTCTCTATAGTTCGATGGGTCCCCCTCTCCCTTTCACCTGTGAACCCACGACCCACCCTGCAATCTTTTGAGTTGTAAAATCTTCCCTTGGTGGGAATCGAAGACCAGACCACCTCCATAGATTCCAAGTACTTATACCACTATAGAAATTGATTTTTGTTAATATATAAACAACCATCTTTATATTTATATACATTACGAAGCTAATTAATATAAAATTTTATTTAGTAAATATTTAAATACATATATAATTATTTAAATTAATATATACATTTTTTTATTATAAATTTTTGTGAATATATTATAAAACATTTATATTATATAAAATTTATACATTTATATAAATTATATATTTTGTATGTGTATTTATGTACTTTTGAGTATATATTTTATAATTCTATTAATGTTATGTATATACACATATATTTATATATTTATAAATATATTTATGTAAATTATTTATATACTTAAATACACAGTTATATATTATGTACATGTTTATTTATATAATATATATATAATTATTTATTTAATATATTTATATAATGTATTTAAAAATATATTAATATAACATATTTAAAAATATATTTATGTAATTTATTTCAATACATATATTTATTGATATTTAAATTAATATATATTTATTTCTATAAATTGTATTATGTTATATATAATTAATATTACATGAAATACAATTTAGACAAATATTCTATATGAAATAAAGTTTATACAAATATTTATATAATGTTATATGAAATACAATTTATTCAAATATATAATTAATATATATTTAATTATATATAATATAATATTAATTATATATAATATAAAATCATAAACATATTTTTAAAAATGTATTTATTATTATTGTAATATAAATTATTAAAACCACAATCTTGGGTTTTTATATGATTTTTTTTTAAAATAAAATATATTCATGTATATATTTGTATAATATGTATATGATTTTATTTGATATATAATTAATATTATATGAAATACATTTTTTTTGGAAGGTGGTGCCTCGGTCAAAGACCAAGACACAATTTGTTAAATAGAAAGAAAGGAACTACACAAGTCTGAAGGAGGGGATCTTATTACAATATTTTTCATAAAGAGGGAGAAGATTGATAGGGAGATCATGCATCCAAGTAATGCCCTGGTTGATTACTTTATTGGAAATAACATCAGCCACCATGTTCGCTTCACAAAAGGCATGAGTGCCAATTTATCTAATCTTTAGAAGCGAAGCAAGGCAGCTCATTCAACGGGTAGTAAGCAGTCGGGCAAGGTGAACCACACTATTCCAAATGGCTTGGATAATAGTGGTTGAATTGCTTTCAATTAAAATGTTGTTCTATCCATTTTGTTTAACAATGTCAACAGCATGAATCGCATCCATCATTTCCTCTTCTAGAGTAGAGGTGGAACCTCAACTGCTGAAGAAGCATCCATGAAAATGGCCAAGGATGTCTCTGAAGATAGCACCACAGCTTGCAGGTCCCGGATTGCCTTTAGAAGCTCCAACAACATTAATTTTGATCCATACTAGGAGTAGAGATTTCTAAAACACCTTAAGGGTGTTCCTAAGATGTTTGTAGAGACCTTAAATCCTAAGGTGATGAAGGATCACAAAGTCTCCAACAGTGTTTTCATAGTAGGCTTTCTGAATCGAGGTCGCATATCTAATTGCAATGAGAATTCACATCTGACCTGCATTAAGATTGAATGAGCAGTTGTTGTGGATAATATCATTTCTATCATACCAGATCATGTGTAGGAGATCAGCAATAGTAGTTAAGAAGATATTCTTGATTTTCTGTGAAGTATCAAGCTCCACACAATGTTTTAATTGTGATCAAATAGAGTTAAGAAAAAACCATCTGTAGTCAAATAGGTTGTAAATATAATTCCAAAGAGCTAAAGTCGTAGCACAAGACAAAAATATATAGTTAGTATCATCTCTATATTGGTGAAATAATTGGCACTTAGAGAATAGTTCGATACCAAAAGACTGAAGACAAACCTAATAAGAAATATGGTTGTGTGCAATATGGCAAACCAGATTGAGTCTTGAGGTTTTAATCCAGGGTTTGTCAAAGAGTTTTAACCAACCAAAGCTGGGATCTGAATTTGTGAGATTGTGGTTGTAAAAACGTTTTAAACCAAGAAGACCATTGTGGGAAGGATCCCAAATAAGAAAATCGTCAAAGTTAGACAATGGATAATTATCCAAAACATGCATGTTGTTATCTGGGATATTTAGATTACGAGATTGAATCACATCCTTTATAGTGTAGTTGGTGTTATCCGAATGGGAATTGGGAGGTAACATGGATAAAAGGGGGCACCAGTCTAGTTGACCAACCAGAAATTCATGGAAGAATCCCAACTAACCATCCATCTAGATTTATTTATGATGTTGGAAAAAGATTGTTTAATGGGTGGCCAGATCGAAGAGTTAACATAGTTCAAATTTCCCTTCTTATGCTTCGTGAGGAATCTATTTTTAAGAAAAGAAATGGAATGAGAGTTGTTATTATGAAATATCCAAGTGAGTCTGGATTGAAGAGATTCATTAAAAAGATTGAGATTTGTAATGCCAATACCACCCTTCTAAAGAGGTTTGCAACAGGTAGATCAGTGGATGGTAATAAGCTTCCTTTCAAGAATGTTTCCAGTCCAAACAAAAATTTTTATGTAAACATTAATTTTCTTAAGGATAATAGAAGTCTATTTATATACCATCAGTGAGTAAACCAATTTATATGTGATTTATTTTAAAAAAATAAATAAAAATTAATAGGGGGTTAAAAACACATCTGATCAAAGGGATTAGCAGCGGTTCATGATCCCCCTCTAATTTCTTGAATTAGTAGGGGTTGAAAACCCCCTATAATGTCATATATTAGAGGGGATTCACAACCCCCTATAATTTCTTAAATTAGAAGGGGTTAAAAAACCCCTCTAATCTAAGGGATTGATAGTGGTTCATGAACCCCCTCTAATTTAAGAGATTAGAGGTGTTTTGAACCCACAATATTTACTTTAAAAAGTAATTTCCATGTTATATATATATAGCCTCTAATATATATCCAAATGAATAATATATATATATATATATATAACACCTCTAAAATCCAACCGAAAATATAGATCCACTAATTATTAAATTTATGGTGGTTTTGACAAAACTACCTCTAAAATCCAACCAAATATTATAAAGAAAGGATGCTAAAAAATTAGATGGGGTTGTGAACCCCATCTAAATTCGATGATTAGAAGGGGTTGTGCAGAACCCCCTCTAAAATGAATTAAGAGAGGGTTGTGCATAACCCCTTATAAAAAACACCTCTAATATGTTGTTTTTTTTTGTAGTGATATTTGATATATATATTCATTGTGTCGACAACTTTTTAGAGAATATAAAGTCCAAGAATTGTATGAATTTAAAGTATTATAACACTTATTTTTTATTACAGGAAGTTGCATATTCGAATTTTTTTTTGAAATGGATTCATTAAGGGAGATAATTCACTCACTATCACTATCAATGTTCACAAGAGACCTATGGATTTCTACAAATAGATAAGTATTAGCGTATATATATATATTATTTCACTATCAAAACATATATCAAAACAAATTACATATTTTTCATGATGTTCCTACAGTGTTTGAAACAATGTAATCACATCAATTATGGTTATTACATTTGTAAATTTATGAAAGATATAATATTATAATTCTTCAGTTGGTAATAATCAAAACAACAATTTTAAAATTCCATGAGATTTTGGGAGTAGTTAATATTGTAAGTAGAATGGAAAAAATGAATAGTTTAACCAAAATAACCCAAATTTTCTAATTTAAAAATCATAAAGAGGATGTATTTAATCACAAAAATAATTTTAATGAATAAAATATTTCATAAAATAAATATCATTGTTATTAAAATTAGAAAAATTCATGTTTTAAAATTTTCAAATTCTAAAAAAATTGGGAATTTCAAAATTTTGATTCATTTGTCGTTGAAAATAATGTAAACTTTTAAAATGAAGTTTAAAAATGTAGGGTGAATTATATTAATTATAATGGGAAAAATAATGTTTATGATTTTTTTAGGAATAGGATAATTGATTAATTTTAAGTATTGTGTCCAAATTTGAAAATATTGATTAACAATTTCTTATAATTCTTAAAATATTTGAAATGTAAGTGGATTTATTGAATTATTTTAGGATAAACAAATAAACATAAAACAAATAATAAACCACATAATTCACTGGAATAAAATGTTTTATAACTCATGGCCTAGTTTTCTAATGCACATCAATCAATGCACCTTTAAATGATGTTCAATTTCAAATTGGGAATATGTTCTTGTGGACGAAATTAATAGGGTAAATATCTTTTTTTTTTTGACAAGGAACAAAATATAACTAATATTATTACATCACAACTACTACAAAATATGGAGATGTTGAAGATTTTCCATCAAAGTTTCCTGATTAAAAAATAATTAGTTGCTTCATGCATTTCAAACTTCCTCTTAAATATGGATGATATTGGAAAGAATATCAACAAAGATATCTATTTTAGTCTCACTTGATAATTTCAAAAAAAAAATGAGTTCAGCTGTTGTAGATGAGAAAGAGAAGATAAACTCAAAAAAATATTAAAGATAAACAACGATTCCTTAAAAAAAAGTTCTGAATTTCAAGCCTTTGATTTTGAGGATTGATTTGTCTAAACCAATTGAATTTGGCTTTAGTAGAGCTTCGGTTTCATAAGAACTTGAATGTTCCATGAGGAAGAAACAATATACTAGGGTTCATTTTAAAGAGAACAAAGAGTTTTTTCAATGCAAAAAAAATATATATGCAGAGAAATACCACTTTTGACAATGCATTCTAAACACTGATAAATCATCACTTTTATCAGTGCTAAAAAAGTGCTAACAAAAGAGGTATTTCTCAGTGCTTATGTTTTAGTGCTGATAAAACAGTTTAATTCGTGCTCAACCTAATGCTGACAAAAATTAACAAAAATTAATACAAATAAATAAATAAAAATATTAATTATATAAATAATAAAATTATAAAAAATGAACTATAATAACTATTAAAATTAAAAAGATATCAAAAACATTTAAATAAATTAATTATATAAATTACAAGAATATTGAAAATATTAAAACGTAATAAATAAATATTAAAAAAATAAATTCCATAAATATTAAAAAGTAATAAATATTAAATATTAATAAATAATATTAAATGAATGAATATTAAAAATGAATAAATAATTTGAAAGAATTATAAAAATATTAAAAAAATGAATTCATAATATTAATTACATAAATTACAAACACATAAAAATTAATATAAAATAATAAATAAAAATATTAATAATATACATAACAAATTTTCTAAAAATGAATGATATTAATTATTTGAATTATAAAAATACTAAAGAATACATTTAAATAAATAAATTATATAAATTTCAAACATATTAAAAATATTAAAACATAATAAACAAGATTGAATAAATATTATTCATGTAAATTACAAACATATTGGAAATATTAAAACATAATAAACAAGAATGAATAAATAAATATTAAAAAAATGATTAAATTTCAAAAAAATATAAATAATAATAAATAATAAATATGAATACATACTATTAAATGAAATAATATTTTAAAATAATATTTTAAATTTAATAGATTGTAAAAATATTTAAAAAATTGTAAGATTAATTAAATGAATTGAAAAAACATATAAAAATGAAGAAAAATAAATAAATAAATTATATAAATAACAAAATTATTTAAAATGGATTATTTTAAATATTTAAATTACTAAAATATTAAAAATTAAATATTAAAAAATTAAATATATAAATTTCAAACATTTTAAAACTAATAGAACTCAATAAATAAGATTGAGTTAATATAAATAATATAAATTACAAACATATTGAAAATTTTAAAACAAAGAAAATAAATAAGTATAAATAAATATTTTGTGTTGCCAGCACAATGCATCTTTTAGCTAGGGGCGACGCTTTTTCCTGATTGATGGTACTGCTGCATTATCTGTTAGGGGGTGATAAAACTTGTTCCCATTGCTTATTTTGATGTTTTATTAGCATTAGACTCTTAGGACCATTTTCCTACCTTTGTGTGTGGTTTCCTTTGGAATTTTGGCTTTTTGTAATGGGTTTCCTCTTTTCCCATTTGTTAAAAGGGGTTCTATTGTATTTCATTTAATAAAGGGGGTTTGACCCCCAACATGTTTAAAAAAATGTATAAATAAATATTTAAAAAAGAATAAATTCCAAAAATATTAAAAATTAATAAATAAAAAAAATAAAAAAAATGATATTTAATGAAATAATAATAAAATTGAATAAAAAATGTGAATATATTAAAAAATATATTTAAAAAATTAAATTCATTACATTAATTACATGAATTCCAAACACATAAAAATGAATAAAAATGAATAAATAAATAATATTAACTATATAAATAACAAAAATAATAAAAATTAATTTTACTCACTATACAAAAATATTAAAATTAAAATGAATTTAAATAATTAAATTATATAAACTTCAAAAATATTAAAAATATTAAAATGTAATAAATAATTATGAATAGATATTAATCCTATAAATTAAAAACCTATTGAAAATACTGAAACTTAGTAAATAAATATTTAGAAATTTTAAAAAATGAATAAATTATAAAAATATTAAAATTATTAAATATATTAAATGAAAAAATATATTAAATAAAAATATATTAAAAATAAATAAATAAAACTGAATAAATTTCAAAAATATTTAAACAAAATATCGAATTGATAACATCAATTACATTTTTTTAAAGGGTAGGGTCAAATCCATCTTATTAAAAATAATGAAAACAAATAATATGAAAGATGAGGTCAGACATAGGAAAACTACACTCATCAATAAATAGTCATAGTCCTAACTTTTTTCTAATCTCATCCCTGATCCTACAGTCCTCATCAGGCATAGAATTCTAGTTAAATCACATATGTCTGTGCCCTTGAATTCTAGGATGACGTCCTCTCCTCCATGTTTTCACTTGTTACCAGAGACAATAAATGTCACTTTCCACCGAGTTGGTACTCTCAAAGTCTCCCTAAACCTCCACCTTATTAGATGTGTCATCAATCAAGGTACTCTCATCATTTTCCCTATGAGGGTCTAATCCTCATTTGGTTGTATTTCTCCCTTAGAAATAATTTTTGGGACAACCAAAGTGTAGCATGCCTCCCGGCCAACATACTCTCCATATTCCTACCCTTCATTAAGAAAATCAAGCACTCCTAAAATATTATCAGTAATTGGCTATGCCTTTAAAGTTTCATGTGATGCATGAGAAATATACATCAAATAACCCACGTTCAATAGAGAAGATCTCTTTGTATCTGGAAAAGAAGGATTAAAGCCCTCTATAGAAAATGGAGCTCCACTCTCCTCCATTTTTTATACTCCAAGGACTGAGATTACATCCCCAGGTTACCATGATCTGAGACATCAGTAGCTAATGGGATAGGAGATACCTGTTCACCATCAACCTAAAGAAAAAATGGTGCCTTCATATTTTTAATCTTTATAGGAATTTCAACATTTATTTTTTGTTTACCTTTTCAAGCCCATGATGTAATCATCTGGTCCCGATTTATCTATTGATCAGCCAACTCTTTAACAACAACATCATCAATGGATTGATCATCCATTGATTCCTCATTAAATTCATCATTCATATGCAATACAGCTACACCACCATGGTTAGTTTACTACAATTGGGTTTACAGAACATCCCTTATATCCTCCTTATAGATTTTCAAATAATTTGTGAAAATACTATAAAGACCATCCTCAAACCTCTTAGAATTCAGCAGCTACTCAGTGTACACTTTGGCAACAATATTTTCCCATTATTTATTTTTTCATTAGGTTTTCTTCTCAGCATCCACACATGTAGGCAGAGTAACAAATTGGTCTTCCTCCCTAGCAAAAATACCATCCTTTATAGGCTTCTGGAAAGCCAAAATTCCCTTCCTCATTATGACTACCGACACAGCCTTCATGCTAGAAATATACACATCAAATTCAACAATTTTGTCTAAATTACCAACCCCATGTGCCCCCAAGAACTGCCTAGTCCAACTAGGTGAATCAACTAGGGCACTGGATTGAGATCCATCTCTAGAACATGTCCAGCAGGAGCCACTGGTTCATCCCGAACAACTAGTTGTACCAAAAGTTTGTTTTCTAATTTAGAAAGGTCCTTCTGACCTTTTTTAACACAATGTGTGGTGCCTGAAGTAGTTCCTTGTGCACCCACAAGGTCTCTTTTTGTATTTTCCACTCCTTAATGATTCTTAGTTGAACAATCCTTTTCCTTCTTGTGATAATTCACTAAATTATGCCCCTTGTAAGAATATATATCACACACGATCTCTTTGAGAAAATCCTCCTTATCATTCCCAATGGAGATACACTACAAATAGAAAGTAGGCATGTTCTCAAATAATATTTTCAAATTAATATCCTCATCTGCAATGGAGAGAACCACTTTTTCGATCAATGTGGAATTCAGATCCACTTCAACCAAGATCCTATAAAAATATCCAAACCTAGACTCCTTCATAGCTCTTTCAAGCTTGATAGGAACTTTGATAGTCAAATAAATGTCATTAAAAATCCTTGGGTGCCAAAATATATAATTTTTGGGGGAAAATCTTCCAAGGTAACATTGAATCATTTTTGAGGTGTTTGAGTTTTTTGACAAAGCTGGTTTATTTGTTGAAAAATAGGGTTTCCATGGTGATTTGTCAAGTTCCAGAGATATTTTTGACAACCTATGTTTAAAAAGAACCATGAAAAAGGAATGGTCAATCTGGAGGCGGTACAAAAAAATAGATATAAGGTGGCGTCATTTTCCAGTGTTTTCCAAATTTTTGGGCCTCAAAATTAGAAAATAGGGAAATGTGTTTATGGCAATGTAAGTTGTGTGAAAGATTGAAGTTGGATTGGAAACTTGTGTTCAAGATGTGCTTTGGGATCAAAACATCAAAAAATGGAAAATTCATGATGTGCATGAAAGATTTGGAAATGTGCGTGAAATCTGAGGTTTTGCAAAATAATCTTCCATGCCCAATGCAACGTCAAATTGGGTTTTGCGCGCATAAAGGGAATCTTGTGCGATGTGGGGAATCTTCTGTGTAGGGGTCGTCAATGCCTATGAATAATAGGTGACCCCCCTCATTTGACACAGCTTAAGACTTAGAGAAAATTAGAGCTCTGAATCGCGTAAGAATTTTGTGAAAAGGGAGTTGCGTGAAAGATTTTGAGTTGTGTGAAAGCTAAGAAAGTTGCACGTAAGATTTGAGTTTCACATGAGATTTAAGTAGCACGCAAAGGGTGTTTCACGAAAAAAGTGTAATCTTGCACACAAGGAATTAAAGTTTTTCACAAGACACAGTAAGGTTTGCGATAAATATTTGGAGTTTCCCATTAGTATTATGGTAAAGTGGTGTTGTATTCATCAGTGGATGAAAGTGGGACTTCAATAGATCATATAAAGACAGTGGAAGATTCATTCATTAGTTATAATGAAGGTACCTACAAGTCTATAAATTGTGAGTGGATATTCTAAAGAAGTTGTGAGCACACTTTAGTTGAGAGAGCAGTGAGATTCAAAATTGTGATTGGTTGTAAACCAAGAGGGACAGTGAGTCCACTCTGAACATTGAAAATAGTAGTGTGATTTTAGTGGATTTAGTACATCGTTACATCGCTAGTGTATGATCCTTGGACGTAGCCCAATGAGGGTGAACCAAGTAAAATTGTTTTGTTATGTGATTGCTTTAATATTTGTTCAAACTCTATAATGGGATGGAGAGAGAAGAGTGTTTTGTCTAATAATGAAACAAGATCAATAGGGGCAGTTGTTTTAATCTGTCATACCCTGATTCACCCCCCCCCCCCCTCTTAGGGTATCTAACCTAGTGGACCTAACACAATTCATTCTGAAGTCTCACACCCAAACTTGAGTATGATTATTCTTAACATCAAAAATAATGAAATGGGGATCCCACTCTTGAATGCACAGTGTTCCCGATTTGAGAGAGATTGCACAAAAGCCCCATGATCTCCTATTCATGACATAAAAGGGGACAAATAGATGACAATATCCATGACCCATTGAAATACATTTACTTTCCTTGAATCCCCAAGAAAACATGATTCGGAGAACCAGGTATTTAAGTTTCTAAGGCTTTCTACCCATAGGTTGAACCACTCAAGTGATAATCAATAATTGAAAAGGCTAAATCTATTCGAAATTTCTTATAGGTTCTAAATTATGTGAGTCATGTTACCTATTTTGATAATTTTATCGGTTATACCATCCTTTTGTTGGGATTATTTGATTTAAAATTTGAATATTTAAAAGAGAGAAAATTATTAATGGAGAGATTTATCTCTACATTAATTGAGGATTTTATACAACATTAATGGAGAGTTAATTCTCAATATTAATGGATTGAAAATTTAATTTTGACTACATTAATTGGAGATATGGATTTGGTTTCTATATAAGAGGATGTGGTAACATGTTTTGAAAGGGTTTTTCAGCATGATATAGCCGGTGAGAGAGAACTAAGAAAGGTGTGATAGAATGATGTAGTCAGTGAGAGAGAACTGGTAAATGGGTGGGATGGAAAAGATGTAGTTGTCAAGAGAGAAAGAGGAAGGGGTGTTGTGTTTTCAGTAATTAGTGTGAAGCGATGATGATGAGAATGAAGCATAGGCAATGACAATGCAAATGATGTTGTGCCAACGATGGCGAATGAAAGCGTGTGTGTAGTTATAATGATCATGCCATGTATCAAAATTCTTCTTGGTTATAGAGATCAAGAGGCATGTCTCGATTATAGTGATTGGTGGTACAATAAAAATGGTATGTCTGTGTGTGTGAAAAATTCCTCCGGGCGAGTTGTAAAAGATCCTTTAGGTGAGTATGCCAAAATACATTCAGGTGATAAAAGGCCTTCAGGTGAATCTTCTGTTGTGTGTGAAACTACTTTCATTGTGGCATTGAGCTTTACCCTAATAGTGGTATCAAAGGGAGTGGTTGAAGTGTTTGGTTGTAGAACACTTTGGTAGGCATCTAGTGGAGTAGCTTATCAAGGACTCGAATGATGTTACTGGAAGACAACATAGGTACCATATGTGTTTATGGGATATCGAAAGTCCGATCGACTAGTAGAATTCATGTGGCATGTTTAATTGTTGGTGAAAGTCAGAGTTTGGTGGAAGATGGTTGTGGTTCCTCGAGTTAGGTGGTCTATCAGGCATTTTGTAATAATTTCATTGGAAAATGATGGTTGTATCAGTAGTGTTGCTAGAATATCTAAAGTATTCTCAATCGCAGGTGTCATGTGGTGTGTTCTGTTCATTGGGTGACATTTGGATCTTGGTGGAGTCGATGATCACACTGACCTAGATGGTGGAGATGAATGTGGAGAATTTAAATTTTAAATCAAGGTGGAAATTTTTGGGATTATTTGATTTAAAATTTGAATATTGAGGAGAGAGAGAATTATTAATGGGGAGATTTATCTCCACATTAATTGAGGATTTTCTCCAACATTAATGGAGATTTAATTATAAATATTAATGGATTGACTATTTAATTTTGACTGCATTAATTAGAGATATGGAATTGTTGTATATATATGAAGATGTGGTAACATGTTTTGGAAGGGTGTGTCGGCGCGATGTAGTCGGTGAGAGATAACTTAGAAAGGTGTGTTGGCACGATATATCCTATGAGAGAGAACTAGGGAAAGGGTGGGCCAGTAAAGATGTAGCCATTAAAAGAGGATGAGGAATGGGGTTCCATGTTGGCGGTAATCAGTGCGAAGTGATGACAATGAGAATGAAGTAGAGGCGATGATGACGCTGATGATGGCATTTCAACAGCGGTGAATGAAAGCGTGTGTGCAGAGATAATGATTATGTCATGTATAAAAAGTCTTCTTGGTTGCGGAGATCCAGCAGCGTGTCCTAGTTGTGGTGTTCTGTGGTGTAATAAAAATGGTACATCTATTTTTGTGAAAAATTCCTTCGGGTGAGTTGTAAAAAATCATTTGGTTGAGTATGTCAAAATCCCTTCAAGTCGAAAATCCTTCGGGTTCTGTGTAAAACCCCTTCAGGTGATAAAATGCCTTCGGGTGATAAAAGGTATATAGGTGAATCTTCTCTTGTGTGTTTGTGTGACTGCTTCCAGTGTGGCGTCGGGCTTCGCCCCAACACCATTAAGGAGGAGAAATTGCATCTCCCGTCTTCTTTGGGAACTCCATCTTTAGAACCTGAAACGACTATAAATAAATAAAAATCTTGAAATCCTTCGGGTTAGGTTGACCACCCTTCACTGAAGAATCATACTGAGTTGTTGGTTCCGTGAGTTCACCTCCCACCAGTAAATCAAGTTCCAGGTCCCATGAGAATTCTATCTTCTTCTGCAGGACCTAGGTCTCAGTGTTGCCTCCATCATCACCCATAAGCTCTACTCCTGAGCCCCATCTTCATAACATTAATTACATTAATTGTAAATGCATAACAAATGAATAGATAAATAATATTAATTATATAAATAAAAAAATATTAAAATGAATTATATTGACTATAAAAAATATTAATATTAAAATTTATTTAAATAAGGCCATTATATAAATTTCAAACATCATAAAAATATTAAAACTTAATAAATAAAAGTGAATAAATATCAATCGTATAAATTACCAACATATTGAAAATATTAAAAACTTAGTAAATAAATATGTATAAATTTTAAAAAATGAATAAATTGAAAAAATATCAAAAATTAATAAATATCCAAAACAAAAAAAAATATTTTAAATGAAATAATATTAAAAATTAATAAATAAAATTTAATAAATTAAAAAAATATATTTTAAAAAATATGAATTCATAGCATTAATTACATGAATTTCAAACACATAAAAATGAAAAAAATATGAATTAATGAATAATATTAATTATATAAATAAAAAAATTGTTAGAAATGAATTATATTGACTATACAAAAATATTAAAATTAAAATGCATTTAAATAAATCAATTATTTAAATTTCAAGCATATTAATAATATTAAAACATAATAAATAAAAATGAATTAATATTAATCATAGAAATTGCAATCATATTGAAAATATTAAAACTTAGTAAAGAAATATGTACAAATTTTAAAAAATGAATAAATTCCCAAAATATTAAAAATTAATAAATATCCAAAATGAAAAAAAAATTAAATGAAAGAATATTAAAAAGGTATAAATAAAATTAAATAAATTACAAAAAAATTAAAATAAAATTGAACTCATAACATTAATTACATCAATTGAAAACACAATAAAAATGAATAAATAACTATCAAAATTGAATATATTACAAAAATATTAAACAAAAAAATATTAAAAATGAATAAATTACAGAAAATAACAAAAGGAGATATATTAATAATGAATAAATAGTATTAAATGAATAAACATACATACACATATACACATACATGTGTATAGACAAACATGTACACATACACATACACATACACAAAGTGTGGATCCTGAAAATAAGTCTTGTTGGCAACCGATGCATGCCACATTGAACTTGGCCGGCCTCTAACAAAATTAAAAGGGGGAAATGAATATTTAAGTGTTTTTTAAGAAAAAATAGAAAATTAAATGAAGCAGTGATGTAATGTTTTCTTTATGAGATGAAATCAAGCTAAAATTAAATTAATTTTAGTTTATTTTATATAGTTTATCATATTGTTTTCTATATATTATAAATATTGTTTCAGAACTATCAAATTTATATAATTATATCATTTAGTATCTTTTATTAAATTTATGTAGTCTATATAGTTCTAATTTATACAGTTTATATATTTTATATATTAACTTTATTTTAATTTATATAGTTTATATGGCACTTATATCTAAATGTCTTCTGTATATTCTGTTAATTACATTTAACAAATTTAAACATTTCTTCATACACCTTTTTTTGAAAAAAAAAGCATCATGTATTTTGAACTATTCATGTTAGATTTTTTCCCATATTTTTCATTCAATTCATGTTGAGTTATCTATGATCATGTAATTATTATTAGTGTCGTTCATTCAAAGATTGAATTTATCTTTATTTATAATTAACCACCCATGTCCCCTGCTCGAATTTCCTTAATATGATTTAGTTTTAATCTTAGTTGTTGAATTTTTTGTCCGCTGGAGAGGAATATTTAGTTCAATTGATGCTTCTCCACCTTCCAACATTAATGACAATGTAAGGCATGAAGATTTAAAGTTGTGTGTTGGTTTTTTTTTAAGTTTAAAAAAACTTACATATTTTGGACAATGAAAAATAAATTCATTAAATAAAACAATGTCCCACTCCATGAAATAGTTTCCAATAATATTTATTTAATTGTTTATAATACTTTCATGAACTATACAGTACACTAAATCATAACTTCTTATAATCAATTTTTTAATTATACATCCCATTATATTGTGAGTGAAACACTTTATAAAAAAAGTTTCATCACTACCACAGATTCGGCTTTAGGCAGTGCCACCCTTTATCAGCGAGAAACAAAACCCGATAAAGGGGATACTTTTATCAATGCTAAAAAAATCACTGATAAAAGGTGTGTTTACCAGTGTTAAAAACGCTAATAAATGTACCCCTTTATCAATGATTTTTTAGTGCCGATAAAAGTAACCCCTTTATCAGTGCTTTTCTTAGTACTAATAAAGGATACTTTTATTAGTGCTTTTCTTAGAATTGAAAAAAAGTATATTTCATAAAAAAAATTATCATTAAAAATCACATATTAATATATAAATATTTTTAAATTGATATAAATATAATATATTTTATAAAAACCAATTTTCATAAGGATATACTCATTTACACTTAATATATAAGATTTTAATGAAAAATGAATTATAAAAAAATAAAAATATTAATATTAATTAAATTTTGCTAATTATTATCGTGTAATAGGCATTTAATAACAATTAAAATATATAAAAAATCAAAAAATAATAATAAATGATCTAAAATAAGTTAAAAATGTGACTTAAATTTCAAAATACCCTAAATTTTGATCTGAGTGTCTGTTTGAGCTCTACCACATATCAAATTGAATCTTACGAGGAGATCTATGCCATTATAGCTTAGAGGAACCCCTTTTTATGATTTTCAAGGCAAAAAAGGCTTAGAAGGCCTCCAAAATTGACTTTTTAGTCAGGGTAGCCCCATTTTTTAACATTTCATGAAATTTCAGCCTCTTTTAAGAGGGTCTTATTATCCTTTTTCAATGGATATTGAATTTATTTTTAGTACTGATAAAAGGAATCTTTTTTTAACGGTGTTGAGGATAAAATCTTTTTTTAGCACTGATAAAGGCATTTTTGTGCACTGTTAAAGGATTGATTTATATTAGTGCATTTTAATAAACTGATTATTCATGAAACTGCTTATTCCTGAAAGTATTATATATTCCCTTATGTTACATAATCACCTTTCATAATTTGTTTCATGAATTATAAGTGATCTTTTTGTGAATGATTCATTCAATCTCCAGATACATGTAAGAGCAATCTATTACAATATTGGATGTTTGTGGAGTAGGTTTTTGATTTCATCATAGATTCTTTTGGCAATCCATATGATGATGATCAGTTTTTTGAGACCGTCTATTTTTATTTAAAATCTTAAAATGTGTGTGTTTGGTTTTGTTATTAACGAAAAAAATCATCGTTATCATGTTTAATTTGATTTATGCTCCCAACCCCAACATCATAAGTATTTAACTATATTTATTTATTTATATTTATGACAATATATTATTAATATATTTATTTATAAATATTTGAATATATTTATAAATTTATTTATTTATTTATATTTATTTATATAATAAATATATTTATTATAATTTATAATTATTTAAATATAAATATAAATTTATTGAAATAATTATGAAATACTTATGAAATAAATATATATTTATTATAAATATATATTTATTACATATATATTTTAATTATAATCATAAATATAAATATATATATATATACTTATGAAATTACATATATATATTTATTTATTTCATAAGTATTTCATAATTATTTAAATAAATATATATTTATATTTAATTAATTATAAAATTATAATAAATATATTTATTTAATATATATAATTAAATAATTATATTTATAAATATATACAAATATTTATAAATAAATATATTAATTATATATAGTCATAATTATAAATATATTTATTTATTTATTTAAATACTTATGATATTAAAATAAATATATTAATTGTATATATTTATAAAATTATAAATGTAATAAATATATTTGTTATAATTTTATAATTATTGAAATAAATATATTTATTTATTTATGATTATAACTATAAATAAATATTTATTTATTATAACTATAAATAAATATATAAAATATTTATAATTATAATTCTAAATAAATATAGATATATTTGTGGAAGGTTTCATCAGCTCTCTTTCCCTTAGTTCGCAGTGATGACCTAGCTCTGATGACGGAGGTCCAGTCTCCCCCCTCCCCATCAGAGGGGGGAGTTCCTTCTCATTCATTGTCATAGGTGCACCTTCTCAAAAACAGAGTTCCCTTCATTCCCTTCTCAAATCCAGAGTTCCTTCCCTCTTTTTTGTGGATCCCGATATGTCTGAAAGTTCTAGATTTGTACCATGGTTTACCCCATCTATCTTTATCTCCTACGGTGTTCAATACTGCTTCGGATCTGTTTAAGCTGATGTTGGTGGCTCGATTTCTTCATCGACGCCCTTTGATTGATGCTTTTGACTGTTTTGTCTTTGAAGCCTGGGATCTTCAAGATCATGTGGTTTTTGGCCTTCTTGATCGAAGGCATATCATGATCCGGTTTGGGTCGATGGAATATCTCATCAGTGCATGGTCTAAAGCTCCTCGGAGGTGCAATGGATCCTTCTTCTACCATCTTCGGTGGAACATTGATTTTCACATGTGGAGAGATAATCAAAGCATGGCAATTTGGGTAAGTTTTCATAATCTTCCACTTCCCTTCCATAACCCTTCAATCTTACCTATTCTTGGGAACATGGTCAGTCGTTACCTATGATCCAACAGAAAAATAGAGGTTGTGTGTCATCCCATTTTCCCTTGCATCTGTATGGAGGTTGATGTTTCCAAGACTCTGGTTGATTGGGTGTGGATTACTGATTGACAAGAGTTCCGGTGGAGACAGGCTGTGATGTTTGAGTCATGGACAGATTTTTGTAGCTCTTGAAATTGGCTGGGTCATATTGCTTCAGCTTTCCATAGTGGGTATTTGATTAGGAAGGTTCACAGGTGGGGAAATGTTGTTTCTATTTTCTAGGATGGTCATGTGGTGGAAGATCTTAATCTGCAGGGGAAGGAACAACTAGATGGACGCTTACAAGAAGCCCAAGATATGATCCCTCATCCTCGGGTGGCGGATGTCTTAGGTGATTGTGACACTGGAAAGAGGGTTAGAGTAGAGAAATCAAAGGTGTTTCCTCGTGAGCTGAAGTTCAAGGATATCTTTGCCAGGTTAAAGTGGGATTTTATGGTTTCTTTGAATGTTAATGGGATTCACGGTGGATCTATTGTACCTTATAAGGTTGCAGGGGTCGTTCATGAGCCTCCAGTGCTTGAGGGCTCCTCAATGGTGGCAGGCCTTTGATGGGAAGTGGTAAGTGTTGAACTGGATAATCATTTTGAACAACTACCCATGGATCTGAAGCCTGAAGATGCTCGACTTGTAGAGAGGGAGGTTCTTTTAGAACCAGTTTGTGAAGTGGCAGTTAAAGATGCAGTCTATGGTGGTCAAGCATGTGGTGAGGACTTTATTAGTTTGGAACCAGTGGGTGAGGTTGTAGTGAAGGATGCAGCATTTGTTGTCCAAGACAGCGTTGAAGGTTCTTTTTGCTTGGTTTATGAGGATACTAATACAATTCCCCATTACATGGGTCATGGATTTGTGCAGCCATCAAGCTCATATTTTCCAATGTAGAATCCAATAAATCTAATGGAAGGTCCTAAAGTGAATACTGATGTGGGAATACAACTTGACTGCAAAGCTCAGAATGCAATGATGGTAGAGGATGTTTTGAGGAAGGATCCTCAGGATTTCCATGGAAGTAAGTTGAACCCCTGATGTGTCACCCTGATTGATTCTAACAAACTCCCCCTGATAGCAAAAAGAGTTGTTTCAGAGGGTGCGGTGTTGGGAGTAAATGATGGATTCCAATGTTATGTCTCTGTTCATATACTGGGAAAATGGGGGGATGTATCTGATAGTGATAAGGAAAATGTTTGTGGCATTGTTAGGCCTTCATATATTGATTTTGTGCAAGGTGGAAGGAACAGGATGTCTGAAGGTGAAGGGGTTGTGACCGCTCCTCCAAAGAGAAGGTCAATAAAGTATTATTCCAACCTGATGATGTTGATGTCTACCAGGTCCTCCTCTAAGAAAATGGGGGATGTCCTTGGTGTTACAAAGGGTCATGTTGATAAGAAATCTGGTAAGGAGCAGTTATCGTTGGATCAACTGAATTTGAGAAAGCAATATGTCAATCTTCAGAAGTGGTATGAGTCACATTCGGAGTGGGAGTCAGCTACTGTGGGTGAATAACTCTATGATGGTTGTGGTGAGGGGAATGAATTTTATTATATATAATTCTCTTTTTAGTTAGGACCTTTCCTGTTTTACTTTTCATTTCATTTAATAAATGGTCATCAGTTTTTGTTATAGATATATTTAAATAATTATGAAATTATAATAAAGATAATTATATACAATTATAAATATAATAAATATATTTTTTATAAATTTATAATTATAAATAAATATATAATTATAAATAAATACATATTTATTATATAAAGAAATATTTATTTATTTATAGTTATTATTATAAATAAATAAATTTATATTTATTATACATATAATTTTATAAATATATATAAAAATATAAATAATTTATTATCATTATAGTTTTATCAGTGATAAAAAAGCGTTGATAAAGGGTGTCTTTATCAGCGCTTTCTAATTTAGCACTGATAAAACATACCTTTATCAGCGCTTTTTAGCTAAATCTGATAAATGCTTCCCCTGATTTTATAAAAACACCCTAACAACCTCCTCCTTTCATCGCACGCCTCAAGCTCTTGTGGAATCCTTACTCTACCACTGATAAGCTTCTTCATCCTCCTCCTACTCCTCCTCGTTACCACCTTAAATCCTCATCCTCCTCCTCCTATGCTTCCACCATGAATCCTCCTCCACCTCCTCGCTACCGCTGCTCCTCCTCCTCCTCCACCACCTCACTATCACGTGAATCCTCCTCATTATCCTCCTTTGTTGTTGTCGCCGACTGCTCCTCCTACTCGCCACTACAAAATTTCATGTGCTACCGCTATGAAACCTTGTTTCACCACCACGTGATCCCTCCTTTTCCCTTCTACCATGAATCTCTCCCTTATTTCCATGTGAAGCTTGGGTACTTTTTTAAATATCCCTATGTTTTGAGTTCCCTTATGAATTTCCTTATGATTACCCTTACACATTTCCTTCTGAGTTCCCTTTTGTATTGACTTTAATGAATTTTGATGACCCTTATGTATTGATCAACCTAATCTTACATATCATAGTGGCACAAGCACTTTTCCAAATTTTATTCTATCCATATATTACCTTTATGAATCCCTTTGAAGAATTTTTTTAGTAATAGTTGGAGATATACAACTCGTTTTATTTTAATATGCATGAAATTTGTTGTAGTAAGGTCAAAATGTATATTGTTCGAGGTGAATTGGACACTATAATTTCTATGTATATCTTTTTTGGTCTCTATGTGGCAGAGTTTTATGGCTTGGATATGGAATTCTGGAAATTTTAGATATTATCCATTTGTTCTTCATAATGGGTCTATCTACTACTAAAATATTTGGATGGGAGTTATTACAGTTTTTCTTGGGAACTTTTATTGTAATTTTGTTTTTTATTGGGGATTCATCCCCATTATCTTGTAGGTTGATGAGATACTATAGGTTGGTCTAGAAATTAAGATGGTTTGTGAATTGAAGCATGAATTTTCTAGTGAAAAACACTAGAAAGGAATGATGTGATTTATCTAGTATCATAATGGTTTTAAAGATATTAATATTTACTTTAGGATCCATAGTTTTGTAAAATGTAACATTGATAATGAATTTTTGGAAACTTGGACACCCCAAAGAGTACCATAGGTTTTTTCTTCACCTATAGGGTAATAAAAATTAAATATATATTATGTTTCTAACTAGTAGTTACAATATCTTCCATGAAAGTTGAGTGCATGGATACAATGCATGCTAGAAAATAATTGGTTGGATGATGCCTTGTTTGAATAAGATTAAATCAATTCAACAGGGGAATGATTTTTTGTGATAATTATAATGCAATCCCTTTTAAATAGAAAATTTTGATTTTTACATTGATGAATAATATCATCTTGTTCATCCAGAAATTGTTTAAGGACTGATTACATGAGTTCTAAAAGATATCTAGAAAACATTATGTGTTGAATGTATTGGATTTTTATCTTTTTTTGATGAGTTATATGATATTGTAGTCTCCATGAAGTAGTCTTCAAGCATAAAAAATATTTGTAATGTGAATCCTTACTCATTTTTTGATTAATTTCAACCAAAAGGAGAGGCTCTAGAACATAGCCTTAATTTTTTTTATATAAAAAGTAGTTACCAGACAGTCAATTGGGATTCTTCCTAACTAGAAGTTCTAATAACACCTTAACCAAGAATTTGTTATGGTTACTTTTCTTAGATGTTCATGAGAGATCCTTATAAGATATTAATGATAGATTGATGAAAACACCAATCTTTACCATAAATGAGATGAGTAATGAGTATGACTTATATTGTGATGTATTAGGAGTCAGGATTTGAATGTTTTCAGTTCATGATGGTCATGTGGTTTCTTATGTATCAAGAAAGTTAAGAAAACATAAGAGAAACTTCCCAAATCCTTTACTAGATTTGGAAATATTGGTGCTTTCCATGAGGTATTATTGGAATACACTAAAAAAGTGTTTGAAATAAATTTAATCAGAAAGTGAAATGAACCTTTGATAGAGGAGAAGTTATAAGTACCTATAGTCCATTAACATTGACTTAAAGTATACCCTCAAAAAGGGAAACATTTTTTCTAATGTATCATATTGGAAGGATTAAGTTTAGGTAGTGCATTATTGAAACATCAAGTGGAATATGGTTTCCCACTTTGAAGAGATGTGACTTTATATTCAAAAGTACTATGGCCAAGTGAAACATATGTCTTTATCTATCACTTATTCACTCCTCGGTATTATTACTAGAGTAAACTATATGATTCATACCATTTATTCATGAGAGACGTGATAAAACTTTTATAGATTTATATTTTTAAAAATGTGGTTTATTTTTTATTCATGTTTCCTTTATAAAGTGTCTCTCTTGGGATTTATGTCTTTGTGAAAATGCCTAAGTGGTTCTTTTAAAATGATTCAAGTGTTTTGAAATGTTTCTTAAAAAATTATATGAGTTCAACATACCTTTTTTTGGTTTTAAATAGATTTAAAATGATTTATACACTTGGAATGGACTTAGGTTGCATGCCAAGTGTTTTTCAACTCACCTAATTGACTTTTAGAAAGGGATGTGAATGTTTTGAAAGCGTATGTAATACTGGTTTCATTTTAAAAAGGGTTGTGTGAAGTTTTAAATGAAAATTTTTAAAATATAGAGGGTTGTCATTCAGTTTAAATGATTATGATTTTTGGGTCATGAAGTTTCCTTAAATGATTTAAAAATGAATTGAGGTTTTGAGAAAGAGTGTTTGAAATTGATTGGTTTATTTTGAAAAGATCATTTCATTTTAAAGAGGAATTTGTGTAAATGGTTGTTTTTTAATGGGATTTTAATAGTGATTTTATAAATATTTTTCAAAGGAGACTTAAAGTCTATAACTTTATTTAGCCTTGGTTAATTTTTATATTAATGTTTTGTGTATTTATTTTGTTAAATATTAATATCACTAAATCAAATAGGATGGATATGAATAAATAATGGATGGATGTCAATAATTTGACAAAAGAGTGTGAAGATGGAGTGAAATAGTTCTTCATGTTTGCAAAATATCATGCATATGACCCTTGTCAAATCCTTTTTCCATGTTTACACTGTTTTTATTCAAGAGAAGTTAGTCATAGGAGTTGTAAGAACACTTGATCTATCAAGGAATAGATCCAAGTTATAAATGTTGGAATGAATATGGCGAAAAAGATAATGTAGCTAGTGGATGGGATAACACTGCATTTTATTGATCATCTGATCTGATTACAAGTTTGGAAAATGAAGAAGATTATACCAAGGATGTGATTACAAATGTGAATGATGATGAAGATCATATTGAGGAAATTACAAGGATAGTTGAAGATAAACTTTGTGATTATCCAAAATTGTTTGATCAGTTAAAGAGTTGTGAAAAGACACCATTGTATGGTGGTTTCACTAAATATATAGAATCACCAGTTGTACTAAAGCTGAATAATTTAAAATTATGTAATTGATAGAGTGATTCCAGTTTTACAGAATTACTTTCTCTCTTAAATGACATGATCCCATATTATAATGAGCTCCCGAGGCGAACATATGATTCCAATAGAATGCTAATCTTGATGGGTATGATCACCAAACGAATACACACCTGCCCGAATGACTGTATACTATTTCTAAAGGACTAAAAATCACTTAGATAATGCCTAAAGTGTGATGCTTCTTGATATAAGAAAGATGAATCTATTCCTACAAAAGTTGTTTGGTACTTTCCAATCATTCCAATGTTTAGGTTCCTATATAGAAGTGACGAGACTACAGGGAAATTGAAATGGAATTCAAAAACAAGAAATGAAGATGGGAAACTACATCACCTGGAAAACTATCCTCAATAGAAAATAATTGATCATGAGTATCCTGAATTTGGAAACGAGCTGAGAAACATTCGTCTTGCATTATCTACAGATGGAGTGAATCCTTTTGGTTTTCAAAGCGTCACTCATGATACATGGCTGGGTATGCTGGTAAATTATAACTTTGCACCTTGGTTATGCATGAAATGAAAATGCATCATGTTATCTATGCTTATATCAGGACCAAAATAACCGGGTAATGATATTGATGTTTTTTTGGCTCTATTGATCAAGTATTTGAAATTATTATGGGATTTAAGTGTTATATTGTATGATGATTATAGAAATAAAGATTTCATGTTGAGAGCCATATTGTATGGGGTGATAAATGACTTTCCTGATTATGAAATGTTTTTAGGATATAGCATTAAAGGAACTCAATGGTGTTCGGCCTGTGAACAATCTACACAGTTAATTAGGTTGAAACATTCATTGAAAAATTGTGTTTCTAGGACATCGTAT
Source organism: Viscum album (assembly GCA_963277665.1). Taxonomy (NCBI): domain Eukaryota; kingdom Viridiplantae; phylum Streptophyta; class Magnoliopsida; order Santalales; family Viscaceae; genus Viscum; species Viscum album. The sequence continues at coordinate 601,951,719 of OY728142.1, forward strand.
ATTTCTACCCCGATAAATAAGTATCGATCTTGAACAAAATAATTTGATTGAAGTTTAGAATAACGTACAACATCATCTTCACTAATAGGTGATCCACTATTTGAGAAAGTTAAAATATGTGGACACTACTTTTGGTAAACTGTTTTTGAAAAACCTTAAAAAAACCAGTTGGAAAAAAGAGATATTTTTTTAAATTACCATACTATAATTTTCTATACATCAAACACTTTCTTGATTTTATGCATGTTGAAAAAAAATTATGTGATAGTGTTAACAACACATTCCTAAATGCACCTGGAAAAACAAAGGATGGAATTAGGGCTAGGTTGTATGTGGTTGACATGGGAATACGAGAAGAGTTGGCACCAGTGATGGGTGAAAAACAAACTTTTCTTCATCTAGCTACTTACAATCTTTCCAGGAAGGAGAGATATCATTTTTTCAACTTCTTGAATGACGTAAAGGTTCCATAGGTGTATTTATTGAATATCAAGAATATTGTGTCAATGATTGATTTAAAGTTAAAGTGTCTAAAATCACATGACTGCCATGTTTTGAAGTAAGATCAAATGCCTATATCTTTACATTACATTTTTTCCAAGAATTTCCTTCATACATTAACCAACCTATATTTCTTATTAAAATCTATATACAGTAAAGTTATAGACCTAGAGAAATTTTCGAGTATGGAAAGAGAAATTGCCGTCATATTATGTGAATTAGAAATGTTCTTCCTGTCAGCATTATTTGATATAATGGTTTATTTGATGGTTCAATTTATGAGAGAGATCTGACTATGTGGTCCTCTACACTATAGATGGATGCACCTCATTGAATGGTATATGAATATTTTGAAAGGGTATGTATAAAATCGAAGTCATCCAAAGGGTTGTATTATAGAGAAATATATTGTAGAGGAATCCGTTTAATTATTTACTAAATACCTATCCGGTGTGGAAATCATTGGTCTACTGAAATCTCATCACACTGGGCGGCTCACGGGTGAAGGAATTTCTAGAAGAGATTTTGTCACAATCAATATTACAAATCAGGATCAGTCCCACCTTTACATTTTTCATAATAGTTTGGAGTTTTCCCCATATGTTGAAATTCACAAATAAACTCTTAGTAATTTTAATCTATCAAGGGATGAAATATGGATATAAAATACACATAATAAATAGTTTATAGGATGGTTTTAGGACCATATTTTAAAGAAGTCGGATGAAAATCTGGATTCAATTTTAGAACGGATTTGATGGATTGCTGGAGGACCCAGTGTGTATGTATTATCTTACAATGGTTATGTAATTAATGGTTATATGTTCTATAAAAATGAGCATGATGAAGATAGTACCATGAAAAATAGTGGAGTTATACTCGTGGATGAAGCGATGTATGTTTCTGGTACTAAGGACAGAAATCCAAATTACATGAATATGTCATACTTTGACATCATCAAAAAAATATGGGATTTAGATTATATAACATTCCAAGTTCTAATTTTTCAATTAAAGTGGGTTGATAACAGATGTGTTGTTAAAATAGATGAATTGGGATTCATAAAAGTTGATTTCAGTAAGGAAGGGTATAAAGACAAACCGTTTATAATGACATCATAGGTAGTACAAGTATTTTATGTTTCAGATCCCATAAGCCTAAAGTGTTCAATTATTATGTTATTGACCAAAAACACTGAAGGGTCAGATGAAAATTCAACTGAAGATGACCCTTTCATTGGGATGTCACAATCATTTCATAGTGGTCCCAATGTAGATTTCATTTTGTATGTTATAGGTGACCACAATGAATGGATTTGGATCATCAATAGAGGGGTCAAATCCCTTCATCCTTTAAAAAAAAGAGAGTTCAATAATCATGTTACATTTTTTTGTAATATACATTGTGTTGCCTCATGTTATTATCTGTTTGTTGCTGCATTTATGTAATCTAAATTAAATGTTAAACCACTTTTGTAGATAATGAATTCCGCAAGTGTTGGTGCTCTCAATACTGAGGAACAACAAGTCTCTCAACCTACTACTACTCACAGTGTAGAGAAGTGATCTTCTGCACGTGATGGTGCTCTCATTCCCAAGGAACAACAGGTCTCTCAAACTACTGCTACTTGTAGTGCAGAGGAGGGACCTTCTACACATGTTGGTACTCCCAGTCTCAAGGAATAGTAGGTCTCTTAACCTATTTTTTCTTGCAGTATAGAGGAGAGACCTTCTACATGTGATGGTGCTCCCATTCCTGAGGAATAATATGTTTCTCAACCTACTGTTGCTCCCAGTGTAGAGGTACAACAACCATCTGCACATGCCGATGCTACCACTCCTGAGGAACATATTGACAATGCTGATTCTAGGGAAATGGTAGGCGATGAAGGACCTACATCATAGAAAAAATAGGGGCACCATAATTCGACAGTGTTAGCAAAAATAATTAAGGAAAAAGTTCAAGGCATCAAATTTGAGGTGGGATGGAATGTAAGGGGTCAGCATGTTAACCCCACCAAGGCCATGTTCATAAGTTATATTGGAATTATTACTTGGAAATTCGTGCCTATTGATGTAGATTCATGGCACCATGTAGTGTTCGGGATGAAGACACTGATGTGGTAAGTGATTACTATAGCATTATGATATCATTTCTTTATTTTACTAAAAAATAAAATAATAAAACATTGAATTACTCTTCATCATCCATTATAGAGTTCATTTATAATAGATGACTCCCACAAGAAGGGAAAATAAACCCGCACCCATCGGTTATTTATGAACACCTGATAACCCATGAAGTGTGGGATGCATTTACTAGACGTCGTGTGAATGCATATTTTCAGGTACATTGTGGCTAGTAATAAATTTTTTGATGATAAGTGTATTCATCACTTTGATTGAAATTTTTTATTTATGAAATAGAAAATGAGTGCTGGAAATAAGGAACGAGCATTAAAACCAGCATACCCCTACCATAAAGCAAGGATGGGGTACGCTTCACTTGAAAAAAAATTGGTACGTATTTTAAATCGACAATAATACTTTTATGTGACAAGAAACGACACCATAATTATATTAATATGTTTATATGAATATCGATGACTCAAAGTCAAAATTCACTTCCATACCACGTCTTATGCTATGGAAGGAGGCATGTGTAAATAAATATAGGATACTAATAGATGAAAACACAAAAAAGTGTGGGAAACATGTCTAAGTATTACATAATAAAAAAAATTCTTTAAATCACTATTAATTAACAATGATCACTTATTTTTCTATATTTTCTATCCAACAAAGTCATAGGAATCAACAACACCAATACCAAATGAACACATACTATCACCGGTCTTAAAGTGGCCAGAACAGTATGGTTGTGTCAGAGGTGTAGGTTTTGGGGTGACCCCCCGAACATTTTTTGAGAAAAAAAACAAGAGAACGATCAAATTGAATTAATAAAATAGATGAGAGAAATAATATATACCCTTGAAGGAAAATTCCAATTCCATAGAGAGATGATGTAAATTTTAATGGTAGAGAGAAAAGGAGAAGAAGCAACTCAAGAATAACCACCATGTGGAGATCCCGTCCCACCCCCACCAGCTATGAGGCTAGTCATTCCCCTCAAAGAGATGTCTTAGAAGAGGTAATTAGTGTCCATTCTAATATTTGTTTCTGTGAAATGTGAATCATATAGACATTGATACCTTTCTTGTACTTATATTCTATAGGGTGATAATGGCTGTGATTTATATCTAGAAACACCCACCCATCACCTTGTGGTGAGGCATATAGTGTTAAATATTCAAAACGACATGCTACACACCAAACCACATCCAACAGGGAAAGTGTGAGTGTCGATCAGCGTAGCCCATGATCCGAGCACTGATCTACCTATTCCAATTCACAAGGATGATATTAATACGGTCGAAAAAGATGTTGGAACATTCATCACATGGTTGTCAAATCATGTAAAAACACATGTTGACAAAGAGGCATTCATTTCCAATTTACTTTTCAAGATAAACCTTTAACAATTATTGAAAAAAGGTCTAAACTGATGAATTTTGTTATAGATAGACAAAGAGAAGGGGATGAAACAAAAGACCATCTCAAAACCATCTAAAGGATCGACTAACCGATCAAAATGATCTACTAGAATCATTATTACCCCACCCATTCTATATCCACATTTATTATCATTCAAGGATCATGTGGATACAATGTTAAAAAATAATAGAAACCACTTAGTTTAATTTGAATAAAATATTACAGAGAGCAAGTTCAAGACTTCATTGTTCTTGAGAGTGCAACTAAAATCCTCAACTATGATTGTCTTGGTGGCTCAATTGTAAATGTATACATGAGGTATGTTTTCATAATTTGATTTTCCAAAATCAGAGATATTTTTTAAATTATAACTAAAAACATTTCATATTTTTCGCAGGTGTATATATGAAAAAAAATTGAAGTTATTTTCCCATGAAAAAAACTTCCGACTCATTTGTCCTCACATCTCCGCTATAGAACAAACGAAAATAAAGGCCAAAAAGGAGGCTGAAATAGTGAAAGGTCTAATAAAATAATTTAAAAGAAAAATATTGGATGACAGACTCTATTTAATACCGATGATGTAGGGGTAAACTCTACAATTTAATCATATCAAATATATTTTCATTTCTTTCATTACTTATTCCTTTTTGTGTTTTTAGGCTGCATTGGAAGCTCATTGTAGTAAATTTGGATACTCAAAAGATACATTTCTTGGATTCAATGCATTGATATCCAAAAAAACCATCTACACATATTGTAATTTGTCAATTTTTAATACACTACATCCAAATTTTTAGAAATAAATATCATGTTATATAATTTATATTATCTTTTATCGAGGATTCTGTTATGATAGGGCGGTGCATCAATATCATCTAAAAAAAGGAATGAGGCAAGGGGCTAAGGTAAAGGATGAATACATGTACTATGACTGTATAAGTATTAGGGTATATATAATAATATTTCAATATCCAAACACATATCAAAACAAATTACTTATTTTCATCAATTTTTTTGCAGTGTTTGAAACAAACCAATGGAAAAGCTTGCGGTTATTATGTTTGTAAATCTATGAGAGAGATCATATTCCATGAAAAAACCAGAATCCCTAAAGAGGTATTTTCAAAGATAATTACTATTTTATTTAAAATATTTATTAATCCTTTTTTTATTTATATTTTTTCAGTACTACCATGACTATCGAAAAGACTCATATTCACAAGAGATATAGATGTGCTCAGAATCAAATGGGCAGAATACGTGATGAAAGAATGTACAAAAATAGCATTAATATGTGACTCAAAGTGTATGTTTTTAGTTTATAATATTCTTTGATCCTTTAAGATTAATGTCTTCTGAACTACCATGCTTTGATCCATGACTCATGATTATGATCTATGATATGAAAAGTGTGAAATTTTAATGTTAATATCACCTTCTTACATCTTTATTCTCATGTTATCTTTATATGATCATTGATATCTCCCTTTTTACACTTATTGAGAATCTATGATCACCCTTTTGTATGTTTCATATCCTTAGGTTATTAATAATGGTTTTATAAATGATATGTCTAAGAAGGTTTCTAGTAAAGAATAACTTAATGAGAGACTCTTATGAACTAGTTCTTTAGGTTTTCATGTTTCCAAAATAACTAGACATAAACTATTCTGGCATGGATTATTATGTTATATAATAAATATTAATCAACTAAGATGTGATATCTATGTATGAAATGATTGGTTCAATATATTTGGCATTAGAGAAACTGACCTACTCAAAATTGAGCAAAAATAACAAGTGACCGATATCACTCAAAGTGTCTTTTTATTTAAAATTGACATTACTTTTAGTAAAAAGAAAAAGTGACGTACTAAAAACTAAGAAAAAACATTCATATTGTTTTTATATTTTAGTAAAATTATCCATGAGTCATTTGTGATGTGTTCAAATCAAACGCACCTCAATATGATGTATGGTGTGGCCGATATGAATTTAAGTGTGTATTTTTATATTATTATGACATTAAATTGAGCAAAAGGAACAAGTGACATACTGAAAATCAAGAAAACATATTTGGATTTTTTTTATACTTTATAAAAATTATACATGAGTCATTTGTGATGTGTAGGAGTCAATCTCACCTCAATCCAACACATGGTGTGGCCGGTATGACTAAAAGTATCCATTATCAGTTCAAAATTGACATTTTAGTTCAAAACATGTCACTCACTGAAAAATAAGAAAACACGCTTAGATTGCCTTAATAATTTAGAACAGCGATTCATAATTCATTTTTGAGGTGCATGAAACAGTCTCACATCAAACCGACGTGCGGTGTGACTGGTATGACTCATAATGTGTGTTTCCAGTTTGAAATGATATTTTAGTAAAAAAAACACAACTAACATACTGAAAACTAAGAAAACTTTTTCATATTATTTTTATACTATAGGAAAACAATCTATAAGTAATTTATGTCATGTAGGAATCAACTGCACCTCAATATGATGCATGTTGTGGCCGGTATAACTCAAAGTGGCTCTTTTTATTTAAAACTGACATTAATTTAAGTAAAAACAAGTGACATACTTAAAACTAAGAAAAAAAATTAGTATTGTTTTGATACTTTAGGAAAATTATCCATGAGTTGTTTTTATGTTTAGGATTCAACTTAACCTCAATCTGATGCATGGTGTGACCGGTATGACTAAAAGTGTCTCTTTTTATTTAAAATTTACATTAATTTAAGTAAAAACAACAAGTGACATACTGGAGACTGAGCAAACGCATTCATATTTTTTAGATATTTTAGTAAAACGATATATTATTGATTTTTGACATGTAGGAATTAGTTTTACCTTAATAAAACACATGGTGTGGCCGGTATAACTCAAAGTGTCTCTTTCTATTTAAAACCGACATTAATTTATGTAAAAACAAGTAACATACTGAAAACCAAGAAAATGCATTCATATTATTTTTATACTTTAGTAAAATGATCCATGAGTCATTTGTGAAATTTATGAGTCAACCGCACATCAATTTGACCCATGGTGTGACCGGTAGGACTAAAAGTATCTCTTTTCATTTAAAATTGATATTAATAAGTAAAAACAACAAGTGACATACTAAAAACTGAGAAAATGCATTTAGATTGTTTTTATATTTTATAAAAATTATCTATTAGTTATTTTTGATGTGTAGGTATCAACCTCACCTCAATACGATTCATGTTGTGGCTGGTATTACTCATAGTGCCTCTTTTTATTTAAAACTGGCATTAATTTAAGTAAAAATAAGTGACATGCTAAAAACCAAGAAAACACATTCAGATTGTTTTGATACTTTAGTAAAATGATCCATAAGTCATTTTTGATGTGTAGGAGTCAACTGTACCTCAATCCAATACACAGTGTAACTGGTATAACTAAAAGTGTCTCTTTTTATTCAAAATTGACATTAATTTAAGTAAAAACAACAAGTGCCATACTGAAAACTGTGGAAACGCATTCAGATTGTTTTGATATTTGTGGAAAACAATCTGTTAGTGATTTTTAATGTGTAGGGATGATTTGTACCTCAATACAATGCATGGGGTGGCCGATATTACTCAAAGTGTATCTTTTTATTTAAAATTGACATTGATTTAAGAAAAAACAAGAGACATACTGAGAACCAAGAAAAAGCATTCAGATTGTTTTGATACTTTAGTACAACGATCCATGAGTCATTTCTGAAGTGTAGAATTCAATCGTATCTCAATCTGATGCACAGTGTGACTGATAAGACTAAAAGTGTTCGTTATCAGTTTAAAATTTACATTTTAGTTCAAAATGTGACACTCACTTAAAACTAAGAAAAAATGCTCTGATTGTCTTGATAATTTAGGATAATGATTTATAAGTCATTTGTGATGTGTATGAAGCAGACTCACATAAAACTAATGCACGCTATGACCGATATGACTCAGAATGCATGTTTCCAGTTTGAAATTACATTTTCGTAAAAAAACACAACTGACATACTGAAAACCAAGCAA